>CP125976.1:337306247-337906247 GCA_030063025.1 Avena longiglumis
AATTCCGGTGAGTATCGAGCTCCTCTGCTCTCTCATTCACACTATCTTGTTCAGTTGAACTCAGACGCATCTTCGACATCTCGGCTGCTTGCATGATCCCTAGCCTTGGCAACGCCAATAACCGCCGCCACCGCCTCGCAAGAACTCCGCGACTTCTTCCTCAGAGGGTAAGTAACCACCACCCCCTCCGTTGACACGCATAACTTGCATTATCGCGGCGATCCGATAGTCCTTATTTGACTTAACGAGGAACCACGCCACCATTTACATAACCGATACATTTTCGCGAACTCCGCGAGCAATTCCAGAAGTTTCGAAAGCGCCGCCTTCTTTTCACCCGAACATGTTCGTAGTTGTTCCGCCAAGAGATCCTCTAAACCCATTGATCCGCGGCTCAGCGACGCGGAACGGCAAGAACTCCGACAACCTCGCCGACGCTGCATTTAAACTCCGACGAGGTCCGTAGCCCATTTCCGAGCGCCTTCGCGAACGAGTACCACGCCGAGCCAAAGACGCCACGGATCTCGTAAGCGCATCTCAGATCCTAGAACGCCCAGCGCCGCACCATCAGCAGACACGCCGCCGCCGTCAAAACTACGCCACCGCCGCCATTTATTTCTGGTTGATAGATTGTAGCCGTAGATCTTTGATCCCACGCCGAGAAAGCAGATCACTTAACGAAGGGTAAGGACAGATCCGAGTCGCATCGTTAGTTAGATCCAACGCGGAAGAGACGATCCGGTCTTGAAGCGCATGCGTAATGAAAACATGACGCTGGCTAGGTTTAGTTTAAACAGAAATTAAAACCAGATTTAGATTCAAACTTCAAATGCTTATAACTTTTGAATGCCACGTTGATTTTTGCAAACTTTATATCGTTGAACTCAGCAAGACAAGGCCTATCGAATATACTTTGGATTAGCATATAGTAACAGTTAAAAATGATTTTATTGTGAAACATGTTTAGAGCTATTTTAGATATAGTTTATTCTTGTAGTTATTTTTGGGCCAAATAAGTGTAGTTGGCAATTTTGAGCCTTGTTAAGTTTCGTGCTCATGAACATACTTGGTATAATTTTCAAAGTCACCATTTAGTAAATTCTTGCATGCATGCATTCATATTATTTTTGATTGTATTTATATTGTGTGTAATTGTGTGCTATTGTCTTGTGTAGATTTTGATAGTGATTGTGATTGTGAGGAGTGCTACTCTCCCACTACCAAGGCAAGTGATATTATCATGAATTTCCTATCCTAAGTTTTATACTTGCATTAGATATTTTGCTAAAGTAAATGCATGATATTTTGCTTGGTGCCAAGATGGGAAATCCTAAGTAGAGTGAAGCAGTAGAATTGCTAGGAAATTTTCCTAAGTTAAGATACCATACTTTGCTTAGCCTAGCTTATAGTAAACTAGGTGGTGAACATCTATATGGTTATGATAAAATATTCTAAGTCAATAGACTTATATTTTCTTAATAAAACAACTAAGTCAAATAAATCTCCGGGTGGAATGGATTGATTGGGTTATGTTGAGTGGTTACACAAGGCCATGGACTTGGGTTGTGTATCTCACTTGTGGAATGCCACCCGGGCACAAAGGGATTTGGAGGCCAAATGTTGAGAAAGCTTACGGTGCCACCACTTGGCAATATGGGCTGCCATGATCACATAGGTTGCTAGAACTTAGTCATTTGACAGTTGGTGGTAGATGGGATGATAGGTTGAACGTCCATTTGACTAAGGAAAGGCTTCGAAAGGTCTGTCTTGGAAACCAAGTCTGTGGGGAAAGTGCACAACCTCTGCAGATGGAAAACCTAAGTACTTAGCCTTGTCCAAGGAAATGGACACTTGAGCATCAAGACATGGAAGCCACAAGAATCTCATCACTCCAACTTCTAAACTAAAAACTTGTGGGTGAACAAGGGTGGAGGACCTCAATATCTATTGATGGTTTCCTTGGGTATGTTTTGACAAAGAAAACTTAGCAATTTCAACTAATAAGAAAAACTTAATTTTGAGCAAAGCAAGTCAAGCTACACTAGCCAAATGCATATAGAACTATAGACCACTTGAAATATACTAAGGTATCACTTGCCAATACTATTCCAAAGTATTGACCCTCTGTGGCTGTAACTTGTGATGTTGCAGGTTACTCCGATGATGAGTAGGAGTCATGAGTCTACACTCAACATGCTTGCCTGTGGCACATGAAGATGAAGACTTGTGTTTATTTACTTATTCCTAAAAACTCTTGTATTAGGCCTATGGCCCTGAGTTGTAAAAGACTATGTTTATCTCCGTATGAATGTAATAAACGACCTTTGTATCTGTACTTCATCTTAAACTGTGGATGCTAGCATTGATCCGTGGACTAGCATTGCAATCACGGGATCCTATCCTTATAAAGGAGGGGTCTAACAGATGGTATCGAGCACATGTTGCACAGAGGATTATGACCCTAGGATTGAAAAAAAAAAAAAAACCACTAAGGAAAAGTTTTTCAACTACTTCTACACTTGTCTATTCTTCTCGTAAAACTTTTCTAATCTCTTTCAATTTTGTAGATGAACTCCATCAACGGTGAAGAAAGGACCACTCATGACCATGACCTTGGAATGTGAAACTGAGTTTCCCAATATTCTCAAGGACCTCATGGAAGCTTATGGATGCACATGGTGAAGCCGTGTACAAGGGCTTTCCGGATGGATGAAGGAGTGAGTATTGGTGCAACTACACTTGTACAAAAACAAGGGAGACAACCACAAAGAAAGGGGATTCTGCATGTACACCAACACAACCATGCACACCACATTCTTTGAGTCAGCCAGGGATGCAGCTTGGAGGACTATCAAGGAACTAAGTGCTAGAGTCAAGTGCAATGCTCAACCTCAAAAGGACTTAGAGAAAGAGAAAGAACTTACTCAAGAATTGGAAGACAACAACCAAGAAATAAGGAAGATGTATTAGACTTAGTGATAGAGTCAAGGGAACAAGATTGGTGGATTGCCTCTAGGAACATAGTGTTCAAATAATAGGTCCCGTGAGATTGGACCACGTAATGACATTTCGTTAGTTGGACCACCACTTATCACCTTATTTTCAAAAGATATTTTAATAAGTATGGACCTTGAATAATGTGATGAATTCATGTATGCATGGCTTGTGTGACAATTATGTTTCATGGATATGTGTGAATGTTGTCTTGATCTATCTTGAATTGCTTTGTTCTAACTTTTAATCTTATAAATAGATGCCTGCCATCAAGACCGTTGAGGAGTTTCGAGTTACTCTGCTTTGGTCCTCGTATCGTTGAGCTTACCACTGCTTGACCTCCCTCTTCCCACCATTACGGTGTACCCACTCACCAAGTTCGAGAGGAAGGACCTCTGGGGCTTGGTGACCCACCAGACGCGCGATCGAGCTCACTAGAGGCCATCGTCTTCAAGTTGATGCACGATGACAGGAGAGAGGCATGGAGGTAGTCATGCAGACCTGATAGGACGACCTTAGCCGCCACTCCGGAGGTTAGGTACTCACTTTCCGTCTTGATGACGTGATGATGATGGAGAGTCCATCGACTTTGAGGACGACTCGAGCGCCAGCGAGCCGATACGCCTTTATCTTCAGGACTTGGAGACTCTTCTCGAACGTAGATACGGACAGACGTCATGCTTGGTAATGACGAAGCCAGTGCAGCTTCAGAAGGACAAGCTTTTACTAAAGCAGATGAGATGATCAAAGAGATGGAGACAAAATTTGAGACCCGGGACCGCAGATTCAAGAGTCAAGAGAAACGCGTCTGTGATAGGAACAAGAGAATCCGGGACATGACAGAGGAGCCAAGTCTAAGGACTTCGAGCTTGAGCAGCAGATGGTTATTGAGAGGCTTCGCCCCGGAGAGGGCTCTCAAGGCCAAGATCGATTCCTTGACCACTACGATTGAGGAGAACAAGACCGCGATGGAAAACGCAGGTCTTACCTTCGTCGAGGAGGAGATTGACGTTGATGAGTAGACATGATCACTCGTTTATCTTGTTATTCATACTTGTTTTGTGAACTCGTTTTGGACCATCCGACATGTGGATGGCACCACTTGTGTGTAACACTTCATGAACTTGTTATGTGGTTGTTGAACTCTATTTTCTTGTGTTGCTTATTATGTGCTTGTTTATGTTGTATTGTGCATAAAACATCTATGGGTATCTCATTCTTATCTATGTGAATAAACCACAGATGCCTCCGTCAAACCCCAACCCCAACAACATCACCCGAAATGCAACAAATGATGAATCTTAAACACAACTTATGCAAATGATGACAACGTTCATCCAAAACCGAATAACAACAACAACAACAACAACAACAACAACAATGACCCCAACAACAACAACAACAACAACCTTAACAACCCTCCGGTTTCGATATACTCACCAGATTTTTTGAGGCCGATAAAGTTTTGAACAAGCGATCCCATGGCAGCCAATGACTGGTTGCCTCTGAACAAAGACTTGGTGATGATGGTAGATGCTGAAAAAGTCAGATTCATGACATCACATCTGTTGGAAGGACCAGCCGCCACATGGTGGGATAACTTCCAAATCACCACTCCCATTGATGAAGTGACATGGGACATATTTGAGGATGGGTTCGCACCTCATATCTCGTCGAGGATAATGAGTCGAAAAGAAGGAGTTTCACAACTTGAGCGGCGCCATCGCGATGTGGCGAATATGTAGAAGAATTCAACAATCGGCGCTATGCAGACGAGGTTAATCTTGATGCCAAGAGAAAGGAAAAGTTCTTGGAAGGCTTGAATGATGAAGAACCTCTGATTATCGATGCATATGTTCCAACTTATCGATCTACGTGACAAGGCTGCTATTTTGGAGAGTAAAAAGGAAACAAGTCGAGAGTAGGAAGAGGAAACACTCAAACAAACAGCTCGAGGATCGTCTCACAAGCGGTCCCATTATGATGACATGGCTCGGATCCCATAAACATGGGAAGTTCAACAAGCACCACAACCACAACCGTCATGACAAACATCGTAGTCATGACAATGATAAATACAAGAACCACAAGGGTGGACATAAGAGCCACCACAGTGGAAATGGTAGTGGAGGTGGAGGTCGATTATGTCAAAAAGGACCTCGATCGGTTGAGTGCTACAAATGCAAGAAGGCGGGGCATTATGCTAATGGTGCCACGAAAGAAAGTTGAAGGACCCAACAAGCCAAATCCATTTGAGAAGGACGGGTTAACCACATCAATGTGGAGGAGGTCTATGAAGAACACGATGCGTCTTTGGTAAGTTCGGACTCAATACAATTTCAGCATTTGTACTCTTTGATCTTTGGTGCATCTCATTCATTCATATCAAAGGCATTTGTTGAAAAGAATGAAATACCATTAGAAACCATTGGGTGTCCTATAAGAGTAAGTTCTCCGAGGGAGAAATGATAGTAAACTCAGGATGTCATGACTTAGTCATAGAGTTTGGAAAACATAAGTTTCCGGTGAATCTAATAATCCACAATTCCCAAGGGTTGGATGTGATATTGGGAATGGATTGGATGGCTAAGTATGAAGGAGTATTAGATTGTGCCAATCGTAGTTACACTCACAACCCCGAAGGAAAAGAATAAAGTTTAAGTCAAATTTTGAATTTAAAGGAAGTAAGCTAAATTCTCTTAAGGGGTTAGCATGGAAAGTGTACCAGTTGTGTGTGAATATCGGGATGTGTTTAGGAAGAATTGCAGAATGCCACGGATAGAGATGTGGAGTTTCGATAGATTTGGTGCAGGATCGGACCAATAGCTAAGAGACCGTACAAAATGTCAGTTGATGAATTGAAGGAGCTCAAGAAACAACTAGGGAACGATTCTGAAAGGTTTATTCAACCAAGTTCTTCATCTTGGGAGCCCAGTTTTGTTCGTGAGAGAAGAAAGATAGAACCAAAGATTATGTATTGACTACCGTTCTCTCAACGAGGTTACAATCAAGAACAAGTATCCTTTGCCAAGAATCAATGACTTATTTGATCAGCTAGAAGGAGCATGTGTATTCTCAAGATTGATCTTGATCGGGTTATTTTCAACTCAAGATCGAGCAAGACATACCAAAAACAGCATTCACCACAAGGTATGGATTGTATGAGTATCTTGTGATGCCTTTTGGATTAACCAACGCTCCGGATACTTCATGAATATGATGAACAAGGTGTTCATGGAGTTCCTTGACAAGTTCGTTGTCGTTTTCATCGATGACATCTTGGTTTACTCCAAGAGCAAGGAAGAGCATGAAAGACACTTACGCTTGATACTTGAGAAGCTGAGGGAACATAAACTATATGCCAAATTCAGCAAGTGTGAGTTTTGGTTAGAGAAGGTTGGTTTTCTTGGTCATGTGATGAAAAAAGATGGTGTGGCGTTTGATCCTGCTAAGGTTTCACCTGTGACAGTTGGGAATCACCTAAAATGTGAAAGAAGTTCGTAGTTTCCTCGGCTTAGCAGGTTACTACGGAAGGTTCATTGAGAATTTCTCAAAAGTTGCTAAGCCTATGAATTACTAAAGAAAGACAAGAAGTTTGCTTGGTGCGAAGGTTGCGAAGTCGGTTCAAGAATTGAAGAAGAGACTTATGTAACACCGGTTCTATGTTTACAGTTGGAAAAGGATTTCCAAGTGTATTGTGATGCTTCTCATCAAGGCTTGGGTCTTGTACTTATGCAAGATGGTAGAGTCGTGGCTTATGCTTCGAGGCAACTCAAAACTCATGAAGTAAACTACCTACTCATGATTTGGAGTTGGCCTCTACATTGTTCATGCACTCAAAACATGGAGGCATTACCTGTTAGGTAAACGGTGTGAAGTATTCACCGATCATAAGAGTTTGAAATATATCTTCACCCAGAAGGAGATCAACATGAGACAAAGAAGATGGCTAGAACTTATCAAGGATTATGACTTAAGTTTGCAATACCACCCCGGTAAAGCAAATGTGGTAGCCGATGCTTTAAGTCGTAAGATGTTTGTAAATGGTCTTACCAAAGGAGAACTGCCAGAAGACCTCTGTAAACAATTCAAGGAACTCAGATTAGAGATTGTACCAGAAGGGCATCTCATGTCTTTGGATGTCCAACCCACTCTTTTGGACAAGATCCGAGAAGTTCAAAAGGACGAAGAAATTGAAAAGATTAAAGTAAACATTGGTCTAGGGAAAGCCAAGAGTTTCCATGTTGTGAGCAGGGTACATTATGGCACGAAGCGTATATGTGTTCCACAAGACCCGAGTTGAAACTGATCTTACAAGAAGGTCACAACTCTCCATATTCTATTCATCCGGAAACACCAAGATGTACATGGATATGAAAGAAAGATTTTGGTGGAACAATCTCAAAAGGACATAGCCGAACATATCGCTTTGTGTGATGTATGTAGCGAGTCAAAGCGGAGCACCGTAAACCAAAGGTGCTGCTTCAACCATTGCCTATTCTGAATGGAAGTGGGAAAATATTGGTATGGATTTCATTACGGATTACCAAGGACTAGATCGGGATACGATTCCATATGGGTAGTAGTGGATCGCCTAACCAAAGTGGCTCATTTTATACCGTGAAGACAACTTATACAAGTGCCAAGTTAGCAAAATTTACATGAGCGGCGATTGTATGCCTTCACGGTGTGCCAAAGTATTGTGTCGAGATAGGGAACCCAGTTCACATCTCACTTTTGGAGACAACTTCATGAATCCTTAGGAGCGAGATTGGAGTTTAGTCGCTTTTCATCCTCAAAGCGGATGGACAAGCGGAAAGAACCAACCAAATTCTTGAAGACATGTTGAGAGCTTGTGCTCTAGATTATGGAGCAAGTTGGGATGAAAGTTTGCCTTCGCGGAGTTCTCTTACAATAACAGCCATCAATCAAGTATTGGAATGGCACCGTTTGAGTTACTCTCACGGAAGGAAGTGTACCACCCCATTGTTATGGAATGGTGTGGGAGAAAGAAGTTTATTTGGACCTGATCTTATCAAGGGGCCCAAGAAAAAGTTAAATTGGTTAAGGACAGGTTGAAGATAGCACAATCCCGGAAAAGCTACAGCAGTTCTAAGCGTAGAAGTCACCCTACGAAGTTGGGGATAGAGCCTATCTCGAGGTATCACCACTCCGTGGAGTGAAAAGATTTGGAGTCAAAGGAAAGTTGGCACCAAGATACGTCGGGCCATTCAAGATTCTAAGTCGTAAGGAGAAGTTGCATATGAAGTGGAATTACCGTAATCTCTATCAGTCCATAGCGTATTTCATGTGAGTCGACAAAAAGTGTCACCCAGAAATGGAAGAGTCTTCTTTAAAGGATACCATACCTTTGGAGGAAGTTCACTAGAAAGTGATCTCACTTATGAGGAAAAGCTGTCAAAATTCTAGAGACAATGAGAAAGAGTCACCGGACCAAGACTATCAAATTTTGTAAAGTGCAATGGAACCATCACCTCAAGAGGAAGCAACATGGGAAGAGAAGATGATCTTGAAAGGACCACCCTCACCTATTTGCTAAACCAAGATCTCGAGGCGAGATTCATCTTAAGGGGTTAGATTTGTAACATCCCAAAATCATGGTTTCAAAACTCATTTCAACCATATATGCATCTCATTCATTCATTTAGGGTTTATCAAAATCACTTAGAAAGCGAAGTTGAGTCTATGATTTCATGTGGACATTTGATTCCAAGATGACCATCACACTTTGAAATTTGGAAGCTTAAGTACTTGTTTATTTGACTCCATTGTTGGAATGATTGTGAAACTCTACCATGATTCAAAACTTAGAAGTGATTCAAAACCCTAAGTTCAAATAATTACAACTATAGCAAAAATCTCTTCATTTTGAAGACCAAGCATAACCCCTACAAAGTAACCACTTGGTTAAATAACGCATTTGAAACCACAGAACCCTACAAGGATCCCCAAATTTGTTTGAATTCAAAAGGATTTGAAAACATATCAAAATCAATTCAGAAATAGAAACAGAAAAGAAAAGGGCAAAGAAATGGAAAAGGCCAAGCGGCCGATCGCCCAGCAACCAATCCAGCCAGAAGCCCACCGGGCATTTCTTTTCCTCCTCTCACGCACGGACGCCCGCATGAACGGCCGTGCGGACCCCACCGAAAACCTGCGCATATCAGCGACAAGTGGGCCAACCACTGGCGTCGTCTCCACCCGCCGACCCATTCATTCCTCAAATCAGCGGGCGTTACGGTCTTGATTCGCGGCATCAATTCGAGTTATTGGCTCGGTGATTCTCTCGCGAGCAAGCTATAAACCCCTCTGTCCCTCTCTCTTTTCCCCAAAACCCGAACCGAACGCCCCAGTGCGCGCATTGCTCTCTGCAACCCCGCCGCCTCCGGCAGCGGCAAATTCCGGTGAGTATCGAGCTCCCCTCATCTCTCATTCACACTATCTTGTTTGAACTCAGCGCATCTTCGACACTTTCGCCGTTTGCGCATGATCCCTAGCCTTGGCAACGTCAACAACCGGCCGCCAGTCTCCTGCAAGAACTCGGCGACCCTCTCCGTAGGTAACCACCACCCGGCCCTCTGGTTGACACGCATAGCATACTTGTCATGCGCATCGCGTGTCCTTATTTTGACCTAAGCGCAGCGAGGAACCACGCCAACGATTTGACCGTAGGCGACATTTTCGCGAACTCCGCGAGCAATTCCGATGGTTTGGCGCCCCTGCCTTCTTTTCACCCGAACATGTTCGTAGTTGTCCTGCGCATCCTCTAAACCCATTGATCCGTGCTCGGAGACGCGAACGTCGGCGACAACTCGACAACCCTACGCACGCCGCATTTAAACTCCGACGAGGTCGAGCCCATTTCCGGCGCCCCTTCGCGAGCAGTACCACGTCGAGCTTCAAAGACGCCTTCACGGATCGTAAGCGCATCCTTGCATCCTAGAACGGCCCAGGCGCCGGCACCAAGTAAACGGACACGCGCCGCGGTCGCACCGCCGCCCATTTCTGGTTGATAGATTGTAACCGTTAGATCTTGATCCCAGCGTAAATGCATCACTTAACGAAGGGTAAGGACAGATCGAGCGCGCATCGTTAGTTAGATCCAGCACACGGAGGCGATCCGGTCTTGATGCAGGCGAATGAAAACATGGCGTGGCTAGGTTTAGTTTAAAAGCGAAATTAAAACCAGTTAGATTCAAACTTCAAATGCTTATAACTTTTGAATGCCACGTTGGATTTTTGCAAACTTTATATCGTTGAACTCAGAAGACAAGGCCTATCGAATATACTTTTGGATTAGCATATAGTAACAGTTAAAATGATTTTTATTGTGAAACATGTTTAGAGCTATTTTAGATATAGTTTTATTCTTGTAGTTATTTTGGGCCAAATAAGTGTAGTTGGCAATTTTGAGCCTTGTTAAGTTTCTGTGCTCATGAACATACTTGGTATAATTTTCAAAAGTCACCATTTGGTAAATTCTTGCATGCATGCATTCATATTATTTTGATTGTATTTATATTGTGTGTAATTGTGTGCTATTGTCTCTTGTGTAGATTTTGATAGTGATTGTGATTGTGAGGAGTGCTACTCCCACTACCAAGGCAAGTGATATTATCATGAATTTCCTATCCTAAGTTTTATACTTGCATTAGATATTTTGCTAAAGTAAATGCATGATATTTTGCTTGGTGCCAAGATGGGAAATCCTAAGTAGAGTGAAGTAGTAGAATTGCTAGGAAATTTTCCTAAGTTAAGATACCATACTTTGCTTAGCCTAGCTTATAGTAAACTAGGGTGGTGAACATCTATATGGTTATGATAAAAATATTCTAAGTCAATAGACTTATATTTTCTTAATAAAACAACTAAGTCAAATAAATCTCACAGGTGGAATGGATTGATTGGGTTATGTTGAGTGGTTACACAAGGCCATGGACTTGGGTTGTGTATCTCACTTGTGGAATGCCACCCGGGCACAAAGGATTTGGAGGCCAAATGTTGAGAAAGCTTACGTGCAACCACTTGGCAATATGGGCTCTGCCATGATCACATAGGTTGCTAGAACTTAGTCATTTGGACAGTTGGTGGTAGATGGGATGATAGGTTGGAGCGCGTCCATTTGACTAAGGAAAGGCTTCGAAAGGTCTGTCTTGGGAAACCAAGTGGTGGGAAAGTGCACAACCTGCGGATGGAAAACCTAAGTACTTAGCCTTGTCCAAGGAAATGGACACTTGAGCATCAAGACATGGAAGCCACAAGAATCTCATCACTCCAACTTCTAAACTAAAACTTGTGGGTGAACAAGGGTGAAGGACCTCAATATCTATTGATGGTTTCCTTGGGTATGTTTTGACAAAGAAAACTTAGCAATTTCAACTAATAAGTAAAACTTAATTTTGAGCAAAGCAAGCCAAGCTACACTAGCCAAATGCATATAGAACTATAGACCACTTAAAATATACTAAGGTATCACTTGCCAATACTATTCCAAAGTATTGACCCTCTGTGGCTGTAACTTGTGATGTTGCAGGTTACTCCGATGATGAGTAGGAGTCATGAGTCTACACTCAACATGCTTGCCTGTGGCACATGAAGATGAAGACTTGTGTTTATTTACTTATTCCTAAAAACTCTTGTATTAGGCCTATGGCCCTGAGTTGTAAAAGACTATGTTTATCTCTGGTATGAATGTAATAAACGACCTTTGTATCTGTGTACTTCATCTTAAACTGTGGATGCTAGCATTGATCCAGGGACTAGCATTGCAATCACAGGGATCCTATCCTTATAAAGGAGGGGTCTAACAACCGCTCCGTCGCGTTGTAGATCCAATCCATCTCTCCACCATACTTGCTGGACCAAGGAAGGAGGAGACGTCGAGGTGCTGCATGTGTGCATCTCACGGAGGCATCGCCACTTGCGGTGCTAGATCGGATCGGATCGCGAGGAGGAGAAGCGAGTATGACTACATCACCCATGTTCCGACGAATGTTCCGCTGTGTGAATCTTCAAGGGTATGAAGATCTAATCCAATCTCTCTCATTGTTTGCATCTCCTAGATTAGATCTTGGCTTCCCTCTATTCGCATCCGTAGAAAATTCTGATTTACTATGCCGCGAAACCCTTCAGTGGTATCAGAGCTAGATCTATGCGTAGATGTGTTTCACGAGTAGAACGCAACATGGTTGTTGCGGGCGTTGATGTTTTCTGTTGCAAGCCTCTTGTTTGTGTTCTTCTTATGACGCGGGATAATGAGATTGAAGCGGTCCAGGCCAACCTTACGCGACGTCGTTCGCGAGACCGGCTCCGCACTTGACGTGTGGCTTGTTCCACACATGCGGCTGGTGGATGCCAAGTTCTCTCACTATAGTTGTCATGGGATTTACACCGGAGTTTGGAAACCATAATATCATCGTTGTGGCTTTCCGTAGGTGAGAATCGTTCTTAGCATGCTACTCCCATAAGCCACGTAAAACATGCAACAACAAAGTAGAGGCGTCTAACTTGTTTTTGCAGGGAGTGTTTTCTGTAATATGGTATGGCCCAAGATGTGATGCGTATAATGTATGCGATGATGCTGTTTTGTAATGTTTCACGACTTGCATGTGATGAGTACACAACCGGCAGGAGCCATATGGTTGTCTTTATAATTGTGTATGACCTGTGTGTCAACTTCTTATACGCCATGTAATAGTTTCACTTTATCGCTAAGTAGTTAGCAATAGTTGTAGTTTCTATTCGTGGTGGAGGCAATCATGGTGGAGTGATGGAGATCATGCCGGCACGCACAAGATGGAGATCATTACGCGAAGATTGGCTATACCATGTCACATAAAGTTATATGCATGTGATGTTTATCCTTTTATGAATCTTATTATGCTTAGATCGCGACGGTAGCATTATAAGATGATTCCTCACTTAAAGATCAAGATAAAAACTGTGTTCTCCCCAAGTATGCACCGATGCGAAAGTTCGTCGTGTCCAAGCATCACGTGATGATCGGGTGCTATGGACTCTACGTTCACATACAACGGGTGCAAGCCAGTTTTGCACACGCGGAAATACTTGGGTCTAACTTGACGAGCCTAGCATGTACAGACATGGCCTCGGAACACATGAACCGAAAGGTTAAGCATGATTCATATGAATGATATAATCGACACTTCGTTGTCCACCATTGAAACCACATCTCTTCTCGTGAAGATCGGATTAGGTATGGTGAATTTGGATCATGTTCACTAAACAACTTGAGGGATGTTGAATTTAGTGGGAGTTCATCTAGTAATTTGATTAAAAGTTGAACTAGTTATCATGAACATAGTCTAATTTGTACTTGCAAATATTGCAGATCAAATGGCTAAGTCCAACTTCCACTTCAACGTTTTTGCTGAGAAGGAAAAGCTTAAAAACAATGGGTCTAACTTCACCAACTGGTTCCGCAATCTGAGAATCATTCTCTCTGGCGGTCAAAAGGACTATGTCCTTGATAATGCGTTAGGTGACGCCCCTGCTGCTACTGCACCGGCTGATGAGAAAGCTGTCTATCAGTCGCGCAAAGATGATTATGGTGTGATTAAGAGCACCATGTTGTTTGCTATGGAATCGGACCTTGAAAATCGTTTTGAAGACTATCCCGGGCCCTTTGAGATTCTTGAGGAGCTGAAAACCATGTTTCAGACTCAGGCCCATTCTGAGAGATATGAGATCTCTGAGAAGTTCTTTAACTGCAAGATGGAGGAAGGGAGTTCCGTTAGTGAGCACGCCATTAAGATGTCGGGCTACACTCAACGCCTTGAGCAACTGGACTGCAAGATTCCAGAGGAGCTCAAGATCGACAGGGTTCTGCAATCACTCCCTCCCAGCTACAAAAGTTTTATAGTGACTCACAATTAGGTTGGTTCCACTGATACGATCACCGAGCTCTTCGCAAAGCTAAAGGCTGCGGAGGTGGACATCAAAAAGGATAATCATGTGTTGATGGTCAACAAGCCCCCCACCTTCAAGAAATGTAAGGGTGCAAAGAAGCCCTTCAAGAAAGGCGGCGGCAAGCGCGTTGCCCTATTTGAGAAGAAGCTCGTGCGGTCCTAAGCCGACCTTTGAGTGCTTCTATTGCAAGGACAAGGGTCACTGGGCGAATCGTCCAAGTACTTAGCGTACAAGAAGGCTGACACCATCAAAGGTATATTTGATATACATGTTATTGATGTTTTCCTTACTAGACCTCGTTGTAGTGCCTGGGTATTTGATACTGGTTCAGTTGCTAATACTTGTAACTCGAAACAGGAGCTATAGAATAGACGGCGGCTTGCGAGGGATGAGGTGACGATGCGCGTTGGCAACGGATCAAGAATTGATGTGATGGCCGTCGGCACGCTCTCCTTAGTTTTACCTTCGGGATTAGTTTTAAACCTCAATAAATGTTATTATGTGCCTGTGTTGAGCATGAACATTATTTCTGGATCTTGTTTCTTTCAAGACGGTTATTCATTTAAATCGGAGAATAATGGTTGTTCTATTTATATGAGTAACATCTTTTATGGTCATGCACCTATTGTGAATGGTTTTTTCTTCTAAATCTCGAAAGGGATGAAACACACATCCATAACATTGAGGCTAAGAGATGCAAAGTAGATAGTGATAATACTACTTATTTGTGGCACTGTCGTCTAGGTCATATTGGTGTAAAACGCATGAAGAAACTCCATTCTGATGGACTTTTGGAGTCTCTTGATTTTGAATCATTTGACACATGCGAACCATGCCTCATGGGCAAGATGATTGTCACATCCCAAATTTTAGATTTGGTTCTGCATATCATTCATATCATTGCATCATGCTTTTCCATGCAAAACCGTCGATTGAAAAGAATCGACGAAACGCTATTTTCGAAACCCTTTTCTATTTTGCTACGAGGCTCCTGCGAAAGGCTTTAGAAGAACTAGTGTTCCACCCTTGTAGCATAGTGGTTTCGCTCAACCCTTGACCCTAGATTGTTCCCCTCGATTTCACAAAACCGTAGGAGCAAGAATCGCTCGATTCGGAGCTCGTACGGAAAAGTTATCGCCGTTTTATGAAAAGTTAGAAAAACGGGCCGAAAATCGGGCCGATTTTCCGAGTTCGTATCCAACCGCGCCCGAATCGGACTAGGACCGCGCGGGGCCCACAAAAAGGCAGCCGCCGCCTCCTCAGAACCGAGCCGCCTGGGACCCGAGCCCGGCCACCTCGATCTCCTCGATCGCCCGAAGCCGCCTCACTGCCGCCACCTCGCAGCACTTCGCCCGCCGCCGCCTCGCCTCAGCGCGCCATGCGCCTGCTGCTGCTTGCCGCCTTCTTTATCGCTACTCTGCGCTGTTGCTGCCGCTGAGCCGTGCTCGCCGCGTTGCGCTTCTTTGCCGCTTGCCTTGCTTCTGCCGCCGCTTGTCGCCGCTGCCCGCAGCGTGCACACACGCACGCACGCGCGTCGCCTCGCGCGCCTTGCGCCGCGCCCGCTCGTCCGTGCCATGCCGCACCGCCGTCGCCGCCGTGTTGACCGTGTTGATCTGTCGCGCTGACCGTCTCCCTCCGCGCAGGAAAAACACCGACGCTGGAACCGATCGCCGCCACCGTCCGGAACTCGCCGCAATCCGTTTCGCCGTTCGTTCCCGGTAAGTCTACAACCACCGTTAGATCTCAGATCAGCGGTTCAGATCAGTCGTTGACTGGTCAGCACTCAAGCGTTGACTAGTCGACGCCTTGATCACCGGTCGGCAGACGCGTTGACGATCAATGCAGAACCACGATTGATTGGTTAATTTCGTTAATCGTTTTAGTTGACAGATTTCGGTAGAAACTTATAAATTGCGTAGAAATTAAACCGCTGGGCCAAAAATTGCAAATAAAATATGTGTCGATTCAGTGAGTCGGGTAGAATCTTGCTGTACCTTTGGTTCAGACTTTTGCAGCAAGATTTAGTACAGTTTAATCAAACTAGTTAGTGGCCTTTTTGGAGTAATTAATTCGTAGAAAAAGATCGGTAGCTCCAAAAATCGCGTATGATATGTCCCTGGATTCAGTGGAACGAGGGGAATCTCATCGTGAATTAAAAAGATAGGCTTACAGTGAAAACTTCTGCAGAAACTGTCTAGTGGCTTTCCGCAGTGTTTTAATTACTCGGGGAGTTTTATAATTCCTTTTTGAGTAATTACAGTTGGTACTGTTTCTAATTAGCAATACCTATGCGGTAGAATTTTTCCAAGATTTTACAAACATTATGCTACCGGTAGTGAATTATTTGAGCTCTAGCTCTAGTTTTGAGCATTATATTTTGCATAATAGTTTTCCTTGCGCTAAAACTATTTTCCATGCATGCAATCAGTAGTATTATGGAATAGTATTATGTGGTGCAGCTGTAGAACCAATTCAGTTGCCTTGCATACCTTCATGCATCATATTTGTTGCATATGCTTGTGGACTGTTTGTTTATGATTGCAATTGTATCGTGTAGATTGTGACGAGTGCAACGCTTGCTCGTGTGTGGATTGTTCTTCCGACCGCTACAACAAAGGCAAGTAGATGCTACTTTGTTCATGATATCGTCCTACTATTTTCAATGCATTGTCGTGTATTTTGTAGATGCATGTGTAGGATGATACTATCGCTATGCTATGACCTATTATGTGGTAGGGCTTTCCTTGTAGATGAACCACCGTTGGTAGATGTGCTTAGCCATGCTATGTTGAAGAAGGGATGGGTTACATCATTGAGACTTGTTTCTAAAAGTATTGGTTTGTGAAAACTAAAACAACTTAATCAATGAATCTCCTGGGTGTGATGGTATTGATAATTTTTGGTGGTTTCATTGCGGAAAGGCACCCAGGTATCAAGAGAGAATGATTGGCTTCTTTATTGTGTAGCTTACGTGTACAGCCATGTGCCAATAATGGAATGGCGTTTGGTTGGACTTAGTAGGTTGTGGTAACTCGAACCCACGTATCCAGAGATGTAGAATTTTGGTAGGTTGGACCGGTGCGCGTCGGGATTGAGGAGCTACTTCCCGAACAGTCTCTTCTTGGACTTCTCCCTATCATCACTCAAAATGAGAGTGATGGTACGAAGAAATTTGGCCAAGTCACATGGGTAAAGTGTACTAACCCTGCAGGTGTATAATCTAATCGATTAGCCGTGTCCCGATTATGGACATCTGGTTGCTTGATATTGATTCCATGACATGTTTCTCGCTCATTCTAATTTCATAATTGTTTTAATATTGTTGGGTTAACTTAATTGGGATCTTTTCAAAGAAAATCAAAACTGTTTATGAAAGTAGGACAAAGTTATTTGCAAATGCAAGCCGGAACGACTCCAATTGCCAAATAGCATGTAGATGTTAGTACTATTGTCTCCATTACTAGCTCTACTTGCCATACATTCCATGTATTGACCCTTCGGGCTGCTACGTTCATGTTTGCGGTTATTCCGATTTTCGATAGTAATCCACGTACGTACTCCTCTCCCACTTGTTCACTTGTGGGCAATTTTAAGAATGGATTTTTATTATATATATTGCTAATGAATAATTTGAGCTAGCTTTGGGCTTTGCTTTTTTGTAATAAATGGTACTGGTCCTTGTTATTCATGATACACGGATATTTTGCTATGTTATTCATCTTATTGTATTGTGGGCCAATGAACCGATCGAGGATTGGCATGTCACATAAAACAGTCTTTTTTCGTAATCGCGGTGTTACAAGATGGTATCGAGCCCGTGTAATTGTAGGATCGTGACCTAGGATTGGATTAGGAAGCCATAGAATTATTAAAGCCTATATTAACTCGTCTTTCATCTTATGCCTTTCACCCTCGTAAATTCTTACCATATGCTATTCTCACACTTTCCTCTTTTACTTGATAGATGGGGAAGTCGACCGAGTATGCCACCATGGAGTCAACAAGGCCCTCTTTGCAAGGCGCTTAGCTCACTCGCATCATTGGGATTGCCCTTGCCATGTTCAAGGGAAGAAGGCAGACACCTATGGATATGGAGAGGATGCATGGAGATCACTACCTTCATATTCAGAGATGCCGCCTTGCCAAACCCGTGCATTTGATCTACACCAAGACATACCGCTGGGGACTTGGAATCAACTTGGCCATACATGAAGCCTGTCTCGCCAAGGCCATAATGTCCGACACCCATCGCCCAGATTCACCCTACCGTGACTATGGAAGGTGTGATGAAGATGGGCACATTGTGGTTACCCGGCGACAGAACAACATGCGCCCGAGGCACATAGAGGACATGGAAAGGGAGAATGGAGCTCTAGCGAGAAGGTGATGATGATAAAGGAGATTGCGACTTTGCTAGCAATGGTATGGTGGTCCAAGGGCAGAGATTGACACCTTGCATGAAGCCGTGGGAGTTCGAGAATGTCCCGATAGCAGAGATGCAACCATAGCTCATCTTCATGGTCTTGTGCAGAAAACACCTAGAACATACAACAGCTTGCAAGGGACCGTCCAGAAAGGGATCAAACTATTGAAGCTATGATAGCCAGTTGCCGCTCTCCAAGCGCATTTGAATACACCCTCGATGATGACAATGGAGATGATGGCAACAATGGGGATGATGATGACAGTGGGAACGATGATGATGATGAGGACGAGGAGGATGATGATGGACGATGATGGTGGAGGAGATGAAGTCATTGTAGTTGCGGTGAGTGAAGAAGAAGAGGAGGATCCGAGAGGTGGAGTTTGAGATCTCAAGTGATGATTCGGAGAGGTGTACACTCCGCCGCCATGGTTGTACCCATGAACAAGCGCCAATGCATGACGAAGGACCTACCGCAACCTCTTCAAGGAGTAGATAGAAGTCCACCAATTAGTCCACGTTAGGCAAATTCGTTAGGATTAGTCTCGATCGATGTGAAGCTTAGTTCGTGTTAGTTTAAGAGTGATTAGTTGCTTATTTGTGTACTCCAATATCCCAGGATTTATTTGTGCGAATTTTATGAAAGAGTTATGGCAAGTTGGTTACTATCGTGTTATTTTCGCTGCAGTTTTTTCTGCGATACAGAAGATCTTGTCGATTTTCATATTTTTGGTAATTGGGAAAAATCTGAAAAAAATTGGGCTGATGCGAAACTCTCTTTGTATGTGCAAAAATCAGCTAAATTTTCGACAAGTTTAAGTCAGCGGAAAAATTCGTGAATCGCCGGACTGCTCGCATTCTTTGTTTTCTTGTTTAGTTAATCAACTGTTTAGTTAACCATTGCCAACTCTTGTAAAACTATTTCAGTAGGTATATACTGCTAGGATAACCCCTAGGATGTTGCTAGATCACTTGTTTGTTGATGTTGCTTGCTTGTGATTGCGCTATTGTTTGTTGTTGATTGATCATATGCATGGGTAGAATCCTATTGTCGTAGTTGATTCTTTCTAAACTTACCTGCTTGAACCGCAGATGCCTCCCGCCGTCAACCCACTGAGTTGGAGCAGCTCGAGCAGGTGACCCAAGTGATGACTCAGTTCATGGCAAATCGAACAACAACAATGGAAACAATCACCTCGGGAGATGCTCTCACCAGATTTACGAGGCTAAGGCCGCTAAGTTCTCTACTTGCGGAATCAATGGTAGCTCTCATTGGTTGCGTTCAACAACAAGGATCTAGTAACTGTTGGATGCACGATCTTTGAGAAGGTGAGGTTTGCCGCTCACCTCTTGGAGGGACCAGCCGCTTCTTGGTGGGACACTTTCCGGATCACCCACCCGCTAGATATTGTGACTTGGGCAATGTTTGAGGAAGGTTTCAGACCAACCACGTGTCTTGAGTTCGAGCCTGAAGAGTAAGGAGTTCGCAACTTGCGCCAAACCAATCGCACTGCGTGGTAGTACATTGAGGAGTTCAACAACCTATCCCGTTATGCACCTGAGGATGTTGACACTGATGCAAAAAGGAGGGAGAGATTCCTGGATGGCCTCAGTGATGAGCTTTCAGTGCAGCTACTGGTGGTTTATTGCCCCACTTTCCAGGAGCTTATGGACAAGGCCTGGATCTTGGAAGGGAAGCACAAACAGGTGGAAAGCCGCAAGAGAAAGAGTAACAATCACCACTCTGGTTCACATCACAAGTCTCACACTTCATATGATGGATACTCCAAGCATGGAGGGAGTGACCATGGGAGCCATGACCGCCACCACCATGGAGACGATGGGCATCGTCATGACAACCATAGGAGCACCCACCACAGCCACAAGGGAGGACACTCTCACCACCCTAGAGGACACGGTGGACATGACCGCAACCGTGATAGAAACTTTGTGAAGAAGGATATGAGTGAGGTGATATGCTTCAAATGTAAGCAGAAGGGACACTATGCTGACAACTGTCCGGAGAGGAAAGGACTGAAGCCAACCAACAACGAGAAGGCCACAGTGAACCACATGAATGTGGAGGAGATTCCAGATGAGCCTGACCTTGTGATTGGTAAGTTTACAATCAACACTCACCCTGCACTTATACTTTTCGATACTAGTGCATCGCATCCATTCATATCAAGGGAATTTGTGGACAAGTATAAGCTACCTACTGAGTCTATGAAAAGGTCTATTAGAGTGAGTTCACCTGGAGGAGATATGATAGCTAGCGCGGGATGCCGCAATTTAACTGTGAGGATTGGAACACACAACTTCAGTGCACATTTGGTAGTGTTGGAATCACAGGGGTTAGATGTTATTCTGGGAATGGATTGGATGTCTATGCATGGGGGACACATAGATTCTGCACAGCGAGCTGTTTCACTCAAAACCCCGGATGGTAAGAGGATTAGATTCAAGTCGGTTGCACGACCGGGAAGGTGTAAGTTGAATTCTCTTAAGGGGGTTAGCATGGATACAGTGCCAGTGATTAGGGATTACCCCGATGTGTTTCGAAGAAGCTGCCAGGATGCCACGGCGAGGATGTAGAGTTTCTTATCGACCGATGCCGAACAGGACCAATAGCAAAGAAACCATATAAGATGGATGTGGATGAGTGAAGGAATTGAAGAAGCGTTGAAAGAGCGGTGGAGAAGGATTCATTCGCCTAGTTAAATCGTCATGGGGTGCACACATTACATTTGTGGAGAAGAAAGATAGCGACAAGAAATTAGTGGTGGACTATCGCTTTGAATGAAGTAACCATAAAAACAAGTACCCTCTGCCGAACATAAATGATTTGTTTGATCAACTGGAAGGAGCGAAGGTGTTCAGCAAGATTGATCTGCGATCAGGCTACTTTCAATTGAAGATCCGGGAGGAGGACGTACCAAAAACCGCCTTCACCACTAGGTATGGTTTATACGAGTATACAGTTATGTCTTTTGGACTAACAAATGCCCCGGCATACTTCATGACCATGATGAACAAGGTATTTATGGAGTACTTGGACAAGTTCGTGGTGGTGTTTATTGATGACATACTGATATATTCAAAGGATGATGCTGAGCATGAGAAGCATCTGCGACTGATTATGGAGAAACTGAGGGAACATCAACTGTATGCCAAATTCAGCAAGTGTGAATTCTGGCTTAACACCGTTGGGTTTCTTGGACACGTAGTGTCAGGAGAAGGAGTCGCTGTTGATCCAAGCAAAGTGACTGCGATGGCGAGTGGGAAGCACCCAAGAATGCGGGAGATTCAAGCTTTTGGGACTTCTTTGGATATTACAGAGGTTCATTGAAAACTTTTCCAAGATTGCTAAGCCGATGGTGAACTTCAAGAAGGAGAGGAAGTTTGAATGGTCGACGTATGAGAAGCCAGCTTTCGAGGCGAAGCGTCGACTAGTGACCATGCTTACGTGTTTACCGGATCTTGAGAATGATTTCCAAGTGTCTTTGTGATGCTTCTCGGCGGGACTTGGGAGTGTGCTGATGCAAGATGGGAGAGTAGTGTCATATGCCTCGCGACAACTCAAGCACCATGAGCGGAATTACCCCACACACGACTTGGAGTTAGCGTCAGTGGTTCATGCGCTCAAGGTATGGAGGCATTATTTAATGGGAAAACACTGTGATGTGTACACCGGCCACAAGAGCCTGAAGTACATATTTACACAGAAGGAACTGAACATGAGGCAACGGAGATGGTTGGAACTTATCAAGGACTATGATATGAATCTACAATACCACCCAGGAAAGGCCAATGTAGTAGCAGATGCTCTGAGCTGGAAGGTTTATGCCAATGGATTGACAATTGGGGAATTGCCTGAGGATTTGTGCAAGCAATTCAAGGACCTTAGACTGGAAGTAGTGTCTGAAGGATACTTGGCTACAATGGAAGTCCAACCAACGTTACAGGACAGGATCAAAAAGGCTCAGGTAGGAGACAAGGAAATAGAGGAGATAAAGGAAAAGATGAAGGAGAATCGGGAAAAGGATATTCGCGAGGATGAGCATGGTACCTTGTGGTATGGAGATCGTTTGTGTGTGCCCAGCGACCCGGAGATAAGGGAGTTGATTCTGCAGGAGGCTCATAACTCGCCACACTCCATACATCCGGGCAACACAAAGATGTATATGGATTTCAAGAGCAGATTTTGGTGGAACAACATGAAGGGAGATATCGCCAAGCATATTGCCCTATGTGATGTGTGCTTGTGAGTGAAGCGGAACACGAAGCCATGAGATCTCTGACCATTGCTGTCTTGGGATTAGAAGTGGCATAGAGTGGGAATGGACTTTATCACAGGATTGCACAGGACCAGGTCAGGATATGACTCTATTTGGGTAGTGGTCGACCATTTGACCAAGGTAGCCCACTTTATACCGGTGAAGACGACCTATAAGAGTGCAAAGTTGGCCAAGATTTACATGGATAGGATTGTGTGCCTACACGGAGTTCCCAAGAGTATCGTATCTGATAGAGGCACCCAATTTACCTCACACTTCTGGCGCCAGCTGCACGAGTCACTTGGTACTACATTGGAGTTTAGCACAACGTTTCACCCACAGACTAATGGACAGACCGAGAGGGTGAATCAGATTTTGGAGGACATGCTGAGAGCTTGCGCCTTGGCTCATGGTTCTAGTTGGGATGAGAATTTGTCGTATGCTGAGTTTTCCTACAATAACAGCTATCAAACCAGCATCAAGACGTCACCGTTCGATGTGCTGTATGGGAAACGGTGCCGGACACCATTGCTATGGGATGGAGTAGGAGAACGTCAGTTGTTTGGACCTGATTTGATCAAGGATGCTGAGGAGAAGGTCGCCTTGATTAGGGACAGGCTGAAGGTAGCACAATCAAGGCAGAAGAGCTACGCTGACGCCAAGCGCAAGGAAGTGGTGTATGAGATTGGTGATAGAGCATACCTCAGAGTGTCGCCACTTCGTGGAATCAAGATATTTGGAATTAAGGGTAAGCTAGCACCTCGATTTATTGGACCATATCGAGTGTTAGCACGCAAAGGAGAGGTTGCCTATCAGTTGGAGTTGCCAGAGGCTCTGTCCGCTGTTCACAATGTGTTCCACGTATCCCAGATGAAGAAGTGCCATCCAGAGATGGTGGATACACCATTGAGAGACACTGTACCGCTAGAGGAGGTTCAGCTTGAGAACGACTTGACCTATGAGGAGAAACCGGTCAAGATTCCGGAGACAGCGGAGAGGACTACCCGTACCAAGACAATCAGGTTTTGCAAGGTACAGTGGAGCCACCACACCGAAGAGGAAGCCACCTGGGAGCGTGAGGATGACATCCGAGAGGACTACCCACACCTATTTGTTAGCCGCGCCGAATCTTGAGGACGAGATTCATCTTAAGGGGGTTAGTCTTGTCACATCCCAAATTTTAGATTTGGTTCTGCATATCATTCATATCATTGCATCATGCTTTTCCATGCAAAACCGTCGATTGAAAAGAATCGACGAAACGCTATTTTCGAAACCCTTTTCTATTTTGCTACGAGGCTCCTGCGGGAGGCTTTAGAAGAACTAGTGTTGCCACCCTTGTAGCATAGTGGTTTCGCTCAACCCTTGACCCTAGATTGTTCTCCTCGATTTCACAAAACCGTAGGAGCAAGAATCGCTCGATTCGGAGCTCGTACGGAAAAGTTATCGCCGTTTTATGAAAAGTTAGAAAAACGGGCCGAATATCGGGCCGATTTTCCGAGTTCATATCCAACCGCGCCCGAATCGGACTAGGACCACGCGGGGCCCACAAAAAGGCAGCCGCCGCCGCCCTGCCTTGTAAACCGAGCCGCCCCGGGGACCCGAGCCCCGCCGCCATCCCGATCTCCTCGATCGCCGCGCCCGAGCCGCCTCCCTGCCGCGCCACCTCGCCTCGCAGCACCCCCCGCACCGCGCCTGCTCCGCCCGGCCGCCTCGCCGCGCGCCATCTGCGGCTGCTGCTCGCGCCGCCGCCTTCTGCCGCCGCTGCGTCTTGCCGCTGCTGCTGCGCGCTGCGCTGCCGCGCCGCTCGCCCTTGCTTCTTCTTCTGCCGCTTGTCGCGCGCTACGCACGCCGCGCCGCCTTGCCGCCAGCGCCTTGCGCGCGCTACGTCCGTGCCATGCCGCATCCGTCGCTGCCGTGTTGACCTGTTGATCTATCGCTGACCGTCTCCCTCCGGCAGAAAACGCCGTACGGAACGATCGCGCCCGTCCGGAACTCGCCGCCGTCCGTTTCGCCGTTCGTTCCCGGTAAGTCTGCAGCCACCGTTAGATCTCAGATCAGCGGTTCAGATCAGTCGTTGACTGGTCAGCACTCAGGCGTTGACTAGTCAGACGCCGATCAGCGCCAGTCGTGAGCGTTGACCAGTCAACATGCACAGTTGACTGGTTAATTTCGTTAATCGTTTTAGTTGACAGATTTCGGTAAAAACTTGTAAATTGCGTAGAAATTAAACCGCTGGGCCAAAAATTGCAAATAAAATATGTGTAGATTCAGTGAGTCGTGTAGAATCTTGCTGTACCTTTGGTTCAGACTTTTGCAGCAAGATTTAGTACAGTTTAATCAAACTACTTAGTGGCCTTTTTGGAGTAATTAATTCGTAGAAAAAGATCCGTAGCTCCAAAAATCGCGTATGATATGTCCCTAGATTCAGTGGAACGAGGGGAATCTCATCGTGAATTAAAAAGATAGGCTTACAGTGAAAACTTCTGCAGAAACTGTCTAGTGGCTTTCCGTAGTGGTTTAATTACTCGGGGAGTTTTATAATTCCTTTTTGAGTAATTCCAGTTGGTACTGTTTCTAATTAGCAATCCCTATGCAGTAGAATTTTTCCAAGATTTTACAAACAGTATGCTACCGGTCGTAAATTATTTGAGCTCTAGCTCTAGTTTTGAGCATTATATTTTGCATAATAGTTTTCCTTGCGCTAAAACTATTTTCCATGCATGCAATCAGTAGTATTATGGAATAGGATTATGTGGTGCAGCTGTAGCACCAATTCACTTGCCTTGCATACCTTCATGCATCATATTTGTTGCATATGCTTGTGGATTGTTTGTTTATGATTGCAATTGTATCGTGTAGATTGTGACGAGTGCAACGCTTGCTCGTGTGTGGATTGTTCTTCCGACCGCTACAACCAAGGCAAGTATATGCTACTTTGGTCATGATATCGTCCTACTATTTTCAATGCATTGTCGTGTATTTTGTAGCTGCATGTGTAGGATGATACTATCGCTATGCTATGACCTATTATGTGGTAGGGCTTTCCTTGTAGATGAACCACCGTTGGTAGATGTGCTTAGCCATGCTATGTTGAACAAGGGATGGGTTACATCATTGAGACTTGTTTCTAAAAGCATTGGTTTGTGAAAACTAAAACAACTTAATCAATGAATCTCCTGGGTGTGATGGTATTGATAATTTTTGGTGGTTTCATTGCGGAAAGGCACCCAGGTATCAAGAGAGAATGATTGGCTTCTTTATTGTGTAGCTTACGTGTATATCCATGTGCCAATAATGGAATGGGCGGTTGGTTGGACTTAGTAGGTTGTGGTAACTCGATCCCGCGTATCCAGAGATGTAGAATTTTGGTAGGTTGGACCGGTGCGCGTCGGGATTGAGGAGCTACTTCCCGAACTGTCTCTTCTTGGACTTCTCCTTATCATCACTCAAAATGAGAGTGATGGTACGAGCTGGGCTGGCCAAGTCACATGGGTAAAGTGTACTAACCCCTGCAGGGTGTATAATCTAATCGATTAGCCGTGTCCCCGGTTATGGACATCTGAGTTGCTTGATATTGATTCCATGACATGTTTCTCGCTCATTCTAATTTCATAATTGTTTTAATATTGTTGGGTTAACTTAATTGGGATCTTTTCAAAGAAAATCAAAAACTGTTTATGAAAGTAGGACAAAGTTATTTGCAAATGCAAGCCAGACACAGCTCCAATTGCCAAATACGCATGTAGATGTTAGTACTATTGTCTCCATTACTAGCTCTACTTGCCATACATTCCATGTATTGACCCTTCAGGGCTGCTACGTTTTATGTTGCAGGTTATTCCGATTCTGAGTAATCGATATAGGCCACGGTACTCCACTCGGCACTTGTTCACTTGTGGGCAATTTGAAGAATGGAGGATTTACTTTATTTATGTTGCTACCTGAATAATTTGAACTAGCTTTGGGCTAAGATTTTATTGTAATAATGGTACTCTGGATCCTTGTTATTCATGATACACGGATATTTTGCTATGTTATTCATCTTATTCTATTGTTGGCCAATGAACCGATCCAGGGAGTGGCATGTCACATAGAAGCCACGGTATTTTCAGAACCGCGGTGTTATAATGATCAAAACCCCGTTCTCCGGTATGATGGAGCGAGCAACGGACTTGTTGGAAATCATACATACCGATGTATGCGGACCGATGAGTGTTTCGACGCGCTGTGGATATCGCTATTTTCTCACTTTTACCGATGACTTAAGTAGATATGGGTATATCTATTTAATGAAACATAAATCTAAAACATTTGAAAAGTTCAAAGAATTTCAGAATGAAGTGGAGAACCATCATAACAGAAAGATTGAGTTTGTACGATCCGATCGTGGAGGTGAATATTTGAGTTATGATTTTCTCACGCATCTTAAAGCAAGCGGAATCGTTTCGCACTCACGCCACCCGGAACACCACAGCGCAATGGTGTGTCTGAACGCCGGAATCGAACCTTATTAGATATGGTCCGATCAATGATGTCTCTTACTGATTTGCCGTTATCATTTTGGGGTTATGCATTAGAAACCGCTGCATTCACTTTAAATAGGGCACCATCTAAATCCGTTGAGACGACACCGTATGAACTGTGGTTTGGTGCTAAACCTAAGTTGTCGTTTCTTAAAGTTTGGGGATGTGAAGCTTACGTCAAGAAGTTGATGCCGGACAAGCTCGAACCCAAAGCGGAGAAATGCGTCTTCATAGGATACCCTAAGGAAACTATTGGGTATACCTTCTATCACGTAACCGAAGGCAAAGTGTTTGTCATGAAGAACGGTTCCTTTCTTGAGAAGGAGTTTCTCTCGAAAGAAGTGAGTGGGACGAAAGTAGAGCTAGACGAGGTTATTGAACCTTCTCTTGAATTGGAGTAGCGCAAGACTGAAATTGTTCCGGTCACCGCACCAACAATAGAGGAAGCTAATGACAAGGATCATGAAGCTTGGACGATCAAGCTCTTGAACGTCGCGGGGCGACAAGGTCGCGTGCCCCTCCCGAGTGGCACGGCAATCCTATCTGTTGTCTTGTTAGTAGAAGACAGTGAACCTACGAACTATGAGGAAGCGATGATGAGCCCAGACTCTGAGAAATGGCTAGAAGCCATGAAATCCGAATTGGGATCCATGAGCGAAAACCAAGTATGGACTTTGGTGGACCCTCCTAGCGACCGAAAGGCCGTTGATTGCAAATGGATCTTCAAGAAGAAAACGGACGCGGATGGTAATGTTACCGTCTATAAAGCACGGCTTGTCGCGAAAGGTTTTCGACAAGTTCAAGGTGTTGACTATGATGAGACTTTCTCTCCCGTAGCGATGTTTAAGTCCATTCGAATTTTATTAGCAATTGCTGCGTTTCATGATTATGAAATATGGCACATGGATGTCAAGACTGCGTTCCTCAATGGCAACATTGATGAAGAGTTGTATATGATGCAACCCGAAGGTTTTGTCGATCCTAAGGATGCTGATAAAGTATGCAAACTTCAGCGTTCTATTTATGGACTGAAGCAAGCATCTCGGAGTTGGAACCTTCGTTTTGATCAAGTGATCAAGAGCTTTGGATATTTTCCAAATTGCTACGAAGCTTGTATCTACAAGAAAGTGAGTGGGAGATCGGTGACATTTTTGGTACTATATGTGGATGACATATTGATTATTGGAAATGACATTAACATGCTTAATGATGTGAAGAGTTATTTGAACAAGTGTTTTTCAATGAAAGACCTAGGTGAAGCTGCTTATATATTGGGCATCAAAATCTATAGAGATATACAAAGACGCCTGATAGCTTTAAGCGGTACATACCTAGACAAAGTTCAAAAGGTTCGAATGGATAAGGCAAAGAAAGGTTCGTGCCTATGTTGTCGTAAGATATTGAGCAAGGCTCGGTGTCCACTATGGTAAATGATAGGAAGCTATGAGCAAAGTGCCTTATTCCTCGGCCATAGGTTCTATCATGTATGCCATCTTTGTGTACTAGACCGGATGTGTCCAATGCTCTTAGTTTGACGAGATATCAAAGTGATCCGAGTGGAACCTTTGGACAGCCATGAAGAACATCCTAAAGTACCTAAATAGGACTAAAGAAATGTTCTTAGTCTATGGGGTGATGAACAAATCGTCAAAAGGTTACGTCGATGCTAGTTTCGACACCGACAAGGATGATTCTAAATCTCGGACATGATACGTGTATATTTTGAATGGAGGAGCTATGAGTGGAAGCGCAAGCAAAGCATGATCGCGGGATCTCTGAGAAGTGGAATACATGGCTGCAGAGCGTCAAGTGAAGGAGTTTGGATCGAACTTCATCATCGAGCTTGGCGTGGTTCCAAGTGCATTGGACCCGGAGATATTGTGTGACAACACCGCGCCATAGCACTCGCTAAGGAACCAAGATATCATCCAAAGACCAAGCATATCAACCGCAAGTTTCATATAATCCGAGATTATATAGCAGATGGAGATCTGAAGATTAGCAAAGTACATACAGATCTGAATGTCGCAGATCCATTGACTAAACCTCTTCCACGTGTAAAACATGATCAGCACCTCAGTGCCATGGATGTGAGATTGTTGCCATATGTAAACTAGATTATTGACTCTAGTGCAAGTGGGAGACTATTGGAATTATGCCCTAGAGGCAATAATAAAGATGTTATTATTATAATTCTTGTTCATGATAATGTTTATATTCCATGCTAGAATTGTATTAAGCGGAAACTTTAATACTTGTGTGGTTTGTGAACAACACCGTGTCCCTAGTACGCCTCTATGGACTAGATCATTGATTAATGATGGTTAAGGTTTCCTAACCATGGACATGAGTTGTCAATTAATAATGAGATCATATCATTGGGAGAATGATATGATGGACATACCCAAACTAAGCGAAGCAATTAGATCGTGTCATCATGTTCATCTTTGCGAAGCTTTTCTTATGTCAAATATTATATTCCTTAGACCATGAGATAATACAACTCCCTGGTATCGGAAGAAAGCTTTGAGGTCATCAAACGTCATCCTATGAGAGGGTGATCATAAAGGTGTCTCTCAGGTGATCGGAAAGTATCTGTTGGATTGTATGTATCGAGATGGGATTTGTCCCTCCCAAGTCGGAGAGATATACTTCGGGCCCACTCGGTAATCGATATCAACAACGCTTGCAAGCATGTGGTTAAGGAGTTAATCACAAAGTGATATCGGATTATGGAGCAGTAAAGTACTTCTTTGAACGAGATTGAACTAGGTATGACTGCAAGACGATCAAATCTCGGGCAAGTAAAATATCGCGAGACGAAGGGAATATATATATGGGATTGATTGAATCGGCATCGTGGTTCATCCGATATGATCATCGATGAATGTGTGGAGTCAATATGGGTTTCAGACCCTGTTGATTATTGATAGAAGATCATGTCCGCATATTCTCGAACGAAGGGTCACACATAACGTGTCTCGGCTAGGATAGATTGGATGATTGGTTTATGATTTTTGTTCGAGTCTCGGATGGGATCCGGGACATCACGAAGGTTCTAATGGTGGGAGAATAAGATTCATATAAGGCAGTTTTTGGAGTTCTAATTGTTCGGGGTTATCGGTATTGTCCTAAGCTTCTAGAACCTTCCGGAAGGGGGCCAACGTGGTCCCACCTGTCGGGAGGGGGGCATGGGACTATGAGGGAGTGCCCTGGCCGCATTGGGCCAGGGGCACAAGGCCCCATAGGGCCCAGCCCCTAGTTTGGAGCTTCTAGAAGGGGGGTTTCCTTGCCCCCCACTCCTCCCTCCTTTGGCCACCGGCCTAGGCTTGGGGGAGGGGATAGGGCTGGCTCCCACCCCTCTATATATAGAGCGCTGGGGCGCACCACCCCCCCAACACCTTCCCCTCAAGCCTAGTCGCCCTGCTGCCCTCCTCTCTCTCTCCCTCCCGACTGCGTGTAGGCGAAGCCCTGCTGCAGAAACTCTCCACCACTTGCACCGCGCCGTCGCGTTGTAGATCCAATCCATCTCTCCACCATACTTGCTGGACCAAGGAAGGAGGAGACGTCGAGGTGCTGCACGTGTGCATCTCACGGAGGCATCGCCACTTGTGGTGCTAGATCGGATCGGATCGCGAGGAGGAGAAGCGAGTACGACTACATCACCCACGTTCTGATGAACGTTCCGTTGTGCGAATCTTTAAGGGTATAAAGATCTAATCCAATCTCTCTCGTTGTTTGCATCTCCAAGATTAGATCTTGGCTTCCCTCTATTCGCATCCGTAGAAAATTTTGATTTACTATGCCGCGAAACCCTTCATAAACGCCTGCCTCTCCTTCCCATTTCCCCTCACTCGCCTCCCCCTCTCTGCCCCCAGGCTGGACGAATTTCTCCATGCACCCTCACTGCCCCGACGACCTTCCCCAGACAATTCCGGCTGCACCTCCCCGCCCCTCGACCACACACGCGTGCTCCACGAACCCTGGCGCACCTCCCAGTGGCCTCAGCTTGGCCGCCTCCCAGTGTCGGCAGGACAACCACCGCTTGCCGTAATGTCGCACAGCTCCGGCGAGCTACTGATGCCAAACCCGTGCGCCCCTCGTGTTCTGGTGAGTACCTCTACGACCCCCGAGACCGTGCGCACCCTCCTAATACTTTTCCTCGCTTGCATCCCAGGCGCTCGTCTTCGACCACAACCATGCGCACCCGACGCCAGCGAAAACTCCGGCGAGAAATTGTCACTATCCTCGTGCGCCCCCTGCCTCCCCAAGAACACGTTGAGCATCAGCATCGTACAGCGAATCCGGTGAGCTCCCTCTCTCGCTTTCTCGCTTCCTGCATCGCCGGCGCCACCGCCAAAGCCGCCGCCGGCAGCGTCGAGTCGGCAGCCAGTTCTAGGTCATTAGACTAGGACCGTTGGATCTTGATCCTGAGGCTTGGATAGAATCACTTATAAACGAAGGGGTATGCGATCTGTGCCGTGCGATCAAGTTGGATCCTGCGGTCTGTGTCTGTCGATCCAACCGAAGCGGTACCGACGAATAGTATCACGCCACGTGGCCTCTGTTTGATTTAAAAACCAGAAACTCATCTAATTGATGTTCCAACTTGAATAATTCTTAACTTTCAAACCACACGTACAAATTTTGCAAATTTTATATCAATGGAATCAGCAAGACAAGTACTTTCTGACTATGCACTTTGTTTAGTAAAAAGCTTCTGTTAAATTGATTGTTTTTGCAGAAACTTATGTATGCATGTTTAGAATATAAAAAATGTTCTAAAATGATTTTGAGGATAAAATCTTTGGAAAATGGTTTGTTTTGAACCTACTGACTATAGAAATCAATTTGTGGTTTCAAAAATATATTTGGTGAAGCAAAAGAATAAACTTACAATTTGAACCATTTCTAGTCAAATAAAAAGTAATGTTTATTTATTAAAAATGCTTTTGGGAGAAAATATTTAGGAAATGTTTTGGAATAAACTCTCTGACCCAAGCACCAAGTTTTATGATTTAAAAATGTATTTGATGAACAACATAAAATTGTTGTTTTGCTAAAGGCATTTTCAACCACATAAAATATTGATTTTGTTTAAAAATGGTTTATGAAGTGAAATCTTTTGCAAATGATTTTGCCACCTTATAAAATGATCATTAGGTGTTTTCAAATGTTTATAACCTATTAGAAACCACTTCTCCAAATAAAACAATCTTTAGCATGCTTGCATGCATTGTTTTGTTTCTATCATTTTATGTGATGAATTGCTTGAATGGTAGATTGAAATATTGTTTGCTTGATTGAATTGTAGTGATTTGAAGTGAGTGAACATTGCAAAGATCAAGGAGTGAACTTATACTCTCTACCAAAAAGGCAAGTGATGCTTCATACTTTTGTCCCATTATTTTCACTATGCATTAGTGATATTTCTAAGTAGGACTTTCATGGAATTTTTGCTAAGTATAAACTATGCCATGGGAAATCCTAGTAGATGAAACCTTAGTAGAAATTTCCTAAGTTAAGATTCCTACTACTATCATGCTTAGCTTAGCTAGTAGAAAACAAGGGTGGAATATATAATCATGCTATGAAATATTTCTAAGTATGTGGACTTGTGTTTTGTTAATTAAACAACTAAGTGAATGAATCACCTGGGTGGAATGGAAGGAGTGGTTTGTGTTGAGTGGTCATGCAAGTCCAGTATGCTGGGGAAAACTTGGGCATCACCAAGTCCAGTATGCTGGGGAAAACTTGGTGTCTCACTTGTGGATGGCCACCCAGGAACAAAGAGATTTGAGATGTCAAATGTTGAGAAGCTTCAAGTGCAGCCACTTGGCATTATGGGCTCTGCCTGGATCATATAGGTTGCAATAACTTAGCCAAATGGAAAGTTGGTGGTAGGGGATTGATAGGTTGGAGCACGTCCATTTTGGTCTAAGGGAAGGCTTCTAAAAGATCTTGTCTTGGTGAAACCAAGTCTTGTGGGGAAAGTGCACCACCTCTGCAGAGTGTAAAAAAATCTAAGTACTTAGCCATGTCCCTGGCAAAGGACAATTTGAGCATCAAGACATGGAAGCTATCAAGAATCTCCTCATCCCAATTTCTAAGTTAAAATCTTGTGGTTGAACAAGGGTTGAAGGATCACCAATTTCTATTGGAAGATGCCTTGGGAAAGATTTTGTCAAGAAAAAACTTAGTGTTTTCAAATGATAAGGAAAATCTATTTTGAGCAAAGCAAGCCTAAGCTCCACTTAGCCAAATGCATATAGATGATAGACTCCACTATACTACCATAGTATCACTTGCCAATACAATTCAAATGTATTGACCCTTGTGGCTGTAACTTGTTATGTTGCAGGTTTGTTTGATATTAGTGAAGTTTAATGATTAGGATTACAAGTCTACAACCAACATGTCTGCCTGTGGCACTTTGAAGATGAAGGACCCCATGCTATTGTTATATTCTGCTGCATTGTAATGAGATAGCCAAATGAGCTATGTAATATGTAATAAATTATTTTATTCCTGGTTATAAAGTTGTATTATGACCTTTGTTTCTTGATATTACATCTTATCTGTGGATGCTAGCTATTGATCCAGGGACTAGCATTGTAAACACAGGGATATCTACCTTATTAAAGGTTGGGAACCTTACACAAACATTCTCGAGGACACATGGGAATACTGTCAAGTGCTTTCTCTTCACATAGTTGGTTAATCTTCTTTGGTTGGATAAGTGTTGTGTGGGTGAACCTATGATAATGTACCGACCTTACTTTGACTAATACATACTTGTGATTAAACCCCTTGCAAGCATCCGCAACTACAAGAAAGTAATTAAGATAAAAACCTAAACACAACATTAAACTCTCAGATCCTACACTCCCTAATTCAAAGGTTTCCTAACGGGGGTTCAGGTTTCTGTCACTCCGGAAACCCCACAATTAGTAGCCAAATACACAATGCATTCCCCTAGGCCCATAAATGGTGAAGTATCATGTAGTCGACGTTCACATGACACCAATAGAAGAATAGCACCACAACTTAAATATAAAACCAATGATATATCTCAACACAATTCCACTACTAACAACATGACTTCTCCCGTGTCCGCAAAACCTAAACGAACCACTCAAGAGACATCATATGGATCAAGATCAGAGATGATATAATGATGAATAAAAATCTGAACATAAACAATAATTCAATGGTTCCACTCACAAGCATCAACTACAAAAGTAATTAACACCGAGAAAGTTTCCCCTAAGAACTATGCAAGATTCAACACAATTGTTACAGCGGGATGGAGTTGTGATGATGGTGCTGGTGGAGATGCTGGTGAGAATGATGATGATGATGATCCCGATGAAGTCTAGCTTGATGATGGTGTTGATGGCGACGATCTCCCCTCTCCGAGAAGGAATTTCCAAGGCAGAAATCTGTCTGCCGGAGAGCTCTTTATCTCTTTATAGTTTTTGCCTCGCTGAGGCGGCGGAATATTTTTGTGGTCGCTCTCCGTGTATTAGGGTTTTGAGGATAATATATAGGTGAAAGGGCGGAGCAAGAGGTGGTCCAGGGTGGCCACACCCCCTGGTGGCATGACCAAGGGTGGCCTGTGCAGGGGGGTGTGGGCCCCCTGTGACCCATCTCTGCCTCGCCTTCTGGCATCCTTCGTCTTCTAGAAAAATAGAATTTTCTGTGTATTTTCTGGAATTTTCTAATCTTCGCGAAAATTGCATCTAAACACCGCTTTTTCCATTCAAAGTTTCATGATCAGAATGTATAAAAAATTCTTTAGGCCATAGATAATGTTGCCAAGTTTATAATGTCCGAACCAACGCATATAATTATTTATCATAAGTAGAATAGTTCAGACTAGCCCCACTCAATTTGTCACTAAAATATGCAACAGGTTTTCCCTCTTGTAATAACACACCTCCCAAACCAATTCCACTAGCATCACATTCAAGCTCAAAAGTCTTATTAAAATCAGGAAGTTGGAGTAAGGGAGCATGTGTTAGCTTATCTTTCAATATGACGAAGGCCTGTTGTTGTGCATCACCCCAAACAAAGGGCACATCCTTCTTGGTAAGTTCATTCAGCGGCGCGACAATTGATCCAAAGTCTTATAGAAAGCGCCTATAAAAACTAGCGAGGCCAAGAAAACTCCTCACGTGTGTGACCGTCTTCGGCTGCGGCCAATTCTCAATAGCTTCAATCTTGGCTGGATCCACTTCAATACCCTGTGATGTAACAACATAGCCAAGAAACGCAACTCGATTGGTGCAAAAGGTGCACTTCTCAAGATTACCAAACAAACGGCATCACGTAAAGCATTGAAAACAGCACGTAAATGGTCCAAATGATCCTCTAAAGATTTGCTATAAATCAGAATATCATCAAAGTAGACTACCACAAAACGTCCAATGAAAGAACGTAAAACTTCGTTCATTAATCTCATGAAAGTGCTAGGTGCATTAATTAAACCAAACGGCATTACTAACCACTCATATAAATCGAACTTAGTTTTAAATGTTGTTTTCCATTCATCTCCCAATTTCATACGAATCTGGTGGTAACCACTACGCAAATCAACTTTAGAAAACATGGTAGAGCCACTCAATTCATCAAGCATGTCATCCAAACGTGGAATAGGATGACGATATCGAATAGTAATATTATTGATAGCTCTACAATCAGTACACATGCGCGAAGAACCATCTTTCTTAGGCACCAAAATAATAGGAACATCACAGGGGCTAAGGGACTCACGAATATGATCTCTGTCAAGTAGTTCCTGAATTTGGCGTTGTATCTCCTTTGTCTCCTCTGGATTGGTTCTATATGGCGCGCGGTTGGGCAACGTAGCACCAGGAATTTGATCAATTTGGTGCTCAATTCCTCTAATAGGAGGTAGTCCTGGTGGCATTTCGGTATGAAAGACGTCCTCATATTCCTGCAAAAGGTTAGCAATAGCGGGTGGCAAAGAAGGAGGCATATCCTCAAATTGAAAACAAAACCTCTTTGTAGATAATTGCATAACATTGAGTATTGTTTACATCTAGTTCAGAAATATCAATTTTATTTGCAAGCATACATGGACTCTTCAAACGAATTTCAGTAGCATGTTTAGAATCATATTTAGTGTTCTTTGGTGGTACAAAATCTGCAGCAACAATCTGATTCTCACTTTTATTTTTCTCCTCAGTTTTAGCTCTACTAGCTCTAGCAAGATCATCTTTTAAAATCTGTTCGGGAGTCATAGGTTTTAGACCAATTTTCTTTCCATCATTCATAAGAGAATAGTGATTAGTTTTGCCATTATGAATAGATTCTCTATCAAATTGCCATGGTCTACCAAGTAACAAAGAACAAGCTTGCATAGGTACATCGCAATCAACAAAATCAGAATATTTACCAATAGTAAAATGCACACGTACCGTTCTTGTTACCTTGATCTTGCGAGAACTCTCAAATCATTGGATGTAATATGAATGTGTGTGTTGTCTTGTTGGAAGTGCAAGCTTCTCTACCATGTCAACACTAGCCAGATTATTACAACTCCCTCCATCAATGATGATCCTTATAGCTCTTTCCTTGACAACACCACGTGTTTCGAACAGGTTGTGGCGTTGATCATGCTCAGATTTGCTTAATTGCACACTCAACACACGTTGTGTAATTAAGCTCTTGTATTGATCAGCAGTTTCAGCTCCCATTACCTCTGTCTCTTCATCAGAATCACAATTGTCTCCATCTCGAGCAGAAATAAGAGCTAATGTATCTTCATCAAAGTCACTCGCTGAATCATATTGACCATCATCGCGCACCATCATAACACGTTGTGTTGTGCACTGTCTCTCAATATGACCAAAACCCCAGCACTTGCGGCATTGTATATCCTTTGTTTTACCCGTAGAAGCCATAGAAGATGCACTACGAGCAAGAGCATTGGATGACGGTGGAGGAGCAGCTGACGGAAATCTTGTGGTGGCCTTGGATGTGGTAGTAGCTGGTGGAGAATCACGAGAAGGAGGCGTTGATTGTCGGGATGTCCAAGTGGATGTGCTCCTCCATGGTGTTTGATGATCCTGCACTTCACGTTCAGCTTTGCAAGCAAGATGAAACAAACGAGTGATGGAATTATATTCCTTATAGTTTAATATGTGTTGAATGTCCTTGTTTAATCCACCAAAGAAACGTGCAAGAATTTGTTCAGTAGATTCAACAAGACTACACCGAACCATCCCTGTTTGCAATTCCTGATAATACTCTTCTACAGAATTTTTCTCTTGTTCCAAACGTGTTAGATTCTTTAGTAAATCACGTTGATAAGTGGGAGGCACAAAACGAACACGCATAGCGGTTTTTAAAGCAGTCCAAGTATGAGGAATAGTAGTAGGATTTAAACGACAATACTCAGACCACCAAAGGGAAGCAAATTTAGTAAATTCACATGTAGCAGCACTAACACGCATATTCTCAGGATATTTTAAACATGCAAAACGTTGTTCTACTTACATCTCCCATGTAAGATATGCATCAGGATTATATTTACCCTCAAAAGATGGAATATTTAATTTAAGCTTTGCAACATGATCATCATCACGTACCAGTGGTCGAGCGTTGCGGTGGTAATGTCGGGGTCGGCCAGCAGGGTGTGGAGGTTGTTCAACCTCCTCGTCAAACAGATCATCGTCATCAAGGTCGTAGTAGTACCCATAAATGCGCCCCCAATGTCACAATGACAACCGGTAGAAGCACGAGGTGCATCGGTGCGGTGATGCCGCTGAGTCTTGTGGCGGTGAACCAGCAGTATGACCCGTGATCGGAATGCGACGTTCGCCATGCCGAGGTGCCAATGGGGCGGGTGCGGGTACCGACAATCTATCCAAAACCTCCTTGAACCTAGCGTCAAGCTTATCGTTGAAGGATTTCTCGAGTCCGTTGATCTTGTCCATGGCGTTGGTGAGCTTGGTGTAAAACTCCTCTAGTCGTGCATCCACATCTTCAGCGCAACCGACCAATAGCTCCGCGAAGTGGGCATGTAGTTCTTGGTTCATCATTGTGGCGAGTTCTGTGAAGTATACATCATGGTTAGCCCTTTAAAAGCACGGTATATATGCCTATAATTACGGAAATATGGTGGAAGGCCGCGCGTAACCGTCAAGCAATATCTGAAGCTCTTACAAGTTCTTACCAAGAAGGAAAAGCGATGTGCAACGCGAGGAAGATGGGTCGAAGATTGAACGGCGATTACCGGGATTCGAGACACCGCCGTGGAGAAATCTGTGGAGCTCTGGGAAGGCTTAGCAAAGGGTTAGCAATTATCAAAATAGCAATGCAAATGTTGAAAGAATGCTCAACAATGATGCTGTTGGTCCTAGGCTGAACAGACCGTACAAGAGGCGAGCCTAGATCACCAACAATGTCACGACAGCGACACAACAAGCAATGTATGATGATATGGCACCACGAAAAGTGAGCGAGATGTGAAAATCACTATGATGGCGAGTGTCTAGAAGCGATCGATGGGGTCTATAACAGGTTAGCCCCAAAAATTGAATTTTTTTGTGGGGCTATCACATTTTGACCCGTAGACCGATTCTGACACTCGCCATCATAGTGTTTGATCTCATTAACTTTCGGTGCCATATCATACCATGCTTGTTGTGTCGCGTCATGACATCGTTTTACGACTAACCATGGTAGATACTCTGCGTGACCCGCAAAGATGACGAACGAAGAGCTACATGCCCACTTCACCAAGCTGTTTGTAGGATGCGTTAAAGATGTGGATGCAAGACTAGAGGAGTTTGACAACAAGCTCACCAACTCCATGGACAAGATCGAAGGACTCAAGATAGATTGCCTACACCTACACCTCCACCTGCCCCGTCTGCACCTCGGTAGGTCCCACGGCGCATTCCGATCACTGTCATCTTCTTGGTTCAATTGCGCGCTACTACTCTGCGGTGATGCACCTTAGGCTTCCAACGTGGCTGCTGATGTGACCTTGGAGGCAGACGACAGGCACTACTATGACTACGACCTCGACAACGACGATCTATTCGATGAGGAAGTTGAACAACCTCCACATCCTGTTGGCCGTCCCCGACATTACCACTGCAACGCTCGACCTCCGGTACGTGATGATGATCATGTTGCAAAGCTTAAATTAAATATTCCGTATTTTGAGGGTAAATATAATCCTGATGCATATCTTACATGGGAAATGGAAGTAGAACAACTTTTTGCATGTTTAAAATATCCTGAGATTATGTGTGTTAGTGCTTTACATGAATTATTAGTTTGAATAATGTTTGCAATCAAACTACTATACTTCCTCGGACTTGTTGGGCTGCTTTTTAACACTATTATGTGTTGTTTGTCCTACCTATCTACGTGTATTTAAAAATTAGGGTCCCAACCTTTAAATAAGGTAGAGTCCCCTGTGTTTACAATGCTAGTCCCTGGATCAATAGCTAGCATCCATAGTTAAGATGTAATATCAAGGAACAAAGGTCATAATATAACTTTATAACCAAGAATAAAATATTTTATTACATCTTTCATAGCTCATTTGGCTATTACATTACATTGCAGCGAAATAACTATAAGCATGGGGTCCCTCATCTTCAAAGTGCCATAGGCAAACATGTTGGTTATAGACTTTGTAATCCTAATCAATCAATCTTCACTAAAATCAATCAAACCTGCAACATTACAAGTTACAGCCACAAGGATCAATACATTTGAATTGTATTGCAAGTTCCACTACTATGTAGAATATAGGTGAATCCTATCATTACATGCATTTTTGGCTAAGTAGGGTTTTAAGGCTCATTTGCAGAAAGCGGTACTTTATCCTATCTTTTCAAAATGGTTTTGATCTTTTGTCAAATCTTTCTGAACTCCTTGGAATCCACCAAGTGTCTTTGTCAAAATTCTCTTGAGCTCCTTGGTAACCCCAAGTGCTTCAAGTTTTCATCAAAATCTCTTGAGCTCCTTGGTACCCCCAAGTGCATCAAGTCTTTTCTTGTCACTTAAAAGTTTTCTTTTAGAAATTAGAATGTCGAGATTTCCCATAGCTTCAAACTTTAGTTGCTTAGTATTGTCCATAACCGGGGACACGGCTAAGTACTTAGATTTTATTATCTTCTGCAGAAGTTGTACACTTTACCCACATGTCACAATCTCATCTTGTTGCCGGTGGCATTTGGATTGGTACTCACCAAGATAGAGTACTGGCAGATTGAGAATGTGACAAAGTCTTTCCAGAGGGTCCTCCCATACACCATTGCTAGCTTGTCTTCAGTACCCATGTAGGATTCCAGGTCCTCATTTTCAGTAACCTGAAGACAATGCATGGGTCTTCCCAATGTAGTTGACTAAGCCAGAGCCATAAGTAGCATGTGGTTGTACACGAAAGCCACAATTGGAGAAACATGTTCAATCTCTAAGTTTCGTAGGTGGTTTTCTTTTGGAGCACAACACAAAGAGATTGCCATAGACATGGTTCCTTTTGTTGCCACCTTCTCCAAAACTCAAAGTATCCTTGTCCACCCAGGTGGTTCATTGAGTCCTTGTTTTATTATATAAAAACACAAGTCCTTTTCTCAACTTCATAAAATCTCAACATGTATCTCTTTTAAAAATATAGCATGGCTAAGCATGTAACAACTACATTGTTTCCACTAAGGAATGTATAGGGTATCCTATTAGGATTTATCATAGCATAAGTATAGAAATTCTTTTCATGCATGTTTTCAAAATCCACTAAGTATAATGAAAATAGTAGGACTTTAGATGATAGTGTCACTTGACTTTTTGGTAGGGAATGATGGTTCACTTCTTGATCTTGCTAGTTTCACACTTTTCTAACTTCACTACAAATCAATCAAGCAAACACAATATCAACTAGAATTCCAACCAATAATCAAACAATCAAACACACACATAAAATAACAGGACCTAAGTCATGCATGCAAGCATGCAAGAGGTAGTTTTATTTGCAAGGGTGGTCTCCACTAGGCTTCTAAACTTTGTAAGGTTCAAGGTGGTCATTTTCCAAGTGGCAAAATCATTTGCAAAAGGGGTTTTGTCTATAAACCATTTTTAAATCCATTCATTATTTTATGTGGTGGAAAATGTTTTTATCAAAGCAACAACTTTAGGGCTTGATCTCCGACTTGCGTGCGACACGGCGCGCGCCAATGCAATCGCCAATCTCTCTCTGTTCTGGAATTACCGATCCTGAACACGATCGGCCGATGACCGTCGAGGTCCTACTAAAATCCTGCGAAAATTACATGGGGCGGCCAAAAAAAAAAAGTCATGACACCATATGCATATATGGAATTGACGTATAAAAGAAACGAAAAGTACTAGTAGTTTTGTTGTTTTGCGAGATTGTATATGTGTTCTTTAAATTACAACGGTTGTATCAATAGTAGGGATGTCCACATCAATGTTGTTCACCAAATAAGTTGTTGTTTCTCAAAACTTGGTGTTTAGGGTCAGTAGGTTTGATCCAAATCATTTTCTCAAAGTTTTTGTTTTCAAAATCATTTCCATGATCAAAACAATATTTTTATTTGGCTAGAAATGGGCTAAATCAATTAATCCATCCTAATCTATTCAAAATGCATTTTTAAATACACAAGTTGGTTCTTAAGGTCAGTAGGTTCACCAAAAACCAATTTGCAAATATTTTAACCCTAAAAACATTTTGGAATAATTTTTATCACCTAAACAAGCATACAAATGTTTCTGCCAAAACAAACATTTTACCAGAGGCTTTTTACTAAACAAATTGCATGGTTGGCTAGGGCTTGTTCCACTGTTCCAACGATATAAAGTTTGTAATTTTTGGACGTGTGGATCGAAAGTTACAAGGGTTTCAATTTTGCATCTAAATCTGTTTTCAAATCTGTTTTTAAATCGAAGACTGGCCACGCGTCATGATCTTATTGGGCGGTACCGCTTCGTGCGGATCAGCCTCTGCGGGGCGTTGGATCTAAATAGATCGCACGGCTCTGGTTGCATACCCCTTCGACGTTTAAGTGATCTATCGCGTTCGTCCGATCTAGATCCTACGGACACTACTGCTCGGTCAACAACGGGCGGTGCTGCGCGGCGGCAGACGGCGGCGACGGTCGGACAGTGGCGCTACGGCGGCTACAGGACACAAGGAGAGAGGGAAAGGTGCTCACCGTGTTCGTGAGGTCGAGGTGGTTCTCAACGTGTAGTCGGCTTGGCAAGGGGCGCTCAGGGACAGCAGCGATTCCTCGCCGGAGTGGGGGACGACGTCGGGTGGTTCTGTTCGTGGTCGGAGGCGACGCTGTGGTTCACCCCGAAGCAAAACGAGGGCACGATTAGATGCGCAAGATCAAGGCGAAGCTGTGTGCGTGAAGGAGAGACCTCGGGGTGGTCTGTGCTTACTAGGGGACTTTGCCGGAGAGAGGCAGACGCGGCGGCGTGGTTAGAGTTTGTCGAAGTCGACGCTTTGGGGCGCCCGCGGGTGAACGGATGGCTCAGGAAGAAGCGCCTGGGAGTGAGGGTCACGGTCGTGTGCTCAGGGAGGCAAGGGGTGGCGAGGTTGGGCCGGAATTGGAGCAAAGGCTCGTCGGAGACCGTGGTGGTACGAGCTCGAATTGAGGCAGCCTAGGGGCAGAGAGAGGGAGGCGCGTGAGGGGAAATGGAGAGAAGACACAGGCGGTTAAATGGGCGCAATCACGGCGAGTAACGGTCGCGGAATCAACGTGTATTGATCGCCGGAGTAATGGCTGCAACGGCAGGGCGTCGTCTGTGAAGAAGGAACACTGATGTGGGGCCCGTGCGTCAGCGAGAGAGAGGAGAGGGAAAAGAGGTCCACTGGTCAGTCGCTCTGCGGGTGTGCGTTTAGGTAGCAAGCGCTTGCGTGGGGAGAGAAATTTGGGCTAGCTGGGCTCGTTGGCCAGTTAATTTGAGTCCAGATTCTATTTTTTTCTTTCTGAATGTTTTATCTTTTTCCAAATCTATTTTCTGTTTTAAATTTTCAAACAACAAACAAACATTTAAATTAAATCAAACTTTCACCAAACATTGCAATTGAATTTGGTTCTGTCTAACAACATAAACCAAATTCCAAACACAAAATAATATTTTTATTTTAGGGTCCATTATTAATTAAATAAATATACCTTTTATTAAATCAAAATAGAATTTGTTTTATTCAAAACTCTATTTGAAATTTAATTATTTTCAAAACCAAAACAGTAGGTTTTAGTTGGAATTAAAGAATACTTGGAAAACTTGTTTAAAACAAATAAATAAGTTTTGATGTTTAATTAAAATAGTAAAACTTTTTTTTCAATAAACTTGGATATTAAATCCTTATTAATTTATTTTAAATAAACCTTTACTAATTTTTATCAAATAGCAATGTTTTTATTTCAAAGGCTTGGCCAGGTTTTAGTTTGGCTCTATAAAATAATCTTTATTTATAATTCTTCCTTCTCATTTGAAAACAAATCTTTTTATTAAAAGATTCAAAATAGTAATTCCAAATATTTTTATTTTCCTTTATTAAATGTTTATCTTTGTAAGTCCCCTTAGGATTTATTTGATCCAAATAGGTTTTGAAAGTTTCCAATTGGAATCAAAAAGTTTCTTCTCACCCTGAAAATCAACAAAGTTTTATTTTATTCATTTATTTTTCACATTACAAGATTTGGAAAATCTTGGGATGTGACAGCAGGATCGCCAAACACCATGGAGAAGGACTAATAATTCTACAGGTCGCACATCTTCTTAGACATCCCGACAATCAGTGCCTTCTTCTCATGATTCTCCACCAGCTACTACCACATCCAAATGTTGGAGATATGCCCTAGAGGCAATAATAAAAGTAGTTATTATTATATCTTTGTGTTTATGAAAAAAATTACATTCATGCTATAATAGTATTAACCAGAAACATTAATACTTGTGTGATTTGCAAACTAAATTAGAGTCCCTGGCAAAGCCTCTTTGTAATACTAGCTTGTTGGTTGATAGATGATTGTGGTTTCCCGATCATGAACATTGAGATGTTGTTAACAACAAGATCATATCATTAGAAGAATGGTATGATGGACATACTCCTATAGATAAGTGTAGCATAAAGATCAAGTCATTTCAATAGTTCATTTGTTATAAGCTTTCTCATACATAGTAACGTAATTCCTTCGACCATGAGATCATGGTAATCACCATCACCGGAAGGATGCTTTGATGACATCAAACACCACACCGAAACTGGGTGGCTATAAAGGTGGCATTGAGTGTTCGGAAAGTATGTATTGAGGCACATGGATCAAGAGTGGGATTTGTCCATCCATATGACGGATAGATATACTCTAGTCCCTCTCTGTGGAATGTCATCCTATTATCCTGCAAGCATGTGACTGGCTCACAAGGGATCACATATCACGGGAACGAGAAAAGAGTACTTATTAGTAACGAGGTTGAACTAGGTATGCAGAGATACCGACGATCAAACCTCAGATTAGTAAAATATCGCGAGACAAAGGGAAATTGGTATCGTGATGCAGCCCGACCTACGGTCGTTACTACATCAAGGTATCCAACTTACGCCAAGTCGTCATGGACTCCAAAGGTGAATCTGTTCCTCTATGCGAGCCCACTTCCTACCCTATGGAATGGTATGCTACTTCATACTCCGTCACATATGCATGATAGGTTCACACCGACCAGTACGGAGGCAAGGGAGGAAGCCCAGAACATCAAGCCCGACAAGACGGCGGCTTGGAAGAGGAGGCGAAGATGATCGGCAGCTGCCAGTCCAGCGGTACTACCGGTCGTCCGAACTGCATGGTGACGGTACTCTGCCCCTACTACCTCGCCATCGTGGCTCCAACCGTCGCTCCAGGACCACAAGCGGTACTACCGGTCCCAGAGCGGTACTACCGGTGATGACCGGTACTACCGGTCGTAAGTCCGGTACCACCGGTCATGTATGTGCCTGAGCGCACCTGTTGGGCCATAGCCCATGTATTCCCCTTTACTTACCTATTCGCCTAGTTTATCCCCAAACTACTCTTGTTTAGTGGCTGGCCTATAAATAGAGCCCCCATCCCTCATGTATCACGGAGGCATAGATGATATACTAAAGACAACCCCCATTGTGGAATATCTAGTTTTGCCTCATCCCCTTTACCAAGGGGACCGACTATCGTCACCAACCTCGATTGGACTTTGCATCACGCATCCATCGTTGAACAAGGCCTTGGAGTTCGGTGTCTCATCTCCAAGTTGTCAAGACCCTCCCCAAGGTGTTCTTCCCTCTCCGATGTGGATTTGAGGGAGCACGTTGACCTATCTTTCCTTGCAAAGATTCTATCGGGCCGGTGGCCGCCGTCCGGGAGCAATCGGCCTTGTATCGTGTGAGTTTTGCGTGTGTTCATCGTGTTCTGCGCGAGGTGTGTGTTCGCTTCCGCTACCTTCTCCCTTTCCTCTCGCTTTCCCATCGATTTGACCACGAGATCCGTGAAGATCGGGCCACCCAAGAGGTCAACCCCTCCATCATCTGGTATCAGCAGCTTTTGGTTGCCACGGATTTCTCATCGATTTGGTCTTTTCCCCATAAATTCGAAAATTCCACCAAAAATAGCCCCAATTCGTGTTTTGGATCGATCTGTGATTTGAGTGCGTTTTGGTAGGTTTTGATCCGTGGATTACTTGCTAAACTTGTTGATCTACCTTCCTTTGCGTTCCCATAGCCTAATTCCTTGATTTCCCCCATCGATTTGGTGTTTTTCTTGAAGATTTTCCGCCCAAATCGCCCCAAAATCGCGAAAACGCATCAAATCTGGGCGTCCCAGGACCAACCGGTACTACCAGGCCCAAAATCCGGTACTACCGCACTTAACCGGTACTACCTCTCAGGCAACCGGTACTACTCCCCAGTACTGAACAAAAACAGATTCCCAGATTTTAGCCGCTCACCGTTTTGAGCATAACTTTTGCATTCGAACTCGGATTTTGGTGTTCTTTAGCTCAGTTTCAAAGAGGAGAAGGATCTCTACATCATCATCCACATTTTTCATGCTATCTACTCCATTAAAATTCCATGAGTAAGGCGGAATCCAATAATAAAGTGTGAAGATCGTCGACGAAAGGTATAAACATTTCGCGACTTCTCCCCACTTGCATTCCTTTGTGAACCCCACTATCTTTGCGAGCAACAAACACCTATTGAGACTAGTTTCTATTATGATTGCTTGGGCTATGCACATTTGATACCTTGTAGATTCCGAGCAAACGTTGTGAGCGCTATCTCATATAGTTATCTTGTATAGTTGTTGGCACAAGGAAGAGGCAAGTGAAAAATAGAAAGAAAAAGAAAAAAAGAAAAAAAAAAGGAAAAGAGAAAAAGAAACAAATACACATGTGCCTCATAGAATAGGAAGCGCAAGCTCGATGAACATCATATAGGTGGTACTTATTGTGCATATCTTGTAGCCCACCATTTTTTTGCAATCTAACTAGCGTCTCTCCTTGTACTTGTGTGACACGAGCTTATAGTCTTCGCTAGGTAATCATTTGGTTCTTAGCTCAGCTTCTCCATTACACAAGTCCCATTTATCCCACCGTGTGTGTTTCCTTGTACACATTTCCTATCTTGTGGATTGACTTGTTTGCTTTGTGATCATTGTGGTTCTTTACTTGCCATTACAATATCTTGATTTCGGATTGTTTCTTGACATGCCACTTTCCATACCTATCCACCATAGGCCTTGTGTGTGTGTGTGTGTTTTTTGGTTAGTAGTTGGTTTTGGTGTTCCGCGTGAACTTCACTTTGCTTGGTTTATTGCTCTCAAGTGTGGCCACTTGCACGATACGATCTTCCAAGGTAAAGTAAGGTTTGACGTTGTATCCCTAACTCCCACTACCACTTCCATATACACCGCTTGGTCTTGTGCATCATGTCTAGGGACTCCGGAACCGAGGATGATATCTATGAAGAATCCATGATGAGCCACCATGACTACGAATCCACAAGTATAGAGGACATGACGGAGCACAACACCGACAATGGCTCTGCATGCTTTGAGGACCCGGAGCACTACACCTATGACGACTCCACATGCATGGAAGACATGGAGCTCTACGTCGACAATGGCTCCTTATGCATGGAGCCTATGGAGCACTACACCGACAATGGCTCCACATGCTTGGGTGATATGGAGTACTACACCAACAATTACTCCCCAAGCATGGATGACTTCGAGTGAGACATCGACGACGCCTCGCCAAGCATGGAGGACACAGGGAACTTCATTGACTTTGATGGCTCCTCCATGAGCCATGAAGAATTCCTCCACCGTGTGGAGATGGAAGCCTACTACGCCAATCATGAGGAGGCGCATCATCAAGATCCCATGACCTTCAAGGCCAAGTGTGCCACACCAAAGGGCACAACCTACTTCGATGATCCACCTCCAAGGCGACAAGCGCTACCACCTCCAAGGCGACAAGCGCCACCATCGACAAGGCATCTAGTGCCACCACCTAGATGGCGTCAAGCTCCACCATCTCCAAGGCGCCAAGCTACATCACCTCCAAGGCGCCAAGATCCACCTCCTATCCAAACAAGAGTGGCGTCCAAACATCATATGCATCAAGAGGCGCCAAGAAACAAGACTCTTCATCGACAAACATCCTCTCATGAGCATTGCCACCATAAAGAGGATACAAGACATCGTCAAAGGCATCTTCGCCATAAAGACGAAGAATTCATGAGGAGCACCAACCATAATGCTCAAGCAAGCTCAAGAAGGCACCACAAGCACAAGAAGAGTGCCAAGGCAAATGATAACCATCGTGAGTGTCATGTGGACGACCAAGTGCACCACCTACATCAACCATCGGCAAGGCACGCCAATGACCTCCGTCGACACCATCACAAGGCACCTTCAACTTCTAGTGCCACCACAAAAATGGCACCAAGAGCAATCCTTCGTCCACGCCATCAAGCTTCAACGACTATGCTTGCATTTGAAGACCTCATGAACAAGGAAATGAAGACCTCTACTTCGCCAAGTTGGATAGCATGAGCCTACCTCCACTACTACTACAAGATGTCCACAAGACGGTCGAGCATGGGATTCTCCCTTTGACCATGGAGGCGAGCAATGATGCCCATCTTATGGCATCCAACCTTGAAGGCGACAAGGTCAAGAATGGTGAGCATGGGATTTTCCCTTCACCAAAGGAGGCGCATGGAGTTGAGGAAACCGATCCTACCCCTATATGCTTGAGTGATGATGTGGTACCAATCCCATGTGAGTATGAGAGCCACTTAGCCCACTTGAGTGAGAACAAGAGTGAGATGAGTGACTCCACCTTATGTGAGATTGAGTTCTTCTACTTGGAGGGCATGAGTGATAATCCTAGTGAATTGAGAGTGGTAGTTGATAGGTCAAGTGAGACCATTAATATTTCTAACAACTTACCCTCTACCTTAGTGTGTTCTCTTGTGTTGTGCTAGGTTCCATGGAGGAAGACGCCCGAAGCCATGAAGCAATGATGCCTCAATTGGAAAAGATGTACATGGCACACAAAGATGATGCTACGCCATGGCTACATCAAGAAAACGAAGTCGTCCACGAGGAGGCCACTACTACCACAACACCCACTTTATATGAGAGGTATGAACAAGGTAACAATAAGGGTGTTGATGATGCCATGATCCCACTAGTGGACATGATGAATTGTGAGGATATGCATGCTATGGATGATACTTGTGACATTACATATGCTTCATCCACTTTCCCATGTGATGCTTTGCCTTTGCATAATATTGATCATGTGGAATTATTTGATTGCGATATCATTGCCATAAACATGCCATGCTATGCATCTTGTGTGTATCCTCCAATTGCTTTGGACTTGCCTTGTCATGCTAGTCATTCAATTTCTCCCGTTGCTTGCGATAAGATGAATGCTTGCTATTTCACTTGTTTTGCTTGCAACAATATTGATCATATGCGTTATAATGACATGGCCCCCATAGCTTTCTCAATTTTTGGAGATTTTGATGACTGCCATGATAAGCACGTTCCTCACTTGCATACTCACCATGCATCTATTTCATACTTGAATGACATTAATGGTGATGTGCACAAGAAGAGATACGTCATGATGGATGATGTGTATCTCTACCATGCACACACGTTCTTCCTTTTACATATGATGTGTGTTGGTGCCCGCACGAGAATGTCAACCTCGGTTGAGCACGAGTTGCAAAAAGATCTCTAGAGAGCATCCCACAAGTGAGTTCAAGATCGAACCCAGCTCTGATACCTTTTGCATGCTTTGCATCTTTCATGTTGGAAAATTGCTCTTTCCTAAGGTTTGATTGCAATCATGTTAATGGTATTATCTCCCCTTGTGACATTCATGTTTCTTCGCTTTTAGATAATGATGTTTTGTGTGTTGTAACAAAATTGTTGAACAATTTCTCTCTCCGATGTTTTGTGTGCAACCACAATTCCATTAAGAGCATGTATTGTCATGATAGCTTCCAAGAATCTCGTCTTGTTGTTGCAACAAACATAAGGACCACTATCTCTTTCATTTGGTTTGTTTGCAAACGTGTTGTTTTTTCTTCCGTTTGGGATACTCATATTCCCATGATATTTGCTTTTGATGATTTGTGTGTGACATCCAACATGTCGAACAATTTATCTTTCCAATGGTTGGTTTGCACACATAATGATGTTGCTTTGGACATTCTTCCTTGCGTGTTTTTGCCGAATTCTCCTATTCTCGCATCAAGGACATTGATCAAAATTCTAGTCAATTGCCTTGAGTGCCACACTAAAACATTGTATGGAGTTTTTGAGTTCCCACATTTGGATGATGTTCAAACGATTTCCATGCACTTTGACCTTGCATATGCATTACATTTGCTATACATGCATTGTACTAATAGTGTTGTGCACAAGAATGGAGATGCCACATTTGACATGCTCCTCTATCACACACGAAAATATTTTGCTTGGTATTTGTTGTGTGAAGGTACAAGTGCATACACGCCAACCTCTACCAACCACGTGTTGACAAGAAGAACCGAAGAGAGTTACCTATGGCCACGCTTCATCGAGCTATCTCTACAAGCTAAGGTGACTTCCTTCTACTTGAGGACTCATGCTATAATGTTCATGAATTGTCTACGCTTTAAGTGTTGCTTCGCTTTTGTCGTGAGAATTGTAGGCTTCATGGAGGGTGAAGGAACATTGAAGTGTTGTCAAGTCAATCTTCCCGAGGACGTGATGCAGCCCGTCCTACGGACACACCTCCATCTACAACACCTAGTCCCCCAAGTGGAACAATGACTCACGCCCGAGCCAAGCTCCTACAAGCCAGGGTTAACTCGCTCCTTTCCTCATGTGATTTTGGTCTACCTTTGGATGGCTTGCTACTTCATGCAACTACGTTATGTATCCTCAGCTATGAAGCAACATCACCATACCAAGCCCCCAAGGAAGAAGGACCTGGAGAAGAAGCTGCTAGAGCTCTGCACACCGGAGTCTCCGGTGTAGACCGGAGTCTCCGGTCCCCTACACCGGAGTCTCCGGACCTTCCTCCCGTCTGGCCCCAAGAACCAAGCCCGGGACAGCTAGATGCCCCCCTCAGGAGGCAGGTCCGAGATTGGCCGAGTCTCGGCCTGACCGAGTCTCCGGACCCCACCGAGTCTCGGCCCAGCATGAGTCTCCGGACCCCACACCGGAGTCTCCGGCCTGCTCTATGCCAGGCATGTCAAGGCCTTTTGGGCCTGGCCCATGTAACCCCCAGTTTCTCCCAAACTTCTAGTTTTATTCCAGAACTACCCCTGATTAAGTGGTTGGCCTATATAAAGCCCCACCCCTCATATGTAAACCCTAGACTTGGATAATAATAGATTGAGGACACCCCTTTGAGGATCTTTCATCTATTGGTCTCATGCTCCTACCAAGGGGCACCCTATTATCCACAACCTCTTGGATCTTGCCTAGTGCGTTCAAGTTGTACAAGGCCTTGGGTTCACAGTTTCTCGCCCCCAAGACGTCAAGATCTCACCAAGCACCTCGTCCCCCGTTGTTGGTCGTGGAGAGCGAGCTTCGCCCAACACCGATCCTAGGGATTATGTTGGACCGGTTGCCACCGGCGTGAGTTATCGGCGTGTATCGTGATTTGTGTGCGTGAGTTCATCGGGTTCTTAGTGTGCGAGTGTTCGTGGATTTCGCCCCTCTCCCCCTTCCACCGCTTTCCCTTCGATTCCCGTGGAGATTCGTGAAATATCGGGCCACCCCAAGGGGTTACCCCATAACATATTGGTATCAAGAGCAAGGTTGATCACGAATTTCCCCTCAATTTTTCTTCTATCCACCATAAATTCAAAAATTTCCCAAAAAACAACCCCAATTTGCCTTTGGATCGATCTATCATTTTGGAGTGTTATTTGTGGTTTTGATCCGACCAAATCTTGTCTAAGGTGTTGGTCCAGATTTTGCCTGCGTTTCCTAGCCCAATTTTGGCCAATTTTTCGCGGATTTGAGGACTCTAGGCGTGAATTTCCGCTCACGAACACGATCAGATTTCCCATACCGGAGTCTCCGGCCCTGTGCACCGGAGTCTCCGGCCTACACCGGAGTCTCCGGCCCAGACCGGAGTCTCCGGCCCAGACCGGAGTCTCCGGCCCTGGACGCCAGTTTTGCTCTTTTTCCTCTTTTCTGCATTGGCTAATCTGTCTGTTTATTGTTTGTGTTCCGTGTGCGTGTCACCAACTAACAGATAGCTTACTCAACATCGCCGCGTTCTTCGACACCACGGACCTCAAACTCTTCCCCGCTCCATCGACACAAGATCACCATCAACAACTAAGGTATAACTTGTGTCAACCCTTGTAGCCATATCTTCCTTTGTGTGTACCTATCCTATGAGAGCAACTCATTTTGTGTTCGTCTAAGCATTGTGCACTTGCCATTGGAAAGTGACAGTGTGAGGACAAATAGAAAAGTTAACATAGTAGCATAGCAAGGGAGAAAAAGAAAAAGAATCAAAAAAAAGAGAAAAAGAAAAAATAAAAATAGAAAGATACATAGTCTCCCAATACAAAGAGAGCATCAAGCTTGTAAGCAAAAAGAGAGAGGAAGAAGTGTGCCAAGGCAAGTGCACAAATCCGTTGCTTACTCTCTTTTGGCAAACGAGTTGTGGTCTCTCCTTGAGTTGGCACGACAATTGAGCGTAGTCTTCGTTAGGTCTTTGCGTGCTCACTTTCATAGTCGTGCTAACCCCATTTTTCTCCACGCGTGTGTGTAGTCGTAGGTTCTCGTCACCTTTTGAGTTGACCATTTCCTTTTGACTTAAGTTTGTTGGTGAAGGGTTTCGCGGCATAGTAAATCAAAATTTTCTACGGATGCGAACAGAGGGAAAGCCAAGATCTAATCTAGGAGATGCAATCAACGAGAGAGATTGGATTAGATCTTCATACCCTTGAAGATTCGCTGACGGAGCGTTAAATCGGGCGTGGGTGATGTAGTCGTACTCGCTTCTCCTCCTCGCGATCCGATCCGATCTAGCACCACAAGTGGCGGTGCCTCCGTGAGATGCACACGTGCAGCACCTCGACGTCTCCTCCTTCCTCGGACCAGCGAGTATGGTGGAGAGATAGATTGGATATACAACACGACGGCATGGTGTATATGGTGGAGAATTTCTGCTGCAGGGCTTCGCCTACAAACAGTCGGAAGGGAGAGAGGAAGGTAGAAGGAAGCTAGGGCTTGGAGGAAGGTGTGGAGTAGTCGGGGAGGCGCACCACCTCTATATATAGAGGCGCCCTTGCCCCTCCTCCAAGCCTATCTCTAGTTTAAACAATTTAAACTCTCCCTTATCTAGAAATCCTATCTCTAGTTTAAACGATTTAAACTCTCCCTTATCTAGAAATCCCATCTCTAGTTTAAACGAGTTTAAACTTATCTAGGATCGGCTGGGCCCTATGGGGCCTTGTGCCCCTGGCCCAATGCGGCCAGGACACTCCCTCATAGGCCCATGCCCCCTCCCGGAAGGTGGGGCCACGTTGGTCCCCTTCCGGAAGGTTCTAGAAGCTTCCGGTACAATACCGATTAACCCGTAACAATTCCGAACTCCAAAAACTGCACTGCCTTATATGAATCTTATTCTCCGGACCATTCCGGAACCTCTCGTGATATCCCGGATCCCATCCGAGACTCCGAACAAAAATTCATAAACCAATTATCCAATCTATCCTAGCGTCGAGACACGTTAAGTGTGTGACCCTGCGGGCTCGAGAATATGCTGACATGATCTTCTATCAATAATCAACAGCGGGGTCTGGGCACCCATATTGACTCCCACACATTCATCGATGATCATATCGGATGAACCATGATGCCAAGATTCAATCAATCCCATATATATTCCCTTCGTCTCGCGATATTTTACTTGCCCGAGATTCGATCGTAGGTACCGTCATACTTAGTTCAATCTCGTTCACAGCAAGTACTTTACTCGTTCCGTAATCCGATATCACTTTGTGATTAACTCCTTAACCACATGCTTGCAAGCGGTGTTGATATCGATTACCGAGTGGGCCCGAAGTATATCTCTCTGACTTGGGAGGGACAAATTCCATCTCGATACATACAACCCAACAGATACTTTCCAATCACCTGAGAGACACCTTTATGATCACCCTCTCATAGGATGACGTTTGATGACCTCAAAGCTTTCTTCCGGTACCAGGGAGTTGCGTTATCTCATGGTCTAAGGAATACAATATTTGACATAGGAAAAGCTTCGCAAAGATGAACACGATGAAACGATCTAATTGCTTCGCTTAGTTTGGGTCTATCCATCATATCATTCTCCCAATGATATGATCTCATTATCAATTGACAACTCATGTCTATGGTTAGGAAACCTTAACCATCATTGATCAATGAGCTAGTCCATAGAGGCGTACTAGGGACACGGTGTTGTTTACAAACCACACAAGTATTAAAGTTTCCTCTTAATACAATTCTAGCATGGAACATAAACTTTATCATGAACAAGAATTATAATAATAACATCTTTATTATTGCCTCTAGGGCATAATTCCAACAGTTGGATCTTCTCCACTTTTGACTATCCTTTGCGTTCGATTGGTTCTTTGGCTTTCCCACAATCCCACCCATCCACCAAAAGCTTTTGAGAGTTGTAGCTTATTTGTGTGTGAGTTTCTTTGCATTTCACTTTGCACGCTGTTCGCTCCTTTGTGTGGCAATTGGTTTGATATAATCTCCAAGTTGAGGTAAAAGGCTAACTCTACGCACCCTTATTTCTCCATATACAACCCTTGTCGGCTTTGCATCATGGACAGGAATGGCGAGCCGTCCCAACCACCACCACCTCCGGAGGACGACACACAGTACATGACAAGATGGGACCATTGGAAGATCCGAGGAGAATTCAACTACCGTCGTGAAGCCCTTGAGCGGCGCCAAGATGAACAATTCAGCGAAGCCCGAGTGGAGTTCAAGAACATCGACAACCGCTTCGAAGAAGTCCGAGGCCAAATGCATGCCATGCAACACAACCTCGGCCACCAAAATGAATCTCTTGGTCGTGCCCTCGCCTCAACGAATGAGAAGCTTCAACGCCTCATTGATGGGTTAGCAAGGCCATGCTCGCGAGACTCAAGATCATCACGGCACTCCTCAAGTGAATCAAGTGCACCTCGCCGTCACGCTTCAAGGCACCAGGATGGACCCGTCCTTCAATCCATGAGCTCTTGTCAAGCGGTACCATCTCCGCGACACGCCGCAACATCAAGCTATGATGGTGACCTCTCCGCACGACCTCCACGACGTGAAGCGAACCGGCCACAACAAAGGGCACTTGTGATTCAACAAGAGCAACCTCACATGGACCACCAAGGCCATCGCCATCGACATGTTCTTTCAAAAACAAGTGAAGCATCCGAAGTGGAAGAACAAGATCGCCGTCGGCGTGAAGCACTCGAAGATCCACCAAGGCGTCATCATCGACATGAACGTCAACGTCGACAACATGATCATCATGACGAGCCTCCTCCACATCAAGAAGAAAGAGAGCAACCCAATGTGCATGCGTCTCGACGTCCTCCTCGCCACATGGCGCAAGTCAATGCTCCTCGGCATCAACCACGACAAGAATAAGAGTAAGCTCCCCAAGCTCGTCGTGAGGATCAACAACCTCCTCCTCGTCCTCAGCCGCGCCAACAACACGAGCAAGCTCCCCAAGCTCGTCGTCAAAACCAAGTTCCACCACCAAACGTGGCACCTCAACAACCGCAAGAGAAACGCCACCATCACCAAGCAAGACATGAGAGCTCGGATGATGAGGATGGCCGCCATAATCATGGCAACCGTCGCCACCGGAACCGCAATGAAGAAGAAACTTTTGGCAAGCTCAAGTTCACCATGCCCAAGTTCACCGGTTCCAATGAGCCCGAAGAATACCTCTCGTGGGAACTCAAGGTTGACAAGATCTTCCGCATGCACAACTATAGCAATGAGAAGATGATGGCCATGGCATCCCTCGAGGTCGATGAGTATGCCAACCTTTGGTGGGAACAAGTCCAACTCGCTCGTGAATCAAAAGAAGAACCACCAATCTCAACTTGGCAAGATATGAAGGCTCATATGAGATCACGCTTTGTTCCTTCGCACTACATGCGTGACGTTTTCAACAAGCTTCAAACGCTTAGTCAAGGGACAAAGACCGTGGAAGAGTACTTCAAGCAAATGGAGCTCAACATGATCCGTGCCAACATTGAAGAACGTGATGAGCAAACAATTGCACGTTTCCTCAATGGCTTGAACCATCCAATCAAGCGCATCACCGAGTTCCAAAAGTACAACAACATGGTTGAGCTTGTGCACATTGCATCAAAGGCCGAGCGTCAAGTGCAAGAGGACATCAAGTTCAACAAGCCAAAGACATACTTCACATACAAGCAAGCCCCAACCACTACTCCGAAAACACCAAGTGGAAGCTCATCAAATACCACCAAGCTTCCCTTCAAGCCAACACTTCCTCAAGGAAAACCGCCCCCAAGTGGAAAATACACAAGAGATGAACAACCATTCAATGATGAGTGCTACAAGTGTGGAGGCAAAGGACACAAGTCAGCCACATGTGGAAACAAGAAAGTTTTGTTCATCCATGACAACGGCGATGAAGAATACTTGAGTGAAGATGAGTTTGATGCAAGGGTCAAGGAAGCCATGGCAAGGCAACATCTGGAAGAGGACCAAGAACTACTTGTGTGTGAGCATGACGCAAGTCCATCGCTTGTGGTCACAAGGGTCTTAACTACTCAAGCCAATGACAATGAAGACCAATGATCAAACATCTTTCAAACTCGTGTCGGTATCAATGGGAAGTCCTTCAAGGTTATCATCGATGGAGGGAGTTGCGACAATCTTGCAAGCATGGAATTATGTGAGAAACTCAATCTCACCCTCCATCCACATAAGCACCCCTACCATATTCAGTGTCTAAGTGACCAAGGGTCCGTCAAGATCAAGCACACCATCTCGGTAACGTTCTCAATTGGACCATACAAAGACACGGTGGAATGTGACGTGGTCCCCATGACGGTTTGCCATATGTTGCTAGGAAGGCCGTGGCAATTTGACAAGCATGCTTTGCATGATGGTCACTCAAACACTTATACCTTCAAATGGCTTGAAAAAACTTGTGTTTTGCAACCAATGACTCCTAGCCAAATAATTGCGGACAATGCAAATGCTTTAGCGAGGGCGCAATACACAAAAACACCTTGTGAGAAGAGTGGTGAGCGAGAGAACCACACTATAGTGAGTGAGTGCCACAAGCCAAACTCGAGTGGAAAAACTAAGAGTGTTCTTCTTGCCACCAAAATTGAGATGAGAGAAGTGCGGAACAACCCATCCATCTTGCACTATGTCCTTGTATGCAAGGGACTAGCGCAAGGAACTAATGACTTGACAAATGTTCCTTCTTCTTTGATGGTTATTTTGCAGGAATTCCATGATGTATTTCCCGAAGAGCTTCCTCATGGCCTACCTCCTCTTCGTGGAATCGAGCACCGCATCGACCTCATACCCGGCGCTCCACTCCCAAACCGCGCCGCGTATCGCACGAACCCGGAAGAGACGAAGGAGATAGAACGACAAATCAACCAACTCGTCTCCAAAGGTTTGATCCAAGTAAGCACTAGCCCAAGCGCGGTCCCCGTGATTCTAGTTCCAAAAATGGATGATACGTTGCGGTTATGCATGGACTGCCGTCCAATCAATGCTATCACCGTGCGTTATCGACATCCCATACCGCGTCTTGATGACATGCTTGATGAATTATGTGGAGCCACTATATTTTCGAAAATTGATCTTCGTAGTGGTTACCATCAAATTCGCATGGCCGAAGGTGATGAGTGGAAAACCGCCTACAAGACCAAGCTTGGTCTCTATGAATTGTTGGTTATGCCTTTTGGCTTATCAAATGCCCCATCTACCTTCATGCGCCTCATGAACCATATTTTGAGATCTCTCATTGGGAAGAGTGTCGTTGTTTACTTTGATGACATCCTTGTCTATAGCAAGTCACTAGAGGAGCATGTTACTCATGTTAAGGAGGTCCTTCAAATCCTTCGTCATGAAAATATTTATGCTAATCTTCCAAAGTGCACTTTTGCAAAAGACAAGCTCATTTTCCTTGGTTTGTTGTGTCTTCTAATGGCATTGAAGTTGATGTCTCAAAAGTTAAGGACATATGAGATTGGCCCATACCCACCAATGTTACTGAACTTCGTAGTTTTCATGGGTTGGCTGGCTTTTACCGTCGCTTTGTGAAAGACTTTTCTACCATTGCTTGCCCCCTCAACGAATTGACCAAGAAAAATGTCACGTTCGTTTGGGGAAAAGCATAACAAAAGGCTTTTGATGAGCTCAAAAGAGGCTCACCGAAGCACCACTCCTTGCATTACCGGATTTCACAAAAACTTTTGAGATTGAATGTGACGCTAGTGGAATTGGCATTGGAGGCGTCCTTATGCAAAATGGGCGTCCTATTGCATACCATAGTGAGAAACTCGATGGCGCACGCCTTAACTACCCCATTTATGACAAAGAGCTTTTTGCCTTGGTTCGTGTCCTTCAAGTGTGGCAACACTACCTTTGGCCCAAAGAATTTATCATCCATTCTGACCACGAGTCGTTGAAATATCTTAAGGGCCAAGCCAATTTGATTAAAAGGCACGCCAAATGGGTTGAGTTTATGGAATCTTTTCCTTACATTGTCAAGTACAAGAAGGGCAAAGAAAATGTGGTAGCGGACGCTTTGTCTCTCAAAAACACAAACCTTCTTATGCGACTCGAAGTAAATGTCTTGGGTCTTGATGACATCAAATCTTTGTACGTGTCCGACCCTTTCTTTGGACCAATTGTTGCAAGATGTTCAATAGACAAAGGGATTGATGATTTCTATTTGCATAAGGGTTTTCTTTTCAAACAAAACAAGCTTTGCATTCCGAAGTCGTCTCTCCAAATTTTGCTTCTTCAAGAGTCCCATGGTGGAGGCCTTATGGGTCAGTTTGGCCGTGACAAGACATATGACATGCTATCCACTCACTACTTTTGGCCAAAGATGAAGCGCGACATGGAGCGCCACGTCCAACGATGCACTACATGTATCCAAGCTAAGTCAAAGTCTAACCCCTTTGGTCTTTATATGCCATTGCCTATTCCTCATGCACCTTGGTCGGACATTAGCATGGACTTTGTGTTAGGCTTGCCTAGATCTAAACATGGACATGATCCTATATTTGTGGTAGTGGATCGCTTTTCCAAAATGGCACACTTCATTCCGTGCCATAAGACCGATGATGCTTCACATGTAGCAAATTTGTTTTCTAGGGAAATAATTCGGCTACACGGTGTACCAAGAACAATCGTTTCCAACCGCGACGTCAAATTCATGAGCTACTTCTGGAAGACTCTCATGGCCAAGCTCGGCATCAAGCTCCTCTTCTCATCCGCCTCGCATCCTCAAACTGATGGACAAACCGAGGTCGTCAATCGAAGTCTTGGAACACTCCTACGTGTGTTGATCAAGAAGAACCTTAAAGACTGGGAGGAATGTATTCCACACGCCGAGTTCACCTACAACCGCGCCAAGCACTCCGCCACCATGAGGAGCCCGTTCATGATCGTCTATGGTTTCGAGCCTCTCACCGCGCTCGATATCCTTCCACTTCCGCTTCATGAACGTGCCAATATGGACGTGGTCAAGCGTGCCCAAACAATGAAGAAATTCCACGAAGACACAAGAGCTACGATCGAGAAACAAGTCCTTCGCCAAGCATCAAGGCTAAACAAGAACAGGAAAGAGATGATCTTCGAAGAAGGCGACCTTGTGTGGATACACTTGAGTAAAGACCGCTTCCCCAAGGACTGCGACTCCAAACTCAAGCCAAGAGGTGATGGACCATTCAAAGTACTAAAGAGGATCAACGGCCTACATCATCGATATCCCAACATCCAAGTATCTTGTGAGCCCGACATTCAATGTCAAGGACCTATCACCCTACCATGGCGAAGATGAAGTTGAGAAGGTTGAAGAGTAGAGGACGACTCTTTCCCAAGGGGGTGGAGCTGATGCAGCCCGTCCTACGGATGCATCTCCATCTACAACACCTAGTCCCCCTAGTGGACCAATGACTCGCTCCCGAGCCAAGCTCCTACAAGCCAAGGTTAACTCGCTCCTTTCCTCATGTGATTTTGGTCTACCTTTGGATGGCTTGCTACTTCATGCAACTACATTATGTATCCTCAGCTATAAAGCAACATCACCACACCAAGCCCCCAAGGAAGAAGGACTAGGAGAAGAAGCTGCTGGAGCTCTACACACCGGAGTCTCCGGTGTAGACCGGAGTCTCCGGTCTCCTACACCGGAGTCTCCGGTGTAGACCGGAGTCTCCGGACCTTCCTCCGGTCCGGCCCCAAGAACCAAGCCCGGGACAGCCAGATGCCCCCTCCGGAGACAGGTCCGGAGATTGACCGGAGTCTTCATCCCAGACCAGAGTCTCCGGACCCAACACCAGAGTATTCGGCCTGCTCGATGCCAGGCATGTCAAGGCCTTTTGGGCCTGGCCCATGTAACCCAGTTTCGCCCAAACTTCCAGTTTTATTCTAGAACTACCCCTGATTAAGTGGTTGGCCTATATAAAGCCCCACCCCTCATATGTAAACCCTAGACTTGGATAATCATAGATTGAGGACACCCCTTTGAGGATATTTCATCTATTGGTCTCATGCTCCTACCAAGGGGCACCCTATTATCCACAACCTCTTGGATCTTGCCTAGTGCGTTCAAGTTGTACAAGGCCTTGGGTTCTCGGTTTCTCTCCCCCAAGACGTCAAGATCTCACCCAACACCTCGTCCCCCGTTGTTGGTCGTGGAGAGCGAGCTTCGCCCAACACCGATCCTAGGGGTTATGTTGGACCGGTTGCCACCGGCGTGAGTTATCGGCGTGTATCGTGATTTGTGTGCGTGAGTTCGTCGGGTTCTTAGTGTGCGTGTGTTCGTGGATTTCATCCCCTCTCCCCCTTCCACCGCTTTCCCCTCGATTCCCGTGGAGATTCGTGAAAGATCGGGCCACCCCAAGGGGTTACCCCATAACATGACGACTATATGGTGAACCCTAGGATCAAGGATGTCCTTCGACCTCTTCTACTTCGTGATGAGCATGGAGAGTCGAGGACGACTCTTTTTGAAGGGGGGGATATGATGCAGCCCGACCTACGGTCGTTACTACATCAAGGTCTCCAACTTACGCCAAGTCGTCATGGACTCCAAAGGTGAATCCGTTCCTCTATGCGAGCCCACTTCCTACCATATGGAATGGTATGCTACTTCATACTCCGTCACATATGCATGATAGGTTCACACCGACCAATACGGAGGCAAGGGAGGAAGCCCGGAACATCAAGCCCGACAAGACGGAGGCTTGGAAGAGGAGGCGGAAGAAGACATATCGGCAGCTGCCAGGTCCAAGCGGTACTACCGGTCATCGGAACCGGTACTACCGGTCAACGGTGCTACCGCCCCTACTACCGCTCGCTACTGACGTCTCCAACCGTCGCTCTAGGACCGCAAGCGGTACTACCGGTCCTAGAGCGGTACTACCGGTGATGACCGGTACTACCGGTCCTAAATCCGGTACCACCGGTCATGTATGTGCCTGCGCACACCTGTTGGGCCACAGCCCATGTATTCCCCTTTACTTACCTATTCGCCTAGTTTATCCCCAAACTACCCTTGTTTAGTGGCTGGCCTATAAATATAGCCCCCACCCCTCATGTATACCGGAGGCATAGATGATAGACTAAAGACAACCCCCATTGTGGAATCTCTAGTTTTGCATCATCCCTTTACCAAGGGGACCGACTAGCGTCACCAACCTAGATTGGACTTTGCATCACGCATCCATCATTGAACAAGGCCTTGGAGTTCGGTGTCTTGTCTCCAAGTTGTCAAGACCCTCCCCAAGGTGTTCTTCCCTCTCCGATGTGGATTTGAGGGAGCACGTTGACCGATCTTTCCTTGCGAGGATTCTATCGGACCGGTGGCCGCCGTCCGGGAGCAATCGGCCTTGTATCGTGTGAGTTCTGCGTATGTTCATCGTGTTCTTCACGAGGTGTGTGTTCGTTTCCGCTACCTTCTCCCTTTCCCCTCGCTTTCCCATCGATTTGACCACGAGATCCGTGATAATCGGGCCACCCAAGAGGTCAACCCCTTCATCATATCGTATGTAAGTGGTTCATTCGATCGCACAGTAATCTTAGAAATATGTGGGAGCCATATGAATTTCCAGATTCCTCTATTGGTTATTGATCGGAGAAGTGTCTCGGTCATATCCGCATAATTCACGAACCGTAGGGAGACACACTTAAGGATTCGATGTTGTTTAGTAGATATTGAATGTAAGTAGGGAGACCGAATGTTGTTTGGAGTCTCGGATGGGATCCGGGAAATCACAAGGAGATCCGTAATAGTCCGGACAATAAGATTCATATAAGGAAAGTCCAATTCCGGAGTTCGGGAATGATTTTGATATTTTCATTGGAGAGGTTCTAGAAGGGTCTAGAAGGTTCACTGGACCGAAGGGGAATGGTTCATGAATGTGTCATGGTAAAGTGGAATGATTGGATTATGTCCTAGGTCGCTTGGTTGGGCATTTGCAAGAGAGGAATTAAGCTCCAAATTGCAAGTCAAAAGACAGGTTTGAAAAGTCAAACTGGAACAATGGTTTCCTAGTGGAAGAAGGAAAGAGTCCTTCTTTCCCTCCAACTTGGATAGGGATTTGGGGAAGGATTAACTCCCCTCTCCCAAGATGCCCTCCCTCTCATAAATATAGGGGAGGGGCTGCCCTAAGAGGCCACAACCAGCCCTCCCCACCTTGAGCCACCGCCGGCTCATCCCGTCGCTCTAGCCGTCGCAGACTCCACCTCCTCCTCTCCGGCCCTCTAAACCTAGATCGTCGGAAACCCTAAATCCACCATAACCTGCTCCGGCTTAAGAGAAGCCCTGCAGGATTTTCCCTCTACTTCCAAAACCACGCCGTCGTGCTGTCGGAATCGGGAGGGGAGAACTACAACCTCCGCTGCCTGCTGGAACAAGGGAGAGGAAGGTTTTTATCAAGTACCGAACGTGTGACCGACTGCGGAAGCGTTGCCGGAACGCAGCGCCGAAAGGATCATCTACGCTATTTTGAGATCGGCAAGTGTACGACTACATCACCCACAAGGGTGAGTACTCTAATCGACTCGTTGCTACAATCTAGTAGATAGATCTTGGCTTGTTTGTGTGCATGCGGTAGAAAAATTTTGTTTTCCATGCTATGAACCCCTACACCAAAGCCAACACAAGGCCTCCTTCAGTTGCTCCTCCACCGTCATCCAATGCTCCTGCTCGTAGTGGGTCTTCTATGGCTTCCACGGGCAATACAAAGGATATACAATGTCGCAAGTGTTGGGGTTATAGTCATATTGAGAGGCAGTGCACAACAAAGTGTATTGTGATGGTGCGTGATGATGGTGAATACAATTCAACAAGTGATTTTGATGAAGATACATTAGCCCTTATTTCTGCCTGAGATGGAGATAATTCTGATTCTAAAGAAGAGACAGAGGTAATGGGAGCTGAATCTGTTGATCAATACAAGAGTCTAGTTGCACAACGTGTGTTGAGTGTGCAATTGAGAAAATCTGAGCATGATCAACGCCACAACCTGTTTCAAACACGCGGTGTAGTCAAGGAAAGAGCTATGCAGATCATCATTGGTGGAGGGAGTTGTAATAATCTGGCTAGTGTTGACATGGTAGAGAAGCTTGCACTCCCAACAAGACAACGCGCACATTCATATTACATCCAATGTTTTGAGAGTTCTCGCAAGATCAAGGTAACAAGAACGGTACGCGTGCATTTTACTATTGGTACATATTCTGATTTTGTTGATTGTGATGTTGTACCTCTCCAAGCTTGTTCTTTGTTACTTGGTAGACAATGGCAATTTGATAGAGAATCTATTCATAATGGTAAAACTAATCACTATTCTCTTATGCATGATGGAAAGAAAATTGGTCTAAAACCTATGACTCTCGAACAGATTTTAAAAGATGATCTTGCTAGAGCCAGTAGAGCTAAAATTGAGGAGAAAAATAAAAGTGAGAGTCAGATTGTTGCAGCAGATTTTGTACCACCAAAGAACACTAAATCTGATTCTAAACATGCTACTGAAATTCGTTTGAAGAGTCCATGTATGCTTGCAAATAAAATTGATATTGTTGAATTAGATGTAAACAATACTCAATGTTATGCAATTGTCTGCAAAGAGGTTTTGTTTTCATTTAGGGATATCCCTCCTTCTTTGCCATCTGCTGTTGCTAACCTTTTGCAACAATATGAGGACATTTTTCCAGCTGAGATGCCACCAGGACTACCTCCTATTAGAGGAATTGAGCACCAAATTGATCTAATTCCAGGTACCACGTTTCCCAACCGCGCACCATATAGAACCAATCCAGAGGAGACAAAGGAGATACAACGTCAAATTCAGGAACTACTCGACAGAGATCATATTCGTGAGTCGCTTAGCCCATGTGTTGTTCCTATTATTTTGGTACCTAAGAAAGATGGTTCTTCATGCATGTGTACTGATTGTAGAGCTATCAATAATATTACTATTCGATATCATCATCCTATTCCATGTTTAGATAACATTCTTGATGAATTGAGTGGCTCTACCTTGTTCTCTAAAGTTGATTTGCGTAGTGGTTAGCATAAGATTCGTATGAAATTGGGAGATGAATGGAAAACAACATTTAAAACTAAGTTCGGTTTATACGAGTGGTTAGTGATGCTGTTTGGTTTAACTAATGCAGCCAACACTTTCATGAGATTAATGAATGAAGTTTTACGTGCTTTCGTTGGATGTTTTGTGGTAGTCTACTTTGATGATATTCTGATTTATAGCAAGTATTTAGAGGATCATTTGGATCATTTGCGTGTTGTTTTCAATGCTTTACGCGATGCACGTTTGTTTGGTAATATTGAGAAGTGCACCTTTTGCACTGATCGAATTGTGTTTCTTGGCTATGTTGTTACATCAGAGCGTATTGAAGTGGTGATAAGGTCATCCCTATACTTACACCCTCCCTAACTACTACTAAAGATATTCTAGTTGCTGCAAACAAGGTTAAGTCCAATGAGATTAGAATTGGACCTATTACAAGATCTCGTGCTAACCTACTAGAAAAATAGGTGAATTTGTTTCTTAATGAACCTGATGTTTAACTTAATGAGAACTTTATACTGCCTAAGTCATTGTGCTATTGTATGATCAGGTACATTGGAGATGAAGGCGTAGCATGGAGCGAGGAGCTGAAGCACATGGAGCACAACATGATGATCGCCCAAGGATGCGCGAGGGAGGAGCGGGAGGAAAGCACAAGGGAAGATCACCAAGAAAGAAGGCCAAATTCACTACCAGGACCGGACTATCCGGGTCATACCAACCGGAGTGTCCGACCCTCCCAAGAGGCCCCCGGGCGTGGACATTCAGTAAGTTACATCAGACACCACCCGGAAACTTTGAAGTTTCCGGCCGGAACGGACTGTCCGGCCGATACGGACCGGAGTGTCCGCCCCCACCGGACTGTCCGGCTCATACGGACCAGACCGTCCGCCCCGACAGAATCCTGATCCGAATCAGGTTGTATCAGTTTGAGTCGTTTGCGTCTAGTTTCGGTTTCTGGCCACCCCAGCATCCCATATTAGCATTGGAACGTCCCCCTAGTTAGGGTTAGACCACGTTAAAACTATTTTGCAGTTGTTTCTTATTAAGAACCTCTGGAATTACCCTGTGATCAAATTATCTACTGCAATTGAGTGTGATCTGTTGTTCCATTGGGAATTAGTGGATTGCAAACTACCGTTCATGGTCGACGGCTACGTGCGCAAGAGCGTGGTTTTGTGAATATCCCATAGCGTTCGAGAGCTGTTGCATTGGCATCAGGGTTCGAGAGGGAGATTTCATAGCTACAGGCTAGTTATCTATCATCCACCATCATCATCGACAATTTCTTGCTGAGAGGATTGGGCCACCCCATATCAAGTGGACTCAGCCAAGATTGAAGGTATTGAGAATTGACCGTAGCCCAAGACGGTCACACAAGTGAGGAGTTTTCTTGGCATCATTGGTTTTTATAGGAGCTGTGTCAAAGACTTTGGATCAATTGCCGCACCGCTGAATGAACTTACCAAGAAGGATGTGCCCTTTGTGTTGGGGCGATGCACAACAACAGGCCTTCCGGATATTGAAAGATAAGTTAACACATGCTCCATTACTCTAACTTCCTGATTTTAATAAGACTTTTCAGCTTGAATGTGGTGCTAGTGGAATTGGTTTGGGAGGTGTGCTATTACAAGAGGGAAAACATGTTGCATATTTTAGCTAGAAATTGAGTAGGGCTAGTCTAAACTATTCTACTTATGATAAAGAATTATATGCGCTGGTTCGAACATTAGAAACTTGGCAACATTATCTATGGCCTAAAGAATTTGTTATACATTTTGATCATGAATCTTTGAAGCATATTCATAGTCAAGCTAAGTTGAATCGTCATCATGCAAAGTGGGTTGAATTTATTGAGTCTTTTCTTATGTTAGCAAACACAAAAAAGGCAAAGATAATGTAATTGTTGATGCTTTATCACTCCATTATACTTTGTTACCTCAACTTGACTTCAAAATATTTGTATAGGAAACTTTTAAGGAACAATATGTGCATGATGCTGAATTTAGAGATGTGTTGGAGAATTGTAGAGATGATTGAACTTGGAACAAGTTCTTCTTTGATGCACCCCGTCCTACGGATGCGTCTAAATCCCCACCAACTAGTCCCCCAAGTGGACCGATGACGAGCCAACTAGTCCCCCAACTAGTCCCTCAAGTGGACCGATGACCCGTGCTCGATCCAAGCTACTACAAGCTAAGGTTAACTCGCTCCTTTCCTCGTGTGATTTCAATACACCCTTGGATGGCTTGCTACTTCATTCCCAAACCTTGCGCATTCTCAGCTATGAACCCAATGAAGCATCGCCAAGGGAGGGACCAAAGGCGACAGTCCCGGCCGACCGGCCTCCTCGGCGACAATCCCGGCGACGACCGGAATCTCCCGGTGACGACCGAAAACGCTTACTGTAAGGCCTTCCGGTTCGTGACCAAAAATATCGGCGGGCACCGGAATTTCCGGCTACCACTCCGGTGCCGCCGGGCCTCTCGCCGGAAATCCCCATAGTCAAGTCAACTATCGGGCTTGGCCTGTGTAACCCCTTATTTCGCCTAGACTTTACCGTTTCATACCTAAAATACCCCTAATTATCTGGCTGGCCTATAAATAGCCCCCAGCCTCTATTGTAAACCCTAGACTTGGATAATTGTAGTTGAAGACACCCCTTTGAGGATCTATCAACTATTTGTCTCATGATCCTTGACAAGGAGCACCAAATTATCCACAACCTCTTGGATTTTGCCTCGTGCGTTCAAGTTGTATAAGTCCTTGGGATCTCGGTGTCTCGTCCCCAAGTAGTCAAGATCTCATCAAGCCTCTCACCCCCGTTGTTGGCCGTGGGAGAGTGTCTTTCCCAACGCCAATCCTAGGGATTGTGTTGGACCGGTTGCCACCGGCGTGAGCTATCGGCTTGTATCATGTTTTCGCGCGTGTGTGTGTTCATCGAGTTCTTCGCGTGTGTGTTCATGGATTTCATCCCCCTCCTCTTTCCACCCGCTTACCCTCGATTTCCATGGGATTCGTGAAAGATCAGGCCACCCGGCCCAAGGGATTACCCCTAACATATTGGTATCAAGAGCAAGGTTGATCAGGAATTTCCCCTCAATTTTTCTTCTATCCACCATAAAATCGAAAATTCCCCAAAAAAGAGCCCCAAATTGCCTTCGGATCGATCTCTAGATTTGGTGAGTTTTTCGTGGTTTTGGTCCATAGATCTGTTGCTTTGGAGTTCTCATCCCTTGACCTTTTCCCAGCCCAATTTTATCGAAACTTTGACGGAATTCTCAGTTTGACTTTTTGGAGTTCATCACGAATAGGTTTCGGCACCAGATCCGGCGAACCGGTTCTGCAACCGAAATTCCGGTGACAGCTACGGAAAGACCGGACCGACGACCGGAATTTTTGGCGGCAGACCCGGCCCCGCCGGTTCCTGCACCAAAAATTTTGCAGATCATAATTTTTGACAGTTTCCTCCTTGTTTTGTTCGTGTGTCGCGTGCGTGTCGCCAAAAACTAACAACAAGCTTCCGCAAATCCCTACATCACGCGCTCCTCGACACCACGACTCCCGAGCATCTTCCACATCACCGGTTGCAAGTCGTCAACAATACCAAAGGTATAACTTGCGCCACTTTGACAGCCCCATATCTTCCTTGTGTGTATCTATCCTATGAGAGCAACTCATTTTGTGTTTGTCTAAGCATTGTGCACTTGCCATTGAAAAGTGAGTGTGTGAGGGCAAATACAAAACTTAACATAGTAGTATAGAAAGGGAGAAAAAGAATTAAAAAAAAGAACAAAAAGAAAAATAGAAAGATACATAGTCTCCTAATACAAAGAGTGTCAAGCTTGTAAGCAAAAAAGAGAGGAAAAAGCGCTCCGAGGCAAGTGCACAAATCCGTTGCTTATCCTCTTTTAGCAAATGAGTTGTGGTCTCTCCTTGAGTTGGCACGACAACCGATTGTAGTCTTCGTTAGGACATTTTGTGCTCATTTTCATAGTCGTGCTAACCCCTTTCATCTCCAAGTGTGCGTTTCCTCGTGTTTTGGTAGGTCATATCCCTTTTGCTTTTGATCTGTGGTTCTTTACCACTTAGAACAATAACCTTTTTCTTGGATCGTTTCGTTTGGTTTTCCACAATCCTAACATTTCACCAAAAGCTTTTGAGAGTTGTAGTTTATTTGTGTGAGAGTTTCTTTGCGATTTCACTTTGCAAGCTCTTAGCTCTCTTGTGTGGCAATTGGTTTGATACAATCTCCAAGGTGAGGTAAAAGGCTAATTCCCCGTGTTTTCTTCTCCATATACAAATCTTGTCGGCTTTGCGTCATGGATAGGAATGGCGAGTCCTCCCAACCAACGCCACCTCAAGAGGAAGACACACAATACATGACAAGATGGGATCATTGGAAGGTCCGAGAATAATTCAACAACCGTTGTGACGCCCTTGAGCGGAACCAAGATGAACAATTCCGCGAAACTCAAGTGGAGTTCAAGAACATTGACAACCGCTTCAAAGAAGTCCGAGGCCAAATGCATGCCATGCAACACAACCTCGACCATCAAAATGAAGCTATTGTTCATGCCCTCGCTGCAACGGATGAGAAGCTGCAACACCTCATTGATGGGCTAGCAAGGCCAGGATCTCGCGACTCAAGCTCGTCACGGCACTCCTCAAGTGAATCAAGCGCTCCTCGCCGTCACGCTTCAAGGCACCAAGATGGACCCGTCCTTCACTCCATGAGCTCTTCTCAAGCGGTACCATCTCTGCGACACGCCGCGACGTCAAGCTATGATGGTGACCTCTCCGCAAGACCTCCAAGACGTGAAGCGAACCGTCCACAACCAAGGGCACTCGTGATTCAACAAGAGCAACCTCACGTGGACCACCAAGCCCATCGCCTACGACATGTCCCTTCAACAAAAAGTGAAGCATCCGAAGTGGACGAACAAGATCGCCGTCGGCGTGAAGCACTCGAAGACCCACCAAGGCGTCATCATCGACATGAACGTCAACGTCGACAACATGATCATCATGACGAGCCTCCTCCACATCAAGAAGAAAGGGAGCAGCCCATTGCGCATTTCGTCGTCCTCCTCGCCACATGGCGCAAGACAATGCTCATCGTCATCAACCACGACAAGAACAAGAGCAAGCTCCCCAAGCTCGTCGTCAGGACCAACAACCTCCTCCTCGTCCTCAACCGCGCCAACAACACGAGCAAGCTCCCCAAGCTCGTCGTCAAAATCAAGTTCCACCGCCAAACACGGCACCTCAACAACCGCAAGGGCAACGCAACCATCAACGAGCAAAACATGAGAGCTCAGATGATGAAGATGGCCACCAAAATCATGGCAACCGCCGATACCGGAAACGCGATGAAGAAGAAACTTTCGGCAAGCTCAAATTCACCATGCCCAAGTTCATCGGTTCTAATGAACCCGAAGAATACCTCTCGTGGGAACTCAAGGTTGACAAGATGTGGCATCCCGCAAAACCACTACTAGAAAATCGCGTTGAATTTGTGCATTGCATCGTCATCATCATGCATTGTTTGCCTAAAAACTATTTTCGCAAAGCCTGTTTTTGTTTTCTAAAACGCCCCGTCTTGTTTTCAAATTCAAACCCGGGACTCCGGAGTATTTGTTTTGTCGCTTATCGGGTTGCAAAGGCCCTGTTTTAAATAAATAAAACATTTAATTATTTTTAGTGGGGGCAGTCGAACGGGCCGATTCGACCCGAACAACCACCCCCAGGAATTAAAACGGCCCACCCATAATCCTAAAGCTACCCAACCTAATCTACCCACAACCCCTCCACCTCACCCCCACCAATAATCTCTCGCCACCTCACCTCTCCCCAAATCCCCACCACTAGCCACACGCCACCTCACCCAGCCCCTCTCAACTCACCCCACTCCCTCTGCCCACGCAGCAACCCAACCGCCTGACCACTCCCCACCTGCCCGCGCGGCCCCACCTTGCCAGCCACACACACACCCGGCCCCACGCCCGTGGCCCCCACCTCTTCCTGGCCCACCCCGCAGACCCCAGTCTCCCACGCGCCTCCTCCCTCCTCTGGCTTCTTCTCCCTTCCTCTCTTCTTCCTCAACCTCCCGCCCCGTCCACAGCTCCCCAGACTGCGCCGCCCTCTCGCAAGCTCATGGGCCGCCCTCCCCACCAAGCGGTGCAGCGTGCTGCCGAGCACCCGTCGCGGCGGCCCTCCTCAGCCCGTCCTCATCTGCCTTGAGCTCCACCCTCACGCGTCGCCCCGTCTCCTCCCTCGGCGCCACAGCGACCTCTGCGTCGACCGCCAAGCCGCCCTCGCCCGGCGAGCGCCCGCGCCTCCGCCCGCGGCCTCCCTCGTCGGTCAACCGCCGCCTCGGCCCTCCTCCTCCGCCGTTTCTGCAGCCGCCCGGCTCGCCTCCGCCAACAGCGCAACCGCCTCGGCGCGCCCGCCGTCTCGGCCAGCATTCGCCCCGGCTGCCTCGCGTCGCCTCGGCCGCCCGCCGCCAGGAGAACCCGCGCCGAGGAGCTGCGTCTCCGTCCTCGCAACCTCGCGCGGCCACCTCTGCGGCGTCTTTGCCAGCCTCGGCTCCGCTCCTCTCGCCGGCGACCTCGCCTCCACCGCTGTCTCCCTCGCTCCCCGCCGCCCGCCAGCCCGCGAGTCCGTCCTCCTCGTCGAGCGCCACCTCCGTCTGCGTGTTGCCTTTGCTCAAGCCCGATCCCGTTAGCCCTTGTTGTGATGTTCGTGTGGTATGTGCGAGTCTGGCGCTGGTGCATGTGCGCAGCGAGGCCACCGTTCTGTTGCTTCCTTAGACATGAAATCGGTATTCCAAGATCGACACCGGCCCGATAGAGACCCGAGCGAGCCCGATGAACCATTGATGAACTCGAAGATCATCGACAAGGGTATCAAACGACGTGCTCGGCTTCCTGGACCCTCATGAACTCCTTCATGGATTCCAAGTTCAGCCGCTCCCGAAGACCGATCACGGATCCGGTGGCCGAGACCCCTGAACTCGGAGATCCTCGTCACGCAACGCCAAGTTCGCCAAGACCCCGTATCCGAAGGCCTCCGACAGGGAATCGACAAGATCATCGCGGAGCTCCAAGGTCTACTTCGTAGGTTGCCGAACGCCAAGGTCACCCACCCGGAATGCCAAGTACCCCCTCGAGGACGCCGAGTACTTCACCCCGGACACCGAGACCCTAGACGACAAGTTCTCCTTCCCGGACGCCGAGCTCGCCGAGAACCCGGATGCGACAAGATCGACACCGACCAGAGCGGGTCCGATGCGCCCCGACGCCACGCCAAGTTCGTCTACCCGAACGCCAAGATCTACTCTGCATCCGAGAACGATCCCGTCGAGACCGTTTCCGTCGAACCCTGAACCCCGAGACCGACCCCGAACCCCGAAACCCCAAGTTCGTCGAGACCCTCAATGTGTGAACCCCTTCCCGAAACCCTATTTTATAATATAATACAAATGGTTGCATATTAAATTGTTCATGCATGCATCCTTGTCATGTGGTTTGGGGGCCTTATGCCGATTCACCTCATAATTAAATATGGGGCCCATATGCGGGCAAATCCAGTCGTATATTGGCCTCATTTAAACTTGTGTAGCGAACCGGTGCCATCTTTTGTCTTGCTAATGCAACATTTAATTTGCGGGGTAAATAAATAACTAGAACCATATATTTAATTGTCGGGACCCCGGTTCCGCTTAATCTTGCCTAATTGCATTGCACCTCGGCCATGTCATGCATCATACATGCATCATGCCCGATCTTTTGCCGTAGTATTAAATATTGCATCTGGTGTTTATTCTAGTGTTTTGGTTCTTCGCGGATAAGGCCGTTGAGTCGATGTGAGCTTTGCCCCGATCTTCGGATGAACCTTCGACAATGTTTTTCAGGCGAGCATCTCCCCCTTTCTACCTATCTTACTTTTATAGTATTTATTCCCTCCTATTGATCTATTGCTATATAGGTCGCGTTGCTCTAGTTTTCGTACCGTGATATCCCTTGCAGCCTTATATTGCCTTGGACACACCCTATTACCTGTTGTTTGGTAGATAGTTGGACTTGCGCGTCGTGATCGCTTCTTTGAAGTCTTTGTTGCGTGTCGTCAAGTGCCACAGTTGTTGGTGTATTGCCGCATGTTGATGTTGGACATGATCATGGCTTTACTTTTCGGTCACTTTAATTCCTGCTTAACAACTAAAATTGAAGTAATAAAGCAGAGGCATCGGTGGGTGATAGAAATTATTTGGTTTCCGACCGCCCACTTGTGTCCCGTAGGACCCCGAGTACTTGATACCTGTTCCTTGATTTATCGTGCTATCCACATCCGGGAGGATTATGGGACCCCCCTGAGCCAGAGCATGATTCATTCTTATTTCTTGGGGCCACAAACTAGTTTGAGGTTTTATTTACTATCCTGTACTTATGCCATGCTACTGCTTTATTTACGATTGTGCGAGGAGCACTTTATCTTGTTAGGTAAGCGGAGTGTTTTCGCAGTATCGACAAGCCCAGTCACACTTTGGGTTCCCATCGTTTCACCATTGGCCAAACCTTGAGTCCGTCGGAGCTAGCTTACTTCGTTGCGGGTCTACTCAATGGGGTGGCCCCCTGAAATATTTCTGAATCCTGTGATTGCTTTGTCGTGAATGCCTCGTTGGGTTTTGATTTGGTTTTTCCGAGGCTGATCGAGTGTGTGTTGCTATTTGTGCACCCCGGCCGGGTTAAAACTTTCTGAAAGCCGTGTCCGCGGTTATGGACGATTTGGAGCACAGTATCTCGATCATAGACAACTATAACTAAAGTAGTGCTATAAATTTGACTTTATAATGACTAGTAATCAGCTTCACTTTAATGGAATGGCTAAATAATACTGCCCACAATTGCTTGTTTGGTTGTCGCTTGCGACAATTGTATCTGACTAGTAAGTATTGCAACTACAACGGAACGGCTAAATAAAAGTACCAACAACTGCCGGGTTTTGGGGTTATCTCATGCTAATTGTATTTGACTAGTAAGTGATGCCACTACAACGGAATGATTAACTAAAATGGCCCACTGCTTATTTTATCAGGATGATTATCTATAATTGACTAGTAATTCTTTGCGATAAGCGAATAAATAAAGCGCCAGCGGTGTGAGTTCCTCGATTGACTTCCTCGTTTGGTCTCGAGAAACGCCAGATGGGTTTGTTTGATGGTAGTATCGGTTGGTTCGAATAGGTCTTTCTTATCCCTCTCGATAGCCGCCGGTTGTATCGAGTCTCTATAGGTTGTTTAGTGCATCTTGCCTTGCCGATCCACCATACCTATGGCGAGGACCGCTTCTAGCCTCGCTGTCTTGGCCTCAAGATCGACGCTCCTCTTTTCCTTTGCCCTTTGGCACCCCTTTGTTTAAGCAGGTTTTGAGATTGGCGTCGTTAGCGGGGTTACCCTTCCGCTTGGGCAGGGTTATGGACGCCATTGGTTATTCTTCAGGGCTCTTAGCCCCATTTTCATCTTGTCCGTAGTCGGACGCTCTATCATTTTCAAGGTGATTTGGATCTTTGTATATTATATCTGTATTTTTGACTCATGGAGTCGCTGTTGTATATATATCTGTTCTGTGGGTCCCATCGAGGACTGTTGTGTAATGTTATTACTTCGTTTTCCACCCGCACGCAAGTTCCTGGTGGGCACCTTTGAATCGTTTCTATGCGGGTTTAGCGGGTTTCGCTCAAACTTGCATAGGTCCGATTCTGAGGGTGTTACAGAGTGGTATCAGAGCCCAGCAGTTGCGATACCCCACAAGTCTAGCCTGTAGGATAACCTAGCTAACGGCCGATGTAGAGTGTCAAAACTATTTTTTGCAAAATCGGTTGGATAGTTCTGATTAGGTCTTATTTTTACTCCTTGCCTCTCTGCTGCTCTCCTCTCACCTCTGCGTGTTTTGAATCCGCTCTCTTCTCTCTCCTCGAGTCCAGGATTTCTCGTGGTTGGGTTTCCGTCGCACCTTCAAGGTTTCGCTTCCTCCTTCGGTAACGGTGTTACTACATCTGGTCTTCATGCGATCCGAGGAATCCTTCGTCTGGTGGACTTCTCTTTGTTCCTTCTCGTGCCTTCCGGTGTGTTCCGACGCGACGACATCATCTACGCCAGCTCCGATGTAGAGTATGCATCACCCCGTTGTTTCCGAACCTCGATTGTCGAGATCTTCAGTCTGATTCCAAGAATGGTTGCACTCTTTTCTACTGATTGTGCAGAGTAATAGTTTGGGTGCGTGATGGATTGGCCCCCATGCCGACTACCCCTTCTATTCGCTTTTGTACATTGAAGTTGATGAGAATGCATCGGTTCCCTCTTTCCATCGAAGTTAGAGGTGGCTTTATTTGTTGATACCTCTACCTTCGACCTTTTGTTCCCGGCGTGCTCTCTCGACGATCACGGACAACGACCTCTTGTTAGTTGTGTCACGAGGATCTATACGAAGCGCGAAGATGCAGATCGCCGACCTTCTTTCCGGTACCATGAGGCGGATCTCGAGGGCGAGATCCATTGTTAGTGTTGTCGAATTGTGGCATCCCGCAAAACCACTACTAGAAAATCGCGTTGAATTTGTGCATTGCATCGTCATCATCATGCATTGTTTGCCTAAAAACTATTTTCGCAAAGCCTGTTTTTGTTTTCTAAAACGCCCCGTCTTGTTTTCAAATTCAAACCCGGGACTCCGGATTATTTGTTTTGTCGGTTATCGGGTTGCAAAGGCCCTGTTTTAAATAAATAAAACATTTAATTATTTTTAGTGGGGGCAGTCGAACGGGCCGATTCGACCCGAACGACCACCCCCAGGAATTAAAACGGCACACCCATAATCCTAAAGCTACCCAACCTAATCTACCCACAACCCCTCCACCTCACCCCCACCAATAATCTTTCGCCACCTCACCTCTCCCCAAATCCCCACCACTAGCCACACGCCACCTCACCCAGCCCCTCTCAACTCACCTCCCTCTTGCCAACAACCCAACCTGACCTCTCACCTTCCTTGTGACCCCACCTTGCCGACACACACACACCCCACGCCGTGTCCCACCTCTTCCTGGCCCACCCCGCAGACCCCAGTCTTCCACGCGCCTCCTCCCTCCTCTGGCTTCTTCTCCCTTCCTCTCTCCTTCCTCAACCTCCCCACCGCCCGCGTCCCTGGCTCCCCGCCGACCAGGCGCCCGCCCCTCCTCGCCGGACCCCCCCAAGCTCCGCCTCGGCCGCCCTCCCTGGCCGGTGCCAGCGTGCCTGAAAGCACCATCGCCATGACCTCCTCCCAGCGCCGTCCTCATCTGCCCTTGCGAGCTCCACCCTCGCGTGCCGCCCCTCTCTCCTCCGGCGCCACCAGCGACCTCCGTGTCGACCGCGCAAGCCCGCCTCGCCCGGCGGCCCGGCCAGCTGCGCCCTCGCCATGACCTCCTCAGTCAACCCCAGCCTCGCCTCAGCCCTCCTCCTCCGCCCGTTGCCTGCCGCCGCCTCGCTTCGCCTCATAACCCAGCATTTAACCGCCTCCGGCCTTGCCTCGGCCGCCGCCCGGGCCGCGTCACGACTCTACAGCCCGCCGCCGTCGCCAGAGAACCCACGCCAGCAGCGTCTCCGTCACCTCTGCAACCTCGCCGCCGGCCACCTCTGCGGCGTGCTGCCAGCCTCGAAGCTCCGCTCCTCTCCGCGCCGGCGACCCCGCCTCCCCGCCGCCTGTCTCCCTCGCTCCCCGGCCGCCGCCCGCCTTCGCGCACCGAGTCCGTCCTCCTCGTCCCAGGCGCCCTCACCTCCGTGCTGCGTGCTGCACTGCTCAAGCCAGCAGTCCCCGTTGGCCACTGTTGTGATGTTCGTGTGGTATGTGCGAGTCTGGCGCTGGTGCATGTGCGCAGCGAGGCCACCGTTCCGTTGCTTCCTTAGACATGAACTCGGTATTCCAAGATCGACACCGGCCCGATAGAGACCCGAGCGAGCCCGATGAACCATTGATGAACTCAAAGAACCATCGACAAGGGTATCAAACGACGTGCTCGGCTTCCTGGACCCTCATGAACTCCTTCACGGATTCCAAGTTCAGCCGCTCAAGGCCGATCCACGGATCCGGTGGCCGAGACCCCTGAACTCGGAGATCCTCGTCACGCAACGCCAAGTTCGCCAAGACCCCGTATCCGAAGGCCTCCGACAGGGAATCGACAAGATCATCGCGGAGCTCCAAGGTCTACTTCGTAGGTTGCCGAATGCCAAGGTCGCCCACCCGGAACGCCAAGTACCCCCTCGAGGACGCCGAGTACTTCACCCCGGACACCGAGACCCTAGACGACAAGTTCTCCTTCCCGGACGCCGAGCTCGCCGAGAACCCGGATGCGACAAGATCGACACCGACCAGAGCGGGTCCGATGCCCGACATACGCCAAGTTCGTCTACCGAACGCCAAGATCTACTCGCATCCAGAAACGATCCCGTCGAGACCGTTTCCGTCGAACCCTGAACCCCGAGACCGACCCCGAACCCCGAAACCCCAAGTTCGTCGAGACCCTCAATGTGTGAACCCCTTCCCGAAACCCTATTTTATAATATAATACAAATGGTTGCATATTAAATTGTTCATGCATGCATCCTTGTCATGTGGTTTGGGGGCCTTATGCCGATTCACCTCATAATTAAATATGGGGCCCATATGGGCAAATCCGATGATATTGGCCTCATTTAAACTTGTGTAGCGAACCGGTGCCATCTTTTGTCTTGCTAATGCAACATTTAATTTGCGGGGTAAATAAATAACTAGAACCATATATTTAATTGTCGGGACCCCGGTTCCGCTTAATCTTGCCTAATTGCATTGCACCTCGGCCATGTCATGCATCATACATGTCGTGGGAATGACCACGGCGAATCTGTCGTGAGTAGTAGAACGAGGGCAAGGCGGCCCGCCATCTGCGGTCGAGATGAGGCAAAGACACGAGGGTTTTACCGAGTTCGGCCCCGGAGGGTAAAGACCTACTCACCTAGATTGTATTATGGAGGTGTTTACAATGGGCGAACTTCGGCGACTAGCGGCGAGTTGCTTGGGTGTATGAGGGCGTGTCTCTACTTACCCCATAGGGAGGTTTATATAAGCTCACCTCCCTAGGGTTTACATATCTCAACCGATTTGGTTACAACTTGGTAATCATTTAACCTAGTCCATTGGGCCTATTTGCTCGCTGGGCCTTCATCTTCCATCGCTGATACCTCGGGGCTTTGATCCACTCGCCGTTATGCAGGCCCACTCGCCAGCCCTTGGGCGGTCGGAAGCGTCCGCTGAGTATACCCGATGGCGTATCCCCATCGATAGTCCCGAGGCCGTCGTTGATTAGGCATGAGTGGCTCTTGGCGATCGAGTATCTGACTTCAAGTTGGCATCGGTCGAATCGTCGGCGGGCTCTGTATAAAGGAAAAAATCCGATGGCAAAGTCGCGTCCGGGCGAGTCGAGCCAGCGGACGCAGCGGTTTCGGCGGTGACTTAACGAGCGGTGACTAGAGTTGGACCGTCGAGCGTGGTCAAACTAGCCGTTAAGGTAACTCAGCGGTAACTTCGGCGTAATCATCGGCGATGGCCCCCTGACTTGGCGGGCAACTCCCACTATATAAGAGGAATGGTAGGCTATCGTAAAGCCAACCGCCCACCATTTTCTCTGAGTACGCATCTTCCTTCCCTTGATTCCGCGATCAATCGACCGCAATCTTCCGACCTCGAGCAGATCCTCGCCATGGCCTCTCCGAACCTTGGGGTAGATCCAAATGCACCGAGCGCACTGGCCTCCTTCGAGGCGGAATCTCTGACGGCTCTGGCGTATCCCCGCCCGGAAACCACCCCAACCAGCGAGAGAGAGTTCGTGCCTTCACTAGCCACCTCGGCGGGGTTAGGGTTCCCCACATCCTTGTTCTTACGGCGCTGCGCCTACTACGGATCCAGCCTCGGATCTGGGTCCCCATAGTATCGGCTCGCCATCTTCGTGGCGTTGCGAGTGCTATGAGCTGCCGGCCCTATTTTCCCAATGGCAAGATCTGTTCCATGGGCGGATCACCGCGAAGCGGCCAATGACCCAATGCTAGTCGCGGGCGGCTTGACTTTCCAACTCAAATCCAAAGCCTCCTTCTTGACGATGCTGCCCAAAGCAAAGGCGGCTCGAAAAAGTCATGGTTCGTGACCGAGGCGACTCCGGGCGGCGGCGATCCCGCTTACTCGGCTAATCGTTAAAACACGCCATCTCCGGTCGGCAAGCTCCCGGCGACCAGCGGATGGTCGTCGAGATGCTCCGGACCATCCGATGCGAAGAAGAAGGGGCTCAGACGGTAAACTGTACAATTGTTGGTTTGGGCGACTCGTTCCGCTTTCGCCGCGACCATTACATGTACCCGATGCGGGGAGACCCGGCGAAAGCCTGCCTCGCCAGTGGAAGCTGAGGACTACCTCTCACCGAAGAAGATCACCCAAGCGACATCTGGCAGACCGGGCTGGGTGCCTCCCACACCGCGAGCGTCCGGCTCCACGGTAATCCTTTTATCTTGTTCGCGATCGCGCGTGTGCGATCGCGGTAACTCTAACTCTGTTTCGTGTTTGGCCTTAACTGTTCCAAGTGGTGGAAGGGTGGTTACCACCCGACGACGAGATCCCCGAGCCATCCGCCCGGGACACAAGCGATCGCCTCCCGCCAAGGTAACGAGGACGGCGAGAGAGTCGAAGGAGATTGCCCCCCGGCGAAGACCAGCGGCAACGTCGGTAGCGAGATCGAGGCGGCAGAGCCTCGGCGTCATGGCGATGACGACGAACTCCCGAGACCACCTCGCGCGTCGAATACTCCCAAGAAGAAGAAGGAGAAGAAGGGCGAGGCCCACGAGAAGGAAGATGAAGCCGCCAAGGTGGCTTCACCGCCACTCAACGAGCAGCTCGATGCTCGAGCTCGGCCGGTGGCGGCGTAGTTCGGCGACAACCGCGCTAGATCGCCCTCTGAAGCTCCGGCCTCAATGCCTCCGCCATTCGCGTGGGTTTACGGGCTAGGAAGGCTCGGTCGGCGACTTCGCCTCGCAAGGAGGTCGGCGCGGTGGCCTCGCCCGCAAGGAAGTTCGGCCGGTGGCCCCAATTCACGAGGAGGCCTCACGGAAGGCGCCGGGCGCCAACCGCTACGTCAACATCAAAGCCGTCGTATCCTGGGCCCCGTCACGGAGGGCTTAGTCGCCGATTAGGCCTGAATCTGGAAAAACCGGGTGGCCTTCGTGCGATTGCGCTTCATTCCGATCGCCAAGTGAGTGCATTCGGCATTCCTTATTTTCCTTTAGTACTTTGATTGTCTTTTATTGATTTGATTCAATGCGGGACGGAGTGAAAAGATGGGTCACCGGGTGGCCAAGGTATCCTCCGTGGCGAGAAGACCCTTCCATAAGAGGAAAAGTGACGAGGTCGCCGCCTCAACGAGGCAGCAAGAAGGCCAAGGGCGACATCGTCGCCGTCTCGATGATGGCGGCGGCGCCGCCGGACCAGCGATGGAGGCAACGTGTCTGAAGGAGGCGTTTCCTTGCCCGAGGAAGCGACTTCCTTTGGGGGGCGCCTCGGTTCTACCTTCCCGTTTCGTGACCAAAGCGGCCCACGGCGAGTGGGCTGCGACCGAGCCCCGCTCGAGGACCACCGACGCTGAAACCGACCAACGTCGCGGGCACACCGGCCGCTTGCGTGTGGACGCGGTACAACTTCACGGCATGCTTGGTGCGGCCATCCGGTACCTCCGGTCCCGAGGATCGGTCGGTGCTTAGCAGCGGCATTCTTATAATTACTTGTTTTGTACTTTCGAATCCGGTCCCAGTGCATATCGCTAAATTTTAGCGGGTATGCCGAAATTTCGATCGCCGGCCCCAGTGCGTACCGCTAAATTTTAGCGGTGGGCCGAGGAATTCGTGATCGCCCGGTCCCAGTGCGCACCCGCTAAATTCTAGCGGGTGGGCCGAGAAATTTTCGTGTGATGACTTTGAAGATGTGCATCTGGAGTCGTGCCGAGCGATTGGCTCTGACAGCGTCTTTGAGAAGGAACTGGCCGCTCTCCAGGAAGCAAACAAGGAGCTTCAGGTTGTTGCTGCGCAGGCGGAGGTGGCTCGCCAGGAGCTTGTCCCTGCTAGAGAACTGGAGGCGGTGCGGTCTGCGTTAGGCACCGCCGAGCAGAAGATCGCCGACCTTGAGTGCGAACTGCGGGAGGCAAAATAAAACAAGCTCGTGACAGGCGAGGCCGCCATTGCGGCCGGAGAATCCATCGAAGCGTCTGAAGCCCTCATTGTTGGGCTTCGATCATCATCGCTTCAAAGTTTCATCACGGGCTCGCCGCCCATTGCTTGGTGAGTCGTCTTCCCTGTCTTTTGATTGTATTGTTTGTGGTTTCCATGGTACTCATACTTGTCTTCTTCTCGCGGTCGTATTGGTACGCCAAGAAGAAGCGAACTCTCTTGACGCGAGGGAGTGCGTAAGCATGCTCGTCGACTTCGGCGGCAGTCGGCGACCTGCATCCGCCTACCTCCAAGAGATGTCGCCCCGAGGTTATTCCCAAGTGACCTCGTTGAGGTGTGGAGTACTTGGAGAAGGCGCCCGCGGTGGTAGAGTTCATGACGCGGTCGGCGTTTCGTCGCGGAGCGTCGACAGCCTTGAGCCTTGGACTCGCCCACTTCCCCGAGGACTTCGATCTCGACGATGTGACGAGTGGGTACCCTTCATCGACTTGCGGTGGATCTGTCCGAGGTTCTCAAGCTGCAGGAACGTCGCCACAGACTTTCGAGCGCGTGCAGGCGATGGGCGACCTCCTTCCCTACCAGGAAACGGTCGTCGCGCCGAACGACCCTGAGCCGCCGCATCGTGATTTCAAGGTTGAGCAACCTTTCCGCTCGGCGATGGCGGGTGAGCTAACGACGTATCCGTCAAACCCGTACACCGCGTTCATCCGTAGGCGCCGGGATTCTGGCGCCTCGTCGCCTTCGCAGAGTAGTGTAGTTTGCCTAGATGTGTTAGCGGCGATTCACGAGTAGGCATATTTTGTAATGTAAGACAATGCGATATGCGATTGAATGGAACGTTGTGTTCGTTTTGCTATGTGTTTGCGTGTTTTGGATTGATTTTGGGTGAGTCCCCGAGCGCGTCCACCCTTTTGTGGGGTTCACCTCATATATGATGTTTTGTTGTTTATCATGTGTGTTGTTGGTTTAGTCGACTCGCCTGCTCGGAGAGCGGGCCGCAAAGCGACTCCCTTGAGTGCTCAGATTTCACCGCTTCCGTACGTGAACGGGCCGGGTGGCCGAGTCCCCGGCGTGGTACTTGGTAGTTCAAGGCGCGACTCGAGGGTGGTTGAGGATCGTTGGTCAGGAGCGTCACTCTGCCCGGTGGAGTGGTCGCGTGCGAGTCCTAGGCATGCTCTCTTACTTGGCGTTTTCTCCGATCGGGACGAATCGGTATTCAGTCCCCGGCGTGGTACTTAGCCGCTCGAGTCGCTATGCCGAGGATGCGGAGGACCGTGGTCGCTGTGAGAAGCGAGGACAGATTGTCTTGGTTCGTAAAACCAGTCGTGGCGACTCCGATGGGGCTCCGATTAGGCGTTTTCGTGGACGATGCAAGACCTGAAATGACACGGTGCTCTTACATCGCACTACTTATCCGTGCCGCTGTACCAAGGGTTGACTCAGTATTTTAGCATGACGCTGTTAATTACGAAAAGCGAGTGGCACAAGGCATGGAGAGTAGACGAATTTGCGAACGCTTTTTTTATTCATAGCGACCGGAGAGTACATATGTGGGGTTCTAGGAATAGAACTTCCGAGGAGATTTACATTCCATGGCCGCTGACGTCGAAGTTCACCGTCCCGCGACGTCGACTAGGTAGTAGGCGTCGTTGTTAGCACGCGCCAATAGCGAACGGCCTTCCCGGAGGAGAGCTTGTGCATGCCCTTCTTGTCCTGGATGAGGCGTAGCACCAGGTCGCCTTCGAAGGTGCGGGTTTTCACCCGTCGGCCGTGGTAGCGCGAGTCCTTGGCGATAGATGGCGGCGCGATCGGGCGAGGTCGCTGCTTCGCCGAGTTGATCGAGCCCGTCTTGGCGGGCCAGCCTGCTGCCTCCAGATAGTGGACGACCTGCGAGTCGTGTTCGAGGTCGGTGGGCATGACTTGGCGCCATAGACCATGAAGAAGGGAGTGAATCCGTCGACTGTTGACCGAGGTGCGGATTCCCAGATGACGGAGGGAGCTCATCAACCCAAAGATCCGGTGCGCCGAGTGGTACTTGGAGTCGCTTCAGCCGTGGAGGATGCTTTGGTTGCTGCTCCGCCGCCATTGGATTCGTGTGCGGTCGACGCGAGGTCGAGCGGATGTGGTGCTCTTCGCAAAATTCGCCATTGCTCCCTTGGCGAAGTTTGTGCCGTTGTCCGTGATGATGCTGTTGGGGAACCCGTGGCGGTATATGAGCTCACAGAGGAACTTAGTGGCGTCTTCCCGTCGCATTTCGGACTGGCTTGGCCTCTACCCACTTCGTGAATTTGTCGACGGCGACCAGCGGTGGGTGTAACCGAGGGGCCTTCTTGAAGGGGCCTACCATGTCCATGCCCCACACAGAATGGCCAGGTGATGGGGATTGTTTTGAGCGCCGAGCTCGGTGCGGCGTCGATTGGCGTGCCGGCATCCGGCGCATCGGCTGACGATGTCGACAGCGTCGGTCTGCGGGGCCAATAGAAGCCGATGCATGGCCTTGGCGACTGGGAAGCGGCGGCGTGATGATGGCGCGATACTGAGTGGATGTCGGTAGGATTTTGCGTCCTTTAGCGGTTGGGCCTTAACGTTGAACACGCCGGTGACGCGGCTTGTGTAGCTCGCCGATGATGGTGTAAGACTTGCATCGTGACGATCATTCGAGCATTTGTTTCTGCTCACGGCAGGTGCCGCCTAGGTAGGTGATGTAGGGCTTGGTCCAATCGTCTGCTCGGTGATGAGTGCGACCAAGGCTGCCTCGTTGGAGCGGGACTCGATGTCGATCTCCTTCGGGAGAGACCGATGGCGTGAAGATTGTGTCGAGGAACACGCGGGTGGTGCGAGTCGAGCCAATGCGAGAGAGAGGCCTCCTCGTTTTTCTCTGCCGATCCATTCGACGAGTAGCCGTGAAGTGGCCGCCACCTTGTCCACCTCTTGGCGATGCGCTGCCATGGGGGAGAGGCGTCGCAGTGCGGCAACTTGCCCCGCAACGGTCGGAGTCTCCGTAGCATCGAAGGCGATTGACGCCATCTCCTTTGCGGCTCGCATGCCGTGGAGTAGGGCCTCGTATTCAGCCATGTTGTTGGTGCAGGCGTGAATTGAGCGGAGGATGCGGACCTTGTCGCCTTTGGTGAGGTCAAGACTATCCCGCCTCGCATCGTTCTTGGACCCGTCGAGAGGTGAGCTCGATAAGTAAATGAGGCGGCTTCTACGGCTGGCCTCCTCGCCGGGCGAGGAAGTCTGCTGCCTGCGACTTAATCGCCTTCGTGGCTCAGATTTAATGTTGTGGACACCGATCTCGACGGCCCACTTGGCGACCCGCCGGCCGCCGCGATTGCGGATGATATCTTGTAGTGGTGCCGAGGAGACCGTGATCGGGTGCTCACGAAAGTAGTGCGCCACGAGCCCTGAATACCGCAGATACCAGTTTTTGGTATCAGGTATCATGGCGACTCGGTGAGGACCTCGCTGATGTAGTACACCGCTGGACCGGCGCTCCTTTCTTCCTCCGTCGTTCGACGACCATTACACCGACGACGCGCCACGCCGCGACGTAAACCAGCATGGGCTCTTTGTCACCGGTGCGAGTAGTGGTGCGGCGAGTAGCACCTTTTGGTCGCGAGCGCCGTCCGCCTCCTTGTCCCAATCGAAGGTGGGGTTCTTGCGCATCGTGGTATAGGGGCATCGCCGCCAGCGGGGATGAAACGACCGAGAGCCGCTACTCGCCGCCAGCCGGACGTCGCGCAGTACTCGGGTTTCTTGCGAGGCGATCGTGTCGATCTTCGTTGGGTTTGCCTCGATCCTCGCTTGGAGACGACGATCCCGATTGCCCGGGTACAATCAAGGTGCACTTGTTGATTGAGCTTTATCTTGTACCTTCGCAGATTGGCGAAGGTCTCTCCTAGGTCGGCGAGTAGGTCGCCTTGGCGGCGGATTTCACGACCACGCCGCCGATGTAGACGTGGATGTTGCGCCAATTTGGCTCGCGAGGCATTCTTGCATGCACCGGTAGGTTGCTCCGGCGTTCTTGAGGCCAAGGTCATGGCGGTAGCGAAGGCTCGAATGGCGTGATGAACGCCGTCTTCTCCTCGCCCTCGACAGCCATTTTGATCTGGTTATACCCGGTAGGCGTCGAGGAAACATGATTCGAACTCGCGGTGGAATCGATTATCTGATCGATCCGCGGAGGACGAATCGCCTTTGGGCAAAGCGCTGTGTTTGTGTAGTCGATACACATTCTCCAGTCCCGTTCTTCTTCTCGACCAGACTGGGTTTGCCACCACTTGAGTATTTAATTGGCCGGATGAAGCCGGCACGGTAGACGCCGCACTTCGGCGATTGCCCATCGGCGTTCTTCGTTGAAGGCCGAGCGACCGCTTGACCGGTCGCACTTTGGGGTCGGCGTTAATTTGTGCTCACGAGCTCCCTAGGGACACCGTGCATGTCGGAGGGTTTCCATGCGAAGATGTCCTGTTCTCACGGAGGAACTCGGCGAGCGCGCCTTCCTATGCTGGGCTCATGCTGTCCCGATCGTCACCGCTCTGGCCGGAGTCGCTGGGACCAGCTCAACGGCGCGAAAAGCGTAGCCTCGAAGGTTGAGGTGTTTGCGCCTCCGAGTTTGGCTTCTTGAGTATCGTGGGTCGTTGTTAACCCCGCTACGTATTTGGCGAGCTCGTCGGCGTGATTAGTTTCGCGCGATGACGGCGTCCGGCGAGTTCGGCTCCTTTGGCCTCGCATTCGGCCATGTCGGGTCGCCGTTGATGGTGATGACTCCGCATGGCCGGGGAGCTTCATCGCGTTATGACGCGTAGTGGGCGCCGCCATGAATTTGGCGAACGCTGGCGCCTAGGACGCAGCAGGTAAGGGCTGTCGAATGGCACCAGCGAAGACGATCCGCTCGGTGCGGAAGTTTGCTGGAGTACCGGTGACGGTGGCGTGACCTTGCCGATCGGGTGCCTTCCGACCGGGACGATGCCGTGGAACGTGGTGGTGGTCTCGATCATCGACCGCGGAGCCGCACCGCTGAAGGTGTCGAGGTAGAGGATGTTGATGGAGCTGCCGCCGTCCATCGGTGTCTTGGGAGCCGAGTCGCCAACCTTGGGCTTGACCACCAAGGCGACTCGCCCCGGGTACTCGGCGTGGCGAGTGGTCTTGCGGCTCGGTGATGGGTGTTCACCAGTTGACGAATCGGGGACGCCTGCTTGGGCCACCGCGTTGCGGCGGCGGCGGGCGATGACCTTCTTCTCGCTTTGTGTTGAAGCCAGTGAAGGTATGGAGCGAGCCGGCTACTTTGCGAATTTTCCGCCATTTGGCGGTCGTTGTCGGTGTCTTCCCGCGTCGTGCCTTCTCGATCTCCCCGAGGGTGTGGCGCCGGCGGTGGTGTGCGTGGCGGGCTTTCCTTCCCGCTGTGAAACGCACATGGTTGGTTAAGGAGGGCGGATCGAACCTTGGCTTGTTCTTGTAGTTCCCGCCATCGCGTCGTTGTCCTCCGTCACGGCGGTAGCTCTTGGGGTCGCGTTGTGCGTGCGGCGTTAGCGGCAAGTCGACTCGCCGTCGTTGCGGCGCTTGCACGTGAGGCGAGTGCCGCGTATGGCGCTCGTCGGTTCGGCGGCCACCGTCGTTACCGCCTGCTTGGCGTTGCCCTCCGGACTGCCGTCGGCGTCTTGGTTGGGATCCTCCTCGGCACCGTTTGGCGATCTCGAGGAGGTCGAGGATATTGTCGAGTGTGCGTGTCGCTTGAGCTTGGCGACTAGAGGCTCGGCGCACGAGGTCTTGAAGCAATGGATCGCGGTGTCGGTGGATGCCGACCGCTATGCAGAGCTCGCCACCGTTGGACCCAGCGGGTCGACGCGGGTCCACGGACGCATCGCTCCAGTCCTCGATGGTGGTGGCGAGTGTAAGAGCACTCAAGTGCACGGCGTCGTGATTTCCTGTGAGTCGATACTGTCCCGGGGAGTGTGTTGATCCATTGCCGCACGTCCCTCCATCATCGATGGGAGGTAACGGCGGCGTAGGTCGATGTGACCCGCGATCCCCATTGCCATGAGGTATGTGTCGCCGCAGCGGGTCACGAGAGTCGATTTTTCGATCTCCTTGGCGCCTTGAAGTTTGGGTACTTTTAGCCGGATCATTGGTCCGGCACTTAGGCCCTAGTCGATCGAGCGACCCCATAGGCTCGCCATCGCGCGAGTAGTTAGGTGTGCCGCAGTCGTCGGGCTGGCGGCGCGCCGATTTTGGTTGTTGATGATGAGTGCGGGCGTCGATTGGTTCTCCGTTGGCGGCGGCACGGTTGGTGGCCCAGGATCGGTGGAGAGTGCCGCATTCGCGGTCGGCGTTGGAGCTGCAGCTCGGTGGCGGGCAATTGAGGGTGTTTGCCACCGCTGGATGGCCGCTTGAGGCCGCCCTGCTTCCCGAGGAGCGCGAGTATACTCGCCCTTGCAGTCGGGCGCCCGCTTTTGCTCCACGGCCTTCGCGGTAGGGCCACGACGCATCGACGGTGGGCGCCGCCGGTGGCCGTGATGCTATCGGCTGCTGCTCGGCCTGCCACGAGGTTGTCCATCGGGGTGGAGAACAGTGGGAGGCCGTTAGCGTCTCGCTCCCGTGAGGAGACGACTATCCGTGGTGGTGGGGCACCCATCGCTATCGATCCTGGCGGGGGGCGGTTGCTTCCTCCTGGTGGCGCGTTCGCGGTCGCGCTCGGCTATCGCTGGCCGCCGGGTCGTTTTCGTCGTCGAAGTTCGGGGCGCCTGAGCGGTGGGGTTCGTGACCGATCCGCTGGTGGTAGCGTGATAGTTCCTGCGTCACCGCTCGAGGCGAAATTTTTCGCGCCGCCTGCTTGCGCATCGCCTCCGCCAACCAGCGGAGTTCCTCGATTTCCGTCGCCGTGGCGTTAGGAGGGATCGAAGTGGAGAAAGGGTCCTCCGGCGGATCGGGCGCCGGTGGCCATGTAGGTCGCGGCATGGCGGCTGGCTCCGTCGTGGAGGTCGGCCGGAATTTTCGACCGAGTCGAATTCAAGATCCCGAGGATGGAGGGGTCCTCGAAATCTCCGTTGGAGACACGGACGATGGAGCCCGCGGATGAGGCCAGGTGATGGATCCGCGAGTGGCGCCGGTCGCCGAGTCGGCGTCGTCGGTGAGGGCCGTCTTCTGCGGCGCTGAGTTCTCGCCATTCTTTGTGGGCCGAGTTATACGCGGAGGCGAGGCGGTGGATCGTGCGGATCTGGCTCTCGGAGAGCCGATCGCGTGGTGGCGACTCGCGGATGCGAGCCGAGTCCTCCGAGGATGGCGTCGGTGAGGCCGGACGAAGAGGCTGATCGTGCGATCGCGTGATCACGCCAGTGTGACGGTCGCTACCGGCGTAGCTGCTCGGCAAGATCTGGAGCATCTCGATCGCTATCATGCGCCGGTGGCGACCGTCTCGTTGATGGGAAGATTGGATCTCGCCGCGTAACACCGGCGGACCGCCAGGCCCACGGTGGGCGCCACCGTGGGAATGACCACGGCAGATCTAATCGGCAATGAGTAGTAGAACGAGGGCAAGGGCGGCTAGCCATCTGCGGTGCGAGATGAGGGCAAAGACAGGGTTTTACCTGTGTTCGCCCCGAGGGTAAAGACCTACTCGCTAGATTGTATTATGGAGGTGTTTACAATGGGCGAACTCGACTAGGCGGCGAGTTGCTTGGGTGTATGAGGGAACGTGTCTCTACTTACCCCATAGGGAGGTTTATATAAGCTCACCTCCCCTAGGGTTTACATATCTCAACCGATTTGGTTACAACTTCGGTAATCATTTAACCTAGTCCGACTGGGCCTATTTGCTCGCCTGGGCCTTCATCTTCCGGTCGCGATACCTCATTGGCTTTGATCCACTCGCCGTTATGCGTGCCCACTCGCCCCTTGGGCGGTCGAACGTCCCGAGTATACCCCAAGAGGCGTATCCCCATCAGAGTCCCCGAGGCCGTTGATTAGGCATGAGTGGCCGGCGATCGAGTATACGGCTTCAAGTTGGCATCCAAATAATCGTCGGGCTCCTGTATAAAGGAAAAATCCGGTAACCGAGTCGCGTCCGGGCGAAGTCGAGCCAACGGACACGGTTTCGCGAGTGACTTAACGAGCCGAGTGACTAGAGTTGGACCGTCAGCGTGGTCAAACTAGCCGTTAAGGTAACTCAACGGTAACACGCGTAATCATCGCGATAACGGCCCCCTGACTTGGCGGGCAACTCCCACTATTTAAGAGGAATGGTAGGCTATCGTAAAGCCAACCGCCCACCATTTTCTCCGAGTACGCACATCTTCCTTCCCTTGATTCCGCGCTCCAATCGACCCGCAATCTTCCGACCTCCGAATAGATCCTCAGCCATGGCCCTCTCCACCGAACCTTGGGGTAGATCCAAATGCACCAGGGCGCAGCTGGCCTCCTTCGAGGAGGCCGGAATCTGACGGGCCGGGCGTATCCCGCGGCGGGAAACCACCCCAACCCGCGAGAGAGAGTTCGCCCGCTTCACTAGCCACCTCGAGCGGGGTTAGGGTTCCACATCCTTGTTCTTCCGCGCCTGCGCCTACTAAAGGATCCAGCCTCGGATGGGTCCCCATAGTATCGAGCAGCTTGCCATCTTCGTGGCGTCATGAGTGCTACTTGAGCCGCCTATTTTCCCCTGTGGCAAGATCATTCCATGGACGGATCAGCGAAGAGGCGGCCCAATGCTAGCCGCGGGCTTGACTTCCAACTCAAATCCAAAGCCTCCTTCTTCGACTGATGTCGCCAAACGACAGCGGCGGGAAAAAGTCATGGTTCTACATGACCGAGGCGACCGAGAAGCGGCGCGATCCCGGTACTCGGCTAATCGTTCCGAGCCACGCCATCTCCAGGTCGGCAAGCTCCCCGACCAGCGGATGGTCGTCGACGAGATGATCCGAGGCCATCCAGATGCGAAGAAGAAGGCTCCAGACGGTAAACTGCATAATTGTTGGCTTGGGCGACGGTTTGCCCGCCGCCTAACGCGACCATTACATGTACCAAGACACGGGCGGGAGACCCGACGAAGCCTGCCTCGCCGAGTGGAAGGAGGACTACCTCTGGTCAAGAAGATCACCCAAGCGACATACGCGGACGCCAGCCGGGTGCCTCCCTACACCGAGCGTCCGGCTCCGACGGTAATCCTTTTATCTTGTTCGCGTCGCAGCGTGTGCATCGCGGTAACTCTAACTCGCTTCGTGTTTGACGCACTGTTCCAAGTGGTGGAAGGGTGGTTACCACCGCCGACGACGAGAGCCCCGAGCCATCCGCCCAGGACACAAGCGAGTCGCCTCCCGCCAAGGGTAACGAGGACGACAAGGAGGAGGCCGAAGAGGAGACTGCCCCACTGGCCCGAAAGACCCGCGGGCAACGCGTCGGTATGAGATCGAGGCGGCAGAGCCTCGGCGTCATGACGATGACGAACTCCCGAGACCACCTCGCGCAGCCACTCCGCGAAGAAGAAGAAGGAGAAGAAGGAGGCGAGGGCCCCCCTGAGAAGGAAGATGAATCCGCCGAAGGTGGCTTCACCGCCACACTCAACGAGCAGCTCTTATGCTCAGAGCTCGGCCGGTGACGGCGCAGTTCCGGCGACAACCGCTTAGATGCGCCTCACGAAGCTCCTGGCCTCAATGCCTCCGCCATTCGGCTGGTTTCGGGCTAGGAAGGCTCCGGTCGTGGCGACTACGCAAGGAGGTCCCGAGCGGTGGCCTCGCCCGCAAGGAAGTTCCGCGGTGGCCAATTCACGAGGAGGCCTCCGCCGGCGCCCGAGGCGCCAACCGCTACGTCAACATCAAAGAAGCCGCTCAGATCCTGGGCCCCCGACGCCCCGGAGGGCTTAGTCGCCGATTAGGCCTGGAATCGAAAAACCGGGCCTTCGCAGGCTGCGCTTCATTCCAGCCGCCAAGTGAGTGCATTCGGCATTCCTTATTTTCCTTTAGTACTTTGATTGTCTTTTATTGATTTGATTCAATGTGCAGGACCGAGTGAAAAGATGGGTCACCCGACCGTGGCCAAGGTATCCTCCGTTGGCGAGGAAGACCCTTCCGCAAGAGGAAAAGTAGCGAGGTCGCCGCCTCAGCGGAAGGCAAGAAGGCCAAGGCGGCGACATCGTCGCCGTCTCGATGGCGGCGGCGCGCTGGACCAGATGGAGGCAACGCGTCTCTGAAGGCGTTTCCCGGACCGGAGGCGACTTCCTTTGGCGGCGCCTCGGTTGCTACCTTCCCCGTTTCGTGACCAAAGGCGGCCCGCGGCGTGGGCTGCGACCGAGCCCGCTCGTGGACCACCGACGCGAAACCGACCAACGTCGCGGGCACACACGGCGCTGCTTGCGTCTGTGGATGCCACAACTTCACGGCATGCTTGGTGCGGCCATCCGGTACCTCCGGTCCCGAGGATCGGTCGGTGCTTAGCGGCTTGATTCTTATAATTACTTGTTTGTACTTTCGAATCCAGTCCCCGAGTGCATATGCGCTAAATTTTAGCGGGTATGCCGAGGAATTCGTGATCGCCCAGTCGAGTGCGTACCGCTAAATTTTAGCGGGTGGGCACCGAGAATTCGTGATCGCCGGTCCCAGTGCGCACCGCTAAATTTTAGCGGGTGGACACCGAGAAATTTCGTGTGTGACTTTGAAGATGTCTGGTGCATTTGGAGTCGGCAGAGCGATTGGCTGCAGCGTCTTGAAAGCGGCGCTCTCCGTGAAGCAAACAAGGAGCTTCGAGGTTGTTGCTGCGGAGGTGGCTCGCCAGGAGCTTGTCCCTGCTAGAGAACTGGAGGCGGTGCGGTCTGCGTTAGGCACCGCCGAGCAGAAGATCGCCGACCTTGAGTGCGAACTGCGGGAGGCAAAATAAGAAGCAAGCTCGTGACAGGCGGCGAAGCCGCCATTGCGGCGGAGAACGACCGAAGGCGTCTCAAGCCCTCATTGTTGGGCTTCAGGACGATCATACATCGCTTCAAAGTTTCATCACGGGGCTCGCCCGCCCATTGCTTGGTGAGTGCGTCTTCCCTGTCTTTTGATTGTATTGTTTGTGGTTTCCATGGTACTCATACTTGTCTTCTTCTCGCGGTCGTATTATTGGCTGCCAAGAAGCGAACTCTCTTGACGCCAGGGAGTGCGTAAGCATGCTCGTCGACTCGGCGACGCTCGGCGACCTGCATCGCGCCTACCTCAAGAGATGTCGCCCACGAGGTTATTCAGTGACCTCGTTGAGGTGTGGGAGTACTTGGAGAAGGCGCCCATGATCGTAGAGTTCATGACGCGGTCGGCGTTTCGTGAGCGTCGACAATATGAGCCTTGGACTCGCCCACTTCCCGAGGACTTGATCTCGACGATGTGACGAGTGGGTACCCTTCATCGAGCGCGGTGGATCTGTCCGAGGTTCTCAAGCTGCGAGAGCGTGCGCGCGTGCTCGGAGCGTCGGGCGATGGGACCTCCTTCCCTACCAGAAACGGTCGTCGCGTAAGCGACCCGAGCCGCCGCGTCGCGACTTCAAGGTTGAGCAGCCTTTCCGCTCGGCGATGGCGGGCGACGACGTATCCGTCAAACCCGTACACGCGTTCATCCGTGGCGCCGGATGCTGGCGCCTCGTCGTCAGCCTGCGGTAGTGTAGTTTGCCTAGATGTGTTAGCGGGTTAGCCGGTAGGCATATTTTGTAATGTAAGACAATGCGATATGCGATTGAATGGAACGTTGTGTTCGTTTTGCTATTTGTTTGCGTGTTTTGGATTGATTTTGGGTGAGTCCCCTGGCGTCCGCCCTTTGTGGGGTTCACCTCATATATGATGTTTTGTTGTTTATCATGTGTTGTTGGTTTAGTCGACTCGCCGGGCTCGGAGAGCCAATGCAAGCGACTCCTTGAGTGCTCTGTTACCGTTTTCCCGTCTGTGAGCGGGGCGGGTGGCGAGTCCCCGTGGTACTTGGTAGTTCAAGGCGCGACTTGGGTGGTTGAGGACTGGCGTTGGTGTGGAGCGTCACTCCGCCTGGCCGGTGGGTCGATCGCGTGGCAGTCCTAGGCATGCTCTCTTACTTGGCGTTTTCCCGTCCGATCGGGGACGGTATTCAGTCCCGGCGTGGTACTTAGCCGTTCGAGTCGCTATGCCGAGGATGCGGAGGACCGTGGTCATTGTGAAGCGAGACGATTGTCTTGGTTCAGAAACCAGTCGTGCTAAGCGACTCGATGGGGCTCGGATTGGCGTTTTCGTGGACGATGCAAGACTGAAATGACACAGTGCTCTTACATCGCACTACTTATCCGTGCCGGTCGCTGTACTCAAGGGTTGACTTACGTATTTTAGCATGACGTTAATTACAGTGCGAGTGGCACAAGGCATGGAGAGTAGGCAATTTTGCGGTAACCGTTTCTTTTATTCATAGCGACTGGAGAGTACATATGTGGGGTTCTAGGAATAGAACTTCCGGAGGAGATTTACATTCCATGGCCGCTTGACGTCGAGTTCACCGTCCCCGCGGACGTCGACTAGGTAGTAGGCGTCGTTGCGTCTGGCCCAATAGCGAACGGCCTTCCACGGAGGAGAGCTTGTGCATGCCCTTCTTGTCTGGATGAGGCGAGCACCGGTCGCCTTCTGGAAGGTGCGGGTTTTCACCCGTCGGCTGTGGTAGCGGAGTCCTTGCTGATAGATGGCGGTGCGCGATCGGGCGAGGTCGCGTGCTTCGTCGAGTTGATCGAGCCCGTCTTGGCGGGCCAGCTCGTTTTCGGCCTCCGTATAGTGGACGACCCGCGGCGAGTCGTGTTCGAGGTCGGTGGGCATGACTGCTTCGGCGCCGTAGACCATGAAGAAGGGAGTGAATCCCGTCGACTGTTGACCGAGTGCGGATTCCCCAGATGACGGAGGGGAGCTCATCAACCCAGCATCCGGCGGTGCGCTCGAGTGGTACTTGGAGTCGCGGCTTCAGGCCGTGGAGGATGCTTTGGTTGGCTCGTTCCGCCTGGCCATTGGATTTCGGGTGTCGACGCGAGGTCGAGCGGATGTGGTGCTCTTCGCAAAATTCGCCATTGCTCCCTTGGCGAAGTTTGTGCCGTTGTCGTGATGATCTGTTGGGAACCCGTGGCGGTATATGAGCTCGCGTAGGAACTTAGTGGCGGTCTTCCGTCGCATTTCCGGACTGGCTTGGCCTCTACCCACTTCGTGAATTTGTCGACGGCGACCAGCGGTGGGTGTAACAGAGGGGCCTTCTTGAAGGGGCCTACCATGTCCATGCCCCACACGAATGGCGGTGATGGGGATTGTTTTGGCGCGAGCTCGATACGTGCGTCTGATTGGCGTGCCCGGCATCGCCGGCTGGGCGATGTCGGCGTCGGCGTGTGCGGTGGGCCAATAGAAGCCGTGTCGCATGGCCTTGGCGACCAGGAGGCGGCGGCGGCGTGATGGCGCGATCGCTGAGTGGATGTCGTGTAGGATTTTGCGTCCTTGCCGGTTGGGCCGCGTTGGAACACGCGGTGACGCTGCGCTTGTGTAGCTCGCCGTCGATGATGGTGTAAGACTTGCATCGGCGAGCGATCATTCGAGCATTTGTTTCGTCTGCTGGCAGGGTGCCAGTTTCCAGGTAGGCGATGTAGGGCTTGGTCCAATCGTCTGGCTCGGTGATGAGTGCGACCAAGGCTGCCTCTGGTTGGAGCGGGACTCCGATGTCGATCTCCTTCGGGGGAGAGACTGATGGCGTGAAGATTGTGTCGAGGAACACGCCGGCGGGTGGTGCGAGTCGAGCCGACCCAATGCGAGAGAGGGCGTCGGCCTCCTCGTTTTTTCTCCTGTCGATCCACTCGACAGAGTAGCCGGTGAAGTGGCCGCCCACCTTGTCCACCTCTTGGCGGTACGCTGCCATGGTGGGGGAGACGGCGTCGCAGGTGCCGGCAACTTGCCCCGCAACGAGGTCGGAGTCTCCGTAGCATCGAAGGCGATTGACGCTCATCTCCTTTGCGGCTCGCATGCCGTGGAGTAGGGCCTCGTATTCAGCCATGTTGTTGGTGCAGGCGTGAATTCGAGGCGGAGGATGCGGCTTGTCGCCTTTGGTGAGGTCACTATCCCGCTCCTGCGCCGTCCGCGTTCTTGGACCCGTCGAAGTGCAGGCTCCAGTAATGGAGGTACGGCGGCTTCTCTGGCTGCTGGGCCTCCTCCCAGTCGGCGAGGAAGTGTGCCAGTGCCTGCGACTTAATCGCCCTTCGTGGCTCGTATTTAATGTTGTGGACACCGATCTCGACGGCCCACTTGGTGACCCGCCCGGTCGCCTCGCGATTGCGGATGATATCTTGTAGTGGTGCTGAGGAGACGACCGTGATCGGGTGCTCCACAGTAGTCTGCGGCGGCGCTGAGCCTGAATACCGCGTATACCAGTTTTTGGTATCAGGTATCACTGGCGCGACTCGGTGAGGACCTCGTGATGTAGTACACCGGCCCGGACTGGCGCTCCTTTCCTTCCTCTGGTCGTTCGACGACCATTACAGCGCTGACGACGCGTTCGGACGCCGCGACGTAAACCAGCATGGGCTCTTTGTCAGCTGGTGCGGCGAGTAGTGGTGCGGCGAGTAGCACCTTTTTGAGGTCGCGGAGCGCGTCGTCCGCCTCCTTGTCCCACTGGAAGGTGGGGTTCTTGCGCATCAGGCGGTATAGGGGCATCGCCTTTCGCCCAGGCGGGGGATGAAACGACTGAGAGCCGCTACTCGCCCGGCCAGCTTCTGGACGTCGCGCAGGCACTCGGGTTTGCCGAGCCGGGCGATCGTGTCGATCTTCGTTGGGTTTGCCTCGATCCCTCGTTTGGAGACGACGTATCCCAGTAGTTGCCCGGCGGGTACACCGAAGGTGCACTTGTTTGGATTGAGCTTTATCTTGTACCTTTGCATTGGCGAAGGTCTACGCTAGGTCGGCGAGTAGGTCGCCTTGGAGGCGGATTTCACGACCACGTCGTCGATGTAGACGTGGATGTTGCGCCAATTTGGCTCGCGAGGCATTCTTGCATGCACCGGTAGGTTGCTCCGGCGTTCTTGAGGCGAAGGTCATGGCGGTGTAGTAGAAGGCTCGAATGGCGTGATGAACGCCGTCTTCTCGTCCTCGACAGCCATTTTGATCTGGTTATACCCGAGTAGGCGTCGAAACACGACTCCGACTCACCGGTGGAATCGATTATCGATCGATCCGCGGGAGAACTGCTCCTTTAGGCAAGGCTGTTGTTTGTGTAGTCGATACACATTCTCGGTCCCGTTCTTCTTCTCGACCGGACTGGGTTTGCCAGCCACCACTTGGAGTATTTAATTGGCGGATGAAGCCGGCAGCGGTAGACGCTGCACTTCCTCGGCGATTGCCCATCGGCGTTCTTCGTTGAAGGGCCGTGGCAGCTTGTTGAGTCGCACTTTGGGGTCGGCGTTTAATTTGTGCTCAGCGAGCTCCCTAGGGACACCAGGCATGTCGGAGGGTTTCCATGCGAAGATGTCCCTGTTCTCACGGAGGAACTCGATGAGCGCGCCTTCCTATGCTGGGCTCATGCCTGTCCCGATCGTCACCGTCTGGCTGGAGTCGCCTGGGACCAGCTCAACGGTGCGAGTGTGCGTCGTAGCCTCGAAGGTTGAGGTGTTTGCGCCCTCTGAGTTCGACAGCGAGATCGAAGTTCTTCCTCCTGGTGGCGCGTTCTCGCAGATCGCGCGCTCGGCTATGCGCGCCGGGTCGTTTTCGTCGTCGAAGTTCAGGGCGCGCCCCTGAACGGTGGTGTTCAGGCGTGACCTGATCCGCTGCTGGTGGTAGCGTGATAGTTCCTGCGCTGTCACCTGCTCGAGGCGAAATTTTCGCGGCGCCTCTTTGCGTCGCCTCCGCCAACTTCAAAGTGAGTTCCTCACTCCGTCGCCGTGGCGTTAGGAGGGATCGGTGGAGAAAGGGTCCTCCGGCGGATCGGCGGTGTGGCCATGTAGGTCATGGCATGGCGATCCGTCGTGGAGGTCGGCGGAATTTTCCGACCGAGTCGAATTCAAGATCCCGGGATGGAGGGTCCTCGAAATCTCGCGTTGGAGACACGGGCGATGGAGCCCGCGGATGAGGCCGCGGTGATGGATCCGCGAGTGGCGCGGGTCGCCAGTCGGCGTCGTCGGTGAGGGCAGCGTCTTCTGCGGCGGCGAGTTCTCGCCGTTGCTGTGGGCGAGTTATACCGAGGCGGGCGGTGGATCGTGCGGATCGGCTCGGAGAGCCGATCGCGTGGTGGCGACTTCGGATGCGGCGAGTCCTCCGAGGCGGCGACGCCGGTGAGGCCGGCGAAGAGGTCGATCGTGCCATTGGCGTGATCACGCCGTAATGGTCGCGTGACGGGTCGCGTGACGCGCTCGGCAAGATCTGGAGCATCTCCGATCGCTATCATGCGGCGGTGGCGGCCTCGTTGATGGGCAGATTGGATCTCGCGCAGAACACCGGCAGACCGGCCAGCCACGGTGGGCGCCACTGCCGTGGGAATGACCACGGCGAATCTTGCAATCGGCAATGGTAGTAGAACGAGGGGCAAGGGCGGCCAGCCATCTGCGGTGCGAGATGAGGGCAAAGACACAGGGTTTTACCCAGGTTCGGCCCCCCGGAGGGTAAAGACCTACTCCTGCTAGATTGTATTATGGAGGTGTTTACAATGGGCGAACTCGGCGACTAGGCGGCGAGTTGCTTGGGTGTATGAGGGAACGTGTCTCTACTTACCCCATAGGGAGGTTTATATAAGCTCACCTCCCCTAGGGTTTACATATCTCAACCGATTTGGTTACAACTTCGGTAATCATTTAACCTAGTCCGACTGGGCCTATCTGCTCGCCTGGGCCTTCATCTTCCAGTCGCCTGATACCTCGCTGGGCTTTGATCCACTCGCCGTTATGCAGGCCCACTCGCCAGCCCTTGGGCCAGTCGGAAACGTCCCGCTGAGTATACCCCAGTAGGCGTATCCCCATCAATACATGCATCATGCCCGATCTTTTGCCGTAGTATTAAATATTGCATCCGGTGTTTATTCTAGTGTTTTGGTTCTTCGCGGATAAGGCCGTTGAGTCGATGTGAGCTTTGCCCCGATCTTCGGATGAACCTTCGACAATGTTTTTCAGGCGAGCATCTCCCCCTTTCTACCTATCTTACTTTTATAGTATTTATTCCCTCCTATTGATCTATTGCTATCTGTGTCGCGTTGCTCTAGTTTTCGTATCGTGATATCCCTTGCAGCCTTATATTGCCTTGGACACACCCTATTACCTGTTGTTTGGTAGATAGTTGGACTTGCGCGTGAGTCGCTGTCTTTGTCTTGCGTGTCGTCAAGTGCCACGATTGTTGGTGTATTGCCGCATGTTGATGTTGGACATGATCATGGCTTTACTTTTCGGTCACTTTAATTCCTCTTAACAACTAAAATTGAAGTAAGCGAGGCATCGGTGGGTGATAGAAATTATTTGGTTTCGATCACCACTTGTGTCCGTGGGACCCCGAGTACTTGATACTGCTCCTTGATTTATCGCTATCCACATCCGGGAGGATTATGGGACCCCAGCGAGCATGATTCATTCTTATTTCTTGGGGCCACAAACTAGTTTGAGGTTTTATTTACTATCTGTACTTATGCCATGCTACTGCTTTATTTACGATTGTGCGAGGAGCACCTTTGTCTTGTTAGGTAAGCGGAGTGTTTTCGCAGTATCGACAAGCCATCACACTTTCGGGTTCCCAGTCGTTTACAGCCATTGACGCAAACCTTGAGTCCGTCTCGGAGCTAGCTTACTTCGTTGCGGGTCTACTCAATGGGGTGGCCCCCTGAAATATTTCTGAATCCTGTGATTGCTTTGTCGTGAAGGCCTTGTTGGGTTTTGATTTGGTTTTTCCGAGGCTGATCGAGTGTGTGTTGCTATTTGTGCACCCCGGCCGGGTTAAAACTTTCTGAAAGCCGTGTCCGCGGTTATGGACGACTTGGAGCACAATATCTCGATCATAGACAACTATAACTAAAGTAGTGCTATAAATTTGACTTTATAATGACTAGTAATCAGCTTCACTTTAATGGAATGGCTAAATAATACTGCCCACAATTGCTTGTTTGGTTGTCGCTTGCGACAATTGTATCTGACTAGTAAGTATTGCAACTACAGCGGAACGGCTAAATAAAAGTACCAACAACTGCCGGGTTTTGGGGTTATCTCATGCTAATTGTATTTGACTAGTAAGTGATGCCACTACAACGGAATGATTAACTAAAATGGCCCACTGCTTATTTTATCAGGATGATTATCTATAATTGACTAGTAATTGCTGCAACGATAACTGAATAAATAAAACTGCCAACGGTGTGAGTTCCTCAGTTGACTTCCTCGTTTGGTCTCGAGGGGGAAACGCCAGGATGGGTTTGTTTGATGGTAGTATCAGGTTGGTTCCGAATAGGTCTTTCTTATCCCTCTCTGATAGCCGCCAGTTGTATCGAGTCTCTATAGGTTGTTTAGTGCATGCTGCCGCTTGATCCACCATACCTATGTAGGCGAGGACCGCGGTCTAGCCTCGCCTGTCTTGGCCTCGATCTTGGCTCCTCTTTTTCCTTTGCCCTTTGTAGGCACCCCTTTTGTTTAAGCAGGTTTTGAGATCGACGTCGTTAGCAGGGTTACCCTTCCGGCTTGGCCTGGGCAGGGTTATGGACGCCATTGGTTATTCTTCAGGGCTCTTAGCCCCATTTGCATCTTGTGCGTAGTCGGACTCTCTATCATTTTCAAGGTGATTTGGATCTTTGTATATTATATCTGTATTCTTGACTCATGGAGTCGCTGTTGTATATATATCTGTTCTATGGGTCCCATCGAGGACTGTTGTGTAATGTTATTACTTCGTTTTCCACCCGCACGCAAGTGCCTGGTGGGCACCTTTGAATCGTTTCTATGTGGGTTTAGCGGGTTTCGCTCAAACTTGCATAGGTCCGATTCTGAGGGTGCTACACAAGATCTTCCGCATGCACAACTATAGAAATGATAATATGATGGCCATGGCATCCATCGAGTTTGATGATTATGCCAATCTTTGGTGGGAACAAGTCCAACTCGCTCATGAAGCAAAAGAAGAGCCTCCAATCACAACTAGGCAAGATATGAAGGCTCATATGAGATCCCGCTTTGTTCCTTCGCACTACACGCATGACCTCTTTAACAAGCTTCAAACGCTTAGTCAAGGGACAAAGACCGTGGAAGAATACTTCAAGCAAATGGAGCTCAACATGATCCGTGCCAACATTGAAGAGCGTGATGAACAAACAATGGCATGTTTCCTCAATGGCTTGAACCACCAAATCAAGCGCATCACCGAGTTCCAAAATTACAACAACATGGTTGAGCTTGTGCACATAGCAACAAAAGCCGAACGTCAAGTGCAAGAGGACATCAAGTACAACAAACCAAAGACATACTTCACCTACAAGCAAGCGCCAACAACTACATCAACAACACCAAGTGGAAGCTCATCAAGTACCCCCAAGCTTCCCTTCAAGCCAACACTTCTTCAAGGAAAACCGCCCCCAAGTGGCAAATACACAAAGGATGATCAACCATTCAATGGTGAGTGCTACAAGTGTGGAGGCAAGGGACACAAGTCGGCCGCATGTGGAAACAAGAAAGTTTTGTTCATCCACGAAAATGGAGATGAAGAATACTTGAGTGAAGATGAGTTTGATGCAAGGGTCAAGGAAGCATTGGCTAGGCAACATTTGGAAGATGACCAAGAACTACCTGTGTGTGAGCATAACGCAAGTCCATCGCTTGTGGTCACAAGGGTCTTATCTACTCAAGTCAATGAGAATGAAGACCAAAGATCAAACATCTTCCAAACTCGTGCCGGTATCAATGGGAAGTCCATCAAAGTTGTCATCGATGGAGGGAGTTGCCACAATCTTGCAAGCACGGAATTGTGTGAGAAGCTCAACCTCACCCTCCATCCACACAAGCATCCCAACCATATGCAATGCCTAAGTGACCAAGTGATGTGGACATCCCTACTATTGATACAACAATTATACCTACAGCAACACACATACAAGGACCCATCACTAGATCTCGTGCCAAACAACTTAACTATCAGGTACTTTCGTTTCTTGGAACTATTCCTCACTTACATGAGAATATGATGCTGCCTAAATCAGATATATTTCTTACTCTTAGGAATGATGGACCAAGCATGGATGAGAGGGACAAGCATTGGAGCATGGCCATGCATGGAGATGGCAGCAAGCATGTGATGATCCAAGAGAAGGCCACGGATGAAGATTTCAGAACTTTGAGGCCATCATAATGAATAAAAGAAGGCTTGGACGAAATATTCAAGATCAATACTTTACGAATTCGACCATAGCTTAATATGGTGCTGCGACACCTTTATTTTGGGCCAGGCCCATGTAATTTTCGCAGGATTTTAATTAGCCACTTTTTAGAGTCCGTGTTGAGGAGAATGACTTTTAGGGTTGGATTCGCCACCACTTCCATGGCTGGCGAAACCCCACCTTTTCGCCTTAAATACTCCCCATAGCCGACCCCTAGACTCGGATTTTGTTTAGACATTAAGTTAGCCATAGTCGCAACTTCGCCAAGGCTCGGCGTCATAGAGGCCTCTTGTATTGCGCCTATTCAGGATCCCACCTCTTCAATAAATCTTTCCTCTTAATCCGCAATATCTTGATTGCAATATTGGTTCTTACTTGTTCTCGATTTCAGGTAGGAATTAAGACCCTCGCTGGTCAGGCTGATCGTGTTCACGCAGGATCGGTAACCTCCAGGAGATTGGCCTAGCGATTGCATTGGCGCTCGTGCTCGCACGTGTAGTCGGATCGTCAAGCCCGAACTCCACCAAATCGATTATTGCCATCTCATCGAAAGATCGGACACCTTTGCCCTATCAAGTGGTATCAGATTTCAGGTTGCTCGGTGAGATTTTACTGTTTTTCGTAGATTAGATCTGTTTTTACCTATAACCCACGAAAAAGCCAAAAACACAGTTAGAATTTAGATCCATCCCATAACCAATCTACGCCTCGCATTTATCTTTTCAGTTTTTGCATTGTTGAATTTGTGTCTACATCGTCGCGTCGAGTTGCTGGTCTTAGTGTCTCGTCCCTTAGAGTTTCGAGTTCTAATCATACAAGTCACCGCCACACTCGCCGATCACCGCCAACATATTCCGCCACCATATTCCGCCGCCATATACCCAACACCATATACCCAACACCATAAACCCTAATACTCCGCCACCGCCTTCCTACCGCGACACAGATCCGATCAGTTTTCCTGCCGCGGTACGAGTCCGAGTAGAGTTACTGTTTCCTAGTTATTTCTTTTGACTTTCCTTCTTTGTTGTTTCCGTGTTCAGCTAAAGTCCGTGTCGCGATAAGAGTCCGGTCGTAAGTCCAGAAGGAGAGCAAAAAAAAGTCTGGAACCGCCTCCGAAAAAATTTTCTGGCTATACTGTTTTTTGACTCCGGGGATCACTTTTCTCCATCGGCCGTTATAGCGATATTTTTTTGGCGTCTACGCGCTTTCCGGAGCAAAATAAAAAATTTCGAATTTTTTTTTGGGGCTAACCTCTTTTTAGACCCCGTAGATCAGTTCTAGACACTCGCCATCATAGTGATTTTCTGCATCTCGGTTCGCTTTTCAGGGTGCCATATCATCATACATTGCTTGTCGTGTCGCGTCGTGACATCGTTGGTGATCTAGGCTCGCGTATCTAGTACGGTCTAGCCTAGGACCAGCACAGTACCGTCGTTGAGCATTCTTTCAACTTTTGCATTGCTGTTTTGATAATTGCTAACCCCCTTTCCTAAGCCTTCCCAGAGCTCCACAGATACTCTCCACGTGCGGTGTTTCGACTCCTGGTAATCGCTTGGTTCAATCTTTGGACCCACTGGTCCTCGTGGTTGCACATCGCCTTTTTCTAGCTGTTTGGTAAGAACTTGTAAGAACTTCGTATATTGCTTGACGGATTACGCGTGACTTCCACCATATTTCCGTACTATATACATGCTTTTAAGGACTAACCATGACAGATACTTCATGAACCTGCCACAATGACGCGAAGAACTACATGCCCACTTCTCCGCGCTCTTGGTCATCAAGAAGACGTGGATACGCGCCTCGGGGAGTTTGACACCAAGCTCACCAACGCCATGGACAAGATCGATGGACTCGAGAAATCCTTCAACGCCAAGCTTGACGTTTGGTTCAAGGAGCTTTTGAACAGATTGCCCGCACCCGCACCCCACATGGCGCACGGCGCATTCCGATCACGGGTCGGACTGCTGGTTCGGCTGCCGCCGCACCCCCGGCGGCTACTGCTGCGGCTGACGCTCCTCAGACTTCCGCCGCGGCTGCTGCTGCGACATTGGGGACAGACGATGGGTACTACTACGACCCCGACGACGACGATCTGTTTGACGAGGAGGTTGAACAACCTCCACAGGTACCTGCTGGTCGTCCCCGACATTACTACCGCAACGCTCGCCCACCGGTACGTGATGATGATCATGTTGCAAAGCTTAAATTAAATATTCCATCTTTTGAGGGTAAATATAATCCTGATGCATATCTTACATGGGAGATGGAAGTAGAACAAAGTTTTGCATGCTTAAAATATCCTGAGAATATGCGTGTTAGTGATGCTACATGTGAATTTACTAAATTTGCTTCCCTTTGGTGGTCTGAGTATTGTCGTTTAAATCGTACTACTATTCCTAGTACTTGGACTGCTTTAAAAATTGCTATGCGTGTTCGTTTTGTACCTCCCACTTATCAACGTGATTTACTAAAGAATCTGACACGTTTAGAGCAAGAGAAAATTTTTGTAGAAGAGTATTATCAGGAATTGCAAACGGGGATGGTTCGGTGTGGTCTTGTTGAATCTAATGAACAAATGCTTGCACGTTTCTTTGGTGGATTAAACAAGGACATTCAGCACATCTTAGATTATAAGGAATATAATTCTATCACTCGTTTGTTTCATCTTGCTTGCAAAGATGAACGTGAAGTGCAGGATCACCAAACACCATGGAGGAGGACTAATAATTCTGCAGGTCGCACATCCACTTGGACATCCCGACCATCAGCGCCTCCTCGTGATTCTCCACCAGCTAATACCACATCCAAGGCCACCACAAGATTTCCAGCTGCTCCTCCACCATCATCCAATGCTCCTGCTCGTAGTGCATCTTCTATGGCTTCCATGGGTAAGACAAAGGATATACAATGCCGCAAGTGCTGGGGTTTTGGTCAAATTGAGAGACAGTGCACAACACAACGTGTGATGATGGTGCGAGAAGATGGTCAGTACGATTCAGCAAGTGCTTTGATGAAGATACACTAGCCCTTATTTCTGCTCGAGATGGAGACAATTATGATGCAGATGAAGAGACAGAGGTAATGGGAGCTGAAGCTGCTGATCAATACCGGAGCTTAATTACACAACGTGTGTTGAGTGTGCAATTGAGCAAATCTGAGCAAGATCAACGCCACAACCTGTTCCAAACACGTGGTGTTGTCAAGGATAGAACTATACGGATCATCATTGATGGAGGGAGTTGTAATAATCTGGCCAGTGTTGACATGGTAGAGAAGCTTGCACTTCCAACAAGACAACGCCCACATTCATATTACATCCAATGGTTTGAGAGTTCTCGCAAGATCAAGGTAACAAGAACGGTACGCGTGCATTTTACTATTGGTACATATTCTGATTTTGTTGATTGTGATGTTGTACCTATGCAAGCCTGTTCTTTGTTACTTGGTAGACCATGGCAATTTGATAGATAATCTGTTCATAATGGCAAAACTAATCACTATTCTCTTATGCATGATGGAAAGAAAATTGGTTTAAAACCTATGACTCCCGAACAGATTTTAAAAGATGATCTTGCTAGAGCTAGTAGAGCTAAAACTGAGGAGAAAAATAAAAGTGAGAATCAGATTGTTGCTGCAGATTTTATACCACCAAAGAACACTAAATCTGATTCTACACATGCTAATGAAATTCGTTTGAAGAGTCCATGTATGCTTGCAAATAAAATTGATATTGCTGAATTAGATGTAAACAATACTCAATGTTATGAAATTGTGTGCAAAGAGGTTCTGTTTTCATTTGAGGATATGCCTCCTTCTTTGCCACCCGCTATTGCTAACATTTTGCAGGAATATGAGGACGTCTTTCCCGCTGAGCTGCCACCAGGACTACCTCCTATTAGAGGAATTGAGCACCAAATTGATCTAATTCCTGGTGCCACGTTGCCCAACCGCGCGCCATATAAAACCAATCCAGAGGAAACAAAGGAGATACAACGCCAAATTCAGGAACTACTCGACAGAGATCATATTCGTGAGTCCCTTAGCCCTTGTGTTGTTCCTATTATTTTGGTACCTAAGAAAGATGGTTCTTCGCGCATGTCTACTGATTGTAGAGCTATCAATAATATTACTATTCGATATCGTCATCCTATTCCACGTTTAGATGACATGCTTGATGAATTGAGTGGCTCTACCATGTTTTCTAAAGTTGATTTGCGTAGTGGTTACCACCAGATTCGTATGAAATTAGGAGATGAATGGAAAACAGCATTTAAAACTAAGTTCGGTTTATATGAGTGGTTAGTAATGCTGTTTGGTTTAACTAATGCACCTAGCACTTTCATGAGATTAATGAATGAAGTTTTACGTGCTTTCATTGGACGTTTTGTGGTAGTCTACTTTGATGATATTCTGATTTATAGCAAATCTTTAGAGGAACATTTGGACCATTTACGTGCTGTTTTCAATGCTTTACGTGATGCACGTTTGTTTGGTAACCTTGAGAAGTGCACCTTTTGCTCCAATCGAGTTGCGTTTCTTGGGTATGTTGTTACATCACAGGGTATTGAAGTGGATCCAGCCAAGATTGAAGCTATTGAGAATTGGCCGCAGCCCAAGACGGTCACACAAGTGAGGAGTTTTCTTGGCCTCGCTGGTTTTTATAGGTGCTTTGTCAAAGACTTTGGATCAATTGCCGCGCCACTGAATGATCTTACCAAGAAGGATGTGCCCTTTGTTTGGGGCGATGCACAACAACAGGCCTTCTTCATATTGAAAGATAAGCTAACACATGCTCCTTTACTCCAACTTCCTGATTTTACTAAGACTTTTGAGCTTGAATGTGATGCTAGTGGAATTGGTTTGGGAGGGGTGTTATTACAAGAGGGAAAACCTGTTGCATATTTTAGTCAGAAATTGAGTGGGGCTAGTCTGAACTATTCTACTTATGATAAAGAATTATATGCGTTGGTTCGGACATTAGAAACTTGGCAACATTATCTATGGCCTAAGGAATTTGTTATTCATTCTGATCATCAATCTTTGAAGCATATTCATAGTCAAGCTAAGTTGAATCGTCGTCATGCAAAGTGGGTTGAATTTATTGAGTCTTTTCCTTATGTTATCAAACACAAAAAGGGTAAAGATAATGTTATTTCTGATGCTTTGTCATGCCGTTATGCTTTATTATCTCAACTTGACTTCAAAATATTTGGATTGGAAACTATTAAGGAACAATATGTGCATGATGCTGAATTTAAAGATGTGTTGCAGAATTGTAGAGATGGTAGAACTTGGAACAAGTTCGTCTTCAATGATGGATTTGTGTTCCGTGCTAACAAACTATGCATTCCAGATAGCTCTGTTCGTCTTTTGTTGTTACAGGAGGCGCATGGAGGAGGATTGATGGGACACTTTGGTGTCAAGAAGACGGAGGATGTTCTTGCTGCACACTTCTTTTGGCCACGTATGCGTCGAGATGTTGAGAGATTTGTGGCACGCTGCACTACTTGTCAAAAAGCTAAGTCTCGCCTTAATCCACATGGTTTATATATGCATCTTCCTGTTCCTAGTGTTCCTTGGGAGGATATTTCTATGGACTTTGTTTTGGGATTGCCACGAACACAGAAGGGGAGGGATAGTATTTTTGTTGTTGTGGATCGGTTTTCTAAGATGGCACACTTTATTCCTTGTCATAAAACGGATGATGCTGCGCATATTGTTGATTTGTTCTTTCGTGAAATTGTTCGTTTGCATGGTGTGCCAAATACTATTGTCTCTGATCGTGATACTAAATTTCTTAGCCACTTTTGGAGATGTTTATGGGCTAAGTTGGGGACTAAATTGCTCTTTAGTACTACATGTCATCCCCAAACTGATGGTCAAACTGAAGTAGTAAATAGAACTTTGTCTACTATGTTACGGGCTGTTTTAAAGAAGAACTTAAAATTGTGGGAAGAGTGTTTACCTCATTTAGAATTTGCTTATAATCGTTCATTGCATTCTACCACAAAGATGTGCCCATTTGAGATTGTGTATGGTTTTTTTCCTCGTGCACCTATTGATTTATTGCCTTTACCTTTCGGTGCAACATAATTTGGATGCTACACAACGCGCTGAAATGATATTAAACTTGCATAAGACTACTAAAGATAACATTGAACACATGAATGCTAAGTATAAACTTGCTGGGGATAAAGGGAGAAAGCATGTTGTGTTTGATGTTGGCGATCTTGTTTGGTTACATTTGCGTAAAGATCATTTTCCTGATTTACGCAAGTCTAAGTTAATGCCACGTGCTGCTGGTCCCTTTAAGGTGTTAGAGAAAATCAATGATAATGCATATAAACTTGAGTTGCCTACAGACTTTGGTACGGTTAGTCCTACATTTAACATTGCAGATTTGAAGCCTTACTTTGGTGAGGAAGATGAGATTGCGTCGAGGACGACTTCAATTCAAGAAGGGGAGCATGATGTGGACATCCCTACTATTGATACAACCGTTGTACCTACAGCAACACACATACAAGGACCCATCACTAGATCTCGTGCCAAACAACTTAACTATCTTTCGTTTCTTGGAACTATTCCTCACTTACATGAGAATATGATGCTGCCTAAATCAGATATATTTCTTACTCTTAGGAATGATGGACCAAGCATGGATGAGAGGGACAAGCATTGGAGCATGGCCATGCATGGAGATGGCAGCAAGCATGTGATGATCCAAGAGAAGGCCACGGATGAAGATTTCAGAACTTTGAGGCCACCATAATGAAGAAAAGAAGGCTTGGACGAAATATTCAAGATCAATACTTTACGAATTCGACCATAGCTTAATATGGTGTTGCGACACCTTTATTTTGGGCCAGGCCCATGTAGTTTTCGCAGGATTTTAATTAGCCACTTTTTAGAGTCCGTATTTGAGGGGAAAAGGACTTTTAGGGTTGGATTCGGCCACCACTTCCATGGCTGGACGAAACCCCACCTTTTCGCCCTTAAATACTCCCCATAGCCGACCCCCTACACTCGGATTTTGTTTAGACATTAAGTTAGCCATAGTCGCAACTTCGCCAAGGCTCGAGCGTCGCAGAGGCCTCTTGTACTTCGCGCCTATTCAGGATACCACCTCTTCAATAAAGCTTTCCTCTTAATCCGCAATATCTTGATTGCAATATTGGTTCTTACTTGTTCTCGATTTCAGGTAAGAATTAAGACCCTCGCTGGTCAGGCTGATCGTGTTCACGCAGGATCGGTAACCTCCAGGAGATTGGCCTAGCGATTGCATTGGCGCTCGTGCTCACACGTGTAGTCGGATCGTCAAGCCCGAACTCCACCAAATCGATTATCGCCATCTCATCGAAAGATCGGACACCTTTGCCCTATCACCAAGGGTCCGTCAAGATCAAGCACACCGTCTCGGTACCTTTCTCAATTGGACCATACAAAGACACGGTGGAGTGTGATGTGGTCCCCATGACGGGTTGCCATATGTTGCTAGGTAGGTCGTGGAAAAATGACAAGCGTGCTTTGCATAATGGTCACACCAACGCTTATACATTCAAATGGCTTGACAAGACTTGTGTTTTGCAACCAATGACTCCTAGAAAAATAATTGCGGACAATGCAAAGGCTTTAGCGAGGGCGCAAAACACAACATCACCTTGCGAGAAGACGGTGAGCGAGAGAACAACAATATAGTGAGTGAGAGCCACAAGCCAAACTCGAGTGGAAAAACTAAGAGTGTTCTTCTTGCCACCAAAAGTGAGATGAGAGAAGTGCGGAACAACCCATCCATCTTGCACTATGTCCTTGTATGCAAAGGTATAGCGCAAGGAACTAATGACTTGACAAACGTTCCTCCTTCTTTGATGACTATTTTGAAGGAATTCCAAGATGTGTTTCCCGAGGAGCTTCCTTGTGGACTACCCCTTCTTCGTGGAATCGAGTACCGCATCGACCTCATACCCGGCGCACCCCTCCCAAACCGCGTCGTGTATCGCACGAACCCGGAAGAGACATAGGAGATAGAGCGACAAATCAACCACCTCGTCTCCAAAGGTTTGATCCAAGTAAGCACTAGCCCAGGCGCGGTACCCGTGATTCTAGTCCCAAAGACGGATGATACGTTGCGGTTATGCATAAACTGCCGTCCAATCAATGCTATCATCGTGCGTTATCGACATCCTATACCACGTCTTGATGACATGCTTGATGAGTTGTGTGGAGCCACTATATTTTCGAAAAATGATCTTCGTAGTGGTTACCATCAAATACGCATGGCCGAGGGTGATGAGTGGAAAACCGCCTTCAATACCAAACATGGCCTCTATGAATGGTTGGTTATGCCTTTTGGCTTATCTAATGCCCCATCCACCTTCATGCGCCTCATGAACCATATTTTGAGATCTCTCATTAGCAAGTGTTGTTGTTTACTTTGATGACATCCTTGTCTATAGAAAGTCACTAGAGGAGCATGTTACTCATGTTAAGGAAGTTCTCCAAATCCTTCGTCATGAAAAGCTCTATGCTAATCTCCCAAAGTGCACTTTTGCAAAAGACAAACTGATTTTCCTTGGTTTTGTTGTGTCTTCTAATGGCATTGAAGTTGATGTCTCAAAATTTAAGGACATACGAGATTGGCCCATACCTACCAATGTTAGTGAACTTCGTAGTTTTCATCGGTTGGCCGGTTTCTACCATCGTGTGAAAGACTTTTCTACCATTGTTTGCAATCTCAACGTGTTGACCAAGAAAAATGTCACATTCGTTTGGGGCAAATGATGTGGACATCCCTACTATTGATACAACTGTTGTACCTACAGCAACACACATACAAGGACCCATCACAAGATCTCGTGCCAAACAACTTAACTATCAGGTACTTTCGTTTCTTGGAACTATTCCTCACATACATGAGAATATGATGCTGCCTAAATCAGATATATTTCTTACTCTTAGGAATGATGGACCAAGCATGGATGAGAGGGACAAGCATTGGAGCATGGCCATGCATGGAGATGGCAGCAAGAATGTGATGATCCAAGAGAAGGCCGCGGATGAAGATTTCAGAACTTTGAGGCCACCATAATGAAGAAAGAAGGCTTGGACGAAATATTCAAGATCAATACTTTACGAATTCGTTCATAGCTTAATATGGTGCTGCGACACCTTTATTTTGGGCCAGGCCCATGTAATTTTCGCAGGATTTTAATTAGCCACTTTTTAGAGTCCGTATTTGAGGGGAAAAGGACTTTTAGGATTGGATTCGGCCACCACTTCCATGGCTGGCCGAAACCCCACCTTTTCCCCCTTAAATACGCCCCATAGCCGAACCTCTAGACTCGGATTTTGTTTAGACATTAAGTTAGCCATCATAGCAACTTTGCCAAGGCTCGAGCGTCGCAGAGGCCTCTTGTACTTCGCGCCTATTCAGGATCCCACCTTTTCAATAAAGCTTTCCTCTTAATCCGCAATATCTTGATTGCAATATTGGTTCTTACTTGTTCTCGATTTCAGGTAGGAATTAACACCCTCACGGTCAGCCGATCGTGTTCACAGGATCGGTAACCTCCGTGAGATTGGCCTAGCGATTGCATTGGCGCCGTGCTCGCGTGTAGTCGGATCGTCAAGCCCGAACTCCACCAAATCGATTATCGCCATCTCATCAAGATCGGACACCTTTGCCCTATCAAGTGGTATCAGTTCGTGTTGCTCGGTGAGATTTTACTTTTCGTAGATTAGATCTGTTTTACCTATAACCCACGAAAAAGCCAAAAACACAGTTAGAGTTTAGATCCATCCCATAACCAATCTACGCCTCGCATTATCTTTTCAGTTTTTGCATTGTTGAATTTGTGTCTACATCGTCGCGTCGAGTTGCTGGTCTTAGTGTCTCGTCCCTTAGAGTTTCGAGTTCTGATCATAATAGTCACCGCCACACTCGCTGATCACCGCCACCATATTCCGCCACCATATTCCTCCGCCATATACCCTGCCACCATAAACCCTAATACTCCGCCACCGCCTTCCTACCGCAACACAGATCCGATCAGTTTCCTGCTGTGGTACGAGTCCGAGTAGAGTTATTGTTTCCTCGTTATTTCTTTTTACTTTCCTTCTTTGTTGTTTCCGTGTTAAGCTAAAGTCCGTGTCGAGCTCCGAGTCCGGTCGTAAGTCCATAAGGAGAGCAAAAAAAAATTCTGGCTATACTAGTTTTCGGCTTTGGGGATCACTTTTCTCCATCGGCCGTTATAGCGATATTTTTTTGGCACCTGCGCGCTTTCCGGAGCAAAATAAAAAATTTCAAAAAAATATTTTGGGGCTAACCTCTTTTTAGACCCCGTAGATCAGTTCTAGACACTCGCCATCATAGTGATTTTCTGCATCTCGGTTCGCTTTTCAGGGTGCCATATCATCATACAGTGCTTGTTGTGTCGCGCCGTGACATCGTTGGTGATCTAGGCTCGCGTCTCTAGTACGGTCAAGCCTAGGACCAGCACAGTACCGTCGTTGAGCATTCTTTCACCTTTTGCATTGTTGTTTTGATAATTGCTAACCCCCCTTGCTAAGCCTTCCCAGATCTCCACAGATATTCTCCACGTGCGGTGTCTCGACTCCTGGTAATCGCTTGGTTCAATCTCTGGACCCACTGATCCTCGCAGTTGCACATCGCCTTTTCCTGCTGTTTGGTAAGAACTTGTAAGAGCTTCGTATATTGCTTGACGGATTACGCGTGACTTCCACCATATTCCTGTAGTATATACCTGTGCTTTTTAAGGACTAACCATGATGCGGAACCCCGCCACCATGACGAACGAAGAACTACATGCCCACTTCTCCGCTCTTGGTCGGTCAAGAAGACGTGGATACGCGCCTAGGGAGTTTGACACCAAGCTCACCAACGCCGTGGACAAGATCGATGGACTCGAGAAATCCTTCAACGCCAAGCTTGACGTTCGGTTCAAGGAGCTTTTGAACCGATTGCCCGCACCCGCACCGGCACCCACACATGGCGCACGGCGCATTCCGATCACGGTCGGACTGCTGGTTCGGCTGCCGCCACTTCGGCCAAGCGGTGACGCTCCTCGGACTTCCGACGCTGCTTTTGGGACATTGAGACGGGTACTACTACGACCCCGACGACGACGATCTGTTTGACGAGGAGGTTGAACAACCTCCATAGGTGAAAGTACAAAGGTAGTCGCCTAGAGGGGGGGTGAATAGGCTTTTAAAATTATTACGGTTTAGGCTCAAGTAAATGCGGAATAAAACTAACGTTTAATTTATTGAGCACAAAACCTAGCCACTAAGTTCACCTAGGTGCACCAACAACCTATGCTAAGCAATACAAGCAAAAAGGTAATAGCAAGGTATAAATACTTCAAGCACGATGGCTATCACAATGTAAAGTGCATAAGTAAAGGGTTTGGTTGAGAGATAACCGATGGACGCGGAGACGAAGATTTGTTTCCCGAAGTTCACTTCCAAAGAAGCTACGTCTCCGTTGGAGAGGTGCGATGGCGCAATGCTCTCCGAACGCCACAAATGGCTCACCTCGAGGTGTGGTGGCTCGATGCTCACCCAACGCCACACAAGGCCTCACCTCGGATGCGGAAGCAGCACGCACTCACCGACGCCACAAAAGGCTCACCCTATTCTCGAAGTCGCACCACAAAAGGCGGGCACTTTCTCCACTATGGGACGCTTGAGGCGGTCACGAACCCGTACAAGATTGGGGCTAACTCCACAACTCAATTGGAGTCTCCCAACAACAAAGCCACAAAAGGCCAACAATGCCACAAAAGACCAACAATGCCACAAAAGGCTACAAGACCACAAAAGGTCAACAATCCAACCATTACAACTGCCTAGGGTTCCAAGGAACCCAAGAGAAACAAGCTCACAAGCTTGAACTCGCGAATCTCCGAGGAGAACTCAAACCTATGCACCAAATGCAAGGCAAGTCCTTCTCCCCAAATTCCAACAAAGCTACAAAAGCTATTGGGGAATAAGGGAGGAAGAACACAAGAGGAGAACACAAAACTCTCCAAGATCTAGATCCCAATGATTCCTTCACAAAGAAGGATTTGACTTGGGGGATTGTAGATCTAGATCTCCACTCTCAAATCCCTCAAAAGATGCAAGAATCATAGGAGGGGAAGGAGAGGAAAGCTTCTTCAAGGTTGACAATGGAGGAGAGAGAGAAAGCCAAGAACCAAGAAGAAAAGCTAGTGCCCACGAAGGGGAAGAGGAGCCCCTTTTAAAGGGCTCCCAGATCTGCCCGTTATGGGCATTCGCGACACCTGGCCGGAACTTCCGGTGGGAGGCCGGAAGTTCCTGTGGCACCCAGCCAACGGACAAAAACTGCGGAGCGAGAAACAGAAAAAAACGAATCATGGCCGGAACTTCCGGCTCTATGGCGGAAGTTCTGCCCAGCCTGGATCCAACGGTCATCAGATCGTTGACGCCCTCTCTAGAAGTGCAACCGGAAGTTCCGGTCAAAACAGACCGGAAGTTCCGGTGAACTTCCGAGCAAGTTCCGACAAAGTTCCGGCAAATAGAACGCTTCAAAAAAGAAGGTTACTGAGCGTGAGCGGAAGAAGACCCGGAACTTCCACCAGAACTTTAGGTGGCAAAGATGCCCTAGCGGAACTTCCGGTGGGAAGTCGGAACTTCCAGTAAGGGAAATTCCAGAAACCAGAAAACCAGAAACGCAATAACTTTTGCATCCGAACTCCAAACGGTATGAAACCAATTTTGTTGGAAAGATAACGACGAAATATTGGGTATCACCTTGGGAGAAAATATCATAAATATATATGTGAAGTATCCCCCAAGGTGTGGAGCCGGAAAACTCGCAAGATCAAAAACCGCAATAAGATATGCAAGTGAAATCCTTAGATGATGAACTAGAGCTTGTTATGATGATGACCACAAGCTCTAGATCCTCTCACGGACAAGAGCCAAATAACAACCAAGAAAGATGATGCTATGAATGCAAAGGTTTGAGCTCTCTCCAAACGATGCAAACGAGACACCCGCTTGAGAGCCCCTCTTGATAGTACGACTATCTATCCTAAACCCGGTCTCCCAACTAACAACACGAGACCGGCAAAAGAGAAGCCCTATCAACATACCTTTGCCTTGAGCGTCCCACTTGAACTTGATGTAGACCGTCTTGTTCTTCTATAGTGGGAACACCTTTCTTGTTTGCTCTTGCTTGCTCTTGCTTGATGAAGACTTGCAAAATGCTCCCCCATATTCCATGGGGAAAGCTCTTCTTTGAACTTGTCTTCATCATTCCATGAGCACTAGGATGTCAAGCTTCAAGCATGAGATCTTCTAGAGATGGCGCATCTTGAGCTCGTCCTTCTTCATCCTCACTTGTAGGTTTGTCCATTGGCATCGCTTGGGCCATGTGTTGGTCTCAAGGTTGGAAGATGAAGAAATGTCCAAGGGCTTTGTGCCCATTGGAATCATGAAGAAAGAAGGAGCTTGAGGTTGATCCATCTTGATGCAACTCTTTGCACATGCCTTGATCGACCTTCAAGCTCCTTCTTTCTTCATGATTCCAATGGGCACAAAGCCCTTGGACATTTCTTCATCTTCCAACCTTGAGACCAACACATGGCCCAAGCGATGCCAATGGACAAACCTACAAGTGAAACTCAATTTACACATTAGTCCATAGAGATTGTCATTAATTACCAAAACCACATGGGGCATACATGCCCTTTCAGCAGTACTGCCGTCCCGACATTACTACAACGCCGCCCCGATGCGTGATCATGATCATGTTGCAAAGCTTAAATTAAATATTCCATCTTTTGAGGGTAAATATAATCTGATGCATATCTTACATGGGAGATGGAAGTAGAACAACGTTTGCATGCTTAAAATATCCCGAGAATATGCGTGTTAGTCTGCTACATGTGAATTTACTAAATTTGCTTCCCTTTGGTGGTCTGAGTATTGTCGTTTAAATCCTACTACTATTCCTAGTACTTGGACTGCTATGCGTGTTCGTTTTGTACCTCCCACTTATCAACGTGATTTACTAAAGAATCTGACACGTTTAGAGCAACGGAAAAATTCTGTAGAAGAGTATTATCAGGAGTTACAAACGGGGATGGTTAGGTGTGGTCTTGTTGAATCTAATGAACAAATGCTTGCACGTTTCTTTGGTGGATTAAACAAGAACATTCAGCACATATTAGATTATAAGGAATATAATTCTATCACTCGTTTGTTTCATCTTGCTTGCAAAGCTGAACGTGAAGTGCAGGATCGCCAAACACCATGGAGGAGGACTAATAATTCTGCAGGTTGCACATCCACTTGGACATCCCGACAATCAGCACCTCCTCGTGATTCGCCACCACCTACTACCACATCCAAGGCCACCACAAGATTTCCAACTGCTCCTCCACCATCATCCAATGCTCCTGCTCGTAGTGCATCTTCTATGGCTTCCACGGGTAAGACAAAGGATATACAATGCCGCAAGTGCTGGGGTTTTGGTCATATTGAGAGACAGTGCACAACACAACGTGTGATGATGGTGCGAGAAGATGGCCAGTACGATTCAGCAAGTGACTTTGATGAAGATACACTAGCCCTTATTTCTGCTCGAGATGGAGACAATTCTGACGCTGATAAAGAGACAGAGGTAATGGGAGCTGAAGCTGGTGATCAATACAGGAGCTTAATTACACAACGAGTGTTGAGTGTGCAATTGAGCAAATCTGAGCAAGATCAACGCCACAACCTGTTCCAAACACGTGGTGTTGTCAAGGAAAGAGCTATACGGATCATCATTGATGGAGGGAGTTGTAATAATCGGCGGTGTTGACATGGTAGAGAAGCTTGCGCTTCCAACAAGACAACGCCCACATTCATATTACATCCAATGGTTTGAGAGTTCTCGCAAGATCAAGGTAACAAGAAACGATGCGTGCATTTTACTATTGGTACATATTCTGATTTTGTTGATTGTGATGTTGTACCTATGCAAGCTTGTTCTTTGTTACTTGGTAGACCATGGAAATTTGATAGAGAATCTGTTCATAATGGCAAAACTAATCACTATTCTCTTATTAATGATGAAAAGAAAATTGGTCTAAAACCTATGACTCCTGAACAGATTTTAAAAGATGATCTTGCTAGAGCTAGTAGAGCTAAAACTAAGGAGAAAAATAAAAGTGAGAATCCGATTGTTGCTGCAGATTTTATACCACCAAAGAACATTAAATCTGATTCTACACATGCTACTGAAATTCGTTTGAAGAGTCCATGTATGCTTGCAAATAAAATTGATATTGCTGAACTAGATGTAACCAATACTCAATGTTATGCAATTGTCTGCAAAGAGGTTTTGTTTTCATTTGAGGATATGCCTCCTTCTTTGCCACCCGCTATTGCTAACCTTTTGCAGGAATATGAGGACGTCTTTCCCATGCCGCCACGTGACTACCTCCTATTAGAGGAATTGAGCACCAAATTGATCTAATTCCTGGTGCCATGTTGCCCAACCGCGCACTATATAGAACCAATCCAGAGGAGACAAAGGAGATACAACGCCAAATTCAGGAACTACTCGACAGAGATCATATTCTTGAGTCCCTTAGCCCCTATGCTGTTCCTATTATTTTGGTACCTAAGAAAGATGGTTCTTCGCGCATGTGTACAGATTGTAGAGCTATCAATAATATTACTATTCGATATCCTCATCCTATTCCACATTTAGATGACATGCTTGATGAATTGAGTGGCTCTACGATGTTTTCTAAAGTTGATTTGCGTAGTGGTTTCCACCAGATTCGTATGAAATTAGGAGATGAATGGAAAACAGCATTTAAAACTAAGTTCGGTTTATATGAGTGGTTAGTAATGCCATTTGGTTTAACTAATGCACCTAGCACTTTCATGAGATTAATGAACGAAGATTTACGTGCTTTTATTGGACGTTTTGTGGTAGTCTACTTTGATGATATTCTGATTTATAGCAAATCTTTAGAGGATCATTTGGACCATTTACGTGCTGTTTTTAATGCTTTACGTGATGCACGTTTGTTTGGTAACCTTGAGAAGTGCTCCTTTTGCACCAATCGAGTTGCGTTTCTTGGCTATGTTGTTACATCACAGGGTATTGAAGTGGATCCAGCCAAGATTGAAGCTATTGAGAATTGGCCGCAGCCCAAGACGGTCACACAAGTGAGGACTTTTCTTAGCCTCGCTGGTTTTTATAGGCGCTTTGTCAAAGACTTTGGATCAATTGCCGCGCCGCTAAATGAGCTTACCAAGAAGGATGTGCCCTTTGTTTGGGGCGATGCACAACAACAGGCCTTCGTCATATTGAAAGATAAGCTAACACATGCTCCCTTACTCCAACTTCCTGATTTTACTAAGACTTTTGAGCTTGAATGTGATGCTAGTGGAATTGGTTTGGGAGGGGTGTTATTACAAGAGGGAAAACCTGTTGCATATTTTAGTGAGAAATTGAGTGGGGCTAGTCTGAACTATTCTACTTATGATAAAGAATTATATGCGTTGGTTCGGATATTAGAAACTTGGCAACATTATCTATGGCGTAAAGAGTTTATTATTCATTCTGATCATGAATCTTTGAAGCATTTTCGTAGTCAAGCTAAGTTGAATCGTCGTCATGCAAAGTGGGTTGAATTTATTGAGTCTTTTCCTTATGTTATCAAACAAAAAAAGGGTAAAGATAATATTATTGCTGATGCTTTGTCACGCAGTTATGCTTTGTTATCTCAACTTGACTTCAAAATATTTGGATTGGAAACTATTAAGGAACAATATGTGCATGATTCTGAATTTAAAGATGTGTTGCAGAATTGTAGAGATGGTAGAACTTGGAACAAGTTCGTCTTCAATGATGGATTTGTGTTCCGTGCTAACAAACTATGCATTCTAGATAGCTCTGTTCGTCTTTTGTTGTTACAGGAGGCGCATGGAGGAGGATTGATGGGACACTTTGGTGTCAAGAAGACGGAGGATGTTCTTGCTGCACACTTCTTTTGGCCACGTATGCGTCGAGATGTTGAGAGATTTGTGGCACGCTGCACTACTTGTCAAAAAGCTAAGTCTCGCCTTAATCCACATGGTTTATATATGCCTCTTCCTGTTCCTAGTGTTCCTTGGGAGGATATTTCTATGGACTTTGTTTTGGGATTGCCACGAACATAGAAGGGGAGGGATAGTATTTTTGTTGTTGTGGATCGGTTTCTAAGATGGCACACTTTATTCCTTGTCATAAAACAGATGATCTTGCATATTGCTGATTTGTTCTTTCGTGAAATTGTTTGTTTGCATGGTGTGCCAAATACTATTGTCTCTGATCGTGATACTAAATTTCTTAGCCACTTTTGGAGATGTTTATGGGCTAAGTTGGGGACTAAATTGCTCTTTAGTACTACATGTCATCCCCAAACTGATGGTCAAACGGAAGTAGTAAATAGAACTTTGTCTACTATGTTACGGGCTGTTTTAAAGAAGAACTTAAAATTGTGGTAAGAGTGTTTACCTCATATATAATTTTCTTATAATCGTTCATTGCATTCTACCACAAAGATGTGCCCATTTGAGATAGTGTATGGTTTTGTTCCTCGTGCACCTATTATTTATTGCCTTTACCTTCTTCGGTGCAACATAATTTGGATGCTACACAATGCGCTGAAATGATATTAAAGTTGCATAAGACTACTAAAGATAACATTGAACACATGAATGCTAAGTATAAACTTGCTGGGGATAAAGGGAGAAAGCATGTTGTGTTTGATGTTGGCGATCTTGTTTGGTTACATTTGCGTAAAGATCGTTTTCCTGATTTACGCAAGTCTAAGTTAATGCCACGTGTTGCTGGTCCCTTTAAGGTGTTAGAGAAAATCAATGATAATGCATATAAACTTGAGTTGCCTGACTTTGGTACGGTTAGCCCTACATTTAACATTGCAGATTTGAAGCCCTACTTTGGTGAGGAAGATGAGATTGCGTCGAGGACGACTTCAATTCAAGAAGGGGAGCATGATGTGGACATCCCTACTATTGATACAACCGTTGTACCTACAGCAACACACATACAAGGAACCATCACAAGATCTCGTGCCAAACAACTTAACTATCAGGTACTTTCGTTTCTTGGAACTATTCCTCACATACATGAGAATATGATGCTGCCTAAATCAGATATATTTGTTACTCTTAGGAATGATGGACCAAGCATGGATGAGAGGGACAAGCATTGGAGCATGGCCATGCATGGAGATGGCAGCAAACATGTGATGATCCAAGAGAAGGCCACGGATGAAGATTTCAGAACTTTGAGGCCACCATAATGAAGAAAGAAGGCTTGGACGAAATATTCAAGACCAATACTTTACGAATTCGTCCATAGATTAATATGGTGTCATGACACCTTTATTTTGGGCCAGCCCATGTAATTTTCAGGATTTTAATTAGCCACTTTTTAGAGTCCATTTGAGGGAAAAGGACTTTTATGGTTGAATTCGCCACCACTTCCTTGGCTGGCGAAACCCCACCTTTCGCCTTAAATACGCCCATAGCCGACCCTCTAGACTCGGATTTTGTTTAGACATTAAGTTAGCCATCATAGCAACTTCGCCAAGGCTCGGCGTCAGAGGCCTCTTTATCGCCTCCTATTCAGATCCCACCTCTTCAATAAAGCTTTCCTCTTATTCCGCAATATCTTGATTGCAATATTGGTTCTTACTTGTTCTCGATTTGGTAGGAATTAAGACCCTCGTGGTCGGTGATCGTGTTCACGCAGGATCGGTAACCTCCAGGAGATTGGCCTAGCGATTGCATTGGCGCTCGTGCTCGCACGTGTAGTCGGATCGTCAAGCCCGAACTCCACCAAATCGATTATCGCCATCTCATCGAAAGATCGGACACCTTTGCCCTATCAGCAAAGCACAACAAAAAGCGTTTGATGACCTCAATAAGAGGCTCACCGAAGCACCACTCCTCGCTTTACCGAATTTCACAAAAACTTTTGAGATCGAGTGTGACGCTAGTGGAATTGGCATTGGAGGCGTCCTTATGCAAAATGGGCGTCCTATTGCATACCATAGCGAGAAACTTGATGGCGCATGCCTTAACTATCCAATTTATGACAAAGAGCTTTTTGCCTTGGTTCGTGTTCTTCAAGTGTGGCAACATTACCTTTGGCCCAAAGAATTTATCATCCACTCCGACCATGAGTCGTTGAAATATCTTAAGGGTCAAGCCAATTTGAGCAAAAGGCACGCCAAATGGGTTGAATTCATGGAGTCTTTTCCCTACATTGTCAAGTATAAGAAAGGCAAAGAAAATATAGTAGCGGACGCCTTGTCTTGCAAAAATACAAGCCTTCTTACGCGACTCGAAGTAAATGTCTTGGGTCTTGATGACATCAAATCTTTGTACGCTCCCGACCCGTTCTTTGGACCAATTTTGGCAAAGTGTTCAATAGAGAAAGGATTGATGATTTCTATTTGCATAAGGGTTTTCTATTTAAACAAAACAAGCTTTGCATTCCAAAGTCGTCTCTCCAAATTTTGCTTCTCCAAGAATCCCATGGTGGAGGCCTTATGGGTCACTTTGGCCGTGACAAGACATATGACATGCTCGCCACTCACTACTATTGGCCAAAGATGAAACGAGACGTGGAACGCCACGTCCAACGATGCACTACTTGTGTCCAAGCTAAGTGATGTGGACATCCCTTCTATTGATACAACCGTTGTACCTACAGCTACACACATACAAGGACCCATCACAAGATCTCGTGCCAAACAACTTAACTATCAGGTACTTTCGTTTCTTGGAACTATTCCTTACATACATGAGAATATGATGCTGCCTAAATCAGATGTATTTCTTACTCTTAGGAATGATGGACCAATCATGGATGAGAGGGACAAGCATTGGAGCATGGCCAGGCATGGAGATGGCAGCAAGCATGTGATGATCCAAGAGAAGGCCAAGGATGGAGATTTCAGAACTTTGAGGCCACCATAATGAAGAAAGAAGGCTTGGACAAAATATTCAAGATTAATACTTCATGAATTCGTAATATGGTGCTGCGACACCTTTATTTTGGGCCAGGCCCATGTAATTTTCGCAGGATTTTAAATAGCCACTTTTTAGAGTCCGTATTTGAGGAGAAAAGGACTTCTAGGGTTGGATTCAGCCACCACTTCCAAGGCTGGCCGAAACCCCACCTTTCCTACTTAAATACTCCCCATAGCCGTCACCCTAGACTCGGATTTTGTTTAGACATTAAGTTAGCCATGATAGCAACTTCGCCAAGGCTCGAGCGTCGCAAGAGGCTTCTTGTACTTTGCACCTATTCAGGATCCCACCTTTTTCAATAAAGATTTCCTCTTAATCCGCAATATCTTGATTGCAATATTGGTTCTTACTTGTTCTCAATTTCAGGTAGGAATTAAGAGCCTCGCTGGTCAGGCTGATCGTGTTCCCGCAGGATCGGTAACCTCCAGGAGATTGGCCTAGCGATTGCATTGGCGCTCGTGCTCGCACGTGTAGACGGATTGTCAAGCCCGAACTCCACCAAATCGACTATCGCCATCTCATCAAAAGATCGGACACCTTTGCCCTATCAAGTGGTATCAGATTTCAAGTTGCTCGGTGAGATTTTACTGTTTTCGTAGATTAGATCTGTTTTACCTATAACCCACGAAAAAGCCAAAAACATAGTTAGAGTTTAGATCCATCCCATCACCAATCTACGCCTCGCATTATCTTTTCAGTTTTGCATTGTTGAATTTGTGTCTACATCTTCGCGTCGAGTTGCTGGTCTTAGTGTCTCGTCCCTTAGAGTTTCGGGTTCTGGTCATAGTAGTCACCGCCACACTCGCAGATCACTGCCACCATATTCCGCCGCCATACACCCAGCCACCATAAACCCTAAAACTCAGCCACCGCCTTCCTACCGCGACACGGATCCGATCACCTTTCCTGCCGCGGCACGAGTCCGAGTTGAGTTATTGTTTCCTCGTTTTTTTTTGCTTTCCTTCCTTGTTGTTTCTGTGTTGAGCTAAAGTCCGTGTCGAGCTAAAGTTCAGTCGTAAGTCCAGAAGGAGAGCTAAAGTTCAGTCGTAAGTCTGGAACCGCCTCCGAAAATTTTTCTAGTTATACTGATTTTCGGCTCCGGGGATCACTTTTCTCCATCGGCCGTTATAGCGATATTTTTTTGGCGCTTGCGCGCTTTCCGGAGTATAATAGAAAATTTTCGAGAATTTTTTTTGGGGCTAACGTATTTCTATACCCCGTAGATCAGTTCTAGACACTCGCCATCATAATGATTTTCGACATCTCGGTTCGCTTTTCAGGGTGCCATATCATCATACATTGCTTGTTATATCGCGTCGTGACATCGTTGGTGATCTAGGCTCGCGTCTCTAGTACGGTCTAGCCTAGGACCAGCACAGTACCGTCGTTGAGCATTCTTTCAACATTTGCATTGCTGTTTTGATAATTGCTAACCCCTTTGCTAAGCCTTCCCAGAGCTCCACAGATTTCTCCATGTGCGGTGTCTCGACTCCTGGTAATCGCTCGGTTCAATCTCTGGACCCACTGCTCCTCGCGGTTGCACATCGCCTTTTCCTGCTGTTTGGTAAGAACTTGTAAGAGCTTCGTATATTGCTTGACGGATTACGCGTGCCTTCCACCATATTTCCGTAGTTATAGGCATATATACATGTGCTTTTTAAAGGACTAGCCATGACAGATACTTCGCGTAACCCTGCCACAATGACGAACCAAGAACTACATGCCCACTTCTCCGAGCTATTGGTCGGTCGCGCTGAAGATGTGGATGCACGAGTAGAGAAGTTTGACACCAAGCTCACCAACGCCATGGACAAGATCGATGGACTGGAGAAATCCTTCCACGACAAGCTTGACGCTCGGTTCAAGGAGGTTTGGACAGATTGCCGGCACCCGCACCCACCCCATTGGCACCTCGGCATGGCGCACAGCGCATTCCGATCACAGGTCATACTGCTGGTTCAGCTGCCGTCGCACCTCAGGCGGCTACTGCTGCAGCTGAGGCACCTCAGACTTCCACCGCGGCTGCTGCTGCGACATTGGGGGTAGACGACGGGTACTACTACGACCTCGATGATGACGATCTCTCCACACCCTGCTGGCCGACCCCGACATTACCACCGCAACGCTCTACCACCGGTACGTGATAATGATCATGTTGCAAATCTTAAATTAAATATTCCATCTTTTGAGGGTAAATATAATCCTGATGCATATCTTACATGGGAGATGGAAGTAGAACAACGTTTTGCATGTTTAAAATATCTTGAGAATATGCGTGTTAGTGCTGCTACATGTGAATTTACTAAATTTGCTTCCCTTTGGTGGTCTGAGTATTGTCGTTTAAATCCTACTAGTATTCCTCGTACTTGGACTGTTTTAAAAACTTCTATGCGTGTTTGTTTTGTGCCTCCCACTTATCAACGTGATTTACTAAAGAATCTGACACGTTTGGAACAAAGGAAAAATTCTGTAGAAGAGTATTATCAGGAATTGCAAACAGGGATGGTTCGGTGTGGTCTTGGTGAATCTTCTGAACAAATGCTTGCACGTTTCTTTGGTGGATTAAACAAGGACATTCAACACATATTAGACTATAAGGAATATAATTCCATCACTCGTTTGTTTCATCTTGCTTGCAAAGCTGAACGTGAAGTGCAGGATCGCCAAACACCATGGAGGAGGACTAATAATTCTGCAGGTCGCACATCCACTTGGACATCCCTACAATCAGCGCCTTCTGCTCGTGATTCTCCACCAGCTAATACCACATCCAAGACTACCATAAGATTTCCGTCAGCTGCTCCTCCACCGTCATCCAATGCTCCTGCTCGTAGTGCATCTTCTATGGCTTCCACGGGTAAAACAAAGGATATACAATGCCGCAAGTGCTGGGGTTTTGGTCGTATTGAGAGACAGTGCACAACACAACGTGTTATGATGGTGCGTGATGATGGTCAATATGATTCAGCGAGTGACTTTGATGAAGATACATTAGCTCTTATTTCTGCTCGAGATGGAGACAATTGTGATTCTGATGAAGAGACAGAGGTAATGGGAGCTGAAACTGCTGATCAATACAAGAGCTAATTACTCAACGTGTGTTGAGTGTGCAATTGAGCAAATCTGAGCATGATCAACGCCACAACCTGTTCAAAACACGTGGTGTTGTCAAGGTAAGAGCTATAAGGATCATCATTGATGGAGTTGTAATAATCTGGCTAGTGTTGACATGGTAGAGAAGCTTGCACTTCCAACAAGACAACGCCCACATTCATATTACATCCAATGGTTTGAGAGTTCTCGTAAGATCAAGGTAACAAGAACGATACGCGTGCATTTTACTATTGGTACATATTCTGATTTTGTTGATGGTGATGTTTTACCAATGCAAGCTTGTTTTTTGTTACTTGGTAGACCATGGCAATTTGATAGAGAATCTATTCATAATGGAAAAACTAATCACTATTCTCTTATGCATGATGGAAAGAAAATTGGTCTAAAACCTATGACTCCCGAACAGATTTTAAAAGATGATCTTGCTAGAGCTAGTAGAGCTAAAACTGAGGAGAAAAATAGAAGTGAGAATCAGATTGTTGCTGCTGATTTTGTACCACCAAACAACACTAAATCTGATTCTAAACATGCTACTGAACTTCATTTAAAGAGTCCATGTATGCTTGCAAATAAAATTGATATTGCTGAACTAGATGTAAACAATACTCAATGTTATGCAATTATCTACAAAGAGGTTTTGTTTTCATCTGAGGATATGACTCCTTCTTTGCCACCCGCTATTGCTAACCTTTTGCAGTAATATGAGGACGTTTTTCCCGCTGAGCTGCCACTAGGACTACCTCCTATTAGAGGAATTGAGCACCAAATTGATCTAATTCCTGGTGCTATGTTGCCCAACCGCGCGCCATATAGAACAAATCCAGAGGAGACAAAGGAGATACAATGCCAATTCAGGAACTACTCGACAGATATCATATTCGTGAGTCCCTTAGCCCATGTGTTGTTCCTATTATTTTGGTACCTAAGAAAGATGGTTCTTCGCGCATGTGTACTGATTGTAGAGCTATCAATAATACTCCCTCCGGTCTGGTTTATTAGGCACGCACATAGTTTAAAAAAATATTTGACTATCAATTTTGATCAATAAAATATGCAATATGTGTCTCAAAAAATATACCATTTGAAAGTTTGTTTTAAAATAAATCCAATTGTATATTTTTTGTGATATATTATACAAAATTTATTAACCAAAACTAATGGTCAAAGTTGTTCCTAAACTGAGTGCGTGACTAATAAACTGTACCGGAGGGAGTATTACTATTCGATATCGTCATCCTATTCTACGTTTGGATGACATGCTTGATGAATTGAGTGGCTCTACCATGTTTTCTAAAGTTGATTTGCGTAGTGGTTACCACCAGATTCGTATGAAATTGGGAGATGAATGGAAAACCGCATTTAAAACTAAGTTCGGTTTATATGAGTGGTTAGTGATGCCGTTTGGTTTAACTAATGCACCCAACACTTTCATGAGATTAATGAACGAAGTTTTACGTGCTTTCATTGGACGTTTTGTGGTAGTCTACTTTGATGATATTCTGATTTATAGCAAATCTTTAGAGGATCACTTGGACCATTTACGTGTTGTTTTCAATGCTTTACGTGATGCACGTTTGTTTGGTAATCTTGAGAAGTGCACCTTTTGCACCAATCGAGTTGCGTTTCTTGGCTATGTTGTTACATCATAGGGTATTGAAGTGGATCCATCCAAGATTGAAGCTATCGAGAATTGGCCGCAGCCTAAGACGGTCACACAAGTGAGGAGATTTCTTGGCCTCGCTGGGTTTTATAGGCGCTTTGTCAAAGACTTTGGATCAATTGCCGCGCCGCTGAATGAACTTACCAAGAAGGATGAGCCCTTTGTTTGGGGCGATGCACAACAACTGGCATTCGTGATATTGAAAGATAAGCTAACACATGCTCCCTTACTCCAACTTCCACATTTTAATAAGACTTTTGAGCTTGAATGTGATGCTAGTGGAATTGGTTTGGGAGGTGTGTTATTACAAGAGGGAAAAGCTGTTGCATATTTTAGTGAGAAATTGAGTGGGGCTAGTCTGAACTATTCTACTTATGATAAAGAATTATATGCGTTGGTTTGGACATTAGAAACTTGGCAACATTATCTATGGCCTAAAGAATTTGTTATACATTCTGATCATGAATCTTTGAAGCATATTCGTAGTCAAGCTAAGTTGAATCGTCGTCATGTAAAATGGGTTGAATTTATCGAGGCTTTTCCTTATGTTATCAAACACAAAAAGGGTAAAGATAATATTATTGCTGATGTTTTGTGTCACCGTTATACTTTGTTATCTCAACTTGACTTTAAAATATTTGGATAGGAAACTATTAAGAAACAATATGTGCATGATGCTGAATTTAAAGATGTGTTGCAGAACTATAGAGATGGTAGAACATGGAACAAGTTCGTATTCAATGATGGATTTGTGTTCCTTGCTAACAAACTATGCATTCCAGATAGTTCTGTTCGTCTTTTGTTTTTACAGGAGGCGCATGGAGGATGATTAATGGGACACTTTGGTGTCAAGAAAACGGAGGATGTTCTTGCTGCACACTTCTTTTAGCCACATATGCGTCGATACGTTGAGAGATTTGTGGCACGCTACACTACTTGTCAAAAAGCTAAGTCTCGACTTAATCCACATGGTTTATATATGCCTCTTCCTGTTCCTAGTGTTCCTTGGAAGGATATTTCTACGGACTTTGTTTTGGGATCCACGTACACATAAGGGGAGGGACAGTATTTTTGTTGTTGTGGATCGATTTTCTAAGATGGCACACTTTATTCCTTGTCATAAAACGGATGATGCTGCGCATATTGTTGATTTGTTCTTTCGTGAAATTGTTCGTTTACATGGTGTGCCAAATACAATTGTTTCTGATCGTGATACTAGATTTCTTAGCCACTTTTGGAGATGTTTATGGGCTAAGTTGGGGACTAAATTGCTGTTTAGTACTACATGTCATCCCCAAACTGATGGACAAACTGAAGTAGTAAATAGAACTTTGTCTACTATTTGCTTATAATCGTTCGCTGCATTCTTCCATAAAGATGTGCCCGTTTGAGATTGTGTATGGTTTTGTTCTTCGTGCACCTATTGATCTTTTGCCTTTACCTTCTTCGGTGCAAAATAATTTGGATGCTACACAACGCGCTGAAATGATATTAAACTTGCATAAGACGACTAAAGATAACATAGAACACATGAGTGCTAAGTATAAACTTGTTGGGATAAAGGGAGAAAGCATGTTGTGTTTGATGTTGGAGATCTTGTTTGGTTACATTTGCGTAAAGATCGTTTTCCTGATTTACGCAAGTCTAAGTTAATGCCACGTGCTGCTGGTCCTTTTAAGGTGTTAGAGAAAATAAACGATAATGCATATAAACTTGAGTTGCCTGCAGACTTTGGTACGGTTAGTCCTGCGTTTAACATTGCAGATTTGACGCCTTACTTTGGTGAGGAAGATGAGATTGCGTCGAGGACGACTTCAATTCAAGAAGGGGAGCATGATGTGGACATCCCATCTATTGATACAACCGTTGTACCTACAGCTACACATATACAAGGACCTATCACTCGATCTCGTGCCAAACAACTTAACTATAAGGTACTTTCGTTTCTTGGAACTATTCCTAACATACATGAGAATATGATGCTGCCTAAATCAGATGTATTTCTTACTCTTAGGAATGATGGACCAAGCATGGATGAGAGGGACAAGCATTGGAGCATGTTCATGCATGGAGATGGCAGGAAGCATGTGATGATTGAAGAGAAGGCCACGGATGAAGATTTCAGAACTTCGATGCCACCATAATGAAGAAAGAAGGCTTGGACGAAATATTCAAGATTAATAGTTCACAAATTTTTCCATAGCTTAATATGGTGCTGCGACACCTTTATTTTGGGCCAGGCCCATGTGATTTTCGCAGGATTTTAAATAGCCACTTCTTAGAGTCCGTATTAGAGGGGAAAAGGACTTATAGGGTTAGATTCGGCCACCACTTCTATGGCTGGCTGAAATCCTACCTTTTCCTCCTTAAATACTCCCCTTAGCCGTCACTATAGACTCGGATTTTGTTTAGACATTAATTTAGCCATCATAGCAACTTCGCCAAGGCTCGAGCGTTGCAGAGGCATCTTGTACTTCGCACCTATACAAGATCCCACCTTTTGAATAAAGCTTTCATATTAATCCGCAATATCTTGATTGCAATATTAGTTCTTACTTGTTCTCGATTTCAGGTAGAAATTAAGACCGTCGCTGGTCAGGCTGATCGTGTTCCCGCAGGATCGGTAACCTCAGGAGATTGGCCTAGCGATTGCATTGGCGCTCGTGCTCGCACGGGTAGTCGGATCATCAAGCCCGAACTCCACCAAATCGACTATCACCATCTCATCGAAAGATCGGACACCTTTGCCCTATCAGGTTGCCACCAGCGTGAGCTATCGGCTTGTATCGTGTTTTCGCATGTGTGTGTTCATCGAGTTCTTCGCGTGTGTGTTCGTGGATTTCACCCCCTCCTCTTTCCACTCACTTACCTCGATTTCCACGGGGTCCGTGAAAGATCGGGCCACCCCAAGGGATTACCCCTAATAGTCTTCAATGATGGATTTGTGTTCCGTGCTAACAAACTATGCATCCCAGATAGTTTCATTCGTCTTTTATTGTTATACGAGGCACATGGAGGAGAATTGATTGGACACTTTGGTGTCAAGAAAACAGAGGATGTTCTTGTTGCACACTTCTTTTGGCCACGTATGCGTCGATATGTTGAGAGATTCGTGGCACGCTGCACTACTTGTCAAAAAGCTAAGTCTCACCTTAATCCACATGGTTTATATATGCCTCTTCCTGTTCCTAGTGTTCCTTGGGAGGATATTTCTATGGACTTTGTTTTGGGATTGCCTCGTACACAGAAGGGTATGGATAGCATTTTTGTTGTTGTGGACCGGTTTTCTAAGACGGCACACTTTATTCATTGTCATAAAATGGATGATGTTGCGCATACTGCTGATTTGTTCTTCCGTGAAATTTTTCGTTTACATGGTGTGCCAAATACTATTTTTTCTGATCGTGATACTAAATTTCTTAGCCACTTTTGGAGATGTTTATGGCCTAAGTTGGGAAATAAATTGTTGTTTAGTACTACATGTCATCCTCAAACTGATGGACAAACTGAAGTAGTGAATAGAACTTTGTCTACTATGTTGCGAGCTATTTTAAAGAACTTAAAATTGTGGGAAGAGTGTTTACCTCACATAGAATTTGCTTATAATTGTAGGGGTCTCAACCTAATAAGGTAGACTCCTCCTGTGTTTACAATGCTAGTCCCTGGATCAATAGCTAGCATCCACAATTGAGATGTAATATCGAGAAACAAAGGTCAAAATATAACTTTATAACCAGGAATAACATAATTTTATTACATCATTACATAGCTCATTTGGCTATTACATTACATTGCACGGGAATAACTATAAGCATGGGGTCCTTCATCTTCAAAGTGCCACAGGCAGATGTTGGTTGTAGACTTTGTAATCCTAATCAATCATTCTTCACTAAAACAATCAAACCTGCAACATTACAAGTTACAGCCACAAGGGTCAATACATTTGAATTGTATTGGCAAGTGATACTATATTAGTATAGTGGAATCTATCATCTATATGCATTTGGCTAAGTGGAGTTGAGGCTTGCATTGCTCAAAATAGATTTTTCCTTAACAATTGAAAATACTAAGTTTTTGCTTTGACAAATATCATTTCTCTCAATCAAAGATTGGAGATCCTTTACAAGGCATCTCTCAATCAAAGATTGAAGATTTCAGACAACCCTTGTTCAATCCACAAGATTTTAACTTAGAAATTTGAATGATGAGATCCTTGATTGCTTCCATGTCTTGATGCTCAAATTGTCCTTTACCAGGGACATGGCTAAGTACTTAGATTTTACACTTTGCAGAGGTGGTGCACTTTCCCCACAAGACTTGGTTTCCCAAGACAAGATCTTTCAGATGCTTTCCCTTAGACCAAAATGGACGCGCTCCAACCTATCAAACACTACCACCCACTGTCCATATGGCTAAGTTCTTACAACCTATATGATCATGGCAGAGCCCATATGCCAAGTGGTTGCACTTGAAGCTTCTCAACATTTGACATCTCAAATCTCTTTGTTCCTGGGTGGCCATCCACAAGTGAGATACACAAGGTTCACCAGTCCCCTGGCCTTGTGTAACCACCCAACTAAAAACCACCAAGCAAGCCCATTCCACCCAGGTGATTCATTAACTTAGTTGTTTTATTAGACAAAATCACAAGTCCTCAGACTTAGAATATTTTTCCATAGTGTGAATATATATTCCACCCATGTTTTCTATTAGCTAGGCTAAGCTTGATAGTAATAGGAATCTTAACTTAGGAAAATCCTACTAAGGATTCATCTACTAGGTTTTACTATATCAATGTTTATACTTTAGCAAAATTCCATGCAAGTTTTACTTAGCAAAATCACTAATGCATAGTGAAAGTAATGGGATAGAAAGTATGAAGCATCACTTGCCTTTTTGGTAGGGAATGGTGGTTCACTCCTTGATCTTGATAGTCTCACACTTTGCTAAATTCACTACAAGTCAATCAAGCAAACACAAAATCAACTAACATTCCAAACCAAGTCAAACAAACAATTTCATACTCACAAAGCAATGGAATCTAAGTCATGCATAAGTATGCAAAGAATGGTTCTATTGCAAGGATGGTCTCCACTAGGTTTCTAAACTTTGTAAGGTCCAAATTGGTCATTTACCAAAATGGCAAAGTCATTAGTTAGAGGATTTTTCCCAAAAACTATTTTAAAATCCATTCAACATTTTATGTGGTGGAAAATGTCTTTATCATAACAAAAACTTTTTAAGTTTTTCACCAAATGAATTTCTATTGCAAAACTTGGTGTTTTTGGGTCAGTAGGTTTGGTCCAAACTATTTTCTCAAAGTTTTATTTCCATAAACATTTTCATAATAAAATCAATAATTTCATTTGGCTAGAAATTGGCTAAGTCAAATAATTCAACCTAAATTTTACCAAAATCATTTTTGACACCAAGGGTTGGTTACTAGGGTCAGTAAGGTCACATCAAACCATTTTTCAAAAGTTTTGAGCCCAAAATCAATTTTAAACAATTTTTCTACTCTAAACAAGCTCACAAAAGAATCTACAAAAACAAGCAAACTAACAGATACTATTGGCTAAACCAAGGGTATGGTTGGCTAGGGCTTGTTCTCCTGAATCCATTGATATAAAATTTATAATTTTTGGACGTGTGGTTTGAAAGTTACAAAGGTTTGAAGTTTGCAAATAAATCTGATTCAAAAATCTGTTTTAACTCAAACACCGCCACGCGTCGCTATCTCACCGGCCGATACCGGTTCGCGGCGGATCGGCATCGTGGTGCGTTGGATCAAGTCAAATCGCGTCCGGAAGAACGTACCTATTCGCGATTAAGTGATCTAATCCTGCTGTCCAAACTAGATCGAACGGCTCTCGATTGCTTTGCCAAAAAGTGGCGCAACGACGGTGGCTAGCGGCGAGCGGCGATCGATGACGGCCAGACAGGAAGCAAAGGAGTGGGGAGATGCTCACCGAATCGCCGACGCTACGATGCTCAACGTGGTACATGTCCGTCGAGGGGCTCTAAGGGCATTGCGATTGCTCGCCGGAGTAGAGAGCAACGCCGACGGCTCGTCTGTGGTCGGCGACATTGCGATCATCGCGAGGCAAACAAAGGGAACGGTTAGATGCGTATGGTCGAGGGGATGACGCGTGTGTGAATAAGGGGGAGAGGGGCGGTCTGGTACAACCTGTGGGCGTCGTCGGAGAAGAGGGCAGACGGTGGTGCTGCAGGTCGTCGACGTTGCCGACGCTGGGAGGCACGCGCAAGTAAGCTGCGGCTGCAGAAAGGTTCTCTAGGGAATGCTGAGCACAACTGCGTGCTCGAGGAGGCAGGAGGGGGCGTGTGTTGGCCGGAATCGGTGAGGAGGGTCGTCGGAGACAGAGAGAGTGTAGGGCAAAATTCCTCGGCCTGGAGGCGTGCTTGAGGAGGGGTCGAGAACGAGAGGACGTCTTTGGCGTTTAAAGGGGCGTGGTTATTACGAGAAATCAAAGCCTCCTTCATGTGCAATCAATCGCCGGAGTAATCTCACTGCAACGGTCAGGGCGACGGAGTCTTGTTGAAGACGATGGCTGGGGATGTGGGGCCTGCTTGCCAGCGAGTGAGGAAAGTTTCAGGTGGGCTCCAGTTGTCATTCACTGCGTGGGTTTGTTTTGCAGTGAAAAACGATTCACTTCGCTGAGAGAGAGAGGTGCGCTCGGTTGGGCTGAGTTGGGCTAGTTGGGCCAGAGTGTGGGCTGTTCTATTTTTTCTGTCTGAATTCTTTTTCCTTTTCTAATTCTATTTTTCTGTTTTGAATCTCAAACAAACAAACATCAACCAAATAAATTCAAACAACACCCGAACTTTGTAATATTGAAGTTAGTTCTGTTCAGTAACATGAACCAAAATCCAAAATAAAATAATAATTTTTATTCTTTTTAAGATCCATTCTTTAATTAAATAAAATGTACCTTTAGTTATTTAAAATGTACCCAGAACCAGTTAAAATGTAACTTTTGCAGTGCTGGATCTTTATCACTATTGTTGGCTATGAACTGAGCTGTCAGTTGGTTTAACTGGTTCTGGGTTGCTATGAGCTCTTTCATGCTGTCCCCTTGGTTGGTGTTGGTGTCATCAACCTTGGAGTCTGATAGGGCAAAGGTGTCCGATCTTTCGATGAGATGGCGATAATCGATTTGATGGAGTTCGGGCTTGACGATTCGACTACACGTGCGAGCACGAGCGCCAATGCAATCGCTAGGCCAATCTCCTGGAGGTTACCGATCCGCGTGAACATGATCACCGACCAATGAGGGTCTTAATTCCTACCAAATCGAGAACAAGTAAGAACCAATATTGCAATCAAGATATTGCGATTAAGAGGAAAGCTTTATTGAAAGAGGTGGGATCTGAATAGGTGCAGTACAAGAGGCCTCTGCGACGCCGAGCCTTGGCGGTTGCGACTATGGCTAACTTAATGTCTAAACAAAATCCGAGTCTAAAGGTTCGGCTATGGGCGAAAAGGTGGGTTTCGCCAGCCATGGAAGTGGTGACCGAATCCAACCCTAAAAGTCCTTTTCCTCAAATACGGACTCTAAAAAGTGGCTAATTAAAATCCGCGAAAATTACATGGGCCTGGCCCAAAATAAAGGTGTCGACACCATATTATGCTATGGACGAATTAAGAAGTATTGATCTTGAATATTTCGTCCAAGCCTTCTTTCTTCATTATGGTGGCCTCAAAGTTCAAATCTTCATCCGTGGCCTTCTCTTGGATCATCACATGCTTGTCGCCATCACCATGCATGGCCATGCTCCAATGCTTGTCCCTCTCATCCATGCTTGGTCCATCATTCCTAAGAGTAAGAAACATATCTGATTTAGGCAAGATCATATTCTCATGTATGTAAGGAATAGTTCCAAGAAACGAAAGTACCGATAGTTCAGTTGTTTGTACGAGATCTTGTGATGGGTCCTTGTATGTGTGGGTACAACGGTTGTATCAATAGTAGGGATGTCCACATCATGCTCCCTTCTTGAATTGAAGTCGCCCTCGACGCAATCTCATCTTCCTCACCAAAGTAAGGCTTCAAATCTAATGTTAAATGTAGGACTAACTGCACCAAAGTCTGCAGCAACTCAAGTTTATATGCATTATCATTGATTTTCTCTAACACCTTAAAGGGACCAGCAGACGTGGCATTAACTTAGACTTGCGTAAATCAGAAAACGATCTTTACGCAAATGTAACCAAACAAGATCGCCAACATCAAACACAACATGCTTTCTCCCTTTATCCCAAAAAGTTTATACTTAGCATTCATGTGTTCAATGTTATCTTTAGTAGTCTTATGCAAGTTTAATATCATTTCAGGTTGTGTAGCATCCAAATTATGTTGCAATCAAGAAGGTAAAGGCAATAAATCAATAGGTGCACGAGGAACAAAACCATACACAATCTCAAATGGGCACATCTTTGTGGTAGAATGCAAAGAACGATTATAAGCAAATTCTATATGAGGTAAACACTCTTCCCACAATTTTAAGTTCTTCTTTAAAACAGCCCGTAACATAGTAGACAAAGTTCTATTTACTACTTCAGTTTGACCATCGGTTTGGGGATGACATGTAGTACTAAAGAGCAATTTAGTCCCCAACTTAGCCCATAAACATCTCCAAAAGTGGCTAAGAAATTTAGTATCACGATCGGAGACAATAGTATTTGGCACACCATGCAAACGAACAATTTCACGAAAGAACAAATCAATATGCGCAGATCATCCGTTTATGACAAGGAATAAAGTGTGCCATCTTAGAGAACCGATCCACAACAACAAAATACTATCCTCCCTTCGTGTTCGTGGCAATCCCAAAACAAAGTCCATAGAAATATCCTCCCAAGGAACACTAGGAACAGGAAGAGGCATATATAAACCATGTGGATTAAGGCGAGACTTAGCTTTTTGACAAGTAGTGCGTGCCACAAATCTCTCAACATCTCGACGACACGTACAAAAGAAGTGTGCGAAGAACATCCTCCGCCTTCTTGACACCAAAGTGTCCCATCAATCCTCCTCCATGCGCCCTAATAACAAAAGACTTAATGAGCTATCCGAATGCATAGTTTGTTAGCACGAACACAACCATCATTGAAGACGAACTTGTTCCAAGTTCTACCATCTCTACAATTACGCAACACATCTTTAAATTCAGCATCATGCACATATTGTTCTTTAATAGTTTCCAATCCAAATATTTTGAAGTCAAGTTGAGATAACAAAGCATAACCGTGACAAAGCATCAAGAATAATATTATCTTTACCCTTTTGTGTTTGATAACATAAGGAAAAGACTCAATAAATTCAACCCACTTTGCATGACGATTTATTCAACTTAGCTTGACTACGAATATGCTTCAAAGATTCATGATCGGAATGAATAACAAATTCCTTAGGCCATAGATAATGTTGCCAAGTTTCTAATGTCCCAACCAACGATATAATTCTTTATCATAAGTAGAATAGTTCGACTAGCCCCACTCAATTTCTCACTAAAATATGCAAGGTTTTCCTCTTGTAATAACACCCTCCCAAACCAATTCCACTAGCATCACATTCAAGCTCAAAAGTCTTAGTAAAATCGAAGTTGGAGTAAGGGAGCATGTGTTAGCTTATCTTTCAATATGACGAAGGCCTTGTTGTGCATCGCCCCAAACAAAGGGCACATCCTTCTTGGTAAGCTCATTCACAAGGCAATTGATCCAAAGTCTTTGACAAAGCGCCTATAAAACCAATGAGGCCAAGAAAACTCCTCACTTGTGTGACCGTCTTGGGTCATGCGCCAATTCTCAATAGCTTCAATCTTGGCTGGATCCACTTCAATACCTCGTGATGTAACAACATAGCCAAGAAACGCAACTCGATTGGTGCAAAAGGTGCACTTCTCAAGGTTACCAAACAAACGTGCATCACGTAAAGCATTGAAAACAAAGACGTAAATGGTCCAAATGTTCCTCTAAAGATTTGCTATAAATCGAATATCATCAAAGTAGACTACCACAAAACGTCCAATGAAAGCACGTAAAACTTCGCTCATTAATCTCATGAAAGTGCTAGGTGCATTAGTTAAACCAAACGGCATTACTAACCACTCATATAAACCGAACTTAGTTTTAAATGCTGTTTTCCATTCATCTCCTAATTTCATACGAACTGTGGTAACCACTACGCAAATCAACTTTAGAAAACATGGTAGAGCCACTCAATTCATCAAGCATGTCATCTAAACGTGGAATAGGATGACGATATCGAATAGTAATATTATTTATAGCTCTACAATCAAGACACATGCGCCAAGAACCATCTTTCTTAGGCACCAAAATAATAGGAAGACAAGGGCTAAGGGACTCACGAATATGATCTCTCGAGTAGTTCCTGAATTTGGCGTATCTCCTTTGTCTCCTCCGGATTGGTTCTATATGGCGGTTGGGCAACGTGGCACCAGGAATTAGATCAATTTGATGCTCAATTCCTCTAATAGGAGGTAGTCCGTGGCAACTCAGCGGAAATCGTCCTCATATTCTCGCAAAGGTTAGCAAATGGTGGCAAAGAAGGAGGCATATCCTCAAATGAAAACAAAACCTCTTGCGACAATTGCATAACATTGAGTATTGTTTACATCTAGTTCAGAATATCAATTTTATTTGCAAGCATACATGGACTCTTCAAACGAATTTCAGAGTATGTAGAATCGATTTAGTGTTCTTTGGTGGTATAAAATCTGAAATAATCTGATTCTCACTTTTATTTTTCTCCTCGCTTTAGCTCTACTAGCTCTAGCAAGATCATCTTTTAAAATCTGTTCGGAGTCATAGGTTTTAGACCAATTTTCTTTCCATCATGCATAAGAGAATAGTGGTTAGTTTTGCCATTATGAACAGATTCTCTATCAAATTGCCATGGTCTACCAAGTAACAAAGAACAAGCTTGCATAGGTACAACATCACAATCAACAAAATCGAATATGTACCAATAGTAAAATGCACGCATCTTGTTCTTGTTACCTTGATCTTGAGAACTCTCAAACCATTGGATGTAGTATGAATGTGGGCGTTGTCTTGTTGGAAGCGCAAGCTTCTCTACCATGTCAACACCGCCGATTATTACAACTCCTCCATCAATGATGATCCGTATAGCTCTTTCCTTGACAACACCACGTGTTTGGAACAGGTTGTGGCGTTGATCTTGCTCAGATTTGCTCAATTGCACACTCAACACACGTTGTGTAATTAAACTCTTGTATTGATCGAGCTTCACTCCCATTACCTCGGCTCGTCATCATCATCGAATTGTCTCCATCTCGAAATAAGGGCTAGTGTATCTTCATCAAGTCACTCATGAATCGTATTCACCATCTTCGCACCATCATCACACGTTGTGTTGTGCACTGTCTCAATATGACCAAAACCCCAGACTTGCGGCATTGTATATCCTTAGTCTTACCCGTGGAAGCCATAGAAGATGCACTGACGAGGAGCATTGGATGATGGTGGAGGAGCAAATGGAAATCTTGTGGTGGCCTTGGATGTGGTAGTAGTGGAGGCGAATCACGAGGAGGCGGATTGTCGGGATGTCCAAGTGGATGTGCGACTGCAGAATTATTAGTCCTCCTCCATGGTGTTTGGCGATCCGACTTCACGCTCAGCTTTGCAAGCAAGATGAAACAAACGAGTGATAGAATTATATTCCTTATAATCTAATATGTGCTGAATGTCCTTGTTTAATCCACCAAAGAAACGTGCAAGCATTTGTTCATTAGATTCTACAAGACCACACCTAACCATCCCCGTTTGCAATTCCTGATAATACTCTTCTACAGAATTTTTTCCTTGCTCTAAGCGTGTCAGATTCTTTAGTAAATCACGTTGATAAGTGGGAGGTACAAAACGAACACGCATAGCAGTTTTTAAAGCAGTCCAAGTACTAGGAATAGTAGGATTTAAACGACAATACTCGGACCACCAAAGGAAGCAAATTTAGTAAATTCACATGTAGCAAAGACTAACACGCATATTCTCGTGATATTTTAAGCATGCAAAACGTTGTTCTACTTCCATCTCCCATGTAAGATATGCATCGATTATATTTACCTTCAAAAGATGGAATATTTAATTTAAGCTTTGCAACATGATCATCATCGACGCATCGGGCGGCGCGGTAGTAATGTCGGGACGAGCGGTACTGTGGAGGTTGTTCAACCTCCTCGTCAAACAGATCGCCGCTTCGGTCGTAGTAGTACCGCCGTCTGTCCCCAATGTCGCAGCAGTTGACGGAAGTTTGAGGAACGCGAGCCGCCGGGTGCGGCGGTGCATCAGCAACCGAGCCGTGATCGAATGCGTGCGGCACCATGTGTGGTGCTGCGGAAAGGGCAATCGTTCAAGCTCCTTGAACCGAACGTCAAGCTTGGCGTTGAAGGATTTCTCGAGTCCATCGATCTTGTCCACGGCGTTGGTGAGCTTGGTGTCAAACTCCCCAGGCGCGTGTCCACGTCTTGTCGGTGACCGACCGGAGCGCTGGGCATGTAGTTCTTCGTTCGTCATGGTGGCAGGTTCATGAAGTATCTGCCATGGTTAGTCCTTAAAAAGCAGTATATACTAGGAATATGGTGGAAGTCACGCGTAATCCGTAGCAATATAATGAAGCTCTTACAAGTTCTTACCAAACAGCAGGAAAAGGCGATGTGCAACCACGAGGATCATGGGTCCAGAGATTGAACCAAGCGATTACTGTGAGTCAAACACCGCACGTGGAGAGTATCCGTGGAGCTACGGAAGGCTTAGCAAAGGGGTCAGAATTATCAAAACAGCAATGCAAAAGTTGAAAGAATGCTCAACGACCTGGTCCTAGGCTAGACCGTACTAGAGACGCGAGCCTAGATCACCAACGATGTCACGACGCCGACACAACAAGCATGTATGATGATATAGCACCGGAAAGCGATCCGAGATGCGAAAATCACTATGATGGCGAGTGTCTAGAACTGATCTACGGGTCTAAAAAGAGGTTAGCCCAAAAATTTTTTCAAATTTTTTATTTTGCTCGAAAGCGCCAAAAAAATATCGCTATAACTACCGATGGAGAAAAGTGATCCCGGGTCGAAAAATAGTATAGCCGTAAAATTTTCGAGGCGGTTCCGACTTCACGACCGGACTCTTAGCTCGACACGGACTTTAAACACGGAACAAAGCAAAGAAGGAAAGTCAAAAGAAATAACGAGGAAACTCTACCGGACTCGTACTAAAAAACTGATCGGATCCGGTAGGAAGGCGGCGAGTATTAGGTTTTATGGTGGCGGGGTATATGGGCGAATATGGTGGCGGGTATATGGCGGCGGTGATCGTGAGTGTGGCGGTGACTAGTATGATGTAACTCGAAACTCTAAGGGACGAGACACTAAGACCAAAGAACTCGACGCGACGATGTAGACACAAATTCAACAATGCAAAAACGAAAAGATAATGCGAGGCGAGATTGGTTATGGGATGGATCTAAACTCTAAGCGTGTTTTTGGCTTTTTCGGGTTATAGGTAAAACAGATCTAATCTCGAAAACAAGAAGTCTCACCGAGCAACCCGAATCGATACCACTTGATAGGGCAAAGGTGTCCGATCTTCGATGAGATGGCGATAATCGATTTGATGGAGTTCGGCTTGACGATCCGACTACGTCGCAAGCACGAGCGCCAATGCAATCGCTAGGCCAATCTCTGGAGGTTACCGATCCTGCGTGAACACGATCACCGACCGAGGGTCTTAATTCCTACCAAATCGAGAACAAGTAAGAACCAATATTGCAATCAAGATATTGCGGATTAAGAGGAAAGCTTTATTGAAAGAGGTGGGATCCCGAATAGGTGCGAAGTACAAGAGGCCTCTGACGCCGAGCCTTGGCGGTTGCGACTATGGCTAACTTAATGTCTAAACAAAATCCGAGTCTAAAGGTTCGGCTATGGGGCGTATTTAAGGGCGAAAAGGTGGGGTTTCGCCAGCCATGGAAGTGGTGACCATCCAACCCTAAAAGTCCTTTTCCTCAATACGGACTCTAAAAAGTGGCTAATTAAAATCCGGAAAATTACATGGGCTGGCCCAAAATAAAGGTGTCAAACACCATATTATGCTATGGACGAATTAAGAAGTATTGATCTTGAATATTTCGTCCAAGCCTTCTTTCTTCATTATGGTGGCCTCAAAGTTCTGAAATCTTCATCCGTGGCCTTCTCTTGGATCATCACATGCTTGCTGCCATCACCATGCATGGCCATGCTCCAATGCTTGTCCCTCTCATCCATGCTTGGTCCATCATTCCTAAGAGTAAGAAACATATCTGATTTAGGCAGCATCATATTCTCATGTATGTAAGGAATAGTTCCAAGAAACGAAAGTACCTGATAGTTCAGTTGTTTGGCACGAGATCTTGTGATGGGTCCTTGTATGTGTGTTGCTGTAGGTACAACGGTTGTATCAATAGTAGGGATGTCCACATCAGAGTCTTTTGGAGTAGTCATCTGTTTGGGTTGAAGGGAGATTAGAATAGGCAAGACAGTTCTAAGGAAATATTTCTACTCACAACCATCTCAATTCACACAAACAATGTGCAAGCAATCACAAGTCAAACATTTCACTCAAACAAGTTTCAAGCACATACTTGGGCAATAAAATATTTTTGTTATACCACATAAGTTGGTGTGTTTTGACTTATCTAAATATGGTGGTCCATCTATATGGTTCACTTGTGATCTTTCCTTCCTTCTTGATTGATTCTTCTTTGCATGAGATCATGGTTTTCTTGAGAAAAACTCTTGGTCACAATACTTCAAGTGATGTAGGCTCCTTCTAACTTTTGCATTCCCTCAGTCTCTAAATCTTGAGTAAGATTTCCTTGTCTCAGTTGTAGTCCTTAGTGTCATCCAAGTTGGAAGTCCTTGGTGAATATGCTGAAGATGTTGAAGTCATTAGAGTTGAAGAAGTTGAAGTCATTAGAGTTGAAGTAGTCCTTTGCACATGGTGTAGTCTTTGGCCATGGGGTAGGTTTTCCATCAAGTTGAAGTAGAAGAGGTGTAGAGTTGAAACCAATATGGTTGAGGAAAGAGTTTACAAGAGTGTTTGTAAATAAGTTTTGGAACAAATGCAACTCCTATTTTTCTAAGGGGTTTTGTCCAATCCTAGGTTTACAAATCCTACAGGCAACACAATGCTCTGATACCATCTGTAGGGGTCTCAACCTAATAAGGTAGACTCCTCCTGTGTTTACAATGCTAGTCCCTGGATCAATAGCTAGCATCCACAGTTGAGATGTAATATCGAGAAACAAAGGTCAAAATATAACTTTATAACCAGGAATAACATAATTTTATTACATCATTACATAGCTCATTTGGCTATTACATTACATTGCAGCGGAATAACTATAAGCATGGGGTCCTTCATCTTCAAAGTGCCACAGGCAGATGTTGGTTGTAGACTTTGTAATCCTAATCAATCATTCTTCACTAAAACAATCAAACCTGCAACATTACAAGTTACAGCCACAAGGGTCAATACATTTGAATTGTATTGGAAAGTGATACTATATTAGTATAGTGGAATCTATCATCTATATGCATTTGGCTAAGTGGAGTTGAGGCTTGCATTGCTCAAAATAGATTTTTCCTTAACAATTGAAAATACTAAGTTTTTGCTGTGACAAAAATCATTTTTCTCAATCAAAGATTGGAGATCCTTTACAAGGCATCTCTCAATCAAAGATTGAAGATTTCAGACAACCCTTGTTCAATCCACAAGATTTTAACTTAGAAATTTGAATGATGATATCCTTGATTGCTTCCATGTCTTGATGCTCAAATTGTCCTTTACCAGGGACATGGCTAAGTACTTAGATTTTACACTCTTCAGAGGTGGTGCACTTTCCCCCACAAGACTTGGTTTCCCAAGACAAGATCTTTCATAAGCTTTCCCTTAGACCAAAATGGACCCGCTCCAACCTATCAAACACTACCACCCACTGTCCATATGGCTAAGTTCTTGCAACCTATATGATCATGGCAGAGCCCATATTGCCAAGTGGTTGCACTTGAAGCTTCTCAACATTTGACATCTCAAATCTCTTTGTTCCTAGGTGGCCATCCACAAGTGAGATACACAAGGTTCACCAGTCCCCTGGCCTTGTGTAACCAGTCAACCAAAAACCACCAAGCAAGCCCATTCCACCCAGGTGATTCATTAACTTAGTTGTTTTATTAGACAAAATCACAAGTCCTCAGACTTAGAATATTTTTCCATAGTGTGAATATATATTCCACCCATGTTTTCTATTAGCTAGGCTAAGCTTGATAGTAATAGGAATCTTAACTTAGGAAAATCCTACTAAGGATTCATCTACTAGGTTTTACTATAGCAAGGTTTATACTTTAGCAAAATTCCATGCAAGTTTTACTTAGCAAAATCACTAATGCATAGTGAAAGTAATGGGATAGAAAGTATGAAGCATCACTTGCCTTTTTGGTAGGGAATGGTGGTTCACTCCTTGATCTTGCTAGTCTCACACTTTGCTAAATTCACTACAAGTCAATCAAGCAAACACAAAATCAACTAACATTCCAAACCAAGTCAAACAAACAATTTCATACTCACAAAGCAATGGAATCTAAGTCATGCATAAGTATGCAAAGAATGGTTCTATTGCAAGGATGGTCTCCACTAGGTTTCTAAACTTTGTAAGGTCCAAATTGGTCATTTACCAAAATGGCAAAGTCATTAGTTAGAGGGTTTTTCCCAAAAACTATTTTAAAATCCATTCAACATTTTATGTGGTGGAAAATGTCTTTATCATAACAAAAACTTTTTAAGTTTTTCACCAAATGAGTTGCTATTGCAAAACTTGGTGTTTTTGGGTCAGTAGGTTTGGTCCAAACTATTTTCTCAAAGTTTTATTTCCATAAACATTTTCATAATAAAATCAATAATTTCATTTGGCTAGAAATTGGCTAAGTCAAATAATTCAACCTAAATTTTACCAAAATCATTTTTAACACCAAGGGTTGGTTCCTAGGGTCAGTAAGGTCACATCAAACCATGTTGCAAAAGTTTTGACCCCAAAATCAATTTTAAACAATTTTTCTACTCTAAACAAGCTCACAAAAGAATCTACAAAAACAAGCAAACAAACAGATACTATTGGATAAACCAAGGCTATGGTTGGCTAGGGCTTGTTCTCCTGAATCCATTGATATAAAATTTATAATTTTTGGACGTGTGGTTTGAAAGTTACAAAGGTTTGAAGTTTGCAAATAAATCTGATTCAAAAATCTGTTTTAACTCAAACACTGGCCACGCGTCGCTATCTCACTGGCTGATACCGGTTCGGCCGGATCGGCATCGTGGTGCGTTGGATCAAGTAAAATCGCGTGGTCCAGAGAACGTACCTATTCGCGATTAAGTGATCTAATCCTTTCGTCAAACTAGATCGAACGGCTCTCGGTGCTTTGCCAAAAGTCATGACGGCGGTGGCTATGGCGAGCGCTGGCCGATGACGGGCCGCGTGACAGAAGCAAAGGAGGGTGGGAGATGCTCACCGAATCGACGCCGCGATGCTCAACGTGGTACATGTCGTCGAGGGGCTCTAGGGGCACCGCGATTGCTCGCGGAGTAGAGAGCAACGCGGACGGCTCTGTCTGCGGTCGGCGACATTGCATCACGCGAGGCAAACAAAGGGCACGGTTAGATGCGTATGGTCGAGGGATGACGCGTGTGAATGAGGGGAGAGGGCGGTGTACAACCTGTGGGCGTCGTCGGAGAAGAGGGCGACGGCGGTCCGCAGTCGTCGAAGTTGCCGACGCTGGAGGCACGCAGCCGTAAGCTGCAGAAAGGTTCTCTGGGGAATGCCGAGCAGAGCTGCGTGCTCGAGGAGGCAGGAGGGGGCGTGTGTTGGCCGGAATCGGCGAGGAGGGTCGTCGGAGAGGAGGAGGTAGGCAAATTCCTCGGCACAGGCGTGCTTGAGGAGGGTCGAGGGAACAAGAGAGGACGGCGTCTTTGGCGTTTAAAGGCGTGGTTATTACGAGAATCAAAGCCTCCTTCATGTGCAATCAATCGCCGAGTAATCTCACCGCAACGGTCAGGCGACGGAGTCTTGTTGAAGACGATGGTGGGATGGGGCCTTGCCACAAGTGAGGAAAGTTTCGTGGGCTCAGTTGTCATTCATCGTGGGTTTGTTTTGGGTGAAAACGATTCACTTGAGAGAGAGAGAGGTGCGCTTGAAATTGAGTTGGGCTAGTTGGGCGAGTGTGACATTCTATTTTTACTGCAATTCTTTTTCCTTTTCTAATTCTATTTTTCTGTTTTGAATCTCAAACAAACAAACATCAACCAAATAAATTCAAACAACACCCGAACTTTGTAATATTGAAGTTAGTTCTGTTCAGTAACATGAACCAAAATCCAAAATAAAATAATAATTTTTATTCTTTTTAAGATCCATTCTTTAATTAAATAAAATGTACCTTTAGTTATTTAATTAAATAGGGTTTGATTTAATTAATAAAATCATCATTTTAAATCCAAATATTTTCAAAACAAAATCAGTAGGTTTTATTTGGAAATAAAGAATATTTGGGAAACTTGTTTAAAACAAAATAACCTTTTATTTTAGGGTCCATTAATAATTATATATAATAGACTTTAGTCATTAAATAAAATAGGATTTTCTTTTATTAAAATATTCAATTTGAAATCTAAAAAAATAAAGCTAAAACACTTCAGTAGGTTTTATTTGAGAATATAAAATATTTGGAAAACTTATTTAAAATAATTTAATAAGTTTTAGTGTTTATTTAAAAATGGGAAAAAGCCTTTACTTAAATAAAATTTGGATATTAAATCCTTATTATTCTATTTTAATTAAACCCTTGCTATTTTTTATTAAAACAAAATGTTTTATTTTCAAAAGTTTGTCCAAGGTTTAATTTGGCTTTATAAAATAATCTTTATTTATAATACTTCTATTTCTTTTTAAAACCAAATCTTTTTACTTAAAAGATCCAAAATAGTAATTCCAAGATATTTTAAATTCCTTTATTTAAAATGTTTATCTTTTTAAATCCCTTTAGGATTTATTTGTTCAAAATAGGTTTGAAGATTCCCAATTAGATTCAAAAGTTTCTTCTGGCCCTGAAAATCAACAAAGTTTTATTTTATTCATTTATTTTTCACATTACAAGATTTGGAAAATCTTGGGATGTGACAGGCTACCACCCTTAAAATAAATCTCGTCCCGAGATTTGGGAAGGTTAGGGTTACAAGCAGGTTCAAACAACTAGGGTACTACCACCCTTAAAAATTTTCAAACAAAAATTACACATTGTCCTTCTTGGGAAAACTTCTCTAAGCAAACTTTTGCATGTGTCCTTGGTTTCCATACTTGACTGATGGGCCAAGGTTGAGTTTCTCCATAGGCTTGTTCAACTTGTTCTTCATCTTTTCTGGACAGTTGCTTGCATAATGTCCTGGGTTCTTGCAATTGACACAGTGGATATCTTGGAGTTCTTTACGTTGCTCTTGTGGACAAGTTGCTACATAATGACCTGGTTCTTTGCAGTTGTTGCACACCACTTGGACAATTCCCTTATTTTTCTTGTTCTCTGGGCACTCACTGGAGTAGTGTCCCATTTCCTTACATTTACGGCATTGCACAAGGTGCATGTCCTGTCTTGGTTTCTTGGGTTTCTTTGATCCTTTGAAGTGGGTCGTCTTGTTTGGAGGTATAAGTGGTCCTTTTCCTTTGGTAGACTTGGATCCTTCTTGTTTTCCTCTGTTCCACCATGGCATAGATGGGGCATTGGGTAGGGACATGGTCGTTTTCTTCACAAAGGTAACAAGTAGCTTGAGAGGTGGGACATTGTCCAACAGGATGATTTTCCTCACAGTTAGGGCATTGACCTTCATGCTCCTTGGAAGTATGATCCTTGTCTCCACAAATAATGCAAGCCGGGGCTCCATCTAGAACAACATCTTATCATCCTTGTTATCATAAACTCCTTTGGGATAGATTTCTTCCATGTTGATCATTTGATTAGTCACCTTAAGCATCAGTTGGGATTGTTCCTCCAAAAAGCCGGGGCTCCATCTAGAACAACATCTTATCATCCTTGTTATCATAAACTCCTTTGGGATAGATTTCTTCCATGTTGATCATTTGATTAGTCACCTTAAGCATCAGTTGGGATTGTTCCTCCAAAAACTTTTGTAGTGCTGGATCTTTATCACTATTGTTGGCTATGAACTGAGCTGTCAGTTGGTTTAACTGGTTCTGGGTGATATAAGGACCTATCACTCGAGCTCGTGCCAAGAAACTTAACTATCAGGTACTTTTGTTTCTTGGAGCTATTCCTCATCTACATGAGACTATGATGCTGCCTAAATCAGATATGTTTGTTACTCTTAGGAATGATGGACCTACCAAGGATGAGAAGGACAAGCATTGTAGCATGATCATGCATGGAGATGGCAGCAAGCATGTGAGGATTGAAGAGGACGCCACGACTAGCGATTTCAGAACTTTGAAGCCACCATAATGAAGATTGAAGGTTTGGACAAAATATTCAAGATTAATACTTCACAAATTTGTCCATAGCTTAATATGGTGCTGCAACACCTTTATTTTGGGCCAGGCCCATGTAATTTTCGCACGATTTTAAATAGCCACTTTTTGGAGTCCGTATTTAAGGAGAAAAGGACTTCTAGGGTGATGCAGCCCGACCTACGGTCGTTACCACATCACGGTCTCCAACTTACGCCAAGTCGTCATGCACTTCAAAGGTGAATCCGTTCCTCTATGCGAGCCCACTTCCTACCCTATTGAATGGTATGCTACTTCATATTCCGTCACATATGCATGATAGGTTCACACCGACAAGTACGAAGGCAAGGGAGGAAGCCCGAAACATTAAGCCCGACAAGACGGAGGCTTGGAAGAGGAGGCGGAAGAAGCCACGGCTGAACCACTAGAGTCTTCGGCCTACACCGGAGTCTCCGGTCCTGCTACACCGGAGTCTCCGGTCTTGCGCACCGGAGTATCCGGACCGACCTCAGCAACCGACTAGGGGATAGTCAGTACGCCACTCCGGAGACGACACCGGAGACTGACCGGAGTCTCCGGCCTACACCGGAGTCTCCGGACCCTACACGGAGTCTCCAGTCTACACGATGGTCCTGCGCGCCGCCAGCTGGGCCTTCGGACCATGTACCCCTCTAGCTCGTCCAAACCCTAGTTTTATCCCTAAACTACCCCTGTTTATGTGGCTGGCCTATAAATAGAGCCCCCACCCCTTCATGTATCTTTAGGCATAGATGATAGACTAAAGACAACCCCCTTGTGTGGAATCTCTAGTTTTGCCTCATCCCCTTTACCAAGGGGACTGACTATCGTCACCAACCTCGATTGGACTTTGCATCACCCATCCATCGTTGAACAAGGCCTTGTAGTTCATTGTCTCGTCTCCAAGTTGTCAAGACCCTCCCCAAGGTTTTCTTCCCTCTCCGATGTGGATTTGAGGGAGCATGTTGATCGATCTCTCCTTGCAAGGATTCTATCGGACCGGTGGCCGCCGTTCGGGAGCAATCGGCCTTGTATCGTGTGAGTTTTGTGTGTGTTCATCGTGTTCTTCGCGATGTGTGTGTTCGCTTCCACAACCTTCTCCCTTTCTCCTAGCTTTCCCATCGATTTGAACACGAGATCCGTGAAGATCGGGCCACCCAAGAGGTTAACCCCTCCATCATCTGGTATCAGCAGCTTTGGTTCCACGGATTTCTCATCGATTTGGTCTTTTCCATCATAAATTTGAAAATTCCACCAAAAACGGCCCCAATTCGTGTTTTGGATCGATCTGTGATTTAAGTGAGTTTTGGTTGGTTTTGATCCATGGATTACTTGCTAAACTTGTTGATCTACCTTCCCCTGCGTTCCCATGGCCTAATTCCTTGATTTCTCCCATCAATATGAGGTTTTGGTTCGAGTTTTTCCGCCCAAAACGCGTCTCGTTCGAGTTCTGGACGTTCTGGAATCACCCGGACCGGAGTCTCCAGCCTAGACCGGAGTCTCCGGACTTTTCGAGCTCCAGACCGGAGTCTCCGGATCTCCAGACCGGAGTCTCCGACCCTCCCTGCAGACAAAAAACTGTAGCATTGTTTTGAGCATAACTTTTGCATTTCAACTCGGATTTTGGTGTTCTTTAGCTCGTTTCGAAGAGGAGAAGGAGCACTACATCATCATCTACATTGTTCATGCTATCTACTCCATACAAATTCCATGTTCAAGGTGGAATCCAACAATAAAGGGTGAAGATTGTCGACGAAAGGTATAACATTCCGTGACTTTTCCCCACTTGCATTCCTTTGTGAACCCCACTATCTTTGCGAGCAACAAACACCTATTTAAACCAGTTCCTCTTATGATTGCTTGGGCTATGCACATTTGATACCTTGTAGATTTCGAGCAACCGTTGTGAGCGCTATCTCATATAGTTATCTTGTATAGTTGTTGGCACAAGGAAGAGGCAAGAAAAAAATAGAAAAGAAAAAGAAATATACATGTGCCTCATAGAATAGGAAGCACAAGCTCGATGAACATCATATAGGTGGTACTTATTGTGCATATCTTGTAGCCCACCAATTAATTGCAATCGAACTAGCGTCTCTCCTTGTACTCGTGTGACACGAGCTTATAGTCTTCGCTAGGTAATCATTTGGTTCTTAGCTCACTTTCTTCGTCGCACAAGTCCCATTTATACCACTGTGTGTGTTTCCTTGTACATATTTCCTATCTTGTGGATTGACTTGTTTTGCTTTGTGATCATTGTGGTTCTTTGCTTGCCATTACAACATCTTGATTTCGGATTGGTTCTTGACATGCCATGTTATGGGGTAACCCCTTGGGATGGCCCGATCTTTCACGAATCTCCGCGAGAATCGAGGGTAAAGCGGTGGAAGGGGAAAGGGGATGGAATCCACGAACGCACGCCACGAAGAACCCGACGGACTCCACCAAACACGATACACGCCGATAATCCACGCCGGTGGCAACCTGTCCAACATAATCTCTAGGATCAGTGTTGGGCGAAGCTCTCTCTCCACACCAACAACGGGGGACGAGGTGCTTGGTGAGATCTTGACGACTTGGGGGGCGAGAAACCGAGAACCCAAGGCCTTGTACAACTTGAACGCACTAGGCAAGATCCAAGAGGGGGGTGGATAATCCGGTGCTCCTTGGTAGGAGCATGAGACCAATAGATGTAAGTTCCTCAAAGGGTTTCCTTAATCTATTATTATCCAAGTCTAGTGTTTACAATAAAGGGTGGGGGCTATATATAGTCCAGCCACATAAACAGGGGTAGTTTCGGAACGAATTAGGAAAATATAGAAAGGGGTACAGGGCGCTAGGCCGAACTCATGCGTTCAGGTTCAGTCAGGACCGGTAGTACCGGTCGGGCAACCGGTAGTACCGGTCGCAACCGGTAGTACCGGCTGAGGCGGTAATACCGCGGTCCTAGAGCTTCGCCTGTAGCGAGCGGTAGGAGGGGGCGGTATCACGACCAGGTACCGCCAGGTTGCGACCCGGTACGGGCGTCTAGGGCGGAGTGGTTCTTCCTGGGCGTCCGTGGGTCCGTAGTACCGCTTACTGTAGTACCGGTCGCCTGATCTGGTAGTACCGCAGGCGTCTGGCAGCGACTGGTTGCTTCCGCTTCGGTTCCTCCGTCCCTTGGGTCCTTCTCTTCGTACCTGATGATGCACAGTGTATACGTATGAAGTAGCAAACCATCCAAGGGTGTGTCGAAGTCACACAAGGAAAGGAGCGAGTTAACCTTGGCTTGGAGGAGCTTAGCTCGGGCGCGAGTCATTGGTCCACTAGGAGGGCTAGGTGTTGTAGATGGAGGTGCGTCCGTAGGACGGGCTGCATCAGCTCCCCCCCCCCTTGGGGAAGAGTCGTCCTCGACTCTTCAACCTTCTGAACTTCATCTTCTCCATGGTAGGATGAGAGGTCCTTGACATTGAATGTCGAGCTCACAAGGTATTTTGATGTTGGGATATCGATGATATAGGCGTTGTTGTTTATCCTCTTTAGCACTTTGAATGGTCCATCACCTCTTGGCTTGAGTTTGGAGTCGCGTTCCTTGGGGAAGCGGTCTTTACTTAAGTGTATCCATACAAGGTCGTCCTCTTCAAAGATCATCTCTTTCTTGTTCTTGTTTAGCCTTGATGCTTGGCGAAGGACTTGTTGCTCGATCGTAGCTCTTGTGTCTTCATGGAGTTTCTTCATTGTTTGGGCACGCTTGACAACATCCATATTGGCGCGTTCATGAAGTGGTAGTGGAAGGATATCGAGCGCGGTGAGAGGCTCGAAGCCGTAGACGATCATGAACGGGCTCCTCAACGTGGTGGAGTGCTTGGCGCAGTTGTAGGCGAACTCGGCGTGTGGAATACATTCCTCCCAGTCTTTAAGGTTCTTCTTTATCAACACCCGAAGGAGTGTGCCAAGACTTCGATTGACGACCTCGGTTTGTCCATCGGTTTGAGGATGCGAGGCGGACAAGAAGAGGAGCTTGATGCCGAGCTTGGCCATGAGAGTCTTCCAGAAGTAGCTCATGAATTTTACATCGCGGTCGGAGATGATTGTTCTTGGTACACCGTGTAGCCGGATTATTTCCCTGAAAAAAAAAATTTGCTACATGTGAAGCATCATCGGTCTTATGGCACGGAATGAAATGTGCCATTTTTGAAAAGCGATCCACTACTACAAATATAGAATCATGTCCATGTTTAGATCTAGGCAAGCCTAACACAAAGTCGATGCTAATGTCCGACCAAGGTGCATGAGGAATCGGCAATGGCATATAAAGACGAAAGGGGTTGGACTTAGACTTAGCTTGGATACATGTAGTGCATCGTTGGACGTGGCGCTCCACGTCGCGCTTCATCTTTGGCCAAAAGTAGTGAGTGGAGAGCATGTCATAAGTCTTGTCACGGCCAAAGTGACCCATAGGCCTCCCCCATGGGACTCTTGAAGAAGCAAAAGTTGGAGAGACGATTTCGGAATGCAAAGCTTGTTTTGTTTGAAAAGAAAACCCTTATGCAAATAGAAATCATCAATACCTTTGTCTATTGAACATTTTGCAAAAATTGGTCCAAAGAAAGGGTCGGACGCGTACAAAGATTTGATGTCATCAAGACCCAAGACATTTACTTCGAGTCGTGTAAGAAGGCTTGTGTTTTTGCGAGACAAGGCGTCCGCTACCACATTTTCTTTGCCCTTCTTGTATTTGGCAATGTAAGGAAAAGACTCCATGAACTCAACCCATTTTGCGTGCCTTTTACTCAAATTGTCTTGGCCCTTAAGATACTTCAACGACTCATGGTCGGAATGGATGATAAATTCTTTGGGCCAAAGATAGTGTTGCCACACTTGAAGAACTCGAACCAAGGCAAAAAGTTCTTTGTCATAAATGGGATAGTTTAGGCGTGCGCCATCAAGTTTCTCACTATGGTAGGCAATAGGACGCCCATTTTGCATAAGGACGCCACCAATGCCAATACCACTAGTGTCACATTCAATCTCAAAAGTTTTTGTGAAATCCGGTAGTGCAAGAAGTGGTGCTTCGGTGAGCCTCGTTTTGAGCTCATCAAAAGCATTTTGTTGTGCTTTTCCCCAAACGAATGTGACATTTTTCTTGGTCAATTCGTTGAGGGGCAAGCAATGGTAGAAAAGTCTTTCACAAAACGACGGTAAAAGCCAGCCAAGCCATGAAAACTACGAAGTTCACTAACATTTGTAGGGATGGGCCAATCTCGTATGTCCTTGACTTTTGAGACATCAACTTCAATGCCATTAGAAGACACAACAAAACCAAGGAAAATCAGCTTGTCTTTTGCAAAAGTGCACTTTGGGAGATTAGCATAAAGCTTTTCATGGCGAAGGATTTGAAGGACCTCCTTAACATGAGTAACATGCTCCTCTAGTGACTTGCTATATACAAGGATGTCATCAAAGTAAACAACTACACTCTTCCCAATGAGAGATCTCAAAATATGGTTCATGAGGCGCATGAAGGTAGATGGGGCATTAGATAAGCCAAAAGGCATAACCAACCATTCATAGAGACCAAACTTAGTCTTGAAGGCGGTTTTCCACTCATCACCTTCGGCCATGCGAATTTGGTGGTAACCACTACGAAGATCAATTTTGGAAAATATAGTGGCTCCACATAACTCATCAAGCATGTCATCAAGACGCGGTATAGGATGTCGATAACGCACGGTGATAGCATTGATTGGACGGCAGTCCATGCATAACCGCAACGTATCATCCGTTTTTGGAACTAGAATCACGGGGACCGCGCTTGGGATAGTGCTTACTTGGATCAAACCTTTGGAGACGAGTTGGTTGATTTGACGTTCTATCTCCTTCGTCTCTTCCAGGTTCGTAAGGATACGTAGCGGTTTGGGAGCTTGCATAGGTATGAGGTCGATGCGGTGCTCGATTCCACGAAGAGGAGGTAGTCCATGAGGAAGCTCTTCGGGAAATACATCTTGGAATTCCTGCAAAATAGCCATCAAAGAAGGAGGAACATTTGTCAAGTCATTAGTTCCTTCCGCTAGTCCCTTTCAAAGAAGGACATAGTGCAAGATGGATGGGTTGTTCTGCACTTCTCTCATCTCACTTTCGGTGGCAAGAAGAACACTCTTAGTTTTTCCACTCGAGTTTGTCTTATAGCTCTCACTCACTATGGTGTGGTTCTCTCGCTCACCACTCTTCTCACAAGGTGTTTTTGGGCATTGCGCCCTCGCTAAAGCCTTTGCATTGTCTGCAATTATTTGGCTAGGAGTCATTGGTTGCAACACACAAGTTTTATCAAGCCATTTGAAGGTATAAGTGATGTGGACATCCCTACTATTGATACAACCGTTGTACCTACAGCAACACACATACAAGGACCCATCACAAGATCTCGTGCCAAATAACTTAACTATCAGGTACTTTCGTTTCTTGGAACTATTCCTCACATACATGAGAATATGATGCTGCCTAAATCAGATATATTTCTTACTCTTAGGAATGATGGACCAAGCATGGATGAGAGGGACAAGCATTGGAGCATGGCCATGCATGGAGATGGCAGGAAGCATGTGATGATCCAAGAGAAGGCCACGTATGAAGATTTCAGAACTTTGAGGCCACCATAATGAAGAAAGAAGGCTTGGACGAAATATTCAAGATCAATACTTTACGAATTCGTCCATAGATTAATATGGTGCTGCGACACCTTTATTTTGGGCCAGGCCCATGTAATTTTCGCAGGATTTTAATTAGCCACTTTTTAGAGTCCGTATTTGAGGGGAAAAGGACTTTTAGGGTTGGATTCGGCCACCACTTCCATGGCTGGCCGAAACCCCACCTTTTCGCCCTTAAATACTCCCTTTAGCCGACCCCTAGACTCGGATTTTGTTTAGACATTAAGTTAGCAATCATAGCAACTTCGCCAAGGCTCGAGCGTCGCAGAGGCCTCTTGTACTTCACGCCTATTCAGGATCCCACCTCTTCAATAAATCTTTCCTCTTAATCCGCAATATCTTGATTGCAATATTGGTTCTTACTTGTTCTCGATTTCAGGTAGGAATTAAGACCCTCGCTGGTCAGGCTGATCGTGTTCACGCAGGATCGGTAACCTCCAGGAGATTGACCTAGCGATTGCATTGGCGCTCGTGCTCGCACGTGTAGTCGGATCGTCAAGCCCGAACTCCACCAAATCGATTATCGCCATCTCATCAAAAGATCAGACACCTTTGCCCTATCAAGTGGTATCAGATTTCAGTTGCTTTGAGATTTTACTGCTTACAGATTAGATCTGTTTTTACCTATAACCCACGGAAAAGCCAAAAACACAGTTAGAGTTTAGATCCATCCTATAACCAATCTACGCCTCGCATTATCTTTTCAGTTTTGCATTGTTGAATTTGTGTCTACATCGTCGCGTCGAGTTGCTGGTCTTAGTGTCTCGTCCCTTAGAGTTTCGAGTTCTGATCATAGTAGTCACCGCCACACTCGCCGATCACCGCCACCATATTCCACCACCATATTCCGCCGCCATATACCCTACCACCATAAACCCTAATACTCCGCCACCGCCTTCCTACCGCGACACAGATCCGATCAGTTTCGTGTCGTGGTACGAGTCCGAGTAGAGTTATTGTGATGCAGCCCGTCCTACGACTGCTACTACATCTACTCCCACGAGCTCCCCAAGTGGACCCATGACTCGCGCCCGAGCCAAACTCCTTCAAGCTAAGGTGAACTCGCTCCTCTCCTTGTGTGACTTTGATACACCCTTGGATGGCTCGCATACACGCATACCTTGTGCATCATCGTGCACGAAGAGAAGGACCACAATCGAGGCGCACTTCAGAAGAGACCGAATGCTCTCTATCGCCAATGGGTACTCGGACTGGCGATCGCATACGCCTACCGCTATCACTTCTCCTACCGCCACCACCGGCACCAAGAAAGCCAAATGCTCGTCATCAAGCGGTACTACCGCCCGGATCCCAGTACTACCGCCACCAGACTACCGCTACCGCCACCAATAGACGACTCCAACGCAAGTCCCAGGACGACAAGCGGTACCACCGGGCCAGAAAGCGGTACTAACGGCTGACCGGTACTACTGGTCGAGCTGGACCGGTACTACCAGACGACACAGAACCTGATCATGTTAACTCGGCCTAGCGCCTTGTAACCCTCTCTATATTTCGCTATTTGTTTCGAAAATACCCCTGTTTATGTGGTTGGCCTATAAATAGCCCCCACCCTCCATTGTAAACCCTAGACTTGGATAATAATAGATTAAGGAAACCCTTTGAGGAACTTACATCTATTGGTCTCATGCTCCTACCAAGGAGCACCGGATTATCCACCCCCCTCTTGGATCTTGCCTAGTGCGTTCAAGTTGTACAAGGCCTTGGGTTCTCGGTTTCTCGCCCCCAAGTCGTCAAGATCTCACCAAGCACCTCGTCCCCCGTTGTTGGCGTGGAAAGAGAGCTTCGCCCAACACCGATCCTAGAGATTATGTTGGACCGGTTGCCACCGGCGTGAGTTATCGGCGTGTATCGTGTTTTGTGTGCGTGAGTTCGTTGGGTTCTTCGTGTGCGTGTGTTCGTGGATTTCATCCCCTTTCCCCCTTCCACCGCCTTACCCTCAATTCCCGCGGAGATTCGTGAAAGATCGGGCCACCCCAAGGGGTTACCCCATAACATCTTGGTATCAAGAGCAAGGTTGATCACGAATTTCCCCCCAATTTTTCTTTATCCCCCTTAAAATCTAAAATCCCACCAAAAAGAGCCCCAATTTGCCTTCGGATCGATCTTTGGATTTGGTGAGTTTTTCGTGGTTTTGGTCGATAGATCTGTTGCTTTTGGAGTCGATCTATAGCCCCTATTGTTCCTAGCCCAGCCTTTCGGTCAGATTTCCCACGAATTTGAGGTTTGTGTCAAGTGGATCTTGTTCTCGTTCTTGTTCTGCGACCAGCGGTACTACCGGTCGAGCAAGCGGTACTACCGCCGTCCGGTACTACCGGCCCTGCCTGGCGGTACTACCGCCAGTCACAGAAACTTTTTCTTCTTCTCTTGACGCCTCACTTTCGTTTGCTGACTTTTTCCCCTTTAGCTTGTTCGTGTTTCGCGTGTTTGTCGACCTTTTAACACAAGCTTCCGCATCAAAGTCACCCGCGCTCATCGACACCGCGACACTCGAACATCATCCCCACCAATGGTTGCAAGCCGTCAACAATACCAAAGGTATAACTTGCACCACTTTGACAACCCCATATCTTCCTTTGTGTGTATCTATCCTACGAGAGCAACTCATTTTGTGTTTGTCTAAGCATTGTGCACTTGCCTTCGGAAAGTGAGAGTGTGAGGCCAAATACAAAAGCTAACATAGTAGCATAGAAAGGGACAAAAAGGAAAAGAATAAAAAAAAGAGAAAAAGAAAAAGATACATAGTCTCCCAATACAAAGAGAATACCAAGCTTGTAAGCCAAGAAAGAGAGAAAAAAGAGCGCACCAAGGCAAGTGCACAAATCTATTGCTTATCCTCTTTTGGCAAACGAGTTGTGGTCTCTCCTTGAGTTGGCACGACAACCGAGCGTAGTCTTCATTAGGACCTTTTGTGCTCATTTTCATAGTCGTATAACCCCGCTTTTCTCCACGTGTGCTTCCGTGTTTTTGTAGATCGATCCTTTGCTTTTGATCTTTGGTTCTTTACCACGAGAACAATAACCTTTGCTTGGATCGCTTCGCTTGGTTCTCCATAATCCTAACCTTCCACCAAAAGCGCTTGAGAGTTGTAGCATATTTGTGTGTGAGTTTTGCCATTTCACTTTGCACGCTGTTCGCTCATTTGTGTGGCAATTGGTTTGATATAATCTCCAAGGTGAGGTAAAAGGCTAACTCTACGCACTTATTCTCCATATACAACCCTTGTTGGCTATGCATCATGGACATGAATGGAGAGCCGTCTCAGCCACCACAACCTCCGGAGGACGACAAACAATTCATGACAAGATGGGACCATTGGAAGGTTCGAGGAGAATTCAACTACTGCTAGAAGCTCTTGAGCGGCGCCAAGATGAACAATTTAGCGAGGCCCGTGTGGAATCAAGAACATCAACAACCGCTTCAAGAAGTCCGTACAAATGCATGCCATGCAACACAACCTCGGTCATCAAAATGAAGCTCTTGGTCGTGCACTCACCTCAACGGATGAGAACCTTCAACACCTCATTGATGGACTAGCAAGGCCACGCTACGACTCAAGCTCATCTCGAGCCTCAAGTAAATCAAGTGCACCTCGCCACGTTCAAAGGCACCGGATGGACCCGTTCTTCAATCCATGAGCTCTTCTCAAGCGGTACCATCTCCGCGACACGCCAACGCTGTTATGATGGTGGCCTCTCCGCAAGACCTCCACGACGTGAAGCGAACCGGCCACAACCAAGGGCACTTGTGATTCAACAAGAGCAACCTCACATGGACCACCAAGCCCATCGCCGTCGACATGTCCTTTCAACAACAAGTGAAGCACCCGAAGAGGACGAACAAGATCACCGTCGACGTGATGCACTCGAAGATCCTCCAAGGCGTCATCATCGACATGATCATCCACGTCGGCAACATGATGGTCATGACGATCCTCCTCTACACCAAGAAGAAGAATAGCAGCCCATTGCACATGCGGCTCGACGTCCTCCTCGCCACAGGGCAAAAGACAATGCTCCTCAACATCAACCGCGTCAAGAACAAGAGCAAGCTCCCCAAGCTCGTCGTGAGGATAATCAACCTCCTCCTCGTCCTCAACCGCGCCAACAAAACGAGAAAGCTCCCCAAGCTCGTCGTAAAAACCAAGTTCCACCACCAAACGCGGCACCTCAACAACCGCAAGAGCAACGCAACCATCACCAAGCAAGACATGAGAGCTCGGATGATGATGATGACCGCCCAAATCATGGCAACCGCCGCAACCGGAACCGCAATGGTTAAGAAACTTTCGGCAAGCTCAAATTCACCATGCCCAAGTCCACCGGTTCCAATGAACCCGAGGAATATCTCTCGTGGGAACTCAAGGTCGACAAGATCTTCCGCATGCACAACTATAGCAATGAGAATATGATGGCCATGGCATCCCTCGAGTTTGATGAGTATGCCAACCTTTGGTGGGAACAAGTCCAACTCGCTCGCGAAGCAAAATAAGAGCCTCCAATCGCAACTTGGCAAGATATGAAGGCTCATATGAGATCCCGCTTTGTTCCTTCACACTACACGTGTGACCTCTTCAACAACCTTCAAACTCTTAGTCAATGGACAAAGACCATGGAGGAGTACTTCAAGCAAATGGAGCTCAACATGATCCGTGCCAACATTGAAGAGCGAGATGAACAAACAATGGCACGCTTCCTCAATGGCTTGAACCATCCCATCAAGCGCATCACCGAGTTCCAAAAGTACAACAACATGGTTGAGCTTGTGCACATCGCATCAAAGGCCGAAAGGCCAAGTGCAAGAGGACATCAAGTACAACAAGCCAAAGACGTACTTCACCTACAAGCAAGCACCAACCACTACTCCAACAACACCAAGTGGAAGCTCCTCAAGTACCACCAAGCTTCCCTTCAAGCCAACTCTCCCTCAAGGAAAATAGCCCCCAAGTGGCAAAAACACAAGGGATGATCAACCATTCAATGGTGAATGCTACAAGTGTGGAGGCAAAGGGCACAAGTCGAACGCGTGTGGAAACAAGAAAGTTTTGTTCATCCATGACAACGGCGATGAAGAATACTTGAGTGAAGAAGAGTTTGATGCAAGGGTCAAGGAAGCCATGGCAAGGCAACATTTGGAAGAGGACCAAGAACTTCTTGTTTGTGAGCATGACGCAAGTCCATCGCTTGTGGTCACAAGGGTCTTAACTACCCAAGTCAATGAGAATGAAGACCAACGCTCGAACATCTTCCAAACTCGTGCCGGCATCAATGGGAAGTCCATCAAAGTTGTCATCGATGGAGGGAGTTGCCACAATCTTGCAAGCACTGAATTGTGTGAGAAACTCAACCTCACCCTCCATCCGCATAAACACCCCTACCATATCCAATGGCTAAGTGACCAAGGATCCGTCAAGATCAAGCACACCATCTCGGTAACGTTCTCAATTGGGCCCTACAAGGACACGGTGGAATGTGACGTGGTCCCAATGACGGTTTGCCATATGTTGCTCGGAAGGCCGTGGCAATATGACAAGCGTGCTTTGCATGATGGTCACTCCAACACTTATACCTTCAAATGGCTTGATAAAACTTGTTTGATGCAACCAATGACTCCTATCCAAATAATTGCGGACAATGCAAAGGCTTTAGCGAGGGCGCAATACTCAAAAACACCTTGTGAGAAGAGTGGTGAGCGAGAGAACCACACCATAGTGAGTGAGAGCTACAAGCCAAACTCGAGTGGAAAAACTAAGAGTGTTCTTCTTGCCACCATAAGTGAGATGAGGGAAGTGCGGAACAACCCATCCATCTTGCACTATGTCCTTGTATGCAAGGGACTAGCGCAAGGAACTAACGACTTGACAAATGTTCCTCCTTCTTTGATGGCTATTTTGCAGGAATTCCAAGATGTATTCCTCGAAGAGCTTCCTCATGGACTTCCTCCTCTTCGTGGAATCGAGCACCGCATCGACCTCATACCCGGCTCCCCACTCCCAAACCGCCACGTATCGCATTTAACCCTAAGACGAAGGAGATCGAACGTCAAATCAACGAACTCGTCTCAAAGGTTTGATCCAAGTAAGCACTATCCCAAGCGCGTCCCCGTGATTCTAGTTCCAAAACGGATGATACGTTATGTTATGCATGGATCGTCCAATCAATGCTATCACCGTGCGTTATCGACATCCTATACCGCGTCTTGATGACATGCTTGATGAGATATGTGGAGTCACTATATTTTCGAAAATTGATCTTCGTAGTGGTTACCATAAAATTCGCATGGCCGAAGGTGATGAGTAGATAACCGCCTTCAAGACCAAGCTTGGTCTCTATGAATGGTTGGTTATGCCTTTTGGCTTATCTAATGCCCCATCTACCTTCATGCGCCTCATGAACCATATTTTGAGATCTCTCATTGGGAAGAGTGTAGTTGTTTACTTTGATGACATCCTTGTCTATAGCAAGTCACTAGAGGAGCATGTTACTCATGTTAAGGAGGTCCTTCAAATCCTTTGTCATGAAAAGCTTTATGCTAATCTCCCAAAGTGCACTTTTGCAAAAGACAAGCTGATTTTCCTTGGTTTTGTTGTGTCTTCTAATGGCAAGGAAGTTGATGTCTCAAAAGTCAAGGACATACGAGATTGGCCCATCCCTACAAATGTTAGTGAACTTCGTAGTTTTCATGGGTTGGCTGGCTTTTACCGTCGCTTTGTGAAAGAATTTTCTACCATTGCTTGCCCCCTCAACGAATTGACCAAGAAAAATGTCACGTTCGTTTGGGGAAAAGCACAACAAAAGGCTTTTGATGAGCTCAAAAAGAGGCTCACCGAAGCACCACTTCTTGCATTACCGGATTTCACAAAAACCTTTGAGATTGAATGTGACGCTAGTGGTATTGGCATTGGTGGCGTCCTTATGCAAAATGGGCATCCTATTGCTTACCATAGTGAGAAAATTGATGGCGCACGCCTAAACTATCCCATTTATGACAAAGAACTTTTTTCTTAGTTCGAGTTCTTCAAGTGTGGCAACACTATCTTTGGCCCAAAGAATTTATCATCCATTCCGACCATGAGTCGTTGAAGTATCTTAAGGGCCAAGCCAATTTGAGTAAAAGGCACGCAAAATGGGTTGAGTTATTGGAGTCTTTTCTTACATTGTCAACAAGAAGGGCAAAGAAAATGTGGTAGCGGACGCCTTATCTCAAGAAACCACAAGCCTCCTTACACGACTCAAGTAAATGTCTTGGGTCTTGATGACATCAAATCTTTGTATCCGTCAATTTTCTTTGGACCAATTTTTGCACAATGTTCAATAGACAAAGGGATTGATGATTTCTATTTGCATAAGGGTTTTCTTTTCAAACAAAACAAACTTTGCATTCCGAAATCGTCTCTCCAACTTTTGCTTCTTCAAGAGTCCCATGGTGGAGGCCTTATGGGCCACTTTGGCCGTGACAAGACATATGACATGCTCTCCACTCACTACTTTTGCCCAAAGATGAAGCGCGACGTGGAGCGCCACGTCCAACTATGCACTACATGTATCCAAGCTAAGTCTAGGTCCAACCCCTTTGGTCTTTATATGCCATTGCCTATTCCTCATGCACCTTGGTCGGACATTAGCATGGACTTTGTGTTAGGCTTGCCTAGATCTAAACATGGACATGATTCTATATTTGTAGTAGTGGATCGCTGTTCCAAAATGGCACATTTAATTCCGTGCCATTAGACCGATGATGCTTCACATGTAGCAAATTTTTTTTCAGGGAAATAATTCGTCTACACGGTGTGCCAAGAACAATCGTCTCCGACCGCGACGTAAAATTCATGAGCTACTTCTGGAAGACTCTCATGGCCAAGCTCGGCATCAAGCTCCTTTTCTCGTTCGCCTCGCATCCTCAAACCGATGGACAAACCGAGGTCATCAATCGAAGTCTTGGCACACTCCTCCGGGTGTTGATAAAGAAGAACCTTAAAGACTGGGAGGAATGTATTCCACACGCTGAGTTCGCCTACAACCGCGCCAAGCACTCCACCACCATGAGGAGCCCGTTCATGATCGTCTATGGCATCGAGCCTCTCACCGCGCTCGATATCCTCCCACTTCCACTTCATGAACGTGCCAATATGGACGTTGTCAAGCGTGCCCAAACAATGAAGAAACTCCATGAAGACACACGAGCTACTATCGAGCAACAAGTCCTTCGCCAAGCATCAAGGCTAAACAAGAACAAGAAAGAGATAATCTTCGAAGAGGGCGACCTTGTGTGGATACACTTGAGTAAAGACCGCTTCCCCAAGGAACGCGACTCCAAGCTAAAGCCAAGAGGTGACGGACCATTCAAGGTGCTAAAGAGGATCGACAACAACGACTATATCATCGATATCCCAACATCAAAGTATCTTGTGAGCTCGACATTCAATTTCAAGGACCTCTCACCCTACCATGGAGAAGATGAAGTTGAGAAGGTTGAAGAGTCGAGGACAACTCTTTCCCAAGGAGGGGGAGCTGATGCAGCCCGTCCTACGACCGTTACTACATCTACTCCCACGAGCTCCCCAAGTGGAACCATGACTCGCGCCGGAGCCAAACTCCTTCAAGCTAAGGTGAACTCGCTCCTCTCCTTGTGTGACTTCGATACACCCTTGGATGGCCTGCTACTTCATACGCATACCTTGTGCATCATCAGGTACGAAGAGAAGGACCCACAGAACGGAGGCGCACCAGCGGAAGAGACCGAATGCTCTCTGTCGCCAGTGGTACTATCGACTGCGACCGTACTACCGCGCAAGACTATCCTCGCTACCGCCACCAATGCATTTAAACCAGCGAGGCCAAATGCTCATCACTAGCGGTACTACCGGCCCCGGATCCGGTACTACCGGGCCACGGCACTACCGCCACCAACAGACGACTCCAAATAAGAAGTCCCAGTGATTACAAGCGGTACTGGCAGAAGCGGCAATTTACTACCGGGGCCTGCAGTCGAGCTACCGGGACGACACAAAACCTGATCGTGTTAAGTCGGCCAAATACTTTGTAACCCTCTCTATATTTCGCTATTTGTTCCGAAAATACTGCTTATGTGGTTGGCCTATAAATAGCCCCCACCCTCCATTGTAAACCCTAGACTTGGATAATAATAGATTAAGGAAACCCTTTAAGGAACTTACATCTATTGGTCTCATGCTCCTACCAAGGAGCACCAGATTATCCACCCCTCTTGGATCTTGCCTAGTGCTGCCTGTTGTACAAGGCCTTGGGTTCTCGGTTTCTCGCCCCCAAGTCGTCAAGATCTCACCAAGCACCTCGTCCCCCGTTGTTGGCGTGGAGAGAGAGCTTCGCCCAACACCGATCCTAGATATTATGTTGGACTGGTTACCACCGGCGTGAGTTATCGGCGTGTATCGTGTTTTGTGTGCTTGAGTTCGTCGGGTTCTTCGTGTGCGTGTGTTCGTGGATTTCATCCCCTTTCCCCCTTCCACCGCCTTACCCTCGATTCCCGCGGAGATTCGTGAAAGATCGGGCCACCCCAAGGGGTTACCCCACAACGTATTGTTTCCTAGTTATTTCTTTTTACTCTCCTTTGTTGTTTCCGTGTTAAGCTAAAGTCCATGTCGAGCTCCGAGTCCGGTCGTAAGTCCAGAAGGAGAGCAAAAAAAGAAAAAGTCTGGAACTGCCTCCGAAAATTTTTCTGGCTATACTAGTTTTCGACCCCGGGGATCACTTTTCTCCATCGGTCGTTATAGCGATATTTTTTTGATGCCGGCGCGCTTTCCGGAGCAAAATAAAAAATTTCGAATTTTTTTTTGGGGTTAACCTATTTTTAGACCCCGTAGATCAGTTCTAGACACTCGCCATCATAGTGATTTTCTCGATCTTTCGCTTTCGGTGCCATATTATCATACAATTGCTTGTTGTGTCGTGACATCGTTGGTGATCTAGGCTCGCGTCTCTAGTATGGTCTAGCCTAGGACCAGACAAAGACCGTCGTTGAGAATTCTTTCAACTTTTGCATTGCTGTTTTGATAATTGCTAACCCCCTTGCTAAGCCTCCTGAGCTCCATGATATTCTCCACGCATGTGTCTCGACTCTTGGTAATCGCTTGGTTCAATCTCGACCCACCGATCCTCGCGGTTGCACATCGCTTTTCCCGCTATTTGGTAAGAACTTGTAAGAGCTTCAGATATTGCTTGACGGATTACGCGTGACTTCCACCATATTTCCGCATTATATACCGCTTTTTAAGGACTAACCATGAGATACTTTGTGGAACCCCACAATGACGAACGAAGAACTACATGCCCACTTCTCCGCTCTTGGTCGGGCCAAGGAAGACGTGGATACGCGCCTAGGGGAGTTTGACACCAAGCTCACCAACGTCGTGGACAAGATCGATGGACTCAAGAAGTCCTTCAACGCCAAGCTTGACGTTCGTTTCAAGGAGCTTTTGAACAGATTGCCCGCACCCGCACCCACACATGGCGCGCATTCCGATTCCGATCACGGCCTGGACCGTTTGTTGCCGCACTCCCCGTCACTACCGACGCACCTCGACTTCCGCGGCCGCTCAAGCGACATTGGGGACAGACGACGGTACTACTACGACCCGACGACGACGATCTGCTTTGACGAGGAGGTTGAACAACCTCCACAGGTAACTGCTGGCCGTCCCCGACATTACTACCGCAACGCTCGCCCACCGGTACGTGATGATGATCATGTTGCAAAGCTTAAATTAAATTTTCCATCTTTTGAGGGTAAATATAATCCGATGCATATCTTACATGGGAGATGGAAGTAGAACAACGCTTTGCATGCTTAAAATATCCCGAGAATATGCGTGTTAGTGCCGCTACATGTGAATTTACTAAATTTGCTTCCTTTGGTCCGAGTATTGTTGTTTAAATCCTACTACTATTCCTAGTACTTGACCGCTTTTAAAACTGCTATGCGTGTCCGTTTTGTACCTCCCACTTATCAACGTGATTTACTAAAGAATCGACACGCTTAGAGCAAGGGAAAATCGTAGAAGAGTATTATCGAATTGCAAACGGGATGGTTCGGTGTGGTCTTGTTGAATCTAATGAACAAATGCTTGCACGCTTTGGTGGATTAAACAAGGACATTCAAAGACATCTTAGATTATAAGGAATATAATTCTATCACTGCTTGTTTCATCTTGCTTGCAAAGTCGAACATGAAGTGCAGGATCGCCAAACACCATGGAGGAGGACTAATAATTCTCGCAGTCGCACATCCACTTGGACATCCCGACAATCAGCGCCTCGTGATTCGCCACCACCACTACCACATCCAAGACCACCACCAGATTTCCAAATGCTCCTCCACCATCATCCAATGCTCCTGTCAGAGTGCATCTTCTATGGCTTCCACGGGTAAGACAAAGGATATACAATGCCGCAAGTGCTTGGGTTTTGGTCATATTGAGAGACAGCACAACACAACGTGTGATGATGGTGCGAGAAGATGGTCAATACGATTCATGAAAGTGACTTGATGAAGATACACTAGCCCTTATTTCGCTCAAGATGAAGACAATTCGATCGTTCGATGAAGAGATAGAGGTAATGGGAGTCAAGCCGATCAATACAAGAGCTTAATTACACAACGTGTTGAGTGCAATTGAGCAAATCCGAGCAAGATCAACGCCACAACCTCGTTCTCGATGCACTGGCCCCACGACCGCTACTACATCTACTTCCACGAGCTCCCCAAGTGGACCCATGACTCGCGCCCGAGCCAAACTCCTTCAAGCTAAGGTGAACTCGTTCCTCTCCTTATGTGACTTCGATACACCCTTGGATGGCCTGCTACTTCATACCCATACCTTGTGCATCATCAGGTACGAAGAGAAGGACCCACCGGACGGAGGAGCACCTGCAGAAGAGACCAACGCTTCCGCCAGCACTACTGTGCCATGCGATCGGTACTACCGCGGCCAAGACTACGCCTCGCTACCCAACAACAAGACCCTGCTAGCCAAATGCTCTCACATCAAGGTACTACCGCCCTGATCCGGATTACCGGACTACGCCTCACGCCACCGCCACTCACCAACAAGGCCCCAAGAAGTCCTGTGACGACAAGCGGTACTATCGCCAGAAGCGGCATTACCGCATGACCGTACTACCGGCCGAGCTGGACTGGTACTACCGACTGAAAGACCAGATCGTGTTAAGTCGGCCCACTTGTAACCCTCTCTATATTTCGCTATTTGTTCCAAAATACCCTGCTTAGGTGGTTGGCCTACATAGCCCCCACCTCTATTGTAAACCCTAGACTTGGATAATAATAGATATTAAGGAAACCCCTCGAGGAACTTATATCTATTGGTCTCATGATCCTACCAAGGAGCACCGGATTATCCACCCCCTCTTGGATCTTGTCTAGTGCCTGTTGTACAAGGCCTTGGGTTCTGGTTTCTCGCCTCAAGTCGCCAAGATCTCACCAAGCACCTCATCCCCGTTGTTGGCGTGGAGAGCGAGCCGCCCAACACCCATCCTAGGGATTATGTTGGACGGTTGCCACCGCGTGAGGGATAGGCGGTATCGTGTTTGGTGTGCATGTGTTCGTGGTTTTCATCTCCCCTCGATTTCATCCCCGACCACCTCCTTCCCCTCGCCTCGTGGAATCTGGAAAGCTGCCAACCCAAGGGTTACCCCATCAGCTTCAAACACGCACTCCTAGTGTTCCTTGGGAGGATATTTCTATGGACTTCGCTTTGGGAGAAATATCTCCCAAGGAACACTAGGAACAAGAAGAGGCATATATAAACCATGTGGATTAAGGCAGACTTAGCTTTTGACAAGTAGTGCAACAAATACACAAATCTCTCAACATCTCGACGACACGTACAAAAGAAGTGTGCAAAGAAGAACATCCTCCGCCTTGACACCAAAGTGTCCCATCAATCCTCCTCCATGCGCCTCCTCAGAATAACAAAAGACTTAACAGAGCTATTTGGAATGCATAGTTTGTTAGCACTAACACAACCATTGAAGACTTAACTTGTTCCAAGTTCTACCATCTCTACAATTTCGCAACACATCTTTAAATTCATCATCATGCACATATTGTTCCTTAATAGTTTCCAATCCAAATATTTTGAAGTCAAGTTGAGATAACAAAGCATAACGGCGTGACAAAGCATCAAGAATAATATTATCTTTACCCTTTTGTGTTTGATAACATAAGGAAAAGACTCAATAAATTCAACCCACTTTGCATGACGACGATTCAACTTAGCTCGACTACGAATATGCTTCAAAGATTCATGATCGTAATGAATAACAAACTCTTTAGGCCATAGATAATGTTGCCAAGTTTCTAATGTCCTAACCAACGACATAATTCTTTATCATAAGTAGAATAGTTCAGACTAGCCCCACTCAATTTCTCACTAAAATATGCAACAGGTTTTCCTCTTGTAATAACACCTCCCAAACCAATTCCACTAGCATCACATTCAAGCTCAAAAGTCTTAGTAAAATCAGAAGTTGGAGTAAGGGAGCATGTGTTAGCTTATCTTTTAATATGACGAAGGCCGTTGTTGTGCATCGCCCCAAACAAAGGGCACATCCTTCTTGGTAAGCTCATTCAGCGCCGCAATTGATCCAAAGTCTTTGACAAAGCGCCTATAAAACCAGCGAGGCCAGAAAACTCCTCACTTGTGTGACCGCTTTGGTCAAGGCCAATTTCAATAGCTTCAATCTTGGCCGATCCACTTCAATACCCCGTGATGTAACAACATAGCCAAGAAACGAACTCGATTGGTGCAAAAGGTGCACTTCTCAAGGTTACCAAACAAACGCATCTCGTAAAGCATTGAAAACAACACGTAAATGGTCCAAATGATCCTCTAAAGATTTGCTATAAATCGTAATATCAACAAAGTAGACTACCACAAACGCCCAATGAAAGCACGAAACTTTGTTCATTAATCTCATGAAAGTGCTAGGTGCATTAGTTAAACCAAACGGCATTACTAACCACTCATATAAACCGAACTTAGTTTTAAATGTTGTTTTCCATTCATCTCCTAATTTCATACGAACTGGTGGTAACCACGCAAATCAACTTTAGAAAACATGGTAGAGCCACTCAATTCATCAAGCATGTCATCTAAACGTGAATAGGATGACGATATCGAATAGTAATATTATTGATAGCTCTACAATCAAGACACATGCGCCAAGAACCATCTTTCTTAGGTACCAAAATAATAGGAACATCACAAGGGCTAAGGGACTCACGAATATGATCTCCGCTTAGTAGTTCCTGAATTTGGCTGTATCTCCTTTGTCTCCTCCGGATTGGTTCTATATGGCGCGGTTGGGCAACGTGGCACCAGGAATTAGGTCAATTTGATGCTCAATTCCTCTAATAGGAGGTAGTCCCGTGGCAACTTAGCGGGAAAGACGCCCTCATATTCTCGCAAAAGGTTAGCAAATGGGTGGCAAAGAAGGAGGCATATCCTCAAATGAAAACAAAACCTCTTTGCGCATAATTGCATAACATTGAGTATTGTTTACATCTAGTTCAAAGAATATCAATTTTATTTGCAAGCATACATGGACTCTTCAAACGAATTTCAGAGTATGTGTAGAATCGATTTAGTGTTCTTTGGTGGTATAAAATCAAAGAATAATCTGATTCTCACTTTTATTTTTCTCCTCGCTTTAGCTCTACTAGCTCTAGCAAGATCATCTTTTAAAATTTGTTCTGGAGTCATAGGTTTTAGACCAATTTTCTTTCCAAAGATGCATAAGAGAATAGTGATTAGTTTTACCATTATGAACATATTCTCTATCAAATTGCCATGGTCTACCAAGTAACAAAGAACAAGCTTGCATAGGTACAACATCACAATCAACAAAATCAGAATATGTACCAATAGTAAAATGCACGCTGCATCGCTCTTGTTACCTTGATCTTGCGAACTCTCAAACCATTGGATGTAATATGAATGTGGGCGTTTTGTTGGAAGCGCAAGCTTCTACCATGTCAACACCGCCGATTATTACAACTCCTCCATCGATGATGATCCGTGATAGTTTTTCCTTGACAACACCACGTGTTTGGAACAGATTGTGGCGCTGATCTTGCTCGATTTTCTCAATTGCACACTCAACACACGCAGTAATTAAGCTCTTGTATTGATCAGCAGCCTTCAGCCTCCCATTACCTCCGCTCTTCATCAAGATCGTAATTGTTCCATCTCGAGCGTAAATAAGGGCTAGTGTATCTTCATCAAAGTCACTGAATCAGACGACCATCTTCACACCATCATCACACACGTTGTGTTGTGCACTCGTCTCAATATGACCAAAACCCCAAAGACTTATGCATTGTATATCCTTTGTCTTACCCGTGGAAGCCATAGAAGATGCACTACGAAAGGAGCATTGGATGATGGTGGAGAAGCACCGAAATCTTGTGGTGGCCTTGGATGTGGTAGTAGTGGAGGCTAATCACGAGGAGGCGCCGTTGATCTGGATGTCCAAGTGGATGTGCGACCGCAGAATTATTAGTCCTCCTCCATGGTGTTTGGCGATCCAAGACTTCACGCTCAAATTTTGCAAGCAAGATGAAACAAACGAGTGATAGAATTATATTCCTTATAATCTAATATGTGCTGAATGTCCTTGTTTAATCCACCAAAGAAACGTGCAAGCATTTGTTCATTAGATTCAACAAGACCACACCTAACCATCCCCGTTTGCAATTCCTGATAATACTCTTCTACATAATTTTTCCCTTGCTCTAAGCGTGTCAGATTCTTTAGTAAATCACGTTGATAAGTGGGAGGTGCGAAACAAACATGCATAGCAGTCCAAGTACTAGGAATAGTAGTAGGATTTAAACGACAATACTCAGACCACCAAAGGGAAGCAAATTTAGTAAATTCACATGTAGCAGCACTAACACGCATATTCTCAGGATATTTTAAGCAGGCAAAACGTTGTTCTACTTCCATCTCCCATGTAAGATATGCATCAGGATTATATTCATGCTCACGGTGGGCGAGCGTTGCGGTAGTAATGTCGGGGACGACCAGCAGGTACCTGTGGAGGTTGTTCAACCTCCTCGTCAAATAGATCGTCGTCGTCGGGGTCGTAGTAGTACCCGTCGTCTGTCCCCAATGTCGCAGCAATACCGCCAACGGAAGTCTCGAGGAACGCCGCAGCAGTAGCCGGCCGAAAAGCAATAAACCAATCCGACCAGGTCTGAATGCGCCAGGCGCCATGTGTGGGTGCCAAAGGGCAATCGGGCAATCGGTTCAAGCTCCTTGAACCGAACGCTTTGGCGAAGGATTTCTCTAGTCCATCGATCTTGTCCACGGCAAGCAGAGCTTGGTGTCAAACTCCCGAGCCAGATCCACGCCTTCAGCGATCGACCAAGAGCGCGGAGAAGTGGGCATGTAGTTCTTCGTCATTGTGGAAGGGTCCGCTAAGTATCCGCTATGGTTAGTCCTTAAAAGCATGTATATAGTACGGAAATATGGTGGAAATCACGCGTAATCCGTCAAGCAATATACAAAGCTCTTACAAGTTCTTACCAAACAGCGAAAAGGCGATGTGCAACCACGAGGATCTGGGTCCAGAGATTGAACCAAGCGATAACCAGAGTCGAAACACCGCACGTGGAGAGTATCGTGGAGCTCGAGAAGGCTTAGCAAAGGGGTTAGCAATTATCAAAACAAGAATGCAAAAGTTGAAAGAATGCTCAATGAGCATCAGGCTGGTCCTAGGCTAGACTGCATTAGAGACGCGAGCCTAGATCACCAATGATGTCACGACGCGACACAACAAGCAATCGATGATGATATGGCACCGAAAAGCTTAACCGAGAGGTGAAAAATCACTATGATGGCGAGTGTCTAGAATTGATCTACGGGTCTAAAATAGGTTAGCCCCAAAAAAATTTCAAAATTTTTATTTTGTTCTAAAGCGCGCAGACGCCAAAAAAATATTGCTATAACGGCCGATGGAGAAAAGTGATCCCCGGGGTCGAAAAATAGTATAGCCAGAATTTTTTTTTTGCTCTCCTTCTGGACTTACGGCCAGACTCTTAGCGCGACACGGGCTTTTATCTGAACACGGAAACAACAAAGAAGGAAAGTCAAAAGAAATAACTAGGAAACAAAGAACTCTACTCGACTGCATCAAGCAGAAAACCGATCGGATGTGTGTCGGTAGGTAGGCGGTGGCGGAGTATTAGGGTTTATGGTGGCTGGGTATATGGAGGTGGAATATGGTGGAGGAATATGGGCGGTGATCGCGAGTGTGGCGGTGACTAGTATGATCGTAACTCAAACTCTAAGGGACGAGACACTAAGACCAAAGAACTCGACGACGATGTAGACACAAATTCAACAATGCAAAACTGAAAAGATAATGCGAGGCGAGATTGGTTATGGGATGGATCTAAACTCTAACTGTTTTTGGCTTTTTCGTTATAGGTAAAAATGATCTAATCTATGAAAACAAGAAAATCTCCGAGCAACCTGAAATCGATACCACTTGATAGAGCAAAGGTGTCCAATCTTTCGATGAGATGGCGATATTCGATTTGGTGGAGTTCGGCTGACGATCCGACTACACGTATGAGCACGAAAGTGCCAATGCAATCGCTAGGCCAATCTCCGGAGGTTACCGATCTGCGTGAACACGATCATCCCGACCAATGAGGGTCTTAATTCCTACCAAATCGAGAACAAGTAAGAACCAATATTGCAATCAAGATATTGCGGATTAAGAGGAAAGCTTTATTGAAGAGGTGGGATCCGAATAGGTGCGGTACAAGAGGCCTCATGACGCCGAGCCTTGGCGGTTGACTATGGCTAACTTAATGTCTAAACAAAATCCGAGTCTAGAGGTTCTATGGGGCGTGTTAAGGGCGAAAGGTGGGGTTTCGCCAGCCATGGAAGTAGTGGCGAATCCAACCCTAAAAGTCCTTTTCCTCAAATACGGACTCTAAAAAGTGGCTAATAAAAATCCTGCGAAAATTACATGGGCTGGCCCAAAATAAAGGTGTCATGACACCATATTAAGCTATGGACTTAATTCGTAAAGTATTGATCTTGAATATTTCGTCCAAGCCTTCTTTCTTTATTATGGTGGCCTCAAAGTTAGTTCAAATCTTCATCTGTGGCCTTCTCTTGGATCATCACATGATTGCTGCCATCTTCATGCATGGCCATGCTCCAATGCTTGTCCCTCTCATCCATGCTTGGTCCATCATTCCTAAGAGTAAGAAATATATCTGATTTAGGCAGCATCATATTCTCATGTATGTGAGGAATAGTTCCAAGAAACGAAAGTACCTGATAGTTAAGTTGTTTGGCACGAGATCTTGTGATGGGTCCTTGTATGTGTGTTGTTGTAGGTACAATGGTTGTATCAATAGTAGGGATGTCCACATCACCGTATTTGAGGGGAAAAGGACTTTTAGGGTTGGATTCGGCCACCACTTCTATGGCTGGCCGAAACCCCACCTTTTCGCCCTTAAATACTCCCCATAGCCGACCCCCTAGACTCGGATTTTGTTTAGACATTAAGTTAGCCATAGTCGCAACTTCGCCAAGGCTCGAGCGTCGCAGAGTCCTCTTGTACTTCGCACCTATTCAGGATCCCACCTCTTCAATAAATCTTTCCTCTTAATCCGCAATATCTTGATTGCAATATTGGTTCTTACTTATTCTCGTAGGAATTAAGACCCTCTCTGGTCAGGCTGATCGTGCTCCCGCAGGATCGGCAACCTCCAGGAGATTGGCCTAGCGATTGCATTGGCGCTCGTGCTCGCACGTGTAGTCCGATCGTCAAGCCCGAACTCCACCAAATCGATTATCATCATCTCATCGAAAGATCGGACACCTTCTCCCTATCACAACGAATCCACAAGTATAGATGACATGACGGAGCACAACACCGACAATGGCTCTTCATGCTTTGAGTACATGACGGAGCACAACACCGACAACGGCTCCACATGCATGGAAGACTTGGAGCTCTACATCGACAATGGCTCCTCATGCATGGAGAATATGGAGCACTACACCGACAATCGCTCCACATGCTTGGGTGATATGGAGTACTACACCAACAATTACTCCCCAAGCATGCACGACTTTGAGTGCGACATCGACGACGCGTCGCCAAGCATGGAGGACACGGAGAACTTCATCGACTTTGATGGCTCCTCCATGAGCCATGAAGAATTCCTCCACCGTGTGGAGATGGAAGCCTACTACGCCAAGAAAGAGGAGGCGCATCATCACCCATGGGGACAACAAGACGCCACTCAAGACGACACTGAGATCGACCGAGTCTCCGACCCTACACGAGTCTCCGCCTACACGATGGGCTCAAGGCTCACCAATGGGCCTTCGGCCCATGTACCCCTCTAGCTCGTCCAAACCCTAGTTTTATCCCTAAACTACCCCTATTTATGAGGCTGGCCTATAAATAGAGCCCCCACCCCTTCATGTATCTTTAGGCATAGATGATAGACTAAAGACAACCCCCTTGTGTGGAATCTCTAGTTTTGCCTCATCCCCTTTACCAAGGGGACTGACTATCGTCACCAACCTCGATTGGACTTTGCATCACGCATCCATCGTTGAACAAGGCCTTGGAGTTCATTGTCTCATCTCCAAGTTGTCAAGACCCTCCCCAAGGTGTTCTTCCCTCTCCGATGTGGATTTGAGGGAGCACGTTGACCGATCTCTCCTTGCGAGGATTCTATCGGACCGGTGGCCGCCGTTCGGGAGCAATCGTCCTTGTATCGTGTGAGTTTTGCGTGTGTTCATCGTGTTCTTTGCGAGGTGTGTGTTCGCTTCCGCTACCTTCTCCCTTTCCCCTCGCTTTCCCATCGATTTGACCACTAGATCTGTGAAGATCGGGCCACCCAAGAGGTTAACCCCTCCATCATAGGGTTGGATTCGGCAACCACCTCTATGGCTGGGCGAAACCCCACCTTTTCCTCCTTAAATACCCCCCATAGCCGTCACTTTAGACTCGGATTTTGTTTAGACATAAAGTTAGCCATCATAACAACTTCGCCAAGGCTCGAGCGTCGCAGAGGCCTCTTGTACTTCGCACCTATACAAGATCCCACCTTTTCAATAAAGCTTTGAGCTTAATTCGCAATATCTTGATTGCAATATTAGTTCTTACTTGTTCTCGATTTCAGGTAGGAATTAAGACCCTCGCTGGTTAGGCTGGTCGTGTTTCCGCAGGATCGGTAACCTCCAGGATATTGGCCTAGCGATTGCATTGGAGTTCGTGCTCGCACGTGTAGCCGGATCGTCAAGCCCAACTCCACCAAATAGACTATCACCATATCATAGAAAGATCAGACACCTTTGTCCTATCAGTTCTTCTGGTCGTTTGCCGAAACACCTTACAGAGAGCAGTTTTGGTCAGGTTCCAGTCGGCGTCAGGGTTGTCGCCCGGATTTCTGGTCGTGGATCCGGTCCGCCGAAAGTGCTGACGGGAATTCCATTGGTGGATTCGGTTCGTCGGGCCTAGAGCCGGTTCCGTCTAGAGCTTCTCCTTGTGATTGCTTGTTGGCTTCAAGTGGCATGTCTTCTTGGGCTTCATATCCGAGGATGGACAAAGTATTGGCATGAAGTAGCACGCCATCCAAGGATGTATCATAATCGCACGAGGAGAGGAGCGAATTAACCTTAGCTTGAAGGAGCTTGGCTCGAGCGCATGTCATTGGTCCACTTGGGGGGACTAAGAGGAGGAGATGTAGAGGCGTCCGTGAGATGGGCTGCATCACTTCTTATTTCAGTGTAGTCATGTAAACGCCACGATTTCTCAATCTTGAGCTCCCATGTATGATATTCCTCAACATCCGTAGATCCCTCAAATCTTGGAATAGATAACTTTGGCTTACCAAAACCGTCATCTTGCTGAGGTTGAATTGGAAGACGTTGGGAACCTAGTTGAACAAAACCACGTCCACGAGCAGCAAAATCACCTCCACGACTAGCGGCATGAGCAGCCGGTGGAGCATGAACATCAGCAAAAGAGTTGTCACCAAGGACACTGTCATCATCAGCTACATCAGCATGATGTTGTGGACGTTGCTCTATAGCCATACGCAAAGCTGTCATGGACTGTGTCAAAGCATGGAGACTTGTTTGAAGGTATGTGACCTATGTATGAACTTCCTTGACGGTTTGATCAGTTTCACCCATCTTCAAGTTTACACCTTGGATTTGTGAATTAAGGTCATCATATATATGAGTAATCATCTCCTAAAGGTTATCACGTAATCCTGCATATCACTCCAAGTGACAGTAGAATCTCCATCTTGTTTCTGCATATCAACATGACTAGTAGACATGATTAGTAGTTTAGTGCACTAAATCAAAAATCTCACTCACAACTGCAAAAAAAGGAAATCTTACCATTCCAAAGTGAATAGAAAAGCTTACCAACTTGGATAAACGACATGTGCACGGATGTGATAAAGCAAATACCGAGGCAATAAGAAAAATCACAAGACACGACAGGAGTATGTAGTGGAGCTGTAGGTATAGATACCTAACTACACCAAAGCAAATCCAAGTGTTGATCGCGTGACTAACACCCAAGGAAACACACATGGTGGAGATGAACGTGGAAAAGCAATTTATGAACAGGAATATTGCAATGCACAAGAGATACGCTAGTAATAGCTCAAAATAAATAGGCACAAGATTGCTCAATCTGCAGGGATACGGGTAGGCTACACTAGCGCAAATCAAAATTTTCTACCGCGTAAATCAGGATTACTGTTGTCATAGATCACGGGATTACCACTAGACGCGAGTTTGCGGAACTTGATGAAGCGCGTCGAGGCAGTGTAGATGTTCTATGTCTCCTTCTCGTCATTGTCCCACGAGCAGCTCCCCTTGCGTGGCTCCTCCAAGTGCCATAGATGCAGCACCTCCGAGGTATCCACACGTGTGGGGTGGAAGCGTCGGACGCCAGACTGCTATGTCCGCACGTGCAACACAGGCTTGAGGAGTGGCGGCTGGGTGGAATGGTCTAACTCTGGTCAGCTTGCCCCACCCTCTCTTATATAGGCGTCCCTCGTGGGCTTCTACATTAGCAGCTCATTAGTAGCCTAAGCCTGGTCTAATTCGGATCTAATCCTCATTAAGCTTCCAGCCCCTTAAGTGTGTGACCCTATAGGTTCATATACGTATAGACATGACATGAATATACTTATTCTGTCAATAGTTGGTAGCGGCCTCTAGCAAGACGTGCCAACTCCTAAATGCATACAAAGATCATATCGAACGAACCATCACAAGGTTTAGTACATGTCTTTCCCTTTGCCTCATGATATTTGGTCTAGCTCCAAGCTGACCTCCCTTTCTCGATACTGTGATTCGGAATCCCTTTACTAGTTTAACTCTTAACCTTATGTAGCACGGCCATGCATTTATGGATCCTATCACTTGAGGGGCCCAGAGATATCTCTCTCAAGTAGAGATGGGCAAATCCCATCTTGATTGACCATGCCTTGCAGCATGCTTCATGAAAAACCCAAAAGCTACCTTTATAACTACCCAGTTATGGAGTAGCATCTGATAGCCCCAAAGTAGGTCGATCCATATCTCAAGTACATGCGACAACCTCAGGTCTAAGGAAAAAAACGTACACAATGTGTAGAGAGAGCTACAAGTATAATTGACAGTCTCAAGTTGGGTCAGTCCAACCCCATGTTTATAACATGTGTCCACATCATTGGTTTGATATCTCCATGTCTATGACTTGCGAAACATAGTCATTAACCAATCGATGTGCTAGTCTAATATTCACGTGTGTCCTCACATGAACTCCGACTAGGGACAACTATTAAATAACCATACAAGTAAAGATTTTCACAAACAATTCGCATAATTGCCAATCAATACAAGTTGCCTGATATGGATATTCAATGAACATTACAATAAGTCATGGATACATAAAAAATATAATCATCTCTATGATTGTCTCTAGGGCATATTTTCTTCAGTCTCCCACTTGCACTAGAGTCAATCTTGATTGTATCTAATACCTACTACTCTTGCGTGCGCCTCATGCGTAGGCTGCGGGAGTGGCTTTGTAAAAGGATCAGCAACATTTGAGTCCGTATGTATTTTGCATATCATTACACTACCATCCTCAACAAACTCTCGAATCTGATGGTAATGCATGCGAATATGTTTGTTCTTTTGGTGATGTCTAGGCTCCTTGGCTTGTGCAATAGCACCGTTATTGTCACAATAAACGTCCATGGGATTAGACGCGCCCTGAACCACACCAAGAGCGATTAGGAAATTCCTAATCCAAACAGCTTCCTTTGCAGCCTCCGAGGCAGCAATATATTCAGCTTTTGTTGAAGAGGAGGCCACCGTATCTTGCTTGGAACTTTTCCAACTCACAGCCCCACCATTCATGACAAACACATAACCAGATTGCGATCTGGAGTCATCTGAGTCATTAAGGTAACTCGCATCTGTGTAACCCCTTACACTGAGTTCATCCTCACCTCCATAAACTAGGAACACATCCTTAGTCCTTGTTGGGGGGTAACCCTGGGGTTGGCCCGATCTTTCACGAATTCCACGAGAAACGAGGGGGAAAGAGGTGGTCGGGGATGAAATCGGGGAAGGCGATGAAAACCACGAACACACTCACACCAAAACACGATACACGCCTACTCCCCGGCCCCGGTGGCAACCGGTCCAACATAATCCCTAGGATCGGTGTTGGGCGAAGCTCGCTCTCCACGCCAATAACGGGGGATGAGGTGCTTGGTGAGATCTTGACGTCTTGGGGGCGAGAAACCGAGAACCCAAGGCCTTGTACAACTTGAACGCACTAGGCAAGATCCAAGAGGGGGGTGGATAATCCGGTGCTCCTTGGTAGGAGCATGAGACCAATAGATATAAGTCCTCAAAGGGTTTCCTTAATATCTATTATTATCCAAGTCTAGGGTTTACAATAGAGGGTGGGGGGCTATATATAGACCAACCACAAAAACAGGGGTAGTTTGGGAACAAATAGCGAAATATAGAGGGGGTTACAAGGCGCTGGGCCGAATTAACACGTTCAGGCCTTTCCAGGTCCGGTAGTACCGGTCCAGCTCGACCGGTAGTACCGGTCATGCGGTAGTACCGCTTCCAGGCCGGTAGTACCGCTTGTCGTCCTGGGACTTGCGCTGGGGCCTTCTGTTGGTGGCGGTAGCAGGGGGCGGTAGTACCGGGGCCCGGTAGTACCGGATCCGGGGCCGGTAGTACCGCCAGTGACAGAGAGCATTTGGGCCGCTCCGGGGCCTTCTGTTGTTGGCGGTAGCATTGGGCGGTAGTGCCGCCCAGCGGTAGTACCGGTCGTCAGGTCCGGTAGTACCGCTGGCGACAGAGAGCGTTTGGTCTCTTCGGCTGGTGCTCCTCCGTCCTGTGGGTTCTTCTCTTCGTACCTGATGATGCACAAGGTATGGGTATGAAGTAGCAGGCCATCCAAAGGTGTATCGAAGTCACACAAGGAGAGGAGCGAGTTCACCTTAGCTTGAAGGAGTTTGGTTCGGGCGCGAGTCATGGGTCCACTTGGGGAGCTTGTGGGAGTAGATGTAGTAGCGGTCGTAGGACGGGCTGCATCAGCTCCCCCCCCCTTGGGAAAGAGTCGTCCTCGACTCTTCAACCGTCTCAACTTCCTCGTCTCCATGGTAGGGTGAGAGGTCCTTTACATTGAATGTCGAGCTCACAAGATACTTGGATGTTGGGATATCGATGACATAAGCGTTGTTGTTGGTTCTCTTGAGCACTTTGAATGGTCCATCACCTCTAGGCTTTAGCTTGGAGTCGCGTTCCTTGGGGAAGCGGTCTTTACTCAAGTGTATCCACACAAGGTCGCCCTCTTCGAAGATTATCTCTTTCTTGTTCTTGTTTAGCCTTGATGCTTGGCGAAGGACTTGTTGCTCGATAGTAGCTCGTGTGTCATCATGGAGTTTCTTCATTGTGTTGGCGCTTGACAACGTCCATGTTGGCACGCTCATGAAGTGGAGTGGAAGGATATCGAAGCGGTGAGAGGCTCGCCGAAGACGATCATGAACGGGCTCCTCATGGTGGTGGAGTGCTTGGCGCGGTTGTAGGCGAACTCGGCGTGTGGAATGCATTCCTCCTAGTCTTTAAGGTTCTTCTTTATCAACACCCGGAGGAGTGTGCCAAGACTTCGATTGACGACCTCGGTTTGTCCATCGGTTTGAGGTTGCGAGGCGGACGAGAAGAGGAGCTTGATGCCGAGCTTGGCCATGAGGGTCTTCCAGAAGTAGCTCATGAATTTTACGTCGCGGTCGGAGACGATTGTTCTTGGCACACCGTGTAGCCTAATTATTTCCCTGAAAAACAAATTGGCTACATGTGAAGCATCATCGGTCTTATGGCACGGAATGAAATGTGCCATTTTGGAAAAGCGATCCACTACGACAAATATGGAATCATGACCATGTTTAGATCTAGGAAAGCCTAACACAAAGTCCATGCTAATGTCCGACCAAGGTGCATGAGGAATAGGCAATGGCATATAAAGACCAAAGGTGTTGGACTTAGACTTAGCTTGGATACATGTAGTGCATCGTTGGACGTGTCACTCCACATCGCGCTTCATCTTTGGACAAAAGTAGTGAGTGGAGAGCATGTCATAAGTCTTGTCACAGCCAAAGTGGCCCATAAGGCCTCCACCATGGGACTCTTGAAGAAGCAAAAGTTGGAGAGACGATTTCGGAATGCAAAGCTTGTTTTGTTTGAAAAGAAAACCCTTGTGCAAATAGAAATCATCAATCCCTTTGTCGAAAGAACATTGTGCAAATATTGGTCCAAAGAAAGGGTCAGACGCGTACAAAGATTTGATGTCATCAAGACCCAAGACATTAACTTCGAGTCGTGTAAGAAGGCTTGTGTTATTGCGAGACAAGGCGTCCGCTACCACATTTTCTTTGCCCTTCTTGTATTTGACAATGTAAGGAAAAGACTCCATAAACTCAACCCATTTTGCGTGCCTTTTACTCAAGTTGGCTTGGCCCTTAAGATACTTCAACGACTCATGGTCGGAATGGATGATAAATTCTTTGGGCCAAAGATAGTGTTGCCACACTTGAAGAACTCGAACCAAGGCAAAAAGTTCCTTGTCATAAATTGGATAATTGAGGCGTGCGCCGTCAAGTTTCTCACTATGGTAAGCAATAGGACGCCCATTTTGCATAAGGACGCCACCAATGCCAATACCACTAGCATCACATTCAATCTCAAAGGTTTTTGTAAAATCCGGCAATGCAAGGAGTGGTGCTTCGGTGAGCCTCTTTTTGAGCTCATCAAAAGCCTTTTGTTGTGCTTTTCCCCAAACGAACGTGACATTTTTCTTGGACAATTCGTTTAGGGGGCAAGCAATGGTAGAAAAATCTTTCACAAAGTGACGTTAAAAGCCAGCCAACCCATGAAAACTGCGAAGTTCACTAACATTTGTTGGAATGGGCCAATCTCGTATGTCCTTGACTTTTGAGACATCCACTTCTATGCCATTAGAAGACACAACAAAACCAAGGAAAATCAGCTTGTCTCTTGCAAAAGTGCACTTTGGGAGATTAGCATAAAGCTTTTCATGACGAAGGATTTGAAGGACCTCCTTAACACGAGTAACATGCTCTTCTAGTGACTTGCTATAGACAAGAATGTCATCAAAGTAAACAACTACACTCTTTCCAATAAGAGATCGCAAAATATGGTTCATGAGGCGCATGAAGGTAGATGGGGCATTGGATAAGCCAAAAGGCATAACCAACCATTCATAGAGACCAAGCTTGGTCTTGAAGGCGGTTTTCCACTCATCACCTTCGGCCATGCGAATTTGATGGTAGCCACTACGAAGATCAATTTTCGAAAATATAGTGGCTCCACATAACTCATCAAGCATGTCATCAAGGCGCGGTATAGGATGTCGATAACGCACGGTGATAGCATTGATTGGACGACAGTCCATGCATAACCGCAACGTATCATCCGTTTTTGGTACGAGGATCACGGGGACCACGCTTGGGCTAGTGCTTACTTGGATCAAACCTTTGGAGACGAGTTGGTTGATTTGATGTTCGATCTCCTTCGTCTCTTCCGGGTTGGTGCGATACGCGGCGCGGTTTGGAAGTGGTGCGCCGGGTATGAGGTCGATGCGATGCTCTATTCCACGAAGAGGAGGAAGGCCATGAGGAAGCTCTTCGGGAAAAACATTTTGGAATTCCTGCAAAATAGCCATCAAAGAAGGAGGAACATTTGTCAAGTCGTTAGTTCCTTGCGCTAGTCCCTTGCATACAAGGACATAGTGCAAGATGGATGGGTTGTTCCGCACTTCTCTCATCTCACTTTTGATGGCAAGAAGAACACTCTTAGATTTTCCACTCGAGTTTGGCTTGTAGCTCTCGCTCACTATGGTGTGGTTCTCTCGCTCACCACTCTTCTCACAAGGTGTTTTTGCATATTGCGCCCTCGCTAAAGCCTTTGCATTGTCCGCAATTATTTGGCTAGGATTCATTGGTTGAAACACACAAGTTTTATCAAGCCATTTGAAAGTGTAAGTGTTTGAGTGACCATTATGCAAAGCACGCTTGTCATATTGCCACGGCCTTCCGAGCAACATGTGACAAACCGTCATTGGAACCACGTCACATTCCACCGTGTCCTTGTAGTGCCCAATGGAGAACGTCACCGAGACGGTGTGCTTGATCTTGACGGATCCTTGGTCACTTAGCCATTGGGTATGGTAGGGGTGTCTATGTGGATGAAGGGTGAGGTTGAGTTTCTCACACAATTCCGTGCTTGCGAGGTTGTGGCAACTCCCTCCATCGATGACAACTTTGATGGACTTTCCATTGATGCCGGCACGAGTTTGGAAGATGTTCGAGCGTTGGTCTTCATTTTCATTGGCTTGGGTAGTCAAGACCCTTGTGACCACAAGCGATGGACTTGCGTCATGCTCACACACAAGAAGTTCTTGGTCCTCTTCCAAATGTTGCCTTGCCATGGCTTCCTTGACCCTTGCATCAAACTCGTCTTCACTCAAGTATTCTTCATCGCCGTTGTCATGGATGAACAAAACTTTCTTGTTTCCACATGCATTCGACTTGTAACCTTTGCCTCCACACTTGTAGCATTCACCATTGAATGGTTGATCATCCCTTGTGTGTTTGCCACTTGGGGGCTGTTTTCCTTGGGGAATAGTTGGCTTGAAGGGAAGCTTGGTTATACTTGAGGAGCTTCCACTTGGTGTTGTTGGAGTAGTGGTTGGTGCTTGCTTGTAGGTGAAGTACGTCTTTGGCTTGTTGTACTTGATGTCCTCTTGCACTTGGTGCTCGGCCTTGGATGCGATGTGCACAAGCTCAACCATGTTGTTGTACTTTTGGAACTCGGTGATGCGCTTGATGGGATGGTTCAAGCCATTGAGGAAGCGTGCCATTGTTTGTTCATCTCGTTGTTCGATGTTGGCACGGATCATGTTGAGCTCCATTTGCTTGAAGTACTCTTTCACGGTCTTTGTCCCTTGACTAAGCGTTTGAAGCTTGTTGAAGAGGTCACGCATGTAGTGCGAAGGAACAAAGCGGGATCTCATATGAGCCTTCATATCTTGCCATGTTGCGATTGGAGGCTCTTCTTTTGCTTCGCGAGCGAGTTGGACTTGTTCCCACCAAAGGTTAGCATACTCATCAAATTCGAGGGATGCCATGGCCATCATCTTCTCATTGCTATAGTTGTGCATGCGGAAGATCTTGTCGACCTTGAGTTCCCAAGAGAGATATTCTTCGGGCTCATTGGAACCGGTGAACTTTGGCATGGTGAACTTGATCTTGCCGAAAGTTTCTTCTCCATTGTGGTTCCGGCTGCGTCGGTTGCCATGATTTGGGCGGTCATCATCATCATCCGAGCTCTCATGTCGTTCTTGGTGATTGTTGCGTTGCCCTTGCGGTTGTTGAGGTGCCGTGTTTGGTGGTGGAACTTGTTGTTGATGACGAGCTTGGGGAGCTTGCTGTTTTTGTTGACGCGGTTGAGGACGCGGAGGAGGTTGATGGTCCTCATGACGAGCTTGGGGAGCTTGCTCTTGTTCTTGTCGTGGTTGATGCCGAGGAGCGTTGTCTTGCACCCTGTGGCGAGGAGGACGTCGAGCCGCCTGCGCAATGGGCTGCTCTTCTTCTTCTTCTTGGTGTAGAGAAGGCTCGTCATGACCATCATGTTGCCGACGTGGGCGCTCATGTCGATGATGACGCCTTGGAGGATCTTCGCGTGCTTCACGTCGACGGTGATCTTGTTCGTCCTCTTCGGAAGCGTCACTTGTTGTTGAAAGGACATGTCGACGTCGATGGCCTTGGTGGTCCATGCGAGGTTGCTCTTGTTGAATCAGTGTCCTTGGTTGTGGCCGGTTCGCTTCGCGCCTTGGGGGTCTTGCGGAGAGGTCACCATAGTAGCTTGACGTTGCGGCGTGACGCGGAGATGGTACCGCTTGCGAAGATCTCATGGATCGAAGAACGGGTCCATCCCGGTGCCTTGAAGCGTGACGGCGAGGAGCACTTGATTCACTTGAGGAGTGCCGAGATGATCTTGATTCGCGCGAGCGTGGCCTTGCGAGTCCACCAATGATGCGTTGAAGCTTCTCATCCGTTGAGGCGAGTGCACGACCAAGAGCTTCATTTTGATGACCGAGGTTGTGTTGCATGGCATGCATTTGGCCACGGACTTCTTCGAAGCGGTTGTCGATGTTCTTGAATTCCACACGGGCCTCGCTAAATTGTTCATCTTGGCGCCGCTCGAGAACTTCACAACGATAGTTGAATTCTCCTCGGACCTTCCAATGGTCCCATCTTGTCATGAATTATGTGTCATCCTCCGGAGGTGGTGGTGGTTGGGATGGATCTCCATGCCTGTCCATGATGCAAAGCCACAAGGGTTGTATATGGAGAGAAAGGGTGCGTAGAGTTAGCCTTTTACCTCACCTTGGAGATTATATCAAACCAATTGCCACACAAAAGAGCGAAAAGCGTGCAAAGTGAAATGGCAAGAAACTCACACACAAATATGCTACAACTCTCAAAAGGCTTTTGGTGGAAGGTTAGGATTGTGGAAAACCAGATGAAACGATCCAAGCAAAAGGTTATTGTCCTACGTGGTAAAGAACCAAAGATCAAAAGCAAAAGGATACGATCTACAAAAAAACACGGAAAACACACACGTGGAGATAAACGGGGTTAGCACGACTATGAAAATGAGCACAAAAGGTCCTAACGAAGACTACGCTCGGTTGTCGTGCCAACTCAAGGAGAGACCACAACTCGTTTGCCAAAAGAGGATAAGCAATAGATTTGTGCACTTGCCTCGGTGCGCTCTTTTTTTTCTCTCTTTCTTGGCTTACAAGCTTGGTATTCTCTTTGTATTGGGAGACTATGTATCTTTTTCTCTTTTTCTTTTGTTCCTTTTTTTGATTCTTTTTCCTTTTCTCCTTGCTATGCTACTATGTTAGCTTTTGTATTTGGCCTCACACTCACTTTCCAAAGGCAAGTGCACAATGCTTAGACAAACACAAAATGAGTTGCTCTCATAGGATAGATACACACAAAGGAAGATATGGGAATTTGTCAAGGTGGTGCAAGTTATACCTTTGGTATTGTTGATGGCTTGCAACCGTTGGTGGTGGATGATGTTCGAGTGTCGCGGTGTCGAGGAGCGCGGGTGACGTTGATGCGGAAGCTTGTGTTAAGATGGCGACAAACACGCGAGACACGAACAAGCTAAAGGGGGAAAGTCAGCAAGCGAAAATGAGGTGTCAAGAAGAAGGAAAAACCTTCTGTTACTGGCGGTAGTACCGCTTGGTACAGGCGGTAGTACCGGACGGCGGTAGTACCGCTTGTTACGGGCGGTAGTACCGCTGGTGACAGAACACGAACGAAAACGAGATCCACTTGACACAAACCTCAAATCCGTGGGAAATCTGACCGAAAGGCTGGCTAGGAACCAAAGGGGCTATAGATCGACTCCCAAAGCAACAGATCTATGGACCAAAACCACGAAAAACTCACCAAATCCAGAGATCGATCCGAAGGCAAATTGGGGCTCTTTTTGGTGGGATTTTCGATTTTAAGGCGGATAAAAGAAAAATTGGGGGGAAATTCGTGATCAACCGTGCTCTTGATACCAATATGTTGGGGGGTAACCCTGGGGTTGGCCCGATCTTTCACGAATTCCACGAGAAACGAGGGGGAAAGAGGTGGTCGGGGATGAAATCGGGGAAGGCGATGAAAACCACGAACACACTCACACCAAAACACGATACACGCCTACTCCTCACGCCGGTGGCAACCGGTCCAACATAATCCCTAGGATCGGTGTTGGGCGAAGCTCGCTCTCCACGCCAACAACGGGGGATGAGGTGCTTGGTGAGATCTTGACGTCTTGGGGGCGAGAAACCGAGAACCCAAGGCCTTGTACAACTTGAACGCACTAGGCAAGATCCAAGAGGGGGGTGGATAATCCGGTGCTCCTTGGTAGGAGCATGAGACCAATAGATATAAGTCCTCAAAGGGTTTCCTTAATATCTATTATTATCCAAGTCTAGGGTTTACAATAGAGGGTGGGGGCTATATATAGACCAACCACAAAAACAGGGGTAGTTTGGGAACAAATAGCGAAATATAGAGGGGGTTACAAGGCGCTGGGCCGAATTAACACGTTCAGGCCTTTCCAGGTCCGGTAGTACCGGTCCAGCTCGACCGGTAGTACCGGTCATGCGGTAGTACCGCTTCCAGGCCGGTAGTACCGCTTGTCGTCCTGGGACTTGCGCTGGGGCCTTCTGTTGGTGGCGGTAGCAGGGGGCGGTAGTACCGGATCCGGGGCTGGTAGTACCGCCAGTGAGCATTTGGGCCGCTCCGGGGCCTTTTGTTGTTGGCGGTAGCATTGGGCGGTAGTACCGGCTCTGATCGTCCGGTAGTACCGTGGCGACAGAGAGCGCTTGGTCTCTTCTTTGGTGCTCCTCAAATCTGTGGGTTCTCTTCAGACTGATGTTGCACAAGGTATGGGTATGAAGTAGCAGTCCATCCAAAGGTGTATCGAAGTCACACAAGGAGAGGAGCGAGTTCACCTTAGCTTGAAGGAGTTTGGTTCGGGAGCGAGTCATGGGTCCACTTGGGGAGCTTGTGGGAGTAGATGTAGTAGCGGTCGTAGGACGGGCTGCATCAGTCCTTCTCAAGTACTTAAGGATATTCTTTACCGCTGTCCAGTGACCTTCACCTGGATTAGCCTGGTATCTGCTCGTAACACTTAGAGCATAGGAAACATCTGGGCGAGTACATATCATTGCATACATGATGGATCCAATAGCCGAAGCATATGGAACCCTGCTCATGCGCTCACGCTCATCAGTAGTCGAAGGACACTGAGTCTTGCTGAGTTTAATGCTGTGAGACATGGGCAAGAACCCCTTCTTAGCCTCTTCCATGCTGAACCGTTTCAACACTTTGTCAATGTATGTACTCTGACTTAATCCAATTAGCCTCCTTGATCTATCTCTATAGATCTTGATGCCAAGAATATATGCCGCTTCTCCTAAGTCCTTCATCGAGAAACTATTTTTCAATTATGTCTTAACAGACTCGAGCATATGAATGTCATTTCCAATCAGCAATATGTCATCTACATATAAGATTAGAAATACCAACGCTCTCCCACTTTCCTTCTTGTAAACACAAGGCTCTTGTTTGTTTTTGATGAAGCCAAACTCCTTTACAACTTCATCAAATTGAATGTTCCAACTCCGAGATGCTTGCTTCAGCCCATAAATGTACTTTAGAAGTTTGCATACCTTTACAACATTGTTTGGATCGATAAAACCTTCGGGATGCATCATATACACGTCCTCAGTTAGGATTCCATTTAGGAAAGCCGTCTTGACATCCATCTTCCATATTTCATAGTCGAAATGTGCAGCAATGGATAGAATAATTCGTATAGATTTAAGCATCGCTATGGGCGAGAAAGTCTCGTCGTAGTCAACTCCTTGAACTTGTCAAAAACCTTTTGCAACAAGTCGAGCTTTATGGATGTGAACATTTCCATCCATATCAATCTTATTTTTATAGATCCATTTGCACTCAATGGCTTTAAAACCATCAGGCAGGTCAACCAAATTCCAAACTTGATTATCTCCCATGGACTCTATCTCGGATCTCATGGTGATTAGCCATTTCTAGTCCGGTCCACCATCGCCGTGATAGGTCGCAGGCTCATCATTATCTAACAATAATAATTCCCGCGTTTCGCGGAGCCTTGCCGACCATCATGGTTGTGGTGCTTCTATTGCCACGGGTTCCTCAACTTGTTCTGCTACAATAGCATCACTCGCAGAAGCATCCCCGATTGGCTCATCTTGAACTTCTTCAAGTTGCACCGACCTTCCACTCGTTCCCTTTGTGAGAAACTCTTTCTCTAGGAAAACACCGCTACGAGTGACAAACACTTTCCCTCTTCTCGGTTGTAGAAGTAATACCCTAAGGTTTCCCTCGGATATCCCACAAAAATGCACTTATCTGATTTGGGTGTTAGCTTGTCTGACTGAATTCGCTTGACAAATGCATCACAACCCCAAATCTTTAGAAAATACAAACTGGGATTCTTTCCAGTACACATATCATATGGTGTCTTAACTACGGATTTAGATGGTACCCTATTAAGTGTGAAAGCTGCCGTTTCTAGAGCGTATCCCCAAAATGATAATGGTAAATCCGACTAGCTCATCATCGAATGAACCATGTCCAACAAAGTTCGATTGTGTTGTTCGGAGATCCCGTTTCTTTGAGGCGTTCCAGGTGGCGTGAGTTATGGAACAATTCCGCAACTCTTAAGATGATTGCTAAATTCGTGACTCAAATATTCACCTCCACGATCAGATCGCAAGGCCTTTATTTTCTTGCCACGTTGATTCTCTACCTCACTCTTTAACTCCCTAAACTTTTCAAAAGTTTCAGACTTATGCCTCATCAAGTAGACATAACCATATCTACTGAAATCATTAGTAAAAGTAATGAAGTAGTGATATCCTCCTCTGGCTGTCGTGCTCATTGGTCCACATACATCAGTATGTATGAGTTCCAACAAGTCTGTCGCTCTCTCAGGTAAACCCGAAAAAGGTGACTTGGTCATCTTTCAAGTAAACAAGCCTGACATGTCTCGTATGATTCAAAAACAAACGAAGTTAGAAGACCATCACCATGGAGCTTCTTCATGCGCTTTTCACTTATATGCCCCAAATGACAATGCCATAAATAGGTAGGACTCAAATCATTAGGCCGAAGCCTTTTAGCACTAACATTGTAAACATATGCATCATCAAGATTTAAAATAAATAACCCATTCACAATGGGAGCATTAGCCATAAACATATCATTCTTAGAGATTACATAACCATTGTTCATACTCGCAAAGGAATATCCATCCCTCATCAAACATGAAGGTGATAAAATGTTTCGACCCATACTTGGAATGTAATAACAATTATTCAACTCCATAATAAATCCTGACGGAAGGTGAAGTTGCATGACGCCGACGAACAATGCAGCAACCCTTGCTTTATTTCCGACGCGAAAATCCACTTCTCCTTTCTGCACTTCTCTAGTCCTTATTAGCCCGTGCATCGAATTGCAAATATGAGCAACCGATCCGGTATCAAATACCCAAGAGTTAACATAGGAATCAGCGAGAAGAATGTCCACAACATTTACAAAAAGCGTACCTGAGTGGGAAGTACTCTTACTTCCACTCTTCTTCAAAGAAGCCTGGTACTTGCTGCAGTTTCTCTTCCAGTGGCCATGTTCATGACAAAAGAAGCACTCAGTGTCTTCTACTGGTCCAGCCTTTTGCTTGGGTGCAGGCTTAGGGATCGTATCCTTAGCCTTGCCATTATTCTTCCAAGAAGTACCCTTTTTCTTGAAGCTAGGCTTGTTCTACACAGTCATCACATGGCTATGCCCTGCACACTTCTTCATGTCACTTTCTGTTGTTTTTAGCATCCCACATAACTCATTAAGGCCCTTCTCCACCCCATGCATATGGTAGTTCGAAATGAACTGCCCATAGCTAGATGGAAGAGACGCCAAAATGAAATCAGTAGCCAACTTTTGGCCTAGTGGAAAACCAAGCTTTTCCAAAGGCTGACTGTAACCAACCATTTTGATCACATGGAGGCCTACACCTGCTCCCTCTGCCAGCTTGCATTCCACAAAGGACTTGGCGACATTGTACCTCTCAGTCCTAGCCTGAGTCTGGAACATGTCCTTAAGCGCGACAATCATATCGTACGCTTCCTGATCCTCAAACTTCTTTTGGAGTTCAGGTTCCATGCATGCAAGCATATGACAACTAATGTGGCATCCCGCAAAACCACTACTAGAAAATCGCGTTGTTTTTGTGCATTGCATCGTCATCATCATGCATTCTTTGTCTGAAACTATTTTCGAAACGCCTAGTTTTGTTTTCTAAATAGCCCCCGTCTTATCTCAAATTAAAACATCGGTCTGTTCAGGTCTTTTATTTGTCTAAAACTATTTACTAAATTTATTTTAAAATAAAAGAAAACCCTAGTCTAAAATTTCTAGTCCTAAATTTACCCAATCCTAGTCTACCCACTAATCCCCTCCCTCCACCTCACCTTCCCCTCCACCTCATCACACCCACCGCCACCTCACAAATCCACCCTCCCAGCCCACCTGGGCGCGTCCCCACACCCCTCTCTCTCTCACCTATCCCCCACCTCCCCCCCCTCTCTCTCTCTCCCTCTGCCAGCCTGGCCCCACCCTAGGCCCCACTCCCGCCCTGGCCCCAGCACACACCCACCCGCGCCGGCCCACCACTCTCTCACCCCAACCGACCCACCCCACACCAACACGCACACCACACCACACCACACCTGGCCCCACTGCGTCGCTGGTCCCACCCCCCTTGCCCAACCCACCCCACCTCCCCGCCTCCGGCCCCACTTCTCCTGGCCCACTCCCCACCAACCCGCTCCTCCTCCTCTCTCCTCACCTCTCTCCGACCACGACGCCTTGCACGGCGTGCCCCGTCGGCCTCCTCGCCACGCCCCTTCTCCTCCTCCCGGCCGCCGCCACTGGCTCCTCGCCTCCCGCTCGCTCCCCCCTTCCCCTCAGCGTCGCCTCTTGCTCCGCCGTGGCCTCCACCTCTCGGCCAGCTGTCGAGCCTGCTCGCCCCATGTCCTGCCGCCTCTGGCCCTCACCATGATGACCCCTCCGCATCGAGCCGCGTCCTCCCGCCTCTCACTGGCGCCGCCTCGCGCTAGATGCTGGTCGACAACCTCCGTCGCCTGGCGCCCGCTCTGAAGCCGCCGTGGCACCCTCTCCGGCCGCTCGCCTCGAGCTTTCAAGAATTGCCGCTGCCGCCGAGCCTCCTCTTCCGCGCCTCGCCGTCATGGCCAGGTCCCTTCACCTCGCCGGAACCGCGTCTGGCCGTCGCCACCTCCCGAGCACGCCACGCCACCACCCCAACGCCGGGGCTCCACCCGACGCCGGCGAACCATGACCACCGACCGCCTTCCTAGCCACCTCCACCGCCCGTCCCGCTCCGCATCCACCGATTCACCGTGAGCCCTGCGGCCCCGTCCTTCGCATCCCGTCGGCGCCCTCTGCTTCGGGACCGCCATTTCACCGCCACCTCTTGAGCCTCGGTCGCGCCCGCCTTGGCGCCTCCCGTCAAATGCGACCTGCGCCGTGTCGATGACAACAAGGATGCGTGGTTTGGTCTCTGCCGAGAGGGTGTATGCTTGAATCAAAGAGGCCATGCGACAAGATCGACAACGGGAAGCACAAGAAGGACCATTGAAAAGTTTAGCCAAGATCTTCACGGAACCTAGACGTCGAGACCCCGAGTGCGCCTACACGGATTCGATGACCGAAGTAATTCTACACGGAACGCCAAGACCCTATACCCCGAAGACCGAACCCTGGCGCGTCAAGTTCTCCTTCCCGGACTCAAGGACTCCGACCGGGTGCGACTAGTACTTCCCCGTGGATGCCAAGTTCTGCATCTCGAACGCCGAGACCGACCCCGTGGGACCCGACAAGATCTGCGCGACGGCAAGATCGGCCGCTTGGGCCCAAGTTTCCCGTCACGACAAGTTCTCCATCTTGTATCCGATCCCGTCGAACCCTGAACCCTGTCGAACCCCGAACCCCCGGAACCAAGATCGCCGAACCCTAATGTGTGAACCTTTCTCCCGAGCCCTATTTTATAAATGCTATATATAAAACTTGTTGCATATAAATTGCCATGCTTGCATACATAATGTCATGTGGTTTGGGGGCCTTATGCCGATTCACCTTATAATTAAATATGGGGCCCATATGCGGACAAATCTAGTCTTATATTGGCCTCATTTAAATTTGCGTAGCGAACCGGTAACTTATCTTGCCCTGTTATTACAACATTTAATTTGCGGGGTAGATAAATAACTTGAACCGTTTAATTAATTGTCGGGACCCCGGTTTCGCTTAATATGACCTAATTGCATCGCATCTTTGCCATGTCATGCATCATACATGCATCATGCCCGATCTTTTGTCGTAGTATTAAATATTGCATCCGGTGTTCATTCTAGTGTTTTGGTTCTTCGCGGATAAGGCCGTTGAGTTGATGCGAGTGTCGACCCGATCTTCGGTTGAACCTTCGACAATGTTTTCAGGCGAGCACCTCCCCCTTTCTACCTATCTTACATTTATAGTATTTATTCCCTCCTGTTGATCTATTGCTATCTGTGTTGCGATGCTCTAGTTTTCGTACCCGTGATATCCCTTGCAGCCTTATATTGCCTTGGACACATCCTATTACCTATTGTTTGGTAGATAGTTGGACTTATGCGCGTCGTGATCTTGCTCAAGTGCTTTGTTAATGTCGCCAAGTACCACAGCTTGTTGGAGTATTTGCCCCATGTTTATTGTTGGAGATGATCATAACTTTAATTCTGTTTAACAACTAAAATTGAAGTAGGTAGCAGGAGGCAATTGGGCAATAGATATTATTTGGTTGTTAACCATCCACTTGTGTCCAGTAGGACCCCGAGTACTTGATACCTGTTCCTTGAATATTCGCCCTATCCACATCCGGGAGGATTATGGGACCCCCTTGAGCCACAGCTTGATTCATTCTTATTTCTTGGGGCCACAAACTAGTTTGAGGTTTTATTTACTATCCTGTACTTATGCCATGCTTTACTGCTTTATTATGATTATGCGAGGAGCACCTGTACTGTTTAGGTAAGCGGAGTGTTTTCGCGGTATCGACAAGCCCAGTTTTGGGTCCCCAGTCATTTACAGCCACTGACGCAAACCTTGAGTCCTTCTCGGAGTCATCTAGCTTCGTTGCGGGTGTACTCAATGGGGTGGCCCCCTGAAATATTTCTGAATCCTGTGATTGCTTTGTCATGAAAGCCTCGTTGGGTTTTGATTTGGTTTTTCCGAGGTTGATCGAGTGTGTGTTGCTATTTGTGCACCTAGGTAAAACTTTCTGAAAGCCGTGTCCGCGGTTATGGACGACTTGGAGCACAGTATCTCGATCATAGACAACTATAACTAAAGTAGTACTATAAATTTGACTTTATAATGGCTAGTAATCAGCTTCACTATAATTGAATGGCTAATAAAACTGCCAACAATTGCTTGTTTGGGTTGTCGCTTGCGACCATTGTATCTGACTAGTAAGTATTGCAACTACAACGGAATGGCTAAATAAAAGTACCAACAACTGCTGGATTTTGGGATATCTCATGCTAACCGTATATTTGACTAGTAAGTGTTGCAACTACAACGGAATGGTTAACTAAAACTGCCCACTGCTTATTATATCAGGATGACCATCTATACCTGACTAGTAATTGCTGCAACGATAACTGAATAAATAAAGCGCCAGCGGTGAGTTCTTCGGTGGACTTCCTCGTTTGGAATCGAGGGGGAAATGCCAGGATGGGTATGTTTGGTGGTAGTATCAGGTTGGATCCGAATAGGTCTTTCTTACCCCTCTCTGATAGCCGCCAGTTGTACCGAGTCTCTATAGGTTGTTTAGTGCATGTTGCCGCTGCCGCTTCAGTCCACCATACCTATGTAGGCGAGGACCGCCGAATTCTAGTCTCGCCGTGTACTGGCCTCAAGATCGACCGCTCTCTCTTTTTCCTTTGCCCTTTGCCGCACCCCTTTGTTTAGCAGGTTTTGAGATCGGCGTCGTTAGCGGGTTACCCTTGGCTCGGCTCGGGGGTTATGGACGCCATTGGTTATTCTTCAGGGCTCTTAGCCCCATTTGCATCTTGTCCGTAGTCGGACGCTCTATCATTTTCAAGGTGATTTGGATCTTTGTATATTATATCTGTATTCTTGACTCATTGAGTTGTTGTGGTATACATATCTGTTCTGTGGGTCCCATCGAGGACTGTTGTGTAATGTTATTACTTCGTTTTCCACCCGCACGAAAGTGCCTGGTGGGCACCTTTGAATCGTTTCTATGCGGGTTCGGCGGGAATCGCTGAAACTTGCATAGGGTCGATTCTAAGGTGTTGAGTGGTATCAGAGCTCAGCAGTTGCGATACCCCACAAGTCCAGCCTGTAGGATAACCTAGCTAACAGCCGAAGTAGAGTGTCAAAACTATTTTTGCAAAATCGGTTGGATCGTTCTGATTAGGTCTGATTTTATTCCTTACCCCTCTACTGCTCTCCTCTCACCTCTGCGTGTTTTGAATCCGCTCTCTTCTCTCTCTTCGAGTCCAGGAATTCTCGTGGTTGGGTTCCATCGTACCTTCAGGGTTTCGCTTCCTCCTTTGATAACGGTGTTCTACCATCCGGTGTTCATGCTGCCTGAGGAATCCGTCTACTGTGGTACCATCATTTGTTCCTTGCTTGTGCCTCCCAGTGTTTTCCGACGCGACGACATCATCTACGCCAGATCCGATGCAGAGTCTGCATCGCTCATTTGTTTCCAAACCTCGCTTGTCGAGATCTTCAGTCTAATTCCGAGAGTTGGTTGCATAATCCGCCTATTCGTGTACAGAGTAATGGTTTGGGTGCGCGATGGACTGATCACCATCCGACTACTCTTATCATTCGCTCTTGTACATCGAATTGTTGGAGATATGCCCTAGAGGCAATAATAAATATAGTTATTATTATATCTTTGTGTTTATGATAAATGTTTACATTCATGCTATAATAGTATTAACAAGGAAACATTGATACTTGTGTGATTTGTAAACTTAATTTGAAGTCCCTAGTATAGCCTCTATACTTCACTAGCTTTTTGGTTGATTAATGATTATGGTTTCCCTATCATGAACATTGAGATGTTATCAACAACAAGATCATATCGTTAGGAGAATGATATGGTGGACATACTCCTATAGATAAGCATAGAATAAAGATCAAGTCATTTCAATAGTTCAATTGCTATATGCTTTCTGATACATAGTAACCTAATTCCTTCGACCATGAGATCATGCATATCACCTTTACCGGATGGATGCTTTGATGACATCAAACACCACACCGTAACTGGGTCGCTATAAAGGTGGCATTGAGTGTTCGGAAAGTATTGGTTGAAACACATGGATCAAGAGTGGGATTTGTCCATCCATATGACGGATAGATATACTCTGGGCCCTCTCGGTGGAATGTCATCCAATTAGCTTGCAAGCATGTGACTGGCTCACAAGGGATCACATATCACGGGAACGAGAAAAGAGTACTTGTCGGTAACGAGGTTGAACTAGGTATGCAGAGATACCGACGATCATAACCTCGGATAAGTAAACTATCGTGAGACAAAGGGAAATTGGTATCGTATGTAAGTGGTTCATTCGATCACAAACTAATCGTAGAAATATGTGGGAGCCATATGAATTTCTAGATTCCTCTATTGGTTATTGTTCGGAGAAGTGTCTCGATCATGTCCGCATAATTCACGAACTGTAGGGAGACACACTTAAGGATTCGACGTTGTTTTGAGTAGTTATGGTATTATGAGAAAGAGACCGAATGTTGTTCGGAGTCTCGGATGGGATCCGGGATATCACGAGGTGATCCGGAATGGTCCGGAGAATAAGATTCATATAAGGAAAGTCCCGTTTCGGAGTTCGGGAATGATTCCGGTGTTTTCATCGGGAATATTCTAGAAGGTTCCGGATTGTCCGGCACTCCGGGGGGGAGGGTACATGAATGTGTCATTACATATTGAATGATTGCTCATGTACTAAGTGTTCTTGCTGTTCCAAAACTGAAAAGTCAAACTGCTAGTTTGAAAGTCAAACGGCTAAAACAGGAAACTGTGGAAAACAGGAAACTGTGGGAAATAGGAAACTGTGGGAAACAAGAAAGAGGTGGTTGGAACCGACTTGGGGGAGGAGTCCCTCCAAGGCCAGCGCCAACAAGGCCGACTTGGGAGGACCTCTCCCTTGGCCGCTCCCACTTATAAAAGGAGGGGCAGGGCCTCCTCTAGACACACAAGTTCCTATCCTCTAATCTCCGGTTTAGAGCCATTTTGGTTTAGAGCTTCTAATTGCTCTAGCCTCGGTTTAGAGCCTTCTAATTGGTGCGTCTAATCCCTAGACCACTAATAGCCTCTCTCATACTCCACCATACTCGCTCGGCTTAAGGCGAAGCCTGGGATCTCCTCTACTTAGGTACCACGCCACAGTTCCGGAATCGCGAGAGAGTGCTACAACCTCCATTTTCTTTGGAACAAGGAGAGGAAGGTCTTCGTCGAATCTGAACGTGTGACCGATCATGGAAGCGCCTTAACGCAGCCGGAAGGATCGTCTACACGATCTTGAGATCGGAAGAGTACGACTACATCACCCACGAATCGCTCTCGTTAAACACTTTGGAATCTTCGAGGGTAAGTTATTCCATCGACTCGTTGCTACAATCTAGTAGATAGATCTTGGCTTGTTTGTTTGTATGCGATAGAAATTTTTTGTTTTCCATGCTACGAACCCCTACACGAATCAGTGGATCCAGCAATTTTACTCCGTCCACGGAAGCTAGAGGTGGCTTTATTTGTTGATACCTCTACCTTCGACCTTTTGTTTCCGGAGTGTTTCCCTCAACGGTCCCGGACAACGACCTCTTGTTAGTGGTGTCGCGAGGATCTACATGAAGCGCGAAGGATCAGATCGCCGCCCTTCTTCCCGGTACCATGAGGCGGATCTCGAGGGCGAAATCCATTGTTAGTGGTGTCGAATTGTGGCATCCCGCAAAACCACTACTAGAAAATCGTGTTGTTTTTGTGCATTGCATCATCATCATCATGCATTGTTTTTCTGAAACTATTTTCGAAACGCCTAGTTTTGTTTTCTAAATAGCCCCCGTCTTATCTCAAATTAAAACATCAGTCTGTTCAGGTCTTTTATTTGTCTAAAACTATTTACAAAATTTATTTTAAAATAAAAGAAAACCCTAGTCTAAAATTTCTAGTCCTAAATTTACCCAATCCTAGTCTACCCACCAATCCCCTCCCTCCACCTCACCTTCCCCTCCACCTCATCACACCCACCGCCACCTCACCAATCCACCAGCCCTCCCCACCTTCCCACCCTGGCGTCCCCACCCTCTCTCTCTCACCTATCCCCCACCCCCCCTCTCTCTCCTCTGCCCCTGGCCCCACCCCTCCCCACTGCCCCAAAGACACACCCACCTGCCGCCCACCGCCTCTCACCCCAACCGACCCACCCCACAACACGCACACCACGCACCACGCCACCGACCTGGCCCCTTGGCGCCTGGTCCCACCCCTGCCTGCCCAACCCACTCCCCACCTCCCTGCCTCCCGGGCCCCACTTCTCCTGGCCCCGCGTGGCCCGCTCCCCACCAACCCCGCTCCTCCCTCCTCTCTCTCCCCTCACCTCTCTCCCCCGACCACGACGCACCCCGCCGGTGCCCCCGTCGGCCTCCCTCGCCCACGCGACCCCTTCTCCTCCTCCCGCCGCCACTCCGCCAGGCTCCTCCGCCTCGCTCCCCTCCCCCGCGTCGCCTCTTCGCTCCGTGGCCGCCACCTCTCGGTGCTGTCATGAGCCTGCTCCGCCTGTCATGCCTGCCTCCCTCACTAACGACCCTCCCAGACGAGCCGGCGTCCTCCGCCTCTCACCAAGCGCCGCCTTCACGCTAGATGCCGTCGACAACCTCCGTCGTCTCTGGCGCCCAGAGGCCGCCACTGGTGCACCCCTCTCGCCTGAGCTCGCCAAGAATCCGCTGCCGCCTTCGAGCCTCCTCTTCGCGCCTCCTGTCGCCCGCCTGCGGCCTTCACCTCGCCGCGTCGGCCGTCGCCTCCTCCGAGCACGCCACGCCACCACCCCGGCCGGGCTCACCTGACGCCCGGCAAGCCATGAACATGCCACCGACCTCCCTCCTTCGCCGCCACCTCCGCGCCCGTCCGCTCCTTTGCATCCACCGAGCCCCGTGCCGTCCCTCTGGCCCCGTCCTGCCGCGTCCCCGTCGGCGCCCCTCTGCCGCTGCGGGACCGCCATTTCACCGCCGCCTCTTGAGCTCGCCTCGGTCGCGCCCGCCTTGGCGCCTCCGTCCAGCAAGCTACGACCCTGCTGCCCGTGTCGATGACAACAAGGATGCGTGGTTTGGTCCTCTGCCAAGAGGGTGTATGCTTCGGAACTGTAAAGAGACCATGCGACAAGATCGACAACGGGAAGCACAAGAAGGACCATTGACAAGTTTAGCCAAGATCTTCACGGAACCTAGACGTCGAGACCCCGAGTGCGCCTACACGGATTCGATGACCGAAGTAATTCTACACGGAACGCCAAGACCGTATACCCCGAAGACCGAACCCTGGCGCGTCAAGTTCTCCTTCCCGGACTCAAGGACTCCGACTGGGTGCGACTAGTACTTCCCCGAGGATGCCAAGTTCTGCATCTCGAACGCCGAGACCGACCCCGTGGGACCCGACAAGATCTGCGTGACGGCAAGATCGGCCGCTTGGGCCCAAGTTCCCCATCACGACAAGTTCTCCATCTTGTATCCGATCCCGTCGAACCCTGAACCCTGTCGAACCCCGAACCCCCGGAACCAAGATCGCCGAACCCTAATGTGTGAACCTTTCTCCCGAGCCCTATTTTATAAATGCTATATATAAAACTTGTTGCATATAAATTGCCATGCTTGCATACATAATGTCATGTGGTTTGGGGCCTTATGCCGATTCACCTTATAATTAAATATGGGGCCCATATGCGGACAAATCTAGTCTTATATTGGCCTCATTTAAATTTGCGTAGCGAACCGGTAACTTATCTTGCCCTATTATTACAACATTTAATATGCGGGGTAGATAAATAACTTGAACCGTTTAATTAATTGTCTGGACCCAGGTTTCGCTTAATATGACCTAATTGCATCGCATCTTTGCCATGTCATGCATCATACATGCATCACGCCCGATCTTTTGCCGTAGTATTAAATATTGCATCCGGTGTTCATTCTAGTGTTTTGGTTCTTCGCGGATAAGGCCGTTGAGTTGATGCGAGTGTCGACCCGATCTTCGGTTGAACTTCGACAATGTTTTCAGGCGAGCACCTCCCCCTTTCTACCTATCTTACTTTTATAGTATTTATTCCCTCCTGTTGATCTATTGCTATTTGTGTTGCGATGCTCTAGTTTTCGTACCCGTGATATCCCTTGCAGCCTTATATTGCCTTGGACACATCCTATTACCTATTGTTTGGTAGATAGTTGGACTTGCGCGTCGTAGTCGCTTTCTCAAGTGTTGTTGCGTGTCGCCAAGTACCACAGTTGTTGGAGTATTTGCCGCATGTTTATTGTTGGAGATGATCATAACTTTAATTACTGTTTAACAACTAAAATTGAAGTAGGTAAGCAGAGGCACAGGTGGGCAATAGATATTATTTGGTTGTTAACCGTCCACTTGTGTCCTGTAGGACCCCGAGTACTTGATACTTGTTCCTTGAATATTCGCGCTATCCACATCCGGGAGGATTATGGGACCCCTTGAGCGAGCTTGATTCATTCTTATTTCTTGGGGCCACAAACTAGTTTGAGGTTTTATTTACTATCCTGTACTTATGCCATGATTTCGCTTTATTACGATTGTCGAGGAGCACTGTCTTTAAGTAAGCGGAGTGTTTTCGCGGTATCGACAAGCCAGTTTGGGTCCCGATCGTTTCTGACCAGCGCAAACCTTGAGTCCGTCTCGTAGTCGATTAGCCGTTCTTGGTGTACTCAATGGGGTGGCCCCCAAAATATTTCAATCCGTGATTGCGTTGTCGTGAAAGCCTCGTTGGGTTTTGATTTGGTTTTTCCGAGGCTGATCGAGTGTGTGTTGCTATTTGTGCACCCTAGGTAAAACTTCAAAGCCGTGTCCGCGGTTATGGACGACTTGGAGCACAGTATCTCGATCATAGACAACTATAACTAAAGTAGTACTATAAATTTGACTTTATAATGACTAGTAATCAGCTTCACTATAATGGAATGGCTAATAAAACTGCCAACAATTGCTTGTTTGGGTTGTCGCTTGCGACCATTGTATCTGACTAGTAAGTATTGCAACTACAATGGAATGGCTAAATAAAAGTACCAACAACTGCTGGGTTTTGGGATATCTCATGCTAACCGTATATTTGACTAGTAAGTGTTGCAACTACAACGGAATGGTTAACTAAAACTGCCCACTGCTTATTATATTAGGATGACCATCTATACCTGACTAGTAATTGCTGCAACGATAACTGAATAAATAAAACTGCCAACTGTGTGAGTTCTTCGGTGGACTTCCTCGTTTGGAATCGAGGGGGAAATGCCAGGATGGGTATGTTTGGTGGTATCAGTTGGATCCGAATAGGTCTTTCTTACCCTCTCGATAGCCGCCATTGTACCGAGTCTCTATAGGTTGTTTAGTGCATCTTGCCGCCGCTTGATCCACCATACCTATGTAGGCGAGGACCGCGAATTCTAGTCTCGCTGCAATCGCCTCCTCAGATCTTGACCGCTCTCTTTTCCTTTGCCCTTTGCCGCACCCTTTGTTTAACGGTTTTGAGATCGACGTTAGCGTGGTTACCCTTCCTCGGCCAAGGCGGTTATGGACGCCATTGGTTATTCTTCAGGGCTCTTAGCCCCATTTGCATCTTGTCCATAGTCGAACGCTCTATCATTTTCAAGGTGATTTGGATATTTGTATATTATATCTGTATTCTTGACTCATTGAGTCGCTGTGGTATACATATCTGTTCTGTGGGTCCCATCGAGGACTGTTGTGTAATGTTATTACTTCGTTTTCCACCCGCACGAAAGTGCCTGGTGGGCACCTTTGAATCGTTTCTATGCGGGTTCGGCGGGAATCGCTGAAACTTGCATAGGGTCGATTCTGAGGGTGTTACAACTAACCTCAAGAGAATCATCACATGTTCTCTTGTAGGAATTCTTGAGTGCAGCAGATGCATTATCAGCAGGTTCATCGGGGATTGGGGTATCCAGAACCGTTTCTTTTATCGCACGAGAACAATTCTCGAGTTACGGACCATCAATAGTTTGTTCCATTTAGTTTATCTTTGTCAAGAATCGAACGCAAAGAAAAAGGTGATGAAGTGTTCGGTGCCATTGATCTACAACAGAAAACATGCAAAATACTAAGCCATGTAACCATGAAAGAGTAAAACATATTAAACAATTTAATAGCATATACTCCCACATAAATCAATATCCCTCTTTGATACTAAGTGATTCAAGATCCATAATTAACAAGTCGACTAGTGAGCTTTAGCATCACTGCTAGAAGACAAGGTAAATCGGTAAGCAACACTTGCTAATCATATCACATATGACTCTTGTTGTTGGGTGACATCTCTATGTCAAAACTAGGCGTCCAACCTTTATGACCCAAGGTCCTTAACCGTTAAGATGACCTTGTCAAGCTCACCAACCCTTATGCGTGTAGGTATCCGATACAAACCCATCCAGCCAAGGAAAATCGTGGCACCCTAATTTCATAGGCCCACCAACGATTGTACAGGGCATAGGATGGTGCAAGGTTTGGTTGGGAGGGTACGGTATAACTCAAACTTTGTGAGGGATCGTTCTACTTCTATCATCTAAGCATGCATAGAGTAAAACACAAAAGAATATCATTCAGATAGATGTTACACAGTATGGCCCATTTTCTCATGGTGATCTCTATAGCCATAGAACCTATCCACCATGATGATCTCCATCTTTATGTTCCATGCGAGCCATCCTCCAAGTGATGAGTCCTCCAAGAACTAATACAAGCTATTACTCCTAACAGCTAGTAATAAAAATTACATAGTACTGGGATCATCACAAGTTGGCACACGGGCCATTTCAATAATTAACAATACATATGGCTCCAACTGTGTTGCCCTACTCACGACACGCAGGTCATGCAAAATTTCATACATGCATCACATACACATATGGTCCATACTAATCACATACATCCTGCGAAAACAAGTTATGCATAGAATCGCATTCTACCGTATCATGTGAACTCGCAACAACTAGTTACCTTACCGAGATAGAAAAGGATCTACGATTAAGGGGGGTCTAGGGGGTCTCCCCCTGCGGAGTTCGAAGGGGCAGCGCACCTCGCGGTATCTACACAAAACTGTGAAAAATGGGAGATCGAATCTACACAATTTTCTTTAAGGATTTTGATCGGCAAATCAAATTTACCATAAACCGACTATTGTTCCGATTCGATCAAACTCCTTTGATCACGGTACATAGATTTTAGATCTAGTGTTAGGGGTGACCCCTTGGGGTGGCCCAATCTTTCACGAATTCCGTGGGAATCGAGGGGAAAGTGGTGGAAGGGGAAAGGGGATGAAATCCACGAACACATGAGAAGAACTCAAAGAACACACACACACACACACATACACACACACACACACGAAAACACGATACAAGTCGATAGCTCACGCCGGTGGCAACCGGTCCAACACAATCCCTAGGATCGGCGTTGGGCAAGGCACTCTCCCACGGCCAACAACGGGGTTGAGAGGCTTGATGATATCTTGACTACTTGGGCACGAGACACGGAGATCCCAAGGACTTGTACAACTTGAACGCACTAGGCAAAATCCAAGAGGTTTGTGGATAATTTGGTGCTCCTTGTCAAGGAGCATGAGACAAATAGTTGATAGATCCTCTAAGGGGTGTCTTCAACTACAATTATCCAAGTCTAGGGTTTACAATAGAGGGTGGGGCTATTTATAGGCCAGCCACATAAACAGGGGTAGTTTAGGTACGAAACGGTAAAGTCTAGGCGAAATAAGGGTTACAGGCGGGCCGAAAGTTGACTTGAATCTGGGATTTTGGCGGGGTCCGGGCGGGCCGTGGTGGTCGCTGAAATTCCGCCGACATTTCCGGTCACCCACTGGAAAGCCTTACAGAAGGTGCTTTCAGTCGTCGCCGAAAGATTCCGGTCGTCGCTTGGATTATCGGCGAGGAGGCTGGTCGACCGGGCCGGTCGCCGGAAGTTCCAGCGAGAGAACCGGTTCGCTAGGCCTGGCGCTGGTTTGCTCTGGCGAATCTCCTCGGGCTGCCTTTAGTCCCTCCTTTGGCGATGCTTCAGTGGGTTCATAGCTGAGAATGCACAGGGTTTGGGAATGAAGTAGCAAGCCATCCAATGGTGTATTGAAATCACACGAGGAGAGGAGCGAGTTAACCTTAGCTTGTAGGAGCTTGGCCCGAGCACGGGTCATCGGTGCACTAGGGGGACTAGTTGGTGGGGATGTAGACGCATCCGTAGGACGGGCTGCATCAGCTCCCCCCCTGGGAAAGAGTCGTCCTCGACTCTTCAACCTTCTCAACTTCATCTTCTCCATGGTAGGGTCAAAGGTCCTTGACATTGAACGTCGGACTCACAAGGTACATTGATGTTGGAATATCGATGATGTAGGCATTGTTATTGATTCTTTTGAGGACCTTGAAGGGACCATCTCCCCTTGGTTTGAGCTTGGAGTCGCGATTATTGGGAAAGCGGTCTTTGCTCAAGTGTATCCACACAAGATTGCCTTCTTCGAAGATCATCTCTTTCTTGTTCTTGTTTAGCCGTGATGCTTAGCGAAGGACTTGTTGCTCGATCGTAGCTCTTGTGTCTTCATGTAACATTTTCATTGCTTGGGCACACTTGTCAACTTCCATGTTGGTGCGGTCATGCAGCGGAAGAGGTAATATGTCGAGCGCGGTGAGAGGCTCGAACCCATAGATGATCATGAACGGGCTCCTCATGGTTGTGGAGTGTTTTGCGCGGTTGTAGGCAAACTCGGCGTGTGGGATGCATTCCTCCCAATCTTTAAGATTCTTCTTTATCAACACGCGGAGAAGTGTGCCAAGGCTTCGGTTTGACGACCTCGGTTTGTCCATCAATTTGAGGATGCGAGGCGGACGAGAATAGGAGCTTGATGCCGAGTTTGGCCATGAGGGTGTTCCAAAAGTAGCTCATGAATTTTACGTCGTGGTCGCAGACGATTGTTCTTTGATGTGGACATCCCTTCTATTGGTACAACCTTTGTACCTACATCTACACACATACAAGGACCCATCACAAGATCTCGTGCCAAACAACTTAACTATCAGGTACTTTCGTTTCTTGGAACTATTCCTCACATACATGAGAATATGATTTTGCCTAAATCAGATGTATTTCTTACTCTTAGGAATGATGGACCAAGCATGGATGAGAGGGACAAGCATTGGAGCATGGCCATGCATGGTGATGGCAGCAAGCGTGTGATGATCCAAGAGAAGGCCACGGATGAAGATTTTAGAACTTTGAGGCCACCATAATGAAGAAAGAAGGCTTGGACGAAATATTCAAGATCAATACTTCACGAATTCGTCCATAGCTTAATATGGTGCTGCGACACCTTTATTTTGGGCCAGGTCCATGTAATTTTCGCAGGATTTAAATTAGCCACTTTTTAGATTCCGTATTTGAGGGGAAAAGGACTTCTAGGGTTGGATTCGGCCACCACTTCCATGGCTGGCCGAAACCCCACCTTTTCGCCCTTAAATATTCCCCATAGCCGTCACCCTAGACTCGGAATTTGTTTAGACATTAAGTTAGCCATCAGAGCAACTTCGCGAAGGCTCGAGCGTCGTAGAGGCCTCTTGTACTTCGCACCTACTCATGATCCCACCTTTTCAATAAAGCTTTCCTCTTAATCCGCAATATCTTGATTGCAATATTGGTTCTTACTTGTTCTCGATTTCAGGTAGGAATTAAGACCCTCGCTGGTCAGGCTGTCGTGTTCCCGCAGGATCGGTAACCTCCAGGAGATTGGCCTAGCGATTGCATTGGCGCTCGTGCTTGCACGTGTAGTCGGATCGTCAAGCCCGAACTCCACCAAATCGATTATCATCATCTCATCGAAAGATCGGACACCTTTGCCCTATCAAGTGGTATCAGATTTCAGGTTGCTCGGTGAGATTTTACTGTTTTCGTAGATTAGATCTGTTTTTACCTATAACCCACGAAAAAGCCAAAAACACAGTTAGAGTTTAGATCCATCCCATAACCAATCTACGCCTCGCATTATCTTTTCAGTTTTTGTATTGTTGAATTTGTGTCTACATCGTCGTGTCGAGTTGCTGGTCTTAGTGTCTCGTCCCTTAGAGTTTCGAGTTCTGATCATAGTAGTCACCGCCACACTCGACGATCACCGCCACCATATTCCGCCGCCATATACCCTTCCACCATAAACCCTAGTACTCCGCCACCGCCTTCGTACCGCGACACAGATCCGATCAGTTTCCTGCCGTGGTACGAGTCCGAGTAGAGTTATTGTCTCCTAGTTATTTCTTTTTTACTTTCCTTTGTTGTTTTCGTGTTAAGCTAAAGTCCGTGTCGAGCTAAGAGTCCGGTCGTAAGTCCAGAAGGAGAGCAAAAAAAAAATCTGAAACCGCCTCCGAAATTTTTTTCTGGCTATACTGTTTTTCGACCCCGGGGATCACTTTTCTCCATCGGCCGTAATAGCAATATTTTTTTGGTGCCTGCGCGCTTTCCGGAGCAAAATAAAAAATTTCGAATTTTTTTGGGGCTAACCTATTTTTAGACCCCATAGATCAGTTCTAGACACTCGCCATCATAGTGATTTTCCACCTCTTGGTTCGCTTTTCAGGGTGCCTTATCATCATACATTGCTTGTTGTGTCGCGTCGTGACATCGTTGGTGATCTAGGCTCGCGTCTCTAGTACGGTCTAGCCTAGGACCAGCACAGTATCGTCGTTGAGCATTCTTTCAACTTTTGCATTGCTGTTTTGATAATTGCTAACCCCCTTTGCTAAGCCTTCCCAGAGCTCCACAGATATTCTCCACGTGCGGTGTCTCGACTCCTGGTAATCGCTTGGCTCAATCTCTGGACCCACTGATCCACGCGGTTGCACATCGCCTTTTCCTGCTGTTTGGTAAGAACTTGTAAGAGCTTTGTATATTGCATGACGGATTACGCGTGACTTCCACCATCTTTTCGTAGTATATACCTGTGCTTTTTAAAGGACTAACCATGACAGATACTTCGCGGAACCCTGCCACAATGACGAACGAAGAACTACATGCCCACTTCTCCGAGCTCTTGGTCAGTCGTGCTGAAGACGTGGATACACGCCTAGGGGAGTTTGACACCAAGCTCACCAACGCCATGGACAAGATCGATGGACTCGAGAAATCCTTCAACGCCAATCTTGGTGCTCGGTTCAAGGAGTCTTGAACAGATTGCCCGCACCCACACCCGTACCTGGCGCATGACGCATTCCGATCACGGGTCATGGCCTGGTTCATTGCCGCCGCACCCAATGACTACCGCGGTAGACGCACCTCGGACTTCCGGCCATGCTGCTGCGACATTGAGACGGGCAGACGGGTACTACTACGACCCGACGACGATCTGTTTGACGAGGAGGTGGAACAACCTCCACAGTACTGCCGCCATCCTCGACATTACTACCGCAACGCCGACCACCGGTACGTGATGATGATCATGTTGCAAAACTTAAATTAAATATTCCATCTTTTGAGGGTAAATATAATCCTGATGCATATCTTACATGGGAGATGGAAGTAGAACAACGTTTTGCATGCTTAAAATATCCTGAGAATATGCGTGTTAGTGCTGCTACATATGAATTTACTAAATTTGCTTCCCTTTGGTGGTCTGAGTATTGCCGTTTAAATCCTACTAATATTCCTAGTACTTGGACTGCTTTAAAAACTGTTATGCGTGTTCGTTTTGTACCTCCCACTTATCAATGTGATTTACTAAAAAATCTGACACGTTTAGAGCAAGGGAAAAATTATATAGAAGAGTATTATCAGGAATTGCAAACGGGGATGGTTCAGTGCGGTCTTGTTGAATCTAATGAACAAATGCTTGCACGTTTCTTTGGTGGATTAAACAAGGACATTCAGCACATATTAGATTATAAGGAATATAATTCTATCACTCGTTTATTTCATCTTGCTTGCAAAGCTGAACGTGAAGTGCAGGAACGCCAACCACCATGGAGGAGGACTAATAATTCTGCAGGTCTCACATCCACTTGGACATCCCGACAATCAGCGTCTCCTCGTGATTCGCCACCAGCTACTACCACATCCAAGGCCACCACAAGATTTCCAGCTGCTCGTCCACCATCATCCAATGCTCCTGCTCGTAGTGCATCTTCTATGGCTTCCACGGGTAAGACAAAGGATATACAATCCCGCAAGTGCTGGGGTTTTGGTCATATTGAGAGACAGTGCACAACACAACATGTGATGATGGTGCGGGAAGATGGTCATTACGATTCAACGAGTGACTTTGATGAAGATACACTAGCCCTTATTTCTGCTCGAAATGGAGACAATTCTGATGCTGATGAAGAGACCGAGGTAATGGGAGCTTGTAACACCCTCAGAATCGACCCTATGCAAGTTTTAGCGAAACTCGCCAATCCCGCATAGAAACGATTCAAAGGTGCCCACCAGGCACTTTCGTGCGGGTGGAAAACGTAGTAATAACATTACACAACAGTCCTCGATGGGACCCACAGAACAGATATATATACAAGCGACTCCATGAGTCAAGAATACAGATATAATATACAAAGATCCAAATCACCTTGAAAGAAGGAGCATCTGACTACGGACAAGATGCAAATGGGGCTAAGAGCCCTGAAGAATAACCAATGGCGTCCATAACCCTGTCCAGGCCAAGCCGGAAGGGTAACCCTGCTAACGGCGTCGATCTCAAACCTGCTTAAACAAAAGGGGTGCCGACAAAGGGCAAAGGAAAGAGGCGTCGATCGAGGCCAAGATGCAGCGAGGCTAGAATTCGGTCCTCGCCTACATAGGTATGGTGGCGTGAGCGGCAGCAAGCACTAAACAACCTATAGAGACTCGATACAACTGACGGCTATCAGAGAGGGGTGAGAAAGACCTATTCGGAACCAACCTGATACTACCATCAAACAAACCCATCCTGGCGTTTCCCCCTCGAGACCAAACAAGGAAGTCAACCGAGGAACTCACACAGTTGGCAGTTTTACTTATTCGGTTATCGTTGCAGGAATTACTAGTCAAGTATAGATAAACATCCTGATAAAATAAGCAGTGGGCACTTTTAGTTAACCATTCTGTGATAGTTGCAACACTTACTAGTCAGATACAATTAGCATGAGATAACCCAAAACCCAGCAGTGGTTGGTACTTTTATTCAGCCATTCCGTTATCGTTGCCATACTTACTAGTCAGGTACAATGGTCGCAAGCGACACTCCGAACAAGCAATTGTGGGCAGTATTATTTAGCCATTCCATTGTAGTGAAGCTGATTACTAGTCATTATAAAGTCAAATTTATAGCAATAAACTTTAGTTATGCTTGTCTATGGTCGAGATACTGTGCTCCAAGTCGTCCATATCCATGGACACGGCTTTCGAAAGTTTTACCCGCCGGGTGCACCAATAGCAACACACGCCGATCAACCTCGAAAAACCAAATCAAAACCCAACGAGGCTTTCACTGAACAATCACAGATTCGAAATATTTCAGGGGCCACCCCTTGGAGTGTACCAAGCAGTAAGCAAGCTCGAGACGGACTCAAGGTTTGCGTCAATGGTCAGAAAGCGGGAACCCGAAAGTGTGGCTGGGCTTGTCGATACCGCGAAAACATTCCGCTTACCTAACAGATGCAGTGCTCCTCGCAATCGTAAATACATAAGTAGCATGGCATAAGTACAGATCGTAAATAAAACCTCAAACTAGTTTGTGGCCCCAAGAAATAAGACCGAATCAAGCTCGCCTGGGGGTCCCATATACCTCCCGGATGTGGATAGCGATAAATCAAGGAACAGTATCAAGTACTCGGGGTCCACGGACACAAGTGGGCGTTCGGAAACCAAATATTCTCTATCACCCACCGATGCCTGCTTAATTCCATTTTAGTTGTTAAACAGAATTAAAATGAACGTAAGTAAAACTAGAATCATCTCCAACAACATGCAGCAATACATCAACAATCGTGGCCTTTAAACGCATAGCAGACGTGAGCAAGCGACTACGACGCGCAAGTCCAACTATCTACCAAACAACAGGTAATAGGATGTTTCCAAAGCAATATAGGGCTGCACGGTATATCACATGTACGGAAACTAAAGCATCGCAACACAGATAGCAATAGATCAACAGGAGGGAAGTAAATACTATAAAAGTAAGATAGGTAGAAAGGGGGAGATGCTCGCCTGAAAACATTGTCGAAGGTTCAACCGAAGAACGGGGCGAAGCTCACATCAACTCAACGGTCTTATCCGCGAAGAAGCAAAACACTAGAAGAAACACCGGATGCGCTATTTAATACAACGGCAGAAGATCGGCATGATGCATGTATGATGTATGGCATGGCAAAGATGCGAGGCAATTAGTTCATATTAAGCGGAACCGGGGGTCCCGACAATTAGTTAGGTGGTTCAAGTTGTTTAGTTAACCCGCAATTTAAATGTGGTATTAACATGGCCAAAATATGGTACCGGTTCGCTACATCAATTTAAATGAGGCCAATATGAGACTAGATTTGCCCGCATATGGGCCCCATATTTAATTATTAGGTGAATCGGCATAAGGCCCCCAAACCACATGAATGTATGCATGCAAGACAATTATTATGCGACAAGTTATATTAAGTTATAAAATAGGGTTTCGGGAAGGGATTCACACATTGAGGGTCTCGACGGTCTTGGGGTTCCGGGGTTCGGGTTCGGTCTCAGGGCTCGACGGATCTGGGGTTCGAGGCTCGACGGAAGCGTTCTCGGACTCCGGGAGCGTTCTCGGATATCGGGGGGTAGTTCTTGTCGTGTCCGGGAAGCAGGGCTTGGTCCGGCGTCAGGGGCGCATCGGATTCTCCTGGTCGCTGTCGTTCTTGTTATCGCGAAGGTCTTGTCGGGTCCCCAAGTCGGGTCGGTCTTGGCTTCGGGGTGAAGTGCTTGTCGTTCTCGTGGCGATCTTTGCGTCCTCCCGGTTCGGGTCTTGGCGTCCGAGGGTAGATCTTGGCGTGTCGAGGGTGTCGAGTTCAAGGTTCTTGTGCCACTCGTTGGGGGCGTCCCTGTGGTAGATCTTGGGGGTATCGCGGTTTCGATGTCGATGGCGTCCTTGAATGGAATCGGTCACCGATAGCCTTCGCTTGTCAACACATGTCGATCTTGTCCATCGGATGGCGAACTTGAAAGGACAACAATGGTTGCAACACGGCCCCTCGGGGTTTCGAGTTGGTCTTGGCTTCCGATAGAGCATCGGCGAAACACGCATACTGTGAGCAGGTCTTAGCGTCGACAGGCTCGCGCCGACCGGACAAATGCGTCGGCGACATGGCGCCGGAGGAGGCAGCGGCGAGGCTCGGGCGAGCTCGGACGACGACCTCGCGGCGCAAGGGATGGGGTGGAGGCGCGGGGCCGACTCGGGCTCCGACGGCGAGTGGGGGAATAGCGGCGGGCTCGGCTTTGGGCGTAAAGGCGGTCCGGAGGGGCTCGAACTGGGCGGTTGACGGCTCGGGGAGGCGCGGGCTCGGGAGCACTGGCGGAGCGGGCAGCCTTCTTTGGGGTCGGAAGGCCTCAAAGGCGGAGGGAGGAGGATGGCCGCCATGGTGGCCTTGTTGTCCATGGCATGCGGCGGCAGAAGCGGCGTGGAGGGGTCGCAGGCTGTGAGAGAGCGAGTCGGGGAAGGGAGGAAGGAGAGGGAGAGGAGCGGGACAGGTGGGGCCAGGGGGGTGGGCCAGGAGAGCGTGGGGGCCACGGGGAGAGGGTGCGCTGGCCTGGCAGGTGGGCCAGGGGAAAAGGTGGGGGTGGGCTGGCGCGTGGTGTGCTGAGGTAGGCCACAGGGGAGAGAGGGTAGGATTAGGTGGCAGTTCCCTAGTGGTGGGGATTTGGGGAGAGGTGAGGTGTCGAGAGGGGGTTGGTTGGGGTGAGGTGGAGGCTGGGTGTGGGTAGATAGGTTGGTAGGAATAGGATTTAGAGGTGGACCGTTTGTAAAAACCTGGGGGTGGTCGTTCGGGTCGAAACGGCCCGTTCGACTGCCCCCACAAAAATTAATTAAATATTTTAGTTGTTTTAAACGGACGTTTGCCAACCGATAGCGGACAACAAAGGTAATTCGGGGACCCGGGTTTGTATTTTGAAAACAAGTCGGGCATTTTAGAAAACAAAACAAGTTTATCTGCAAATAGTTTTATGCAAACAATGCATGATGATGACGATGCAATGCACAAATTCAACGCGATTTTCTAGTAGTGGTTTTGCGGGATGCCACAGAGCTGAAGCTGCTGATCAATACAAGATCTTAATTACACAACGTGTGTTGAGTGTGCAATTGAGCAAATCTGAGCAAGATCAACGCCACAACCTGTTCCAAACACATGGTGTTGTCAAGGAAAGAGCTATACGGATCATCATTGATGGAGGGAGTTGTAATAATCTGGCTAGTGTTGACATGGTAGAGAAGCTTGCGCTTCCAACAAGACAACGCCCACATTCGTTACATCCAATGGTTTGAGAGTTCTCGCAAGATCAAGGTAACAAGAACGGTACGCGTGCATTTTACTATTGGTACATATTCTGATTTTGTTGATTGTGATGTTGTACCTATGCAAGCTTGTTCTTTGTTACTTGGTAGACCATGGCAATTTTATAGAGAATCTGTTCATAATGGCAAAACTAATCACTATTCTCTTATGCATGATGGAAAGAAAATTGGTCTAAAACCTATGACTCCCGAACAGATTTTAAAAGATGATCTTGCTAGAGCTAGTAGAGCTAAAACTGAGGAGAAAAATAAAAGTGAGAATCAGATTGTTGCTGCAGATTTTATACCACCAAAGTACACTAAATCTGATTCTACACATGCTACTGAAATTCGTTTGAACAGTTCATGTATGCTTGCAAATAAAATTGATATTGCTGAACTAGATGTAAACAATAATCAATGTTATGCAATTGTCTGCAAAGAGGTTTTGTTTTCATTTGAGGATATGCCTCCTTCTTTTCCACCCGCTATTCCTAACCTTTTGCAGGAATATGAGGACGTCTTTCCCACTGAGCTGCTACCAGGACTACCTCCTATTAGAGGAATTGAGCACCAAATTGATCTAATTCCTGGTGCCACGTTGCCCAACCACGCACCATATAGAACCAATCCAGAGGAGACAAAGGAGATACGACGCCAAATTCAGGAACTACTCGACAGAGATCATATTCGTGAGTCCCTTAGCCCCTGTGTTGTTCCTATTATTTTGGTACCTAATAAAGATGGTTCTTCGCGCATGTGTATTGATTGTAGAGCTATCAATAATATTACTATTCGATATTGTCATCCTATTCCACGTTTAGATGACATGCTTGATGAATTGAGTGTCTCTACCATGTTTTCTAAAGTTGATTTGCGTAGTGGTTACCACCAGATTCGTATGAAATTAGGAGATGAATGGAAAACAGCATTTAAAACTAAGTTTGGTTTATATGAGTGGTTAGTAATGCCGTTTGGCTTAACTAATGCACCTAGCACTTTCATGAGATTAACGAACGAAGTTTTACGTGCTTTCATTGGACGTTTTGTGGTAGTCTACTTTGATGATATTCTGATTTATAGCAAATTTTTAGAGAATCATTTGGACCATTTACGTGATGTTTTCAATGCTTTATGTGATGCACGTTTGTTTGGTAACATTGATAAGTGCACCTTTTGCACCAATCGTGTTGCGTTTCTTGGCTATGTTGTTACATCACAGGGTATTGAAGTGGATCCAGCCAAGATTGAAGCTATTGTGAATTGGCCGCAGCCCAAGACGGTCACACAAGTGAGGAGTTTTCTTGGCCTCACTGGGTTTTATAGGCGCTTTGTCAAAGACTTTGGATCAATTGCCGCGCCGCTGAATGAGCTTACCAAGAAGGATGTGCCATTTGTTTGGGGCGATGCACAACAACAGGACTTCGTCATATTGAAAGATAAGCTAACACATGCTCCCTTACTCCAACTTCCTGATTTTACTAAGACTTTTGAGCTTGAATGTGATGCTAGTGGAATTGGTTTGGGAGGGGTGTTATTACAAGAGGGAAAACCTGTTGCATATTTTAGTGAGAAATGGAGTGGGGCTAGTCTAAACTATTCTACTTATGATAAAGGATTATATGCATTGGTTCGGACATTAGAAACTTGGCAACATTATCTATGGCCTAAAGAATTTGTTATACATTCTGATCATGAATCTTTAAAGCATATTCGTAGTCAAGCTAAGTTGAATCGTCGTCATGCAAAGTGGGTTGAATTTATTGAGTCTTTTCCTTATGTTATCAAACACAAAAAGGGTAAAGATAATATTATTGCTGATGCTTTGTCGCGCCGTTATACTTTGTTATCTCAACTTGACTTCAAAATATTTGGATTAGAAACTATTAAGGAACAATATGTGCATGATGCTGAATTTAAGGATGTGTTTCATAATTGTAGAGATGGTAGAACATGGAACAAGTTCGTCTTCAATGATGGATTTGTGTTCCATGCTAACAAACTATGCATTCCGGATAGTTATGTTCGTCTTTTGTTGTTACAGGAGGCGCATGGAGGAGGATTGATGGGACACTTTGGTGTCAAGAAGACGGAGGATGTTCTTGCTGCACACTTCTTTTGGCCACGTATGCGTCGAGATGTTGAGAGATTTTTGGCACGCTGCACTACTTGTCAAAAAGCTAAGTCTTGCCTTAATCCACATGGTTTATATATGCCTCTTCCTGTTCCTAGTGTTCATTGGGAGGATATTTCTATGGACTTTGTTTTGGGATTGCCACGAACACAGAAGGGGAGGGATAGTATTTTTGTTGTTGTGGATCAGTTTTCTAAGATGGCACACTTTATTCCTTGTCATAAAACGGATGATGCTACGCATATTGCTGATTTGTTCTTTCGTGAAATTGTTCGTTTGCATGGTGTGCCAGATACTATTGTTTCCGATCGTGATACTAAATTTCTTAGCCACTTTTGGAGATGTTTATGGGCTAAGTTGGGGACAAAATTGTTGTTTAGTACTACATGTCATCCCCAAACTGATGGACAAACTGAAGTAGTAAATAGAACTTGTCTACTATGTTGCGGGCTGTTTTAAAGAAGAACTTAAAATTGTGGGAAGAGTGTTTACCTCATATAGAATTTGCTTATAATCGTTCGCCGCATTCTTCCACAAAGATGTGCCTGTTTGAGATCGTCTATGGTTTTGTTCCTTGTGCACCTATTGATTTATTGCCTTTACGTACTTCGGTGCAAAATAATTTGGATGCTACACAACGCGCTGAAATGATATTAAACTTGCATAAGACTACGAAAGATAACATAGAACACATGAATGCTAAGTATAAACTTGCTGGGGATAAAGGGAGAAAGCATGTTGTGTTTGATGTTGGAGATCTTGTTTGGTTACATTTGCGTAAGGATCATTTTCGTGATTTACGCAAGTCTAAGTTAATGCCGCGTCCTGCTGGTCCCTTTAAGGTGTTAGAGAAAATAAACGATAATGCATATAAACTTGAGTTGCCTGCAGACTTTGGTACGGTTAGTCCTATGTTTAACATTGCAGATTTGAAGCCTTACTTTGGTGAGGAAGATGAGATTGCATCGAGGACGACTTCAATTCAAAAAGGGGAGCATCATGTGGACATCCCATCTATTGATACAACCGTTGTACGTACAACTACACACATACAAGGACCTATCACAAGATCTCGTGCCAAACAACTCAACTATCAGGTACTTTCGTTTCTTGGAACTATTCCTCACATACATGAGAATATGATGCTGCCTAAATCAGATGTATTTATTACTCTTAGGAATAATGGACCAAGCATGGATGAGAGGGACAAGCATTGGAGCATGGCCATGCATGGATATGGCAGCAAGCATGAGATGATTCAAGAGAAGGCCACGGATTAAGATTTCATAACTTTGAGGCCACCATAATAAAGAAAGAAGGCTTGGACATAATATTCAAGATTAATACTACACAAATTCGTCCATAGCTTAATATGGTTCTGCGACACCTTTATTTTGGGCCAGGCCCATGTAATTTTCGTAGGATTTTAATTAGCCACTTTTTAGATTCCGTATTTGAGGGGAAAAGGACTTCTAGGGTTGGATTCGGCCACCACTTCATGGCTGGCCGAAACCCCACCTTTTCGCCCTTAAATACTCCCCATAGCTGTCACCCTAGACTCGGATTTTGTTTAGACATTAAGTTAGCCATCATAGCAACTTTGCCAAGGCTCGAGCGTCGCAGAGGCCTCTTGTACTTCGCACCTACTCAGGATCCCACCTTTTCAATAAAGCTTTCCTCTTAATCCACAATATCTTGATTGCAATATTGGTTCTTACTTGTTCTCGATTTCAGGTAGGAATTAAGACCCTCGCTGGTCAGGCTGATCGTGTTCCCGCAGGATCGGTAACCTCCAGGAAATTGGCCTAGCGATTGCATTGGCGCTCGTGCTTGCACGTGTAGTCGGATCGTCAAGCCCGAACTCCACCAAATCGATTATCATCATCTCATCGAAAGATCGGACACCTTTGCCCTATCATTCTTGGTACACCATGTCGCCGAATTATTTCCCTGAAAAACAAATTTGCTACATGTGAAGCATCATCGGTCTTATGGCACGGAATGAAGTGTGCCATTTTTGAAAAGAGATCCACTACCTCAAATATAGAATCATGTCCACGCTTAGATCTAGGCAAACGTAACACAAAGTCCATGCTAATGTCCGACCAAGGTGCATGAGGAATAGGTAGTGGCATATAAAGACCAAAGGGGTTAGACTTAGACTTAGCTTGGATACATGTAGTGCATCGTTGGACGTGGAGTTCCACGTCGCGCTTCATCTTTGGCCAAAAGTAGTGAGTGGATAGCATGTCATATGTCTTGTCACGGCCAAAGTGACCCATAAGGCCTCCACCATGGGACTCTTGAAGAAGCAAGATTTGGAGGGACGACTTCGGAATGCAAAGCTTGTTTTGTTTGAAAAGAAAACCCTTATGCAAATAGAAATTGTCAATCCCTTTGTCCATTGAACACTTTGCAAAAATTGGTCCAAAGAATGGGTCGGACTCGTACAACGATTTGATGTCATCAAGACCCAAGAAATTTACTTCGAGTCGCGTAAGAAGGTTTGTGTTTTTGCGCGACAAGGCGTCCGCTACCACATTTTCTTTGCCCTTGTTGTACTTGACAATGTAAGGAAAGGATTCCATGAACTCAACCCATTTGGCGTGCCTTTTACTCAAATTGGCTTGGCCCTTAAGATATTTCAACGACTCATGGTCAGAATGGATGATAAATTCTTTGCGCCAAAGGTAGTGTTGCCACACTTGAAGGACACCAACCAAGGCAAAAAGCTCTTTGTCATAAATTGGATAGTTAGGGCGTGCGCCATCAAGTTTCTCACTATGGTATGCAATAGGACGCCCATTTTGCATAAGGACGCCTCCAATGCCAATACCACTAGCGTCACACTCAATCTCAAATGTTTTTGTGAAATCCGGTAAAGCGAGGAGTGGTGCTTCGATGAGCCTCTTTTTGAGCTCATCAAACGCTTTTTGTTGTGCTTTGCCCCAAACGAATGTGACATTTTTCTTGGTCAATTCGTTGAGAGGGCAAGCAACGGTAGAAAAATCTTTCACAAATCGACGGTATAAGCCGACCAACCCATGAAAACTACGAAGTTCACTAACATTGGTAGGGATGGGCCAATCTCATATGTCCTTAACTTTTGAGACATCAACTTCAATGCCATTAGAAGACACAACAAAACCAAGGAAAATTAGTTTGTCTTTTGAAAAAGTTCACTTTGGGAGATTAGCATAGAGCTTTTCATGGCGAAGGATTTGAAGGACCTCCTTAACATGAGTAACATGCTCCTCTAGTGACTTGCTATAGACAAGGATGTCATCAAAGTAAACAACGACACTTTTCCTAATGAGATATCACAAAATATGGTTCATGAGGCGCATGAAGGTAGATGGGGCATTTGATAAGCCAAAAGGCATAACCAACCATTCATAGAGACCAAGCTTGGTCTTGAAGGTGGTTTTCCACTCATCACCTTCGGCCATGCGAATTTGATGGTAACCACTACGAAGATCAATTTTTGAAAATATAGTGGATCCACATAACTCATCAAGCATGTCATCAAGGCGCGGTATAGGATGTCGATAACGCACAGTGATAGCATTGATTGGACGGCAGTCCATGCATAACCGCAACGTATCATCCGTTTTTGGCACGAGAATCACGGGTACCGCGCTTGGGCTAGTGCTTACTTGGATCAAACCTTTGGATACGAGTTGGTTGATTTGTCGTTCTATCTCCTTCGTCTCTTCCGGGTTCGTTCGATACGCGGCGCGGTTTGGGAGTGGAGCGCCGGGTATAAGGTCGATGTGGTGCTCGATTCCGCGAAGAGGGGGTAGTCCATGAGGAAGCTCTTCGGGGAATACATCTTGGAATTCCTGCAAAATAGCCATCAAAGAAGGAGGAACATTTGTCAAGTCATTAGTTCCTTGCGCTAGTCCCTTGCATACAAGGACATAGTGCAAGATCGATGGGTTGTTCCGCACTTCTCTCATCTCACTTTTGGTGGCAAGAAGAACACTCTTTGTTTTTCCACTCGAGTTTGGTTTGTGGATCTCACTCACTATAGTGTGGTTCTCTCGCTCACCGCTCTTCTCACAAGGTGGTTTTGTGCTTTGCGCCCTCGCTAAAGCCTTTGCATTGTCCGCAATTATTTGGCTAGGAGTCATTGGTTGCAACACACAAGTTTTTTCAAGCCATTTGAAGGTATAAGTGTTTGAGTGACCATCATGCAAAACACGCTTGTCATATTTCCACGGCCTTCCTATCAACATATGGCAAACCGTCATGGGGACCACGTCGCATTCCACCATGTCTTTGTATGGTCCAATTGAGAACGTTACCGACACGGTGTGCTTGATCTTGACGGACCCTTGGTCACTTAGCCATTGTATATGGTAGGGATGCTTATGCGGATGGAGGGTGAGGTTGAGTTTCTCACACAATTCCGTGCTTGCAAGATTGTGGCAACTCCCGCCATCGATGACAACCTTGATGGACTTCCCATTGATACCAGCACGAGTTTGGAAGATGTTTGATCGTTGGTCTTCAATCTCATTCACTTGAGTAGTTAAGACCCTTGTGATGACAAGCGATGGACTTGCGTCATGCTCACACACAATTAGTTCTTGGTCATCTTCCAAATGTTGCCTTACCATTGCTTCCTTGACCCTTGCATCAAACTCATCTTCACTCAAGTATTCTTCATCACCATTGTCGTGGATGAACAAAACTTTCTTGTTTTCACATGCGGGCGACTTGTGTCCTTTGCCTCCACACTTGTAGCACTCACCATTGAATGGTTGATCATCCTTTGTGTATTTGCCACTTGGGGGCGGTTTTCCTTGAGGAAGTATTGGCTTGAAGGGAAGCTTGGTGGTACTTGATGAGCTTCCACTTGGTGTTGTTGGAGTAGTGGTTGGCACTTGCTTGTATGTGAAGTACTTCGTTGGCTTGTTGTACTTGATGTCCTCTTGCACTTGACGCTTGGCTTTTGATGCTATATGTACAAGCTCAACCATGTTGTTGTATTTTTGGAACTCGGTGATGCGCTTGATTGGATGGTTCAAGCCATTGAGGAAACGTGCCATTGTTTGTTCATCACGCTTTTCAATGTTGGCACGGATCATGTTGAGCTCCATTTGCTTGAAGTACTCTTCCACGGTCTTTATCCCTTGACTAAGCGTTTGAAGCTTGTTGAAAAGGTCACGCATGTAGTGCAAAGGAACAAAGCGGGATCTCATATGAGCCTTCATATCTTGCCAAGTTGAGATTGGAGGCTCTTCTCTTGCTTCACGAGCGAGTTGGACTAGTTCCCACCAAAGGTTGGCATACTCATCAAACTCGAGGGATGCCATGCCCATCATCTTCTCATTGCTATAGTTATGCATGCGGAAGATCTTGTCAACCTTGAGTTCCCATGAGAGATATTCTTCGGGCTCATTGGAACCGGTGAACTTGGGCATGGTGAATTTGACCTTGCCGAAAGTTTCTTCTTCATTGCGGTTCCGGTGGCGGCGGTTGCCATGATTTTGGCAGCCATCTTCATCATCCGAACTCTCATGTCTTGCTTGGTGATGGTTGCATTGCCCTTGCGGTTGTTGAGGTGTCGCGTTTGGTGGTTGAACTTGATTTTGACGACGAGCTTGGGGAGCTTTCTCTTGTTGTTGGCGCGGTTGAGGACGAGGAGGAGGTTGTTGGTCCTCACGACGAGCTTGGGGAGCTTTCTCTTGTTCTTGTTGTGGTTCATGCCGATGAGCATTGTCTTGCGCCATGTGGCGAGGAGGACGACGAACCGCATGCGCAATGGGCTGCTCCCTTTCTTCTTGATGTGGAGGAGGCTCATCATGATGATCATGTTGTCGACGTTGACGTTCATGTCGATGATGACGCCTTGGTGGATCTTCGAGTGCCTCACGCCGACGGCGACCTTGTTCGTCCACTTCTGATGCTTCACTTGTTGTTGAAGGAACATGTCGTTGGCGATGGGCTTGGTGGTCCATGTGAGGTTGCTCTTGTTGAATCACAAGTGCCCTTTGTTGTGGCCGGTTCGCTTCACGTCTTGGAGGTCTTGCGGAGAGGTCACCATCATAGCTTGATGTCGCGGCGTGTCGCGGAGATGGTACTGCTTGAGAAGAGCTCATGGAGTGAAGGACGGGTCCATCTTGGTGCCTTGAAGCGTGACGGCGAGGAGCGCTTGATTCACTTGTGGAGTGCCGTGACGAGCTTGAGTTGCGAGGTCGTGGCCTTGCTAGCCCATCAATGAGGCGTTGAAGCTTCTCATCCGTTGTCGCGAGGGCGTGACCAAGAGATTCATTTTGATGGCTGAGGTTGTGTTGCATGGCATGCATTTGGCCTAGGACTTCTTCGAAGCGGTTGTCGATGTTCTTGAATTCCACTAGGGCTTCGCTAAATTGTTCATCTTGGCGCCGCTCAAGTGCTTCACAACGGTAGTTGAATTCTCCTCAGACCTTCCAATGATCCCATCTTGTCATGTATTGTGTGTCGTCCTCCGGAGGTGGTGGTGGTTGGGACGGCTCGCCATTCCTGTCCATGATGCAAAGCCGACAAGGGTTGTATATGGAGAAGAAGGGTGCGGGGAGTTAGCCTTTTACCTCACCTTGGAGATTATATCAAACCAATTGCCACACAAAGGAGCTAATAGCTTGCAAAGTGAAATCGCAAAGAAACCCACACACAAATAAGCTACAACTCTCAAAAGCTTTTGTTGGAAGGTTAGGATTGTGCAAAACCAAACGAAACGATCCAAGCAAAAGGTTATTGTTCTAAGTGGTAAAGAACCAAAGATCAAAAGCAAAAGGATACGATCTACAAAAACACGGGAGAACGCACACGTGGAGATTAAAAGGGTTAGCACGACTATGAAAATGAGCACAAAAGGTCCGAACAAAGACTACGCTCAGTTGTCGTGCCAACTCAAGGAGATACCACAACTCGTTTGCCAAAAGAGGGTAAGCAACGGATTTGTGCACTTGCCTTGGAGCACTCTTTTCCTCTCTCTTTTTGCTTACAATCTTGATACTCTCTTTGTATTGGGAGACTATGTGTCTTTATATTTTTATTTTGATTTTTTTTAATTATTTTTCTCCCTTTCAATACTACTATGGTAACTTTTCTATTTGCCCTCACACTCTCACTTTCCAACGGCAAGTGCACAATGCTTAGACAAACACAAAATGAGTTGCTCTCATAGGACAGATACACACAAAGGAAGATATGGGGTTGTCAAAGTGGCGCAAGTTATACCTTTGGTATTGTTGACGACTTGCAACCGGTGATGTGGAAGATGTTCGGGAGTCGCGGTGTCGAGGAGCGCATGAAGTAGGGATTTGCAGAAGCTTGTTGATAGGGAAAAGGTGTCCGATCTTTCGATGAGGTGAACATAATCGATTTGGTGGAGTTCGGGCTTGACGATCCGACTGCACGTGCAAGCACGAGCACCAATGCAATCGCTAGGCTAATCTCCTGGAGGTTACCGATCCTGCGGGAACACGATCAGCCTGACCAGCGAGGGTCTTAATTCCTACCTGAAATCGAGAACAAGTAAGAACCAATATTGCAATCGAGATATTGCGGATTAAGAGGGAAAGCTATATTGAAGAGGTGGGATCCTGAATAGGTGCGAAGTACAAGAGGCCTCTACGACGCTCGAGCCTTGGCGAAGTTGCGACGATGGCTAACTTAATGTCTAAACAAAATCCGAGTCTAGGGGGACGGCTATGGGGAGTATTTAAGGGCGAAAAAGATGGGGTTTCGGCCAGCCATGGAAGTGGTGGCCGAATCCAACCCTAAAAGTCCTTTTCCCCTCAAATACGGACTCTAAAAAGTGGCTAACTAAAATCCTGCGAAAATTACATGGGCCTGGCCCAAAATAAAAGGTGTCACAGCACCATATTAAGCTATGGACGAATTCGTAAAGTATTGATCTTGAATATTTCGTCCAAGCCTTCTTTCTTCATTATGGTGGCCTCAAAGTTCTGAAATCTTCATTTGTGGCCTTCTCTTGGATCATCACATGCTTGCTGCCATCTCCATGCATGGCCATGCTCCAATGCTTGTCCCTCTCATCCATGCTTGGTCCATCATTCCTAAGAGTAAGAAATACATCTGATTTAGGCAGCATCATATTCTCATGTATGTGAGGAATAGTTCCAAGAAACGAAAGTACCTGATAGTTAAGTTGTTTGGCACGAGATCTTGTGATGGGTCCTTGTATGTGTGTTGCTGTAGGTACAACGGTTGTATCAATAGAAGGGATGTCCACATCATGCTCCCCTTCTTGAATTGAAGTCGTCCTCGACACAATCTCATCTTCCTCACCAAAGTAAGGCTTCAAATCTGCAATGTTAAACGTAGGACTAACCGTACCAAAGTCTGCAGGCAACTCAAGTTTATATGCATTATCATTTGTTTTCTCTAACACCTTAAAGGGACCAGCAGCACGTGGCATTAACTTAGACTTGCGTAAATCAGGAAAACGATCTTTACGCAAATGTAACCAAACAAAATCGCCAACATCAAACACAACATGCTTTCTCCCTTTATCCATAGCAAGTTTATACTTAGCATTCATATGTTCAATGTTATCTTTAGTAGTCTTATGCAAGTTTAATATCATTTCAGCGTGTTGTGTAGCATCCAAATTATGTTGCAGCGAAGAAGGTAAAGGCAATAAATCAATAGGTGCAATAGGAACAAAAACATACACAATCTCAAATGGGCACATATTTGTGGTAGAATGCAGCGAACGATTATAAGCAAATTCTATATGAGGTAAACACTCTTCCCACAATTTTAAGTTCTTCTTTAAAACAGCCCGCATCATAGTAGACAAATTTCTATTTAATACTTCAGTTTGACCATTAGTTTGGGGATGACATGTAGTACTAAAGAGCAATTTAGTCCCCAACTTAGCCTATAAACATCTCCAAAAGTGGCTAAGAAATTTAGTATCACGATCAGAGACAATAGTATTTGGCACACCATGCACACGAACAATTTCACGAAAGAACAAATCAGCAATATGCGCAGCATCATCCGTTTTATGACAAGGAATAAAGTGTGCCATCTTAGAAAACCGATCCACAACAACAAAAATACTATCCCTCCCCTTCTGTGTTCGTGGCAATCCCAAAACAAAGTCCATAGAAATATCGTCCCAAGGAACACTAGGAACAAGAAGAGGCATATATAAACCATGTGGATTAAGGCGAGACTTAGCTTTTTGACAAGTAGTGCAGCGTGCCACAAATCTCTCAACATCTCGACGCATACGTGGCCAAAAGAAGTGTGCAGCAAGAACATCCTTCGTCTTCTTGACACCAAAGTGTCCCATCAATCCTCCTCCATGCCTCTGTAATAACAAAAGACGAGCTATCTGGATGCATAGTTTGTTAGCACGGAACACAAATCCATCATTGAAGACGAACTTGTTCCAAGTTCTACCATCTCTACAATTCTGCAACACATCTTTAAATTCAGCATCATGCACATATTGTTCCTTAATAGTTTCCAATCCAAATATTTTGAAGTCAAGTTGAGATAATAAAGCATAACGGCATGACAAAGCATCAGAAATAACATTATCTTTACCCTTTTTGTGTTTGATAACATAAGGAAAAGACTCAATAAATTCAATCCACTTTGCATGACGACGATTCAACTTAGCTTGACTACGAATATGCTTCAAAGATTCATGATCAGAATGAATAACAAATTCCTTAGGCCATAGATAATGTTGCCAAGTTTCTAATGTCCGAACCAACGCATATAATTCTTTATCATAAGTAGAATAGTTCAGACTAGCCCCACTCAATTTATCACTAAAATATGCAACAGATTTTCCCTCTTGTAATAACACCCCTCCCAAACCAATTCCACTAGCATCACATTCAAGCTCAAAAGTCTTAGTAAAATCAGGAAGTTGGAGTAAGGGAGCATGTGTTAGCTTATCTTTCAATATGACGAAGGCCTGTTGTTGTGCATCGCCCCAAACAAAGGGCACATCCTTCTTGGTGAGCTCATTCAGCGGCGCGGCAATTGATCCAAAGTCTTTGACAAAGTGCCTACAAAAACCAGCGAGACCAAGAAAACTCCTCACTTGTGTGACCGTCTTGGGCTGCGGCCAATTCTCAATATCTTCAATCTTGGCTGGATCCACTTCAATACCCTGTGATGTAACAACATAGCCAAGAAACGCAACTCGATTGGTGCAAAAGGTGCACTTCTCAAGGTTACCAAACAAATGTGCATCACATAAATCATTGAAAACAACACGTAAATGGTCCAAATGATCCTCTAAAGATTTGCTATAAATCAGAATATCATGAAAGTAGACTACCACAAAACGTCCAATGAAAGCACGTAAAACTTCGTTCATTAGTCTCATGAAAGTGCTAGGTGCATTAGTTAAACCAAACGACATTACTAACCACTCATATAAACCGAACTTAATTTTAAATGCTGTTTTCCATTCATCTCCTAATTTCATACGAATCTGGTGGTAACCACTACGCAAATCAACTGTAGAAAACATGGTAGAGCCACTCAATTCATCAAGCATGTCATCTAAACGTGGAATAGGATGACAATATCGAATAGTAATATTATTGATAGCTCTACAATCAGTACACATGCGCGAAGAACCATCTTTCTTAGGTACCAAAATAATAGGAACAACACAGGGGCTAAGGGACTCACGAATATGATCTCTGTCGAGTAGTTCCTGAATTTGGCGTTGTATCTCCTTTGTCTCCTCTGGATTGGTTCTATATGGCGTGCGGTTGGGCAACGTGGCACCAGGAATTAGATCAATTTGGTGCTCAATTCCTCTAATAGGAGGTAGTCCTGGTGGCAGCTCAGCAGGAAAGACGTCCTCATATTCCTGCAAAAGGTTAGCAATAGCGGGTGGCAAAGAAGGAGGGATATCCTCAAATGAAAAAAAAAACCTCTTTGCAGACAATTGCATAACATTGAGTATTGTTTACATCTATTTCAGCAATATCAATTTTATTTGCAAGCATACAGGGACTCTTCAAACGAATTTCAGTAGCATGTGTAGAATCAGATTTAGTGTTCTTTGGTGGTATAAAATCTGCAGCAACAATCTGATTCTCACTTTTATTTTTCTCCTTAGTTTTAGGTCTACTAGCTCTTGCAAGATCATCTTTTAAAATCTGTTCGGGAGTCATAGGTTTTAGACCAATTTTCTTTCCATCATGCATAAGAGAATAGTGATTAGTTTTGCATTTATGAACAGATTCTCTATCAAATTGCCATGGTCTACCAAGTAACAAAGAACAAGCTTGCATAGGTACAACATCACAATCAACAAAATCAGAATATGTACCGATAGTAAAATGCACGCGTACCGTTCTTGTTACCTTGATCTTGCGAGAACTCTCAAACCAATGGATGTAATATGAATGTGGGCGTTGTCTTGATGGAAGCGCAAGCTTCTCTACCATGTCAACACTGGCCAGATTATTACAACTCCCTCCATCAATGATGATCCGTATAGCTCTGTCCTTGACAACACCACGTGTTTGGAACAGGTTGTGGCGTTGATCTTGCTCAGATTTGCTCAATTGCACACTCAACACACGTTGTGTAATTAAGCTCTTGTATTGATCAACAACTTCAGCTCCCATTACCTCTATCTCTTCATCAGCATCAGAATTGTCTCCATCTCGAGCAGAAATAAGGGCTAGTGTATCTTCATCGAAGTCACTCGCTGAATCGTATTGACCATCTTCTCGCACCATCATCACACGTTGTGTTGTGCACTGTCTCTCAATATGACCAAAACCCCAGCACTTGCGGCATTGTATATCCTTTGTCTTACCCGTGGAAGCCATAGAAGATGCACTACGAGTAGGAGCATTGGATGATGGTGGAGGAGCAGCTGGAAATCTTGTGGTGGCCTTGGATGTGGTAGTAGCTGGTGGCGAATCACGAGGAGGCGCTGATTGTCGGGATGTCCAAGTGGATGTGCGGCCTGCAGAAATATTAGTCCTCCTCCATGGTGTTTGGCGATCCTGCACTTCACGTTCAGCTTTGCAAGCAAGATGAAACAAACGACTGATAGAATTATATTCCTTATAATCTAATATGTGCTGAATGTCCTTGTTTAATCCGCCAAAAAAACGTGCAAGCATTTGTTCATTAGATTCAACAAGACCACACCGAACCATCCCCGTTTGCAATTCCTGATAATACTCTTTTACAGAATTTTTTCCTTGCTCTAAACGTGTCAGATTCTTTAGTAAATCACGTTGATAAGTAGGAGGTACAAAACAAACACGCATAGCAGTTTTTAAAGCAGTCCAAGTATTAGGAATAGTAGTAGGATTTAAACGACAATACTCAGACCACCAAAGGGAAGCAAATTTAGTAAATTCACATGTAGCAACACTAACACGCATATTCTCAGGATATTTTAAGCATTCAAAACGTTGTTCTACTTCCATCTCCCATGTAAGATATGCATCAGGATTATATTTACCCTCAAAAGATGGAATATTTAATTTAAGCTTTGCAACATGATCATCATCACGTACCGGTGGTCGAGCGTTGCGGTAGTAATGTCGGGGACGGCCAGCAGGTACCTATGGAGGTTGTTCAACCTCCTCGTAAAATAGATCGTCGTCGTCGGGGTCGTAGTAGTACCCGTCGTCTGTCCCCAATGTCGCAAAGCAGCGTGGCGGAAGTCGAGTCGGTAATGCGGTAGAAGCGAGAAGTCTTGGCAGTCCGACCCGTGATCGGAATGCTGCGTCGCCATGTGGTGCGCGGTCTTGAGCAATCTGTTCAAAAGCTCCTTGAACCGAACGCCAAGCTTGGCGTTGAAGGATTTCTCGAGTCCATCGATCTTGTCCATGGTGTTGGTGAGCTTGGTGTCAATCTCCCCTAGGCGCGTATCCACGTCTTCAGCGCGACTGACCAAGAGCGTGGAGAAGTGGGCATGTAGTTCTTCATTCTTCATTGTGGCAGGGTTCCGCGAAGTATCTGTCATGGTTTGTCCTTAAAAAGCACAGGTATATACTACGGAAATATGGTGGAAGGCACGCGTAATCCATCAAGCAATATACGAAGCTCTTACAAGTTCTTACCAAACAGCAGGAAAAGGCGATGTGCAACAGCGAGGATCAGTGGGTCCAGAGATTGAACCAAGCGATTACCAGGAGTCGAAACACTGCACGTGGAGAGTATCTGTGGAGCTCTGGGAAGGCTTAGCAAAGGGGGTTAGCAATTATCAAAACAGCAATGCAAAATTTGAAAGAATGCTCAACGACGGTACTGTGCTGGTCCTAGGCTAAACCGTACTAGAGACGCGAGCCTAGATCACCAACGATGTCACGACGCGACACAACAAGCAATGTATGATGATATGGCACCCTGAAAAGCGAACCGAGAGGTGGAAAATCACCATGATGGCGAGTATCTAGAACTGATCTACGGGGTCTAAAAATAGGTTAGCCCCAAAAAAAATTCGAAATTTTTTATTTTGCTCCGGAAAGCGCGCAGGCACCAAAAAAAATGTCGCTATAACGGCCGATGGAGAAAAGTGATCCCCAAAGCCGAAAACTAGTATAACCAGAATTTTTTTTTTTACGACCGGACTCTTAGCTCGACACGGACTTTAGCTTAACACGGAAACAATAAAGAAGGAAAGTAAAAAGAAATAACTAGGAAACAATAACTCTACTCGGACTCGTACCACGGCAGGAAACTGATCGGATCTGTGTTGCGGTAGGAAGGCGGTGGCGGAGTATTAGGGTTTATGGTGGCAGGGTATATGGCGGCAGAATATGGTGGCGGAGTATGGTGGCGGTGATCGGCGAGTGTGGCGGTGACTACTATGATCAAAAATCGAAACTCTAAGGGACGAGACACTAAGACCAGCAACTCGACGCGACGATGTAGACACAAATTCAACAATGAAAAAACTAAAAAGATAATGCGAGGCGTAGATTGGTTATGGGATGGATCTAAACTCTAACTGTGTTTTTGGCTTTTTCGTGGGTTATAGGTAAAAACAGATCTAATCTACGAAAACAGTAAAATCTCACCGAGCAACCTGAAATCTGATACCACTTGATAGGGCAAAGGTGTCCGATCTTTCGATGAGATGAAGATAATCGATTTGGTGGAGTTCGGGCTTGACGATCCGACTACACGTGCGAGCACGAGCGCCAATGCAATCGCTAGGCCAATCTCCTGGAGGTTACCGATCCTGCGGGAACACGATCAGCCTGACCAGCGAGGGTCTTAATTCCTACCTGAAATCGAGAACAAGTAAGAAACAATATTGCAATCAAGATATTGCGGATTAAGAGGGAAAGCTTTATTGAAGAGGTGGGATCCTCAATAGGTGCGAAGTACAAGAGGCCTCTGCGACGCTCGAGCCTTGGCGAAGTTGCGACGATGGCTAACTTAATGTCTAAACAAAATCCGAGTCTAGGGGGATGTCTATGGGGAGTATTTAAGGGCGAAAAGGTGGGGTCTCGGCCAGCCATGGAAGTGGTGTCCGAATCCAACCCTAAAAGTCCTTTTCCCCTCAAATACGGACTCTAAAAAGTGGCTAACTAAAATCCTGCGAAAATTACATGGGCCTGGCCCAAAATAAAAGGTGTCGCAGCACCATATTAAGCTATGGACGAATTCGTAAAGTATTGATCTTGAATATTTCGTCCAAGCCTTCTTTCTTCATTATGGTGGCCTCAAAGTTCTGAAATATTCATCTCTAGCCTTCTCTTGGATCATCACATGCTTGCTGCCATCTCCATGCATGGCCATGCTCCAATGCTTGTCCCTCTCATCCATGCTTGGTCCATCATTCCTAAGAGTAAGAAATACATCTGATTTAGGCAGCATCATATTCTCATGTATGTGAGGAATAGTTCCAAGAAACGAAAGTACCTGATAGTTAAGTTGTTTGGCACGAGATCTTGTGATGGGTCCTTGTATGTGTGTTGCTGTAGGTACAACGGTTGTATCAATAGAAGGGATGTCCACATCACTTGTTGTTAGTGTTTTGGCGACACGCACGCGGAACACAAACAAAACAAGGAGGAAACTGTCAAATTTTGTGATCTGCCAAAATTTTCGGCGCAGGAACCGATGGCGCCGGGTCTGTCGCCGGAATTTCCGATCGTCGGTCCAGTCTGACCGGAGCTATCAACCGGAATTTCCGGCTGCAGAACCGGTTCGCCGGATCTGGTGCTAAAAGTTGTTCGAGCTGAAATCCAAAAAGTCAAACTGAGAATTCTGTCAAAATTTCGACGAAATTGGGCTGGGGAAAGGTCAAGGGATGTAGATCAAGACCCAAAGCAATAGATATATGGAACAAAACCACGAAAAACTCATCAAGTCCAAAGATCGATCCGAAGGCAATTTGGAGCTCTTTTGGGGGAATTTTCGATTTTATGGTGGATAGAAGAAAAATTGAGGGGAAATTCGCGATCAACCTTGCTCTTGATACCAATATGTTAGGGGTGACCCCTTGGGGTGGCCCGATCTTTCACGAATTCCGTGGGAATCGAGGGGAAAGTGGTGGAAGGGGAAAGGGTATGAAATCCACGAACACACACGCGAAGAACTCGATGAACACACACACACACACACACACGAAAACACGATACAAGTCGATAGCTCACGCCTGTGGCAACCGGTCCAACACAATCCCTAGGATCGGCGTTGGGCAAGGCACTCTCCCACGACCAACAACGGGGGTGAGAGGCTTGATGAGATCTTGACTACTTGGGCACGAGACACCGAGATCCCAAGGACTTGTACAACTTGAACGCACTTAATGCAGCCCGTCCTACGACCGCTACTACATCTACTCCCACGAGCTCCCCAAGTGGACCCATGAATCGCGCCCGAGCTAAGCTCCTCCAAGCCAAGGTTAACTCGCTCCTTTCCTTGTGTGACTTCGACACACCCTTGGATGGTTTGCTACTTCATACGCATACACTGTGCATCATCAGGTACGAAGATAAGGACCCAAGGGACAGAGGAAACGGAGCGGAAGCAACCAGTCGCTGCCAGACGCCAGCGGTACTACCGGTTGAGGCGACCGGTACTACCGGTCAGAGCGGTACTACCGGACGCTCCTGGAAGAACCTCTCCACGCCCCAGACGCCAGCGGTACTACCGCCCCTCCTACCGCTCTCTACAGGCGACTCCGACGGAAGCTACAGTTCGCCCATGCAGACTACCGCCCGAGCGGTACTGGTCATTCGACCGTACTACCGGTTGCCAGACCGGTACTACCGGTCCTGACTGAACCTGAACGCCTGAGTACGGCCCAGTGCCTTGTATCTGTTATGGGGTAACCCTTGGGTTGGCCCGATCTTTCACGAATTCCACGATAAACGAGGGGAAAGCGGTGGTCGGGGGATGAAATCAAGGAAGGAGATGAAAACCACGAACACACGCACACCAAAACACGATACACGCCTAACCCTCACGCCGGTGGCAACCGGTCCAACATAATCCCTAGGATCGGTGTTGGGCGAAGCTCGCTCTCCATGCCAACAACGGGGGATGAGGTGCTTGGTGAGATCTTGACGACTTGGGGGCGAGAAACCGAGAACCCAAGGCCTTGTACAACTTGAACGCACTAGGCAAGATCCAAGAGGGGGGTGGATAATCCGGTGCTCCTTGGTAGGAGCATGAGACCAATAGATATAAGTTCCTCAAAGGGTTTCCTTAATATCTATTATTATCCAAGTCTAGGGTTTACAATAGAGGGTGGGGGCTATATATAGGCCAACCACATAAACAGGGGTATTTTGGGAACAAATAGCGAAATATAGTGAGGGTTACAAGGCGCTGGGCCGACTTAACACGATCAGGTCTTTCCAGATCCGGTAGTACCGGTCCAGCTCGACCGGTAGTACCGGTCATGCGGTAGTACCGCTTCCTGGCCCGGTAGTACCGCTTGTCGTCCTGGGACTTGCGCTGGGGCCTTCTGTTGGTGGCGGTAGCAGGGGGCGGTAGTGTCGTGGCCCGGTAGTACCGGATCCGGGGCCGGTAGTACCGCCAGTGACAGAGAGCATTTGGCTAGCTCTGGGGTCTTCTGTTGTTGGCGGTAGCAGAGGTAGCCGCTTGCAGTACCGGCTAGGCCCGTAGTACATGACAGAGCGTTTGGTCTCTTCTGCTAGTGCTCCTCCGTCCTGTGGGTCCTTCTCTTCGTACCTGATGATGCACAAGGTATGGGTATGAAGTAGCAGGCCATCCAAGGGTGTATCGAAGTCACACAAGGAGAGGAGCGAGTTCACCTTAGCTTGAAGGAGTTCGGCTCGGGCGCGAGTCATGGGTCCACTTGGGTAGCTCGTGGAAGTAGATGTAGTAGCGGTCATAGGACGGGCTGCATCAGTATCCCTTCCTATAATTTACCTTTTCGTTCCTAAACTACCCATGTTTTGTGGCTGGACTATATATAGCCCCCACCCTCTATTGTAAACCCCAGACTTGGATAATAATAAATATTAAGGAAACCCTTTGAGGAACTTATATCTATTGGTCTCATGCTCCTACCAAGGAGCACCGAATTATCCACCCCCCTCTTGGATCTTGCCTAGTGCGTTCAAGTTGTACAAGGCCTTGGGTTCTCGGTTTCTCGCCCCCAAGTCGTCAAGAGCTCACCAAGCTTCTCGTCCCCCGTTGTTGGCGTGGAGAGAGAGCTTCGCCCAACACCGATCCTAGGGATTATGTTGGACCGGTTTCCACCGGCGTGAGAGATCGGCGTGTATCGCGTTTTGTGTGCGTGTGTTCGTGGTTTTTCATCCCTTCTTCCCCGACCACCGCTTTTCCCCTTGTTTCTCGTGGATTTCGAGAAAGATCGGGCCAACCCAAGGGTTACCCCTTAACATATTGGTATCAAGAGCACGGTTGATCACGAATTTCCCCCAAATTTTTCTTTGATCCACCTTAAAATCGAAAATCCCACCAAAAAGAGCCCCAATTTGCCTTCGGATCGATCTTTGGATTTGGTGAGTTTTTCGTGGTTTTGGTCCATTGATCTGTTGCTTTTGGAGTCGATCTATAGCCCCTGTTGTTTCTAGCCCAGCCTTTCGGTCAGATCACCACGAATTTGAGGATTTTGGTCAAAGTTGAGTTCGTTCCTGTCCCGCAACTGGCGGTACTACCGGCCATGCAAGCGGTACTACCGCAAGTCACCGGTACTACCGGCCGCACAAGCGGTACTACATCACGGTACTACCGCGACAAGCGTTACTACCGCCGGGTACTACCGGTCATTGCCAATGATTACTACCGCTCACCCCTGACCGTGTTTCTTTGCCCTTGGACGCCTCAATTTCGTTTGCTGACTTTTCCACTTCACTTGTTCGTGTTTCGCGTGTTTGTCGCCATTTTCACAATAGCTTCCGCATCAAGGTCACCACGCGCTCATCGACACCGCGACACTTGAACATTCCCCCCACCAACGGTTGCAAGTCGTCAACAATACCGAAGGTATAACTTGCACCACTTTGACAGCCCCATATCTTCCTTTGTGTGTAACTATCCTATGAGAGCAACTCATTTTGTGTTTGTCTAAGGATTGTGCACTTGCCTTCGGAAAGTGAGAGTGTGAGGCCAAATACAAAAGCTAACATAGTAGCATAGCAAGGGAGAAAAAGAGAAAGAATCAAAAAGAAAAAAAAAGAAGAAAAATAGAAAAAGATACATAGTCTCCCAATACAAAGAGAATACCAAGCTTATAAGCCAAGAAAGAGAGAAGAAAGAGCGCACCGAGGCAAGTGCACAAATCTATTGCTTATCCTCTTTTGGCAAACGAGTTGTGGTCTCTCCTTGTATTGGCACGACAACCGAGCCTAGTCTTCGTTAGGACCTTTTGTGCTCATTTTCATAGTCGTGCTAACCACGTTTTTCTCCACGTGTGTGTTTTCCGTGTTTTTGTAGATCGTATCCTTTTACTTTTGATCTTTGGTTCTTTACCACGTAGGACAATAACCTTTTGCTAGGATCGTTTCGTTTGGTTTTCCACAATCCTAACCTTCCACCAAAAGCTTTTGAGAGTTGTAGCAAATTTGTGTGTGAGTTTCTTGCCCATTTCACTTTGCACGCTTTTCGCTCATTTGTGTGGCAATTGGTTTGATATAATCTCCAAGGTGAGGTAAAAGGCTAACTCTCCACACCCCTTCTCTCCATATACAACCCTTGTTGGCTTTGCATTATGGACAAGCATGGAGAGCCATCCCAACCACCACCACCTCCGGAGGATGACACACAATTCATGACAAGATGGGACCATTGGAAGGTCGAAGGAGAATTCAACTACCGTTGTGAAGCTCTCGAGCGGCTCCAAGATGAACAATTTAGCGAGGCCCGTGTGGAATTCAAGAACATCGACAAACGCTTCGAAGAAGTCCGTGGCCAAATGCATGCCATGCAACACAACCTCGGTCATCAAAATGAAGCTCTTGGTCGTGCACTCGCCTCAACGGATGAGAAGCTTCAACGCCTCATTGATGGACTAGCAAGGCCACGCTCGCGCGAATCAAACTCATCGCGGCACTCATCAAGTGCATCAAGTGCACCTCGCCGTCACGCTTCAAGGCACCGGGATGGACCCGTTCTTCAATCCATGAGCTCTTCGCAAGCGGTACCATCTCCGCGTCACGCCGCAACGTCAAGCTATGATGGTGATCTATCCGCAAGACCTCCAAGACGTGAAGCGAACCGGCCACAACCAAGGGCACTTGTGATTCAACAAGAGCAACCTCACATGGACCACCAAGCCCATCGTCATCGACATGTCCTTTCAACAACAAGTGAAGCATCCGAAGAAGACGAACAAGATCACCGTCGACGTGAAACACTCGAAGATCCTCCAAGGTATCATCATCGACATGATCGTCCACGTCGGCAACATGATGGTCAGGACGAACCTCCTCCACCTCAAGAAGAAGGAGAGCAGTCCATTGCGCATGCAGCTCGACGTCCTCCTCGCCACAGGGCGCAAGACAATGCTCCTCGGCACCACCCACGACAAGAACAAGAGCAAGCTCCCCAAGCTCGTCATGAGGACTATCAGCCTCCTCCTCGTCCTCAACGGCTCCAACAAAACGAGCATGCTCCCCAAGCTCGTCGTCAACACCAAGTTCCACCACCAAACGCGGCACCTCAACAACCGCAAGAGCAACGCAACAATCACCAAGCAAGACATGAGATCTCGGATGATGATGATGACCGCCCAAATCATGGCAACCGACACAACCGGAACCGCAATGGAGAAGAAACTTTCGGCAAGCTCAAATTCACCATGCCCAAATTCACCGGTTCCAATGAGCCCGAGGAATATCTCTCTTGGGAACTCAAGTTCGACAAGATCTTCCGCATGCACAACTATAGCAATGAGAAGATGATGGCCATGGCATCCCTCGAGTTTGACGAGTATGCCAACCTTTGGTGGGAACAAGTACAACTCGCTCGAGAAGCAAAAGAAGAGCTTCCAATCTCAACTTGGCAAGATATGAAGGCCCATATGAGATCCCTCTTTGTTCCTTCGCACTACACGCGTGACCTCTTCAACAAGCTTCAAACGCTTAGTCAAGGGACAAAGACCGTGGAAGAGTACTTCAAGCAAATGGAGCTCAACATGATCCGTGCCAACATTGAAGAGTGAGATGAACAAACAATGGCACGTTTCCTCAATGCCTTGAACCATCCCATCAAGCGCATCACCGAGTTCCAAAAGTACAACAACATGGTTGAGCTTGTGCACATCGCATCGAAGGCCGAGCGTCAAGTGCAAGAGGACATCAAGTACAACAAGCCAAAGACGTACTTCACCTACAAGCAAGCTGATGGAGGGGTTAACCTCTTGGGTGGCCCGATCTTCACGGATCTCGTGGTCAAATCGATGGGAAAGCGAGGGGAAAGGGAGAAGGTAGCGGAAGCGAACACACACCTCGCGAAGAACACGATGAACACACGCAAAACTCACACGATACACGATACAAGTGACGATAGTCGGTCCCCTTGGTAAAGGGGATGAGGCAAAACTAGAGATTCCACAATGGGGGTTGTCTTTAGTCTATCATCTATGCCTGAGGGATACATGAGGGGTGGGGGCTCTATTTATAGGCCAGCCACTAAACAAGGGTAGTTTGGGGATAAACTAGGCGAATAGGTAAGTAAAGGGGAATACATGGGCTGTGGCCCAACTGAAGTGTGCAGACATGACCGGTAATCTGGGACTTAGGACCGGTAGTACCGGTCATCACGGTAGTATCGCTCTAGGACCGTAGTACCGCTTATGTCTTGGAGCATCCGTTGGAGCCGTCGATGGCAGTATAAGTGAGTACCACGACCTAGTGCTGGTTCCGACAACCGGTAGTACCGCTTGGACCTGGCAGCTGCCGACCTGTCTTCTTCCGTCTCCTCTTCCAAGCCTCCGTCTTGTCGGGCTTGATGTTTTGGGCTTCCTCCCTTGCCTCCGTACTGGTCGGTGTGAACCTATCATGCATATGTGACGGAGTATGAAGTAGCATACCATTCAATAGGGTAGGAAGGGGGCTCGCATAGAGGAATGGATTCACCTTTGGAGTCCATGACGACTTGGCGTAAGTTGGAGACCAAGATGTGGTAACGACAATAGGTCGGTCTACATCAGCTCCCCCCCTTCAAAAAGAGTCGTCCTCGACTCTACATGCTCATCACAAAGTAGAAGCGGTCGAGAGACCTTCTTGATCCTGGGGTTCACCTTATAGTCGTCCTCGGGAAGATTGACTTGACAACACTTCAATGTTCCTTCACCTTCCTTGAAGCCTACAAAGCTCACAACAAAAGCAAAGCAACACTCAAAGCGTAGCCAATTCATGAAGATTATAGCATGAGTCCTCAAGTAGAAGGAAGTCACCTTAGCTTGTAGAGATAGCTCGATGAAGGGTAGCCATAGGTAACTCTCTTCGGTTCTTCTTGTCAACATATAGTCCATAGAGGTTGACGTGTATGCATTTGTACCTTCATACAACAAAGACCAAGCAACATATGTTTGTGTGTGATAGAGGAGCATGTCATTTGTGGCATGTCCATTCTTGTTCACAACACGATTAGCACAACCCAAGTATAGCAAACGGGATGCATATGCAAGGTCAAAGTGCATGGAAGTCGTTGCAAAATCATCCAAATGTGGGAACTCAAAAACTCCATATAACATCTTATTGTGGCACTCAAAGCAATCGAATAGAAATTTTATCAACATCTTTGATGCAAAGCTTGGAGAATTTGGCAAAAACACAAAAGGAAGAATGTCCAAAACAACCTCATTATGTGTGCCAACCAACCATTGGAAAGAGAAATTGTTCGACATGTTGGATGTCACACACAAATCATCGATAGCAAATATCATGGGAATATGAGTATCCCAAGCGGAAGCAAAAACAACGTGTTTGCAAACAAACAAAATGAAAGAGCAAGTGGTCCTTATGTTTGTTGCAACAACAAGACGAGATTCTTGGAAGCTCTTATGACAATACATGTTCTTAATGGAATTATGGTTGCACACAAAACATCGGCAAGGTAAATTGTTCAACATTTTTGTTGCAACACACAAAGCATCATTATCTAGAAGCGAAGAAACATGAATGTCACAAGGGGAGATAATACCATTAACATGCTTGCAAGCAAACCATAGGAAAGAACAATTTGTCAACATGAAAGATGCAAAGCATGCAAAAGGTATCAGAGCTGGGTTCGATCTTGAACTCACTTGTGGGATGCTCTCTAGAGCTCTTTTTGTCAACTCGTGCTCAACCGAGGTTGACATTCTCGTGCGGGTACCTACACACATCATATGTAAAAGGAAGAACGTGTGTGCATGGTAGAGATACACATCATCCATCATGAAGTATCTCTTCTTGTGCACATCAACATTAATTTCAATCAAGTGTGAAATAGATGCATGGTGAGTATGCAAGTGGGGAACATGCTTATCATGGCCATCATCAAAATCTCCAAAAATTGAGAAAGCTATGGGGGCAATCTCATTATAACGCATAAGATCAATATTGTTAAAGCAAAACAAGTGACATAGCAAGCATTCATCTTATCGCAAGCAACGGGAGAAATTGAATGACTAGCATGACAAGGCAAGTCCGAAGCAATTGGAAGATACACACAAGATGCATAGCATGGCATGTTTATGGCAATGATATCGCAATCAAACAATTCCACATGATCAATACTATGCAAAGGCAAAGCATCACATGGGAATGTGGATGAAGCATATGTAATGTCACAAGTATCATCCATAGCATGCATATCCTCACAATTCATCATGTCCACTAGTGGGATCATGGCATCATCAACACCATTATTGGTACCTTGGTCATACCTCTCATATGAAGTGGGTGTTGTGGAAGTAGTGGCCTCCTTGTGGACGACTTCATCTTCTTGATGTATCCATGGCATAGCATCTACCATGTACATCTTCTCCATTCGAGGCATCATTGCTTCATAGCATCGGGCGTCTTCCTCCATGGAACCTAGAACAACACAAGAGAACACACTAGAGGTAGAGGGTAAGTTGTTAGAAATCGAAATGGTCTCACTTGACCTATCAACTACCACTCTCAACTCACTAGGAGTATCACTCATGCCCTCCAGGTGGAAGCACTCAATCTCACATAAGGTGGAGTCACTCATCTCACTCTTTTTCTCACTCAAGTGGGCTAAGTGGCTCTCATACTCACATGGGATTTGTACCACATCATCACTCAAGCATATGGGGGTAGGCTCGGTTTCCTCAACTCCATGCGCCTCCTTTGGTGAAGGGAAAATCCCATGCTCACCATTCTTGACCTTGTCGCCTTCAAGGTTGGATGCCATAAGGTGGGCATCATCGCTCTCCTCCATGGTCAAAGGGAAAATCCCATGCTCGACCGTCTCGTGGCCATCGCGTAGTAGTGGCGGAGGTAGGCTCATGCTATCCAACTTGGCGAAGTAGAGGTCTACATTTTCCTCGTTGGCGAGGTTGTCGAAGTCAAGCGTAGGCATTGAAGCTTGATAGCGTGGAGGAAGGCTTGCTCTTGGTGCCATTGTGGTGGTGGCACGAGTAGTTGAAGGTGCCCTATGATGGTGTCGACGGAGGTCATTGGCGTGCCTTGTCGATGGTTGATGTAGGTGGCGCACTTGGTCGTCCACATGACACTCGCGACGATGATCATTTGCCTTGGCACTCTTCTTGTGCTTGTGGTGCCTTCTTGAGCTTGCTTGAGCAGTATGGTTGGTGCTCATCATGAATTCTTTGTCTTTATGGCGAAGATGCCTTTGACGATGCCTTGTATCCTCTTTATGGTGGCGATGCTCATGAGAGGATGTTTGTCGATGAAGAGTGTAAGAGGTCTCAACCTAATAAGGTAGATTCCTCCTGTGTTTACAATGCTAGTCCCTGGATTAATAGCTAGCATCCACAGTATAGATGTAATATCAAGAAACAGAGGTCATAATACAACTTTATAACCAGGAATAACATAATTTTATTACATCAATACATAGCTCATTTGGCCATTACATTACATTGCGGCGGAATAACTATAAGTATGGGTCCTTCATCTTCAAAGTGCCACAGGCAGATGTTGGTTGTAGACTTTGTAATCCTAATTAATCAATCTTCACTAAAAACAATCAAACCTGCAACATACAAGTTACAGCCACAAAGGGTCAATACATTTGAATTGTATTGGCAAGTGATACTATGGTAGTATAGTGGAGTCTATCATCTATATGCATTTGGCTAAGTGGAGCTTAGGCTTGCATTGCTCAAAATAGATTTTTCCTTAACATTTGAAAATACTAAGTTTTTGCTTTGATAAAATCATTTTTCTCAATCAAAGATTGAAGATACTTTATAAGGCATCTCTCAATCAAAGCTTGAAGATTTCAAACAACCCTTGTTCAATCCACAAGATTTTAACTTAGAAATTTGAATGATGAGATTCTTGATTGCTTCCATGTCTTGATGCTCAAATTGTCCTTTACCAGGGACATGGCTAAGTACTTAGATTTTACACTCTGCAGAGGTGCACTTTCCCACAAGACTTGGTTTCCCAAGACAAGATCTTTCGAAGCTTTCCTTAGACCAAAATGGACGCTCCAACCTATCAAACACTACCACCCACTGTCCATATGGCTAAGTTCTTGCAACCTATATGATCATGGCAGAGCCCATATTGCCAAGTGGTTGCACTTGAAGCTTCTCAACATTTGACATCTCAAATCTCTTTGTTCCTGGGTGGCCATCCACAAGTGAGATACACAAGGTTCACCAGTCCCCTGGCCTTGTGCAACCACTCAACCAAAAACCACCAAGCAAGCCCATTCCACCCAGGTGATTCATTAACTTAGTTGTTTTATTAGACAAAATCACAAGTCCTCGGACTTAGAATATTTTTCCATAGTGTGAATATATATTCCACCCATGTTTTCTATTAGCTAGGCTAAGCTTGATAGTAGTAAGAATCTTAACTTAGGAAAATCCTACTAAGACTTCATCTACTAGGTTTTCCTATAGCAATGTTCATACTTAGCAAAATTCCATGCAAGTTTTACTTAGAGAAAAATCACTAATGTATAGTGAAAGTAATGGGACAAAAAGTATGAAGCATCACTTGCCTTTTTGGTAGAGGGTATAGGTTCACTCCTTGTCCTTGCAACAATCACACTCTTCAAGTCACTACAAATCAATCAAGCAAGGCACAAACTCAATCTACCAATCAAGCAAACAACGCATAAAATGACAAAATCAAAGTAATGCATGCAAGCATGCAAAAGATGGTTCTAATTGCAAAGGTGGTTTCCTCTATGCTTCTAAACTTTGTAGGTTCCAAATTGGTCATTCACCAAAATGGCAAAGTCAATTGCAAAAGGGTTTTATCTCAAAACCATTTTAAAATCCATTCATCATTGTATGTGGTGAAAAATGTTTTTATCAAAACAAAACTTTTAAGTTTTTCACCAAATGAGTTGCTATTGCAAAACTTGGTGCTTTTGGGTCAGTAGGTTTGGTCCAAACTATTTTCTCAAAAGTTTTCTTTCCATAAACATTTTCATAATAAACTTAATGATTTTATTTGACTAGAAATTGGCTAAGTCAAATAATCCAACCTAAATTTTTCCAAAATCATTTTTAACACCAAGGGTTGGTTCCTAGGGTCAGTGAGTTTACAACAAACCAATTTGCAAAGGTTTTAACCTTAAAAACATTTTTAAACAATTTTTCTAATCCAAATAAGAATACAAATTAATCTGCAAAAACAAGCAAACAAACAGATACTATTTGCTAAACCAAGGGCATGGTTGGCTAGGGCTTGTTCCACTGAATCCATTGATATAAAATTTGTAATTTTTGGACGTGTGGTTTGAAAGTTACAAAGGTTTGAAAATGGCATTTAAATCTGATTTCAAACTCTATTCTCAAACGTCTGGTGCCACGCGTCTTAATCTCATTCGCCCATACCGCTTAAATGCGGATTGGCTATTCGCGCGTTGGATCAAGTCCGATCGTCGGATCGAGCGCATACCCTTGACTTTAAGTGATTCTTTCGTGTCGCTTAGATCTTCATCCAACGGCTAATATCGTATTGACCAAACTCAAGGCGGCAAGGTCAACGCGGCGAGCGGATGTCGAGATGGCGGCGGAGCTAGCGAAGCAGGAAGCGATAGAGGGAGGGGAAGCTCACCGAGTCCTCCGAAGTTTCCTGATGCTCGACGTCCTCTTGGTTGGTGGAGGGGCGCACGGGGACAGGCAGGATTCCTCGTCGGAGTTGGTTCTGGCGACGGACGCACGCGGTCGAGGTCGAGGACGACGCTAGGGATCACCCGGAGACAAATAAAACACACAGTCAGGAGCGCATGGACACGGCGAAGGTGTGTGCGTGAACGAGAGGGGTCGGGGTAGTCTGGTTTACCAGAGAGGTTCCGCCGGAGTAGAGCTAGACGGTGGCGGTGCTGGGGGTTGTCGTGTAGGGGTTCGTAGCATGGAAAACAAAAATTTTCTATCGCATACAAACAAACAAGCCAAGATCTATCTACTAGATTGTAGCAACGAGTCGATGGAATAACTTACCCTCGAAGATTCCAAAGTGTTTAACGAGAGCGGATTATCGTGGGTGATGTAGTCGTACTCTTCCCGATCTCAAGATCGTGTAGACGATCCTTCCGTGTTCCTGGCGCTTCCATGATCGGTCACACGTTCGGTACTCGACGAAGACCTTCCTCTCCCTTGTTCCAGCAGGCAACGGAGGTTGTAGCACTCTCCTCGCGATTCCGGCAGCACAACGGCGTGGTACCGGAAGTAGAGGGGAGATCCCGCAGGGCTTCGCCTTAAGCCGGAGCGAGTATGGTGGAGTATGAGAGAGAGCTATTAGTGGTCTAGAGATTAGACACACCAATTAGAAGGCTCTAAACCGAAGGCTAGGGCAATTAGAAGCTCTAAACCAAAACGGCTCTAAACCGGAGATTAGAGGATAGGAACTTGTGTGTCTAGAGGAGGAGGCCCTGCCCCTCCTTTTATAGGTGGGAGGGGCGGCCAAGGGGAGGGGAGTCCCTCCCCAAGTCGGCCTTGGTTGGCGTGCCGGCTTGGAGGGACTCCTCCCCCAAGTCGGTTCCAACCACCTCTTGCTTGTTTCCCACAGTTTCCTGTTTTAGCCGTTTGACTTTTAAACTGGCCATTTGACTTTTCTGTTTTAGGATTCAATTTAATCCTTTATTTGGAACAGCAATAACACTTAGTACATGATGCAATCATTCCAATATGTAATGACACATTCATGTACCCCTTCCCCCCGGAGTGCCGGACATTCCGAACCTTCTAGAACATCCCGATGAAAACACCTAATCATTCCGAACTCAAACGGACTTTCCTTATATGAATCTTATTCTCCGGACCATTCCGGATCACCTCGTGATATCCCAGATCCCATCCGAGACTCCGAACAACATTCGGTCTCTTTCTTATAATACCATAACTACTCAAACAACGTCGAATCCTTAAGTGTGTCTCCCTACGGTTCGTGAATTATGCGGACATGATCGAGACACTTCTCCGAATCTGGAAATTCATATGGCTCCCACATATTTCTACGATTACTTTGCGATCGAATGAACCACTTACATACGATACCAATTTCCCTTTGTCTCACGATAGTTTACTTATCCGAGGTTATGATCGTCGGTATCTCTGCATACCTAGTTCAACCTCGTTACCGATAAGTACTCTTTTCTCGTTCCTGTGATATGTGATCCCTTGTGAGCCAGTCACATGCTTGCAAGCTAATTGGATGACATTCCACCGAGAGGGCCCAGAGTATATCTATCCGTCATATGGATGGAAAAATCCCACTCTTGATCCATGTGTTTCAACCAATACTTTCCGAACACTCAATGCCACCTTTATAGCCACCCAGTTACGGTGTGGTGTTTGATGTCATCAAAGCATCCATCCGGTAAAGGTGATATGCATGATCTCATGGTCGAAGGAATTAGGTTACTATGTATCAGAAAGCATATAGCAATTGAACTATTGAAATGACTTGATCTTTATGCTACGCTTATCTATAGGAGTATGTCCACCATATCATTCTCCTAACGATATGATCTTGTTGTTGATAACATCTCAATGTTCATGATAGGGAAACCACAATCATTAATCAACCAACAAGCTAGTGAAGTATAGAGGCTATACTAGGGACTTCAAATTAAGTTTACAAATCACACAAGTATTAATGTTTCCTTGTTAATACTATTATAGCATGAATGTAAAAATTTATCATAAACACAAAGATATAATAATAACTACATTTATTATTGCCTCTAGGGCATATCTCCAAGTCTCCCACTTGCACTAGAGTCATCTAATCTAGATTACATGGTAATATACCGAACACCCATGGCGTTTGGTGTTGGTCATGTTTTGCCCTCGGGAGAGGTTTAGTCGACGGATCCGCCACATTCGATCTGTGTGTACTTTGCAAATCTTTATATCCCCATCCCGGATATGTTCTCGAATAGCGTGAAAACGCAGCTTGATATGCTTCACTTCTTGTGTGACCTTGGTTCTTGCGCATTGGCTATGGCCCATGTTATCACAAGAGATAGACATTGGGTCCAAGCACTAGGAACCACACCCAGCTGTAATGAACTCTTTCATCCATATCGCTTCTTGTGAAGCCTCCGGCACCATGTATTCCGATTCATTGAAGATCTCGCCACAACGCTTTGCACTCCTCCAGCTAATCACGCACCATTCAAAATAAATACGTATCCAGTTGTGATTTAGAATCATCCGGATCGGTGTTCCAACTAGCATCGGTGTAACCATTAACAACGAGATGTTCATCACCTCCATAAGAAAGAACCATATCCTTAGTTCTTCTCAAGTACTTAAGGATGTTTTGACCATCCAATGATCCATTCTGGATCACTTTGATATCTGCTAGTTAAACTAACGAGATATGCAATGTCGGGTCTAGTACATAGCATGGCATACATTAGAGATCATATGGCTGAGGCATAGGAGTCTTACTCATCCTTTCTCTATCTTCTGCCGATGTCGGACTTTGAGTTTTACTCAAGGTCGATATTGGCAACATGGGCAAGAACCCTTTCTTGCTTTCTTCCATTCCAAACCTCTTTAGAACTTTGTCCAAATATGTACTGTGACAATGATATTTGGCGTTCGATCTATCTCTATAAATCTTTATGCCTAATATGTAAGGGTCTTCGCCAAGATCCTTCATTGAAAAACTATTATTCAAATATTCCTTGACACTATTAAGAAGGTCTACATCATTCCCAATCAACAATATGTCATCCACATATAGTATTAAGAATGCTACAGAGCTCCCACTCACTTTCTTGTAAATACAAGCTTCTCCATAAGTTTGTATAAAACCAAAACTTTTGATCACCTTATCAAAAACGTTGATTCCAACTTCGGGATGCTTGCTTCAATCCATAGATGGACCGTTGAAGTTTGCATACCTTGCTAGCATCTTTAGGATCGACAAAACCTTTGGGTTGCATCATATACAACTCTTCATCAATATCTCCATTGAGGAATGTTGTTTTGACATCCATCTGCCATATCTCATAATCATAATATGCAGCGATTGCTAACATAATCCTCATAGACTTTATCTTCGCTACCGGTGAGAAAGTCTCATCGTAGTCAACTCCTTGAATTTGTCGAAACCCTTTTGCGACAAGTCGAGCTTTATAGACAGTAATATTACCATCAGCATCTGTTTTCTTCTTGAAAATCCATTTTTTCTCGACAGCCTTTCGGCCATCCGGTAAGTCCACCAAAGTCCATACTTGGTACGACTACATGGATCCAATCTCAGATTTCATGGCTTCTTGCCATTTATTGGAATCTGGGCTCATCATCGCTTCCTCATATGTCTCGGGGTCATCGGTGTTGTCCACCAACATGACACTCATAACGGGATCATACCAATCTGGAGTGGTACGAGTTCTCGTTGACCTCCGAGGCTCTGTAGTAACTTCAACCGAAGTTTCATGATCACCATCATTAGCTTCCTCTCTTATTGGTGTAGGCACCACAGGAACTTCTTCCGGTGCTGCGCTACTCGCAATTTCGAGAGAAGGTTCGACAACCTCATCGAGTTCTACTTTCCTTCCAATCACTTCTTTCTAGAGAAATTCCTTATCTAGAAAGGATCCATTCTTGGCAACGAAGATTTTGCCTTCGGATCTATGGTAGAAACTATACCCAATAGTTTCCTTCGGGTATCCTATGAAGACGCATTTTTCCGCTTTGGGTTCAAGCTTGTCCGGCTGTAACTTCTTTACATAGGCTTCGCATCCCCAAACTTTTAAGGAACGCCAATCTAGGTTTCTTTCCAAACCATAATTCATACGGTGTCGTTTCAACGGATTTAGACGGTGCCCTATTTAAAGTGAATGCGGCTGTTTCTAATGCATAACCCCAAAATGATAGCGGTAAATCTGTAAGTGACATCATAGAACGAACCATATCTAAGAGAGTTCGATTACGACGTTCGGACACACCATTACGCTGTGGTGTTCCCCGCGGTGTCAACTGTGAAAGTATTCCGCATTTCTTCAAATGCTCGCCAAACTCGTAACTTAGATATTCACCTCCACGATCAGAACGTAGAAATTTAATCTTCTTGTTACGTTGATTCTCTACCTCACTTTGAAACTCCTTAAACTTCTCGAAAGTTTCGGACTCATGTTTCATGAAATAGATATACCCATATCTACTCAAGTCATCCGTGAAGGTAAGAACATAACGATAACCACCGCGCGATGCTACCCTCATTGGACCACACACATCGGTATGTATGATTTCCAATAAGTCCGTAGCTCGCTCCATCATACCAGAAAATGGAGTCTTAGTCATTTTTCCCATCAGACATGCTTCACATCTTTCAAGTGATTCAAAATCAAGTGATTCAAGAAGTCCATCGGAATGGAGTTTCTTCATACGCTTCACTCCAATGTGACCAAGGCAGCGATTGCCACATATAGGTCGAATTATCGCTTGATTTCAAACGTTTAGCCTCAATGTTGTTGATATGTGTATTTCCACTATCGAGATTCAATAAGAATAGACCATCTATCAAAGGTGCATGTGCGTAAAACATATTACTCATATTAATCGAACAACCATTATTCTCGACTTAAACAAGTAACCGCCTCGCAATAAACAAGATCCGATATAATGTTCATGCTCAACACGGGCACTAAATAACAATTATTTAAGTATAAAACTAATCCCGATGGTAGATGAAGGGGTAGCGTGCCGAGCGATCACATCAACCTTTGATCCGCTTCCCACGCCGCATCGTCACCTCGTTCTTCGCTAGCTTCCGTTTATTCTGCAGCTTTGTTTGAGTTACAAATATGAGCAACCGAACCAAGATCAAATACCCGTGCACTACTACGGTACTAGTGAGATACACATCAATAACATGTATATCGGATATACCTTTCTTCTTGATGTTGCCGTTCTTCGGATCCGCCAAGTACTTTGGGCAATTCCGCTTCGAGGACCTTCTCCCTTGCGGTAAAAGCACTCGATCGGGCTTGGGTCCAGCCTTGGTCTTCTTCGGCGTGGTAACTTTCTTACCACCCTTCTTGAAGTGTCCCTTTTGCTTAGACTTGCCTTTCTTGAATTTGGTGGTCTTATTGACCAACAACACTTGGTGCTCTTTCTTGATCTCCACTTCTGCAGACTTTAACATAGCAAATAGTTCTGGCAACTCTTTGTTCATGTTCTGCATGTTGTAGTTCATCACAAAGTTCCTGTAACTTGGTGGTAGTGACTGGAGGACACGGTAAATACCCAAAGCATTAGGAATCACTATACCCAAGCTTTGAAGTTTGTTTGCGTGCCCAGACATCTTAAGCACATGCTCACTGACGGAGCTGCCCTCTTCCATCTTGCAGTTAAAGAACTTTTCAGAAGCCTCATAGCTTTCAATTTCCGCATGAGTCTCAAAAATCAATTTGAGATCCTCGACAATATCATATGGGTCTGACTCTTCAAACCTTTTACAAGCTCGATTCCAAACCATACAAGATAGCACCTTGAACTATGGAGTACCGATTCTTCCGAGCGAGGTAAACATTCTTTACTTCATCGGCAAAGATCAGCAGTGGGTCACCAATGATGCATCCAAAGACATAGGTCAAATTACCAGTGTGAGGACAATCCTCAAATTTGCGGAACCAATCCATGAAGTTGCTTCCATTGTTTTTCAACTTTTCTTTCTCTAGGAACGCATTAAAATTGATGGTAGGGGCTGCCATTGATCTACAACATATTTGCAATAGTTTAGACTAAGTTTATGACAAATTGAGTTCAAATTAATTAAGAAATTAAACTAGGTGAACTCCACTCAAAACAACATCCCTCACATTGTTTTAGTGATCACACAGACCAAATCCACTACATCAACACCGATCATCACGAGAGTTGATATAGTTTTAATGGCGAACAATCGTCATGTTCATCATATCTACTATATGATTCATGCTTTACCTTCGGTGATCCGTGTTCGAGACCATGTGCACATGCTAGGATCGTCAAGATCAAACCTTAGTTTCGCATGAGCAAATCTGGCTTACTCACGTTGTATACACTTGCGAATCTAACACACCCGATCATCACGTGGTGCTTGAAACAACAAGCTTTAGCGGTGCTAACTAAGGGTGAACACTTTATGATTTGAAATTCATGTGCATGAGGGATCATCTTATAATGCTACCGTCGTCTACTAAGCAATACAAGATGCATAAAGGATTAACATCACATGCAATTCATAATATGTGATATGATATGGCCTTTCTTCTTTGTGCTTCCGATCTCCATCTTCCAGCACGAACATGATCTCCATCATCACCGACATTGCATCAAGGTCAATGACGCCTCTCCATGGTTGTCGCCCACGGCTTCAACTATTACAACTACTTTGAATAGACACGGGTCTTAACATAAATTAAAGACAACCATATGGCTCCTGCGGTTGCCAACTTACAATAAGGAACATTGCATACATCAAATATAATCACAATCATGGCCATATCACATCATCGCACCCTGCAAAACAAAGTTAGACGCCTCTACTTTCTTTGCATATTTTACGTGGTTTGGGGCTTTCAATAAGTGTCGTTCTAACTTACGAACAAGAACCACAACATTGATACTAGCATTGTTGATCACCCGTTGTAAATTGGATCTTAACTATGCTAGGAGAAACAGCACCCATAAAGCCACTTATGCAATACAAGTTGCATGTCAAGCGTGGAGCAAGTCTCATGAACGATGTCATGTAAGGTTAGCGGCCGCTTCATCCCAACATACCGCAAAGTACATGCAAAAGAAGCAATCGACAATAAAAGCATCAACGCCCACAATGACCATTGTGTTCTACTCGTCTGTGATCTACATATAGACACGGCTCGATACCCTTTGTAGGGGTTCGTAGCATGGAAAACAAAAATTTCTATCGCATACAAACAAACAAGCCAAGATCTATCTACTAGATTGTAGCAACGAGTCGATGGAATAACTTACCCTCGAACATTCCAAAGTGTTTAACGAGAGGATTCGTGGGTGATGTAGTCGTACTCTTCCGATCTCAAGATCGTGTGACGATCCTTCCCAAGGCTGCGTTCCTGGCGCTTCCGCTCGGTCACATGTTCGGTACTTCGACGAAGACCTTCCTCTCCCTTGTTCCAAAGAAATGGAGGTTGTAGCACTCTCCTCGCGATTCCGGCAATACAGCGTGGTACCGAAGTAGAGGGGATCCCGAGGCTTCGCCTTAATCCGAGGCAGTATGGTGGAGTATGAGAGAGGGATATTAGTGGTCTAGAGATTAGACACACCAATTAGAAGGCTCTAAACCGAAGGCTAGGGCAATTAGAAGCTCTAAACCAAAACGGCTCTAAACCGAGATTAGAGGATAGGAACTTGTGTGTCTAGAGGAGGAGGCCCCTCCTTTTATAGGTGGGAGGGGCGGCCAAGGGAGGAGTCCTCCCCAAGTCGGCCTTGGTTGGCCACGGCTTGGAGGGACTCCTCCCAAGTCGGTTCAACCACCTCTTGCTTGTTTCCCACAGTTTCTTGTTTTAGCGTTTGACTTTCAAACCGGCAATTTGACTTTCATTTAGGATTCAATTTAATCCTTTATTTGGAACAAGAACACTTAGTACATGATGCAATCATTCCAATATGTAATGACACATTCATGTACCCCTTCCCCGGAGTCTTGGGACATTCCTAACCTTCTAGAACATCCCCGATGAAAACACCTAATCATTTCCGAACTCCAAACGGGACTTTCCTTATATGAATCTTATTCTCGGACCATTCCGGATCACCTCGTGATATCCAGATCCCATCCGAGACTCAACAACATTCGGTCTCTTTCTTATAATACCATAACTACTCAAACAACGTCGAATCCTTAAGTGTGTCTCCCTACGGTTCGTGAATTATGCGGACATGATCGAGACACTTCTCGAACAATAACCAATAGAGGAATCTGGAAATTCATATGGCTCCCACATATTTCTCGATTACTTTGCGTCGAATGAACCACTTACATACGATACCAATTTCCTTTGTCTCACGATAGTTTACTTATCCGAGGTTATGATCGTCGGTATCTCTGCATACCTAGTTCAACCTCAACCTCGATAAGTACTCTTTTCTCGTGATATGTGATCCCTTGTGAGCCACCACATGCTTGCAAGCTAATTGGATGACATTCCACCGAGAGGGCCCAGAGTATATCTATCCGTCATATGGATGGACAAATCCGACTCTTGATCCATGTGTTTCAACCAATACTTTCCGAACACTCAATGCCACCTTTATAGCCACCCAGTTACGGTGTGGTGTTTGATGTCATCAAAGCATCCATCCGGTAAAGGTGATATGCATGATCTCATGGTCGAAGGAATTAGGTTACTATGTATCAGAAAGCATATAGCAATTGAACTATTGAAATGACTTGATCTTTATGCTACGCTTATGTAACACCCTCAGAATCGGACCTATGCAAGTTTGAGCAAAATTCGCCAAACCCGCATAGAAACGATTCAAAGGTGCCCACCAGGCACTTTCGTGCGGGTGGAAAACGAAGTAATAACATTACTCAACAGTCCTCGATGGGACCCACATAACAGATATATATATCAACGACTCAAAGAGTCAAGAATACAAATATAATATACAAAGATCCAAATCACCTTGAAAATGACACAGCGTCCGACTACGGACAAGATGCAAATGGGGTTAAGAGCCCTGAAGAATAACCAATGGCGTCCATAACCCTTCCCAGGCCAAGCCGGAAGGGTAACCCTGCTAACGACGTCGATCTCATAACCTGCTTAAACAAAAGGGGTGCCGACAAAGGGCAAAGGAAAAAGAAGGAGCGTCGATCGAGGCCAAGACACGGCGAGGCTAGAATTCGGCGGTCCTCGCCTACATAGGTATGGTGGACTGAGCGGCAGCGGCAGCATGCACTAAACAACCTATAGAGACTCGATACAACTGGCGGTTATCAGAGGGGGGTTAAGAATGACCTATTCGGATCCAACCTGATACTATCATCAAACAAACCCATCCTGGCGTTTCCCCCTCGAGACCAATCGAGGAAGTCAACCGAGGAACTCACACAGTTGGCAGTTTTATTTGATTAGTTATCGTTGCAGCAATTACTAGTCAGGTATAGATAATCATCCTGATAAAATAAGCAGTGGGCACTTTTAGTTAATCATTCCGTTATAGTTACGAATTACTAATCGACATGATAACATGATATAAACCCAAACCCGAGCTTGTTGGTACTTTTATTCACCATTCGCTAGAAGTTGCCATACTTACTAGTCAGTACAATGGTCGCAAGCGACCTCCAAACAAGCAATTGTGGGCGATATTAATTAACCATTCCATTATAGTGAAGCTGATTACTAGTCATTATAAAGTCAAATTTATAGCAAGAACTTTAGTTATGCTTGTCTATGATCGAGATATCGGCTCCAAGTCGTCCATATCCATGACACGGCTTTCGAAAAGTTTTACCGGCGGGGTGCACCAATAGCAACACACGCCGATCAACCTCGAAAACCAAAACAAAACCCAACGAGGCTTTCACGATCGAACAATCACAGATTCAGAAATATTTCAGGCCACCCTTAAGTAGAATCCATAACGAAGCACCGACTCCGAGACGGACTTAAGGTTTGTGTAGACGGTGTGAACGATCGGGAACCCGAAGTGTGGCTGGGCTTGTCGACACCGCGAATCGTGTCCCGATCCTAAATAAGACAAAGGTGCTCCTCGCACAATTTAAATACGTAAAGTAGCATGGCATAAGTACAGATCGTAAATAAAACCTCAAACTAGTTTGTGGCCCCAAGAAATAAGATGAATCAAGCTCGCTCGGGGGTCCCATATACCTCCCGTATGTGGATAGCGCGATAAATCAAGGAACAGTATCAAGTACTCGGGGTCTTACGGGACACAAGTGGCTCGAAACCAAATATTTTCTATCACCCACCGATGCCTCCGCTTATTTCAATTTTAGTTGTTAAACAGAAATTAAAGTGACGATAAGTAAAACTAGAATCATCTCCAACATCAACATGCGGCAATACATCAAGAATCGTGGCATATGACGACACACATCAGCACTTGAGCAAGCAACTACGACGCGCAAGTCCAACTATCTACCAATCAACAAGTAATAGGAGGTGTCCAAGGCAATATATGGCTGCAAGGGATATCACAGGTACGGAATCTAAAGCATCGCAACTCAGATAGCAATAGATCAACAGGAGGGAATAAAGACTATAAAAGTAAGATAGGTAGAAAGGGGGAGATGCTCGCCTGAAAACATTGTCGAAGGGTTCAACCGAAGATCGGGGCGAAGCTCACATCAACTCAACGGCCTTATCCGCGAAGAACCAAAACACTAGAAGAAACACCGGATGCAATATTTAATACACGACAGAAGATCGGCATGATGCATGTATGATGTTTGACATGGCAAGATGCGATGCAATTAGGTCATATTAAGCGGAACCGGGGTCCCGACAATTAATTAGGTGGTGCAAGTTATTTAGCTACCCCGCACTTTAAATGTTGTTTTAACATGGCAGAAGATAGCACCGGGTTCGCTACACAAATTTAAATGAGGCCAATATGAGACTAGATTTGCCCGCATATGGGCCCCATATTTAATTATTAGGTGAATCGGCATAAGGCCCCCAAACCACATGAATGTATACATGCAAGACAATTATTATGCGACAAGTTGTATCATGTCATAAAATAGGGTTTCGGGAAGGGGTTCACACATTAGAGGGTCTCGACGAACTTGGGGTTCCGGGGTTCGGGGTCGGTCTCAGGGTCCGGATCTGCGGCGTGGTCGTTTCGGACTCGGAAGGATTGGTTCGGTAGCGTCGGATTCTTCCGGGTCGGTGCCGTTCTTATCGTCGCGAAGGTCTTGTCGGGTCCGCACTTCGGATTCCGTGAGGCGATTTTGCCGCTCCGTGCCGAAGTCCTTGAGGTGGCAAACTTGGGAACGGCGCCAGGGTCCGCAGGGGGGTCCGGGGTGAAGTACTCGGCGTCCACGAGGGAGTACTTGTCGCACATGTGGTCTTCGAGCTCCATGACGATGATCTTGTCGTTTCGATGTCGGGGTCTTGAAATCCGTGAAGAGGGCCTTGTCGCCCTGGGGTGAAGAACTTGTCTTCCCGAGGGTCCATGGCTTCGGCGGGACGTTCTATGGATCCGAGGTCGAAGTACTTGGTGTAAGAGAAGGGCACTTGGCGTTTCCGTGTCGGCGGCCTTGGCGGTATCGGGTTCGGTCTTCAATCCGTGAGGCAGAAACTTGACGCGACGTCGGGTTCAGGATCGGTCTTGTGGATCGAGCCTCGGGTCCGTGGAGGAGACGTCTTTAGGGTCTTGCCATCGGAACCGCGGATTCCGGGAAGAAGATCTTGGCGACATGCTTCCATGATGTTGTTCCTTTCGACGGGGTCGGGTTCCATGCGGAGAACTAATGACTCCGACTCCATGTCGCAGATCGGCCATCTGGCGCACCGTCCATCAACTTACCACCGACCCAAACGGAGTGGCCACTGAGCCGTTGCAGGAACAGGAGCAGCAGGCACCACGCGGTGGCAGGCAGGGCACGAGGACGACAGGGAGCAGAGGCGCTGCGACGCATGGCGCCCACGGGCGGGCGGCGATGCCTGCCGCCGACGACGGAGGCGGGTCGCGGGCAGGGGCGACGGGCGACGGCGGAGGCGGCATGGAGGAGCCGAGGCCGGGCGGCGGGCTGGGAAGCTCGGGAGGGGGGCGAAGGGAAGCGGCGGCGCAGAGGGTGGGTAGGTTAGTTGGTAGGTTTAGAAAACAAGGGATGGACCGATTATAAATTTTCTGGGGTGGTCGATCGGGTCAATCGGCCCGTTCGATTGCCCCTACTAAAATAATTTAAATTTTATTTATTTTAAAACACGGCTTTCACAACCCGATAGCCGACAACAAAATAATTCCGGAGAACCGGTGTTTGGCGTTTGAATATAAGACGGGGCGTTTTAGAAAAACAAAACGGGCTTTGCGAACATAGTTTTATGCAATCAATGCATGATGATGACGATGCAATGCACAAATTCAACGCGATTTTCTAGTAGTGGTTTTGCGGGATGCCACAATTCGACACCACTAACAATGGATCTCGCCCTCGAGATCCGCCTCATGGTACCGGAAAGAAGGTCGGCGATCTGCGTCTTCTCGCTTCGTGTAGATCCTCGCGACACCACCAACGATGGTTCCTTCTTCATCTTGAAAACGGTGACACCACCAACAAAGGGTCGTTGCTCCTGATCGTCGAGACAACACTCCGGGGAAACAAAGGACGAAGTTTAAGGTAAGGCCACCTCTAACTTCCATGGATAGAGTAAAACTGCTGGATCCACTGATTCAACGTACAAGAGCGAATGATAAGAGCAGTGGTAGGGTAGCTACTCCATCCCGCACTCAAACCATTACTCTGCATGCGAATAGACGGATTATGCAACCAACTCTCGGAATTAGACTGAAGATCTTCAGAGGCGGTATCCGGGACAAAGGGATGATGCCAGCAAAAATCGTATGAAAGACACAATGATTAGGTTCCGTGAGGGTTCCGTTGGCATGAACAACACATGCTCAAGGTATACTCCAACTTCACCAATGCTCGTCCTTCTCATATGTTTTTCAACGACACTGATATCCGGCAAGGAACACATATGGATAAAGAGCTCCAGAACAAAAGATCAGATGTAGGGCACAACAGACAAGTTGCAGATTGATGATCGTAGCGCCTCCGTTACAAAAGGGAGAAAGCGAAACCCTGAAGGTACGACGGAAACCCAACCACGAGAAATCCTGGACTCGAAGAGAGAGATGAGAGCGGATTCAAAACGCGTAGAGGTGAGAGGAGAATAGCAGAGGGGTAAGGAGTAAAATCAGACCTAATCAGAACTATCCAACCGATTTTGCAAAAATAGTTTTGACACTCTACTTCGGCCGTTAGCTAGGTTATCCTACAGGCTGGACTTGTGGGGTATCGTAACTGTTCGCTCTGATACCACTCTGTAACACCCTCAGAATCGGACCTATGCAAGTTTGAGTAAAATTCGCCAAACCCGCATAGAAACGATTCAAAGGTGCCCACCAGGCACTTTCGTGCGGGTGGAAAACGAAGTAATAACATTACTCAACAGTCCTCGATGGGACCCACAGAACAGATATATATATCAACGACTCAAAGAGTCAAGAATACAAATATAATATACAAAGATCCAAATCACCTTGAAAATGACACAGCGTCCGACTACGGACAAGATGCAAATGGGGTTAAGAGCCCTGAAGAATAACCAATGGCGTCCATAACCCTGCCCAGGCCAAGCCGGAAGGGTAACCCTGCTAACGACGTCGATCTCATAACCTGCTTAAATAAAAGGGGTGCCGACAAAGGGCAAAGGAAAAAGAAGGAGCGTCGATCGAGGCCAAGACACGGCGAGGCTAGAATTGGCGGTCCTCGCCACATAGGTATGGTGGATCGAGCGGCGGCAAAGATGCACTAAACAACCTATAGAGACTCGATACAATGGCGGTTATCGAGGGGTTAAGAATGACCTATTCGGATCCAACCGATACTATCATCAAACAAACCCATCTGGCGTTTCCCTCGAGACCAATCGAGGAAGTCAACCGAGGAACTCACACGTTGGCGCTTTATTTAATTAGTTATCGTTGCAGCAATTACTAGTCGGTATAGATAATCATCCCGATAAAAGAAGCAAGGCACTTTTAGTTAATCATTCCGTTATAGTTACAAGAATTACTAATCGACATGATAACATGATATAAACCCAAACCCGACAGCTTGTTGGTACTTTTATTCAGCCATTCCGTTGTAGTTGCCATACTTACTAGTCAGTACAATGGTCGCAAGCGACCCTCCAAACAAGCAATTGTGGGCGTAATTAACCATTCCATTATAGTGAAGCTGATTACTAGTCATTATAAAGTCAAATTTATAGCAAGAAACTTTAGTTATGCTTGTCTATGATCGAGATATCATGCTCCAAGTCGTCCATATCCGCGACACGGCTTTGAAAGTTTTACCGCCGGGTGCACCAATAGCAACACACGCCGATCAACCTCGGAAAAACCAAAACAAAACCCAACGAGGCTTTCACGATGAACAATCATAGGATTCAGAAATATTTGGGGCCACCTTAAGTAGAATCCGCAACGGCCACCGACTCAGACGGACTTAAGGTTTGGGTAGACGGTGAACGATCGGGAACCCGAAGTGTGGCTGGGCTTGTCGACACCGCGAATCGTGTCCCGATCCTAACAAGATAGTGTGCTCCTCGCACAATTTAAATACGTAAAGTAGCATGGCATAAGTACAGGATCGTAAATAAAACCTCAAACTAGTTTGTGGCCCCAAGAAATAAGATCAATCAAGCTCTGGCTTAGGGGTCCCATATACCTCCGGATGTGGATAGCGATAAATCAAGGAACAGTATCAAGTACTCGGGGTCTTACGGGACACAAGTGGGCGCTCGAAACCAAATATTTTCTATCACCCACCGATGCCTCGCTTATTTCAATTTTAGTTGTTAAACAGAAATTAAAGTGACGATAAGTAAAACTAGAATCATCTCCAACATCAACATGCGGCAATACATCAAGAATCGTGGCATATGACGACACACATCAAGACTTGAGCAAGCAACTACGCGCAAGTCCAACTATCTACCAATCAACAAGTAATAGGAGGTGTCCAAGGCAATATATGGCTGCAAGGGATATCACAGGTACAGAATCTAAAGCATCGCAACTCAGATAGCAATAGATCAACAGGAGGGAATAAAGACTATAAAAGTAAGATAGGTAGAAAGGGGGAGATGCTCGCCTGAAAACATTGTCGAAGGGTTCAACCGAAGATCGGGGCGAAGCTCACATCAACTCAACGGCCTTATCCGCGAAGAACCAAAACACTAGAAGAAACACCGGATGCAATATTTAATACACGACAGAAGATCGGTATGATGCATGTATGATGTCTGACATGGCAAGATGCGATGCAATTAGGTCATATTAAGCGGAACCGGGGTCCCGACAATTAATTAGGTGGTGCAAGTTATTTAGCTACCCCGCACTTTAAATGTTGTTTTAACATGGCAGAAGATAGCACCGGGTTCGCTACACAAATTTAAATGAGGCCAATATGAGACTAGATTTGCCCGCATATGGGCCCCATATTTAATTATTAGGTGAATCGGCATAAGGCCCCCAAACCACATGAATGTATACATGCAAGACAATTATTATGCGACAAGTTGTATCATGTGATAAAATAGGGTTTCGGGAAGGGGTTCACACATTAGAGGGTCTCGACGAACTTGGGGTTCCGGGGTTCGGGGTCGGTCTCAGGGTCCGGATCTGGGTTGCGACAGGGTCGTTCTCGGACTCCGGGAAGGATTGGTTCGGTGTCGGGGGCGCGTCGGATTCTTCCGGGTCGGTGCCGTTCTTATCGTCGCGAAGGTCTTGTCGGCACGCACTTGGATTCCGTGAGGCGATTTTGCCGCCCGCGTCAAGTCCTTGAGGTGGCAAACTTGGGAACGCGCCAGGTCCGCAGGGGGTCCGGGTGAAGTACTCGGCGTCCACGAGGGAGTACTTGTCGCACATGTGGTCTTCGAGCTCCATGACGATGATCTTGTCGCTTCGATGTCGGGTCTTGAAACTGGTGAAGAGGGCCTTGTCGCCTGGGTGAAGAACTTGTCTTCCCGAGGGTCCATGGCTTCAAGTGGACGCTCTATGGATCCGAGGTCAAGTACTTGGTGTAAGAGAAGGGCACTCGGCGTTCCGTGCCGCCTTGGCGGTATCGGGTTCGGCTTCAATCCGTGAGGCGTAAACTTGACGCGACGCCGGGTTCAGATCGGTCTTGTGGATCGAGCCTCGGGTCCGTGGAGGAGACGTCTTTAGGGTCTTGCCATCGAATCGGATTCCGGAAGAAGATCTTGGCGACATTCTTCCATGATGTTGTTCCTTTCGACGGGTCGGGTTCCATGCGGAGAACTAATGACCGACTCCATGTCGCAGAATCGGCCATCCGGGCGACCGTCCATCAACTTACCACCGACCCAAACGGAGTGGCCACCGAGCCAGGTGAACAGAGCAGCAGGCACCACGCGGTGGCGTGTGGCACGAGGACGAGGGAGCGAGGGCGCCTCACGCATGGCCGCGTCCACGGGGCGGCGGCGGATGCCTGGCTGCCGACGACGGAGGCCGGGGTCGCGGGCAAGGGCGACGGCGACGGCCAGGGAGGCGGCACTGAGGAGCCGAGGCCGAGCGGGCGGCGGGGCTGAAGTCGGGGAGGCCGGCGCCCGCCGGGTGTGGGTAGGTTAGTTGGTAGGTTTAGAAAACAAGGGATGGACCGATTATAAATTTTCTGGGATGGTCGATCGGGTCAATCGGCCCGTTCGACTGCCCCTACTAAAATAATTTAAATTTTATTTATTTTAAAACACGGCTTTCACAACCCGATAGCCGACAACAAAATAATTCCGGAGAACCGGTTTTTGGCGTTTGAATATAAGACAGGGCGTTTTAGAAAAACAAAACGGGCTTTGCGAACATAGTTTTATGCAATCAATGCATGATGATGACGATGCAATGCACAAATTCAACGCGATTTTCTAGTAGTGGTTTTGCGGGATGCCACAGCTTATCTATAGGAGTATGTCCACCATATCATTCTCCTAACGATATGATCTTGTTGTTGATAACATCTCAATGTTCATGATAGGGAAACCACAATCATTAATCAACCAACAAGCTAGTGAAGTATAGAGGCTATACTAGGGACTTCAAATTAAGTTTACAAATCACACAAGTATTAATGTTTCCTTGTTAATACTATTATAGCATGAATGTAAACATTTATCATAAACACAAAGATATAATAATAACTACATTTATTATTGCCTCTAGGGCATACCTCCAACATATCGTTGGCGAGGCTCAGGGGCACCCGCGGGTGAGTTGCGGCTGCAGAAAGATCCACTGGGGAATGCTGATCACATCTGCGTGCTCGAGGAGGCAGAAGGGGGCGTGTGCTGGCCGGAATCGGCGAGAAGGGTCGTCGGAGACAGAGGGAGTGTCTGGCGAATACGGCACTGGGCGTGCTTGAGGGAGGGTCGAGGGGAACGAGAGGACGTCTTTGGCGTTAAAGGTGCTTGATCACCGCGAGGAATAAACGCGCGTTATGTCGAATTAAGCCGAGAATCAACGGCAACGAGGAGGAACGGTCAGCGGTGAGGACGATGAACGAGAGGTGGGGTCCGCTTGGCGTGAAAGAAAGGAAAGGAGTCGGGTCCACCGATCACTTCGTGGGTGCGGTTCGAGTGGAAAGAAACGCCTGGGAGGGAGTCAATGGAATGGGCTGTGTTGGGCTAGTTGGGCCAGAGTGTGGGCTGTTCTATTTTTTTCTGTCTGAATTCTTTTTCCTTTTCTAATTCTATTTTTCTGTTTTGAATATCAAACAATTCCCAAGGAATCAAAACAATTCAAACCTTCACCCAATTTTGTAACTATGAAATTAGTTCTGTTTAGTAACATGAATCAACATCCAAATTCAAATTAATAACTTTAATAATAGGGTCTATTATTATTTAATTAAATAGATGTACCAATTATTAAATCCATAGGTTTTGATTTAATTCAAAGTTCCTCTTGAGAACTAAATAATTTTAAACCATTCAGTAGGTTGTATTTGAAAATAAGGAATATTTGGAAAGCTTGTTTAAAATAAAATAACATTTTTTTATAGAGTCTATTAATAATTAAATAAAATGGGCCTTATTCATTTACTTCAAATAAGATTTGTTTTATTAGAATATTTATTTTGAAATCTAAAATAAAACCAAAACACTTCAGTAGGTTTTAATTAAGAAAATAAAATACTTAGAAAGCTTAAATAAAACAATTTAATAAGTTTGATGTTTTAATTAAAATGGTAAAACCTTTTATTAAATAAAATTTGGATATTAATTCCTTATTATTTTATTTTAAATAAACCTTTGCTATTTTTATTCAAAACAAAATGTTTTAATTCAAAAGCTTGGCCAAGGATTAATTTGGCTTTATAAAATAATCTTTATTTATAAATCCATCTTTTCTTTTGAATACCAAATATTTTATAAAAAGATCCAAAATAGTATTTCCAAAATATTTTATTTTCCTTTGTTAATTGTTTTATGTTTTTAAATCCCTTTAGGATTTAATTGTTCAAAATAGGTTTGAAGATTCCTATTGGAATTCAAAAAGTTTCTTCTGGCTCTGGAAATCAAACAAAGTTTTATTTTATTCATTTATTTTCACATTACAAGATTTGGAAAATCTTGGGATGTGACAGGCTACCACTGTAGCATCCCAGTTGTCTAACCCCTGTAATGCCACATGTTATAATAATAACAAGGGCCACTTCCAACATAGAATTGTTGCATCATCATCATATCATGCTCATGTCATCATGTCACCTTGCATTTGAGCATCATATAAAACCCTTTCTTGTTTGGTTCTTCTCTCATGTGCATGATTAATTGTATTTTCCTCTTGTTATTGTATTTGGCTCTTGATATATTGTTAAATGCCCAAGTTGAGTTGAGGGCATCTCTCTTATTGACTCCACCACCTTTTCTTTCACCACCTTATAATTCCACCATCCAACTAATCTGAGCTTGGCATTTTGTTGATTTATCTCTAGCTCATGATTGGTTGTTTGGATTGCACCCATAGTCTTTGCTTGGCCTTGCCCATCTTTTGGGAATGCATATGAATAATGCCATATTAATCTCATTGTTTTCACAAGGATAATTTTGGCATTAATTATGTTGCATGGGCCATGCAAGTGCCACCTTTCTCTTGCCTTGGGAATGTTTTAGCTTTGTTTGCATGGGACACCTCCCCTTGGTTTAAATCATGTGTTGGCTTGTAGTTTTGCTTCTCCATATCATCTATCTCTATCCCCCTTTAGCTTAACCTGTACCCCCATGCCCATGCACATACATGTGCTCATGAGGCATGCACCAACCAAACCACCCTTTCTTGGTTTTGGCTTGTTCTTTGAAGGGAAAATGCATGATTCAAATCCACATCATCACATGGCCATCTCTCTCTCCCTCTTCCTCTTTTTCTTGCTTGATCTTGCTTAGGGCTTGTTTGGAGTTTGCTTGATCAACTTAAGTGCTACCATCTCTTTCTCAACCCCTTAGCAAAACCCTAAACCTACCCCATGCCAACTCTCCTCCCTAGCTAAACAAGACCTAATCTACATCTTCTCTAAACAAAACCCTAAGCTACATCTAAACAAAACACTAAGTTGCCCTATCTACCTTCCTCCCCAACCATGCCTCTACCCTAGCTGCCCCTATCTCCCTCGGCCTCCCCTCCCCCTGCATGAGGACCCCACCACCACCTCCTTGCCGAGCCACCCTCCCCTCCTATCTAACCCTAAGCTCCAACCCTGCCCTAGCCGAGCCCCCTCTCTCCCTCTCTCTCTCTGCATGGGACCCTCCACCGAGCCACCACCTCCCTGGCCTCGCCTACCCCACCTGCCAGTCTGCCCCTCTCCTCCCCTCTAGTGCCCTGCCTTGCCCTGGCCTGATCGAGCCTAGCACGTGAGGGAGGGAAAAAGGGACCCCGACGCCACCCTGGCCAGCATCCCCTCCCCCACGCAACCATCCTGTCCCTCGTTCTTATCCTCCCTCACCCCCTCTGCCTCGCCAGATCTTCCCCCAGAGCAGCTTCCTTCCTCCCCTTTTCTCTCCCGACGACGCCCGGCGGCTGCCGCCCACCGCTCGCTTCACCGCCCCACCTTGCTGGACGTCAAGCTCGTCGCGACAGGAGCCGTGGGAGTCGAGGTTGGTCCCCTGCTTCACCGGAGCCGCGCCATCGAGGAGGAGAAGTACAGCCCCACTGGACACCGACGCCGCTCCGTCGGAAAACCCTAGCTACGCCGGCGTCAGCCCCGCCGCCGTTCACGACTGCCCCGACCCGATCCAAGCACGCCATCACGCCAGAAGCCACCGATCCTCCTAGACATGCCTGCCTCGCTTCTGCCGGCGACGATCGTTTCTACGAAAGCACTCGCGAAGCGAAGGCCGCTGATCAGACCGCAAGCGAGAGCCTCTTCTAGCCGCCTCCCTCCTTCCTGTCATCAACCCTAAGTCGAGCCCAGTGGTTACCGCCCCCGCTGGCGCGTCCGCGGTCGCGAGATCGAGCCCGCGCCTTTTTCTCTGTCGCGGCGTTTTCGATTCGTCAGAGAAGATCCACAGATGCTGGGTCGCTTTGCATTTGCCCCTCCTTTTGCCACGCCAACCATGGTCCTCGTGGCCCTCTGTCGTCGGTGGTGGTTTTGTAAAAGGCTCCTGTAGTTTTCGTTCTCAACCCGGTCCCCTTCCTCTCGATCATGCCGCGTGGGTCGGTTGCCTGTCCCCCCGTGTCTGTGGCAGGGGTTAAGTTAGCCTGGGTGTAAAACGTTGTGCAGAGTCTGTTTAATTATAAAACTATTAAAACTAATTCAAATTCAAATTTCAAATCAGATTCAAATAACTTTTTATTTGTAAATCCAAATTGGACAAGTAATATATGTTTGGATATCAGAAAAATGAGAGGATTCCAAATATGCCATCCATATTGTCTTTTGCACAATTAAAATTCCAAGTTTATTTAAATTACACCAATTGCCACTAGAACTTAATAATTTAATAACTTTTGTTTTATAATTCCAAATTAAGCAAGTGATATGTCTAAAATGATCAGCTCGACGAGACCTTTCTGTTTATGATAGCCATGACTTGAATTGAAGCATGCATCATGTAAATATATAATGTACAGCAACTAATTTGACAATAAAATGTGAATAAAACCCAATAAAAATGTTATCTCTTGTATTCCACACCTCACCCATGCCATGCTACCTTATTGCCATGTAAATTGTGCATCATTCATCATGGCATGATTGTTTGCTTGACGCATTTAATTCAAATGCTTGTGCTCTATATTCATGTTGGCCTTGTTTGTTTGGTTTTTCTTGATAGACATCGAGGTGGGTTGTATCAAGAGAACCAGAGCACTACCCAGATCCGTCCCTTGCTTCAATCGAGATACCGTGCAAGCACTTCCACATGCTTGCATACATACAAGACCTATTGCCTCTATCTTATTCTTGCATCATTGAGTCGCGATTGCATTAAAATGAATCCCAAGTATGCATAGCCTTTACTTTTAAACCCCACCAAGCTTGTTCCTCCATCCCATGAGCCACTACTATAGGAGTTGTATGAGCCATGCAGTCGAGAACAACATGTGTAGGGTATGTGAGAGTCTGTTGAATAATGAGGTACCTAAACAACTTAACTCGAGTAGTTCCGGGATAACTAAAGAAAGTGGCACCCGTGAGCAACATCTGCTATTTGGTTTTTCCTGCTCACTTGTGTCCCGTAAGACCCCGAGTACTTGATTCCTGTTCCTTGATTTATCGCGCTATCCACATCCGGGAGGTATATGGGACCCCCCTGAGCCAGAGCTTGATTCCGTCTTATTTCTTGGGGCCACAAACTAGTTTGAGGTTTTATTTGCTATCCTGTACTTATGCCATGCTACTTTCTGTATTTAAATTGTGCGAGGAGCACACTGTACTGTTTAGGAAATGTGACCCGTTTACGTGGTATCGACAAGCCCAGCCACACTTTCGGGTTCCCAAGCCATCACGCCCCATTAAACCTTAAGTCCGCTCAAGTCACCTAACTTCTATGGTTCTACTTTAAGGGTGGCCCCAAATATTTCTGAATTCTGTGATTGTTCAGTCGTGAAAGCCTCGTTGGGTTTTGATTTGGTTTTTCCGAGGTTGATCGAGCGTGTGTTGCTATTGGTGCACCCCGGCCGGGTAAAACTTTCTGAAAGCCGTGTCCGCGGATATGGAAGACTTGGAGCACAGTTTCTTGATCATAGACAAGCATAACTAAAGTACCGCTTTAATCTGACTAAGTAACTTGACTAGTAAATAGTGCAACACTCGTGGAATGGTTAATAAAATTGCCAGCGGATGGGGGGTTGTTCGTCCGCTTCCTTGTTGGTAAGCAGGGAGGAGGATGGATTGGATGAAATTACCATTATAACTGTTGTACCTAAATTCACGGACATCCTTCTATCATTGGTTAGGCGGATGGTTAGCGTTTATCTGTAGAACTACTAGGGTTTATCTTTCGCTGCAATTGCGTCACCCCAGGTTGTGTCCCCTTTAGAGGCATTAAGACTTGCTGAGTACCCTTAGGGTCTCACACGATAAATTCTTGATTCAGATGAACATGTACCTTCTCAGGACGGATACTGGGTGGAAGAAGCCGAAGATGTGGGCAACGATCGTTCGGTGTAGAGATTCGAACGGGATCCGTGAGACTGTAGTTGGGATGTGCCTATTTCTATGGCATCTTATGCCGATTTGCTTCTTATCCGTACTGGATTTTGTTTGCCGCCCGCATGATACTGATGTGTTGTATGAGGAGGTATCCTAAAATATAGATTTATCTAGGTCATTTGAATCTTGCCGTATGGCGTTGCTATATTTCCTTTCTTTCTAGATGGTGTGGCTCTGATGTACTCTTGTATGGTGGCTTGCGTACATACCCACTTGTGTACGTAGTTGATCCTTCGCCGACTCACGCCTCCCCAGACAGTCCCTGAGAGGGTAGTGGTTGGGACGTCTGTAAGGACTACCAGTGAGTGGCTTTTGGGGCCCCACCGTACTATTTCAACCACTACCACTCATCTAGGCTTGTATCTAGGAGCGTAGTTCACCGAGGTAGTTACAACCACCCTTAAAATAAATCTCGTCCCGAGATTTGGGGAGGCTAGGGTTACAAGCAGGTTCAAAACAACTAGGGTACTACCACCCTTAAAAATTTTCAAACAAAAATTACACATTGTCCTTCTTGGGACCCTGGGAAAAATTTCTCTAAGCAATCATTTGCATGGTGTCCTTGGTTTCCATACTTGACTCATGGGCCAAGGTTGAGATCCTTCATAGACTTGATTAACTTGTTCCTTATCTTTTCTGGACAATTGTTTGCATAGTGGCCTAGTTCCTTGCATTTGAAACATGTTATAAGTTTGAGGTCTTGAGGTGGCTTCTCTGGACAGTATGATGCATAATGTCCTAACTCTTTGCAGTGTTTGCACATCACTTGGCTAATATCCTTCCTCATCTTGGGTTTCACTAGCCTTTGTTTGTCTTCTTGGCTCTTCTCCTTTTCTCGGCATTCATTGGCATAGTGTCCCATCTCTTTGCAATTGTAACACTGCAACTGTGTAATATCCTTCTTGCTAGTGTTGGGGCATTTCTTCTTCTTCTTTTTGGGTCTCTCCAAAGCTAGGAGTGCTTCTAGTTCTTGTTCTTCATATGTGGGAGATCTTTCTCTCTTCTTGGGGCATTGATCTTCATGCTCCTTGGATGCATGATCCTTGTCTCTAAAAATATTGCTAGCTTGGGTTCCTTCTAGATTAACATCTTTGTCATCCTTGTTGTCATAGCTCTTTGGGAAAAGTTTTTCTCCCATGTTTATCATTTGAGTAACCAATCCTTGCAACATTTGGTATTGAAGTTTCAAAATCCTTTGTATGGCTGGGTCTAGTCCATTGTTGTTGGCTAAAAGCTGAGTTGTCTCTTGGCTCAACTGGTTTTGGTTTGCTATCATTTCTCTCATGTTGTCCTCTTGGTTGTTGTTATTGTCATCAACCTTGATGTTGGAGTCTCTTGGAGTAGTCATCTGTTTGGGTTGAATTGGGATTAGAATAGGCAAAATATTTCTATGGAAATATTTCTAATCACACACATCACAATTCACTCCAGCAATGTGCAAGCAATCACAAACAATTTTTCACTCAAACAACAAAGTTCAAGCACACTTTTAGGAAACAAAATATTTTTGTTACACCACATAAGTTGGTGTGTTTTGACTTAACTAAAATATGGTGGTCCATCTACATGGTTCACTTGTGATCTTTCCTTCCTTCTTGGTTGATTCTTCTTGCATGAGATCATGGTTCCTTGAGAACAACTCTTGGTTACAAACTTCAAAGGTGATGATGGTTCCTTCTAATTGTGTTTCCTTAGTCTTCAAGTCTAGGGCAAGATTTCTTGTCTCACTTGTAGTCCTTAGTGTCATCCAACTTGGAAGTCCTGGGTGGATATGCTGAAGATGTTGAAGTCATTAGAGTTGAAGAAGTTGAAGAAGTCCTTTGCACATGGTGTAGTCTTTGGTCATGGGGTAGGCTTTTCCATCAAGTCAAAGTAGAAGAGAAGTAGAGTTGAAACCAAAATGGTTAAGGAAAGAATTTACAAGTGTTTTTGTAAATAAGTTTTGGATCAAAATATAACTCCTATTTTTTTAAGGGTTTTTGTCCAATCCTAGGGTTTACAAATCCTACAGGCAACACAATGCTCTGATACCATCTGTAAGAGGTCTCAACCTAATAAGGTAGATTCCTCCTGTGTTTACAATGCTAGTCCCTGGATCAATAGCTAGCATCCACAGTATAGATGTAATATCAAGAAACAGAGGTCATAATACAACTTTATAACCAGGAATAACATAATTTTATTACATCAATACATAGCTCATTTGGCCATTACATTACATTGCAGCGGAATAACTATAAGTATGGGTCCTTCATCTTCAAAGTGCCACAGGTAGATGTTGGTTGTAGACTTTGTAATCCTAATCAATCAATCTTCACTAAAAACAATCAAACCTGTAACATACAAGTTACAGCCACAAAGGGTCAATACATTTGAATTGTATTGGCAAGTGATACTATGGTAGTATAGTGGAGTCTATCATCTATATGCATTTGGCTAAGTGGAGCTTAGGCTTGCATTGCTCAAAATAGATTTTTCCTTAACATTTGAAAATACTAAGTTTTTGCTTTGATAAAATCATTTTTCTCAATCAAAGATTGAAGATCCTTTACAAGGCATCTCTCAATCAAAGCTTGAAGATTTCAAACAACCCTTGTTCAATCCACAAGATTTTAACTTAGAAATTTGAATGATGATATTCTTGATTGCTTCCATGTATTGATGCTCAAATTGTCCTTTACCAGGGACATGGCTAAGTACTTAGATTTTACACTCTGCAGAGGTGGTGCACTTTCCCCACAAGACTTGGTTTCCCAAGACAAGATCTTTCAGAAGCTTTCCCTTAGACCAAAATGGACGCGCTCCAACCTATCAAACACTACCACCCACTGTCCATATGGCTAAGTTCTTGCAACCTATATGATCATGGCAGAGCCCATATTGCCAAGTGGTTGCACTTGAAGCTTCTCAACATTTGACATCTCAAATCTCTTTGTTCCTGGGTGGCCATCCACAAGTGAGATACACAAGGTTCACTAGTCCCCTGGCCTTGTGCAACCACTCAACCAAAAACCACCAAGCAAGCCCATTCCACCCAGGTGATTCATTAACTTAGTTGTTTTATTAGACAAAATCACAAGTCCTTAGACTTAGAATATTTTTCCATAGTGTGAATATATATTCCACCCATGTTTTCTATTAGCTAGGCTAAGCTTGATAGTAGTAAGAATCTTAACTTAGGAAAATCCTACTAAGGATTCATCTACTAGGTTTTCCTATAGCAATGTTCATACTTAGCAAAATTCCATGCAAGTTTTACTTAGAGAAAAATCACTAATGTATAGTGAAAGTAATGGGACAAAACGTATGAAGCATCACTTGCCTTTTTGGTAGAGGGTATAGGTTCACTCCTTGTCCTTGCAACAATCACACTCTTCAAGTCACTACAAATCAATCAAGCAAGGCACAAACTCAATCTACCAATCAAGCAAACAACACATAAAATGACAAAATCAAAGTAATGCATGCAAGCATGCAAAAGATGGTTCTAATTACAAAGGTGGTTTCCTCTATGCTTCTAAACTTTGTAGGTTCCAAATTGGTCATTCACCAAAATGGCAAAGTCAATTGCAAAAGGGTTTTATCTCAAAACCATTTTAAAATCCATTCATCATTTTATGTGGTGAAAAATGTTTTTATCAAAACAAAACTTTCAAGTTTTTCACCAAATGAGTTGCTATTGCAAAACTTGGTGTTTTTGGGTCAGTAGGTTTGGTCCAAACTATTTTCTCAAAAGTTTTCTTTCCATAAACATTTTCATAAAAAACTTAATGATTTTATTTGACTAGAAATTGGCTAAGTCAAATAATCCAACCTAAATTTTTCCAAAATCATTTTTAACACCAAGGGTTGGTTCCTAGTGTCAGTGAGTTTACAACAAACCAATTTGCAAAGGTTTTAACCTTAAAAACATTTTTAAACAATTTTTCTAATCCAAATAAGCATACAAATGAATTTGCAAAAACAAGCAAACAAACAGATACTATTTGCTAAACCAAGGGCATGGTTGGCTAGGGCTTGTTCCACTGAATCCATTGATATAAAATTTGTAATTTTTGGACGTGTGGTTTGAAAGTTAAAAAGGTTTGAAAATGGCATTTAAATCTGATTTCAAACTCTATTCTCAAACGTCTGGTGCCACGTGTCTTAATCTCATTCGCCCATACCGTTTCGTCTGGATTGGCTATTCTGGCGCGTTGGATCAAGTCCGATCGTGCGGTACTGAGTGCATACCCCTTCGGCTTTAAGTGATTCTTTCGTGTCGCTTAGATCTTCATCCAACGGCTAATATCGTATTGACCAAACTCTGGCGGCGCAAGGTCAATCAGCGGCGGCGAGCGTCGATGGCGGCGGCAGCGGGCGGTGAAGCGAGGGAGGGGAAGCTCATCGAGTCCGCCGAAGTTTCCTGATGCTCGACGTGCTCTTGGTTGGTGGAGGGGCGCACGGGGACGGGCAGGATTCCTCGCCGGAGTTGGTTCTAGTGACGGACGCACGCGGTCGAGGTCGAGGACGATGCTAGGGATCACCCGGAGACAAATAAAACACACAGTCAGGAGCGCAAGGACACGGCGAAGGTGTGTGCGTGAACGAGAGGGGTCGGGGTAGTCTGGTTTACCAGAGAGGTTCCGCCGGAGTAGAGCCAGACGATGGCGGTGCTGGGGGTTGTCGTTGGCGAGGCTCAGGGGCACCCGCGGATGAGTTGCGGCTGCAGAAAGATCCACTGGGGAATGCTGATCACATCTGCGTGCTCGAGGAGGCAGAAGGGGGCGTGTGCTGGCCGGAATCGGCGAGAAGGGTCGTCGGAGACAGAGGGAGTGTCTGGCGAAATACGGCAGCCTGGGGGCGTGCTTGAGGGAGGGGTCAGAGGGGAACGAGAGAGGACGTGCTGGCATTTAAAGGTGCTTGATCACCGCGAGGAATAAACGCGGCGTTATGTCGAATTAAGCCGGAGAATCAACGGCAGAACGAGGAGGAACGGGTCGCTGCGGTGAGGACGATGAACAGGAGAGGGTGGGGTCCGCTTGGCAGTGAAAGAAAGGAAAGGGAGTCGGGTCCACCAATCAGCTTCTGTGTGGGTGCGGTTCTGAGTGGAAAGAAACGCTTCGGGGAGGGGAGCTGGGATGGAATGGGCTGTGTTGGGCTAGTTGGGCCAGAGTGTGGGCTGTTATATTTTTTCTGTCTGAATTCTTTTTCCTTTTCTAATTCTATTTTTCTGTTTTGAATCTCAAACAATTCCCAAGGAATCAAAACAATTCAAACCTTCACCCAATTTTGTAACTATGAAATTAGTTCTGTTTAGTAACATGAATCAAAATCCAAATTCAAATTAATAACTTTAGTAATAGGGTCTATTATTATTTAATTAAATAGATGTACCAATTATTAAATCCATAGGTTTTGATTTAATTCAAAGTTCCTCTTGAGAACTAAATAATTTTAAACCATTCAGTAGGTTGTATTTGAAAATAAGGAATATTTGGAAAGCTTGTTTAAAATAAAATAACATTTTTGTTATAGAGTCTATTAATAATTAAATAAAATGGGCCTTATTCATTTACTTCAAATAAGATTTGTTTTATTAGAATATTTATTTTGAAATCTAAAATAAAACCAAAACACTTCAGTAGGTTTTAATTAAGAAAATAAAATACTTAGAAAACTTAAATAAAACAATTTAATAAGTTTGATGTTTTAATTAAAATGGTAAAACCTTTTATTTAAATAAAATTTGTATATTAATTCCTTATTATTTTATTTTAAATAAACCTTTGCTATTTTTATTCAAAACAAAATGTTTTAATTCAAAAGCTTGGCCAAGGATTAATTTGGCTTTATAAAATAATCTTTATTTATAAATCCATCTTTTCTTTTGAATACCAAATCTTCTATAAAAAGATCCAAAATAGTATTTCCAACATATTTTATTTTCCTTTGTTAATTGTTTTATGTTTTTAAATCCCTTTAGGATTTAATTGTTCAAAATAGGTTTGAAGATTCCTATTGGAATTCAAAAAGTTTCTTCTGGCTCTGGAAATCAAACAAAGTTTTATTTTATTCATTTATTTTCACATTACAGGATTTGGAAAATCTTGGGATGTGACAAAGAGTCTTGTTTCTTGGCGCCTCTTGATGCATATGATGTTTGGACGCCACTCTTGTTTGGATAGGAGTTGGAGCTTGGCGCCTTGGCGGTGATGAAGCTTGGCGCCTTGGAGATGGTAGAGCTTGACGCCTTGGAGGTGATGGAGCTTGGTGCCTTGGAGATGGTGGCGCTTGACGCCATCTAGGTGGTGGCACATGTCGCCTTGGAGGTGGATCATCGAAGTAGGTGGTGCCCTTTGGTGTGGCACGCTTGGCCTTGAAGGTTATGGAATCTTGATGATGCGCCTCCTCTTGCTTGGCGTAGTAGGCTTCCATCTCCACACGGTGGAGGAATTCTTCATGGATCATGGAGGAGCCATCAAAGTCGATGAAGTTCTCCGTGTCCTCCATGCTTGGCGAGGCGTCATCGATGTCACACTCGAAGTCGTCCATGCTTGGGGAGTAGTTGTTGGTGTAGTACTCCATATCACCCAAGCATGTGGAGCCATTGTCGGTGTAGTGCTCCATAGGCTCCATGCATGAGGAGCCATTGTCGACGTAGAGCTCCATGTCTTCCATGCATGTGGAGTAGTCGTAGGTGTAGTGCTCCGGGTCCTCAAAGCATGCGGAGCCATTGTCAGTGTTGTGCTCCGTCATGTCCTCTATACTTGTGGAGTCGTAGTCATGGTGGCTCATCATGGATTCTTCATAGATATCATCCTCGTTTCCGGAGTCCCTAGACATGATGCACAAGACCAAGTGGTGTATATGGAAGTGGTAGTGGGAGTTAGGGATACAACGTCAAACCTTACTTTTCCTTGGAAGATCGTATCGTACAAGTGGCCACACTTGAGAGCAATAAACCGAGCAAAGTGAAGTTCACGCGGAACACCAAAACCAACTACGAACCAAAAAAAACAAACACACACAAGGCCTATGGTGGATAGGTATGGAATGTGGCATGTCAAGAACAAATCCGAAATCAAGATGTTGTAATGGCAAGTAAAGAACCACAATGATCACAAAGCAAACAAGTTAATCCACAAGATAGGAAATATGTACAAGGAAACACACACGGTGGGATAAATGGGACTTGTGCAAGGGAGAAAGTGAGCTAAGAACCAAATGATTACCTAGCGAAGACTATAAGCTCGTGTCACACAAGTACAAGGAGAGACGCTAGTTCGATTGCACAAAATTGGTGTGCTACAAGATATGCACAATAAGTACCACCTATATGATGTTCATCGAGCTTGCGCTTCCTATTCTATAAGGCACGTGTATATTTCTTTATTTTCTTTTTCTTTTTATTTTTCTATTTTTTCTCCTTTTCTTTTTTTTTCTTTTTCTTTTCACTTGCCTCTTCCTTGTGCCAACAACTATACAAGATAACTATATGAGATAGCGCTCACAACGTTTGCTCGGAATCTACAAGGTATCAAATGTGCATAGCCCAAGCAATCATAAGAGGAACTAGTCTCAATAGGTGTTTGTTGCTCACAAAGATAGTGGGGTTCATAAAGGAATGCAAGTAGGGAGAAGTCGCGGAATGTTTATACCTTTCGTCCACGATCTTCACCCTTTATTGTTGGATTCCGCCTTGATCACGGAATTTAGATGGAGTAGATAGCATGAACAATGTGGATGATGATGTAGAGCTCCTTATCCTCTTCGAAACGAGCTAAAGAACACCAAAATCCGAGTTCGATTGTAAAAGTTATGCTCAAAACGGTGAAATAAATCAGGAATCTGCTTTTTCTGCTCAAGATCGGGGTAGTACCGCTTGGATGAGAGGTAGTACCGGTTGTGAGCGGTAGTACCGGATTTTGGGACCGGTAGTACCGCTTGGTCCTGGGACGCCCAGATTTGACGCGTTTTCGCGATTTTGGGGTGATTTGGGCGGAAAATCTTCAAGAAAAACACCAAATCGAAGGGGGAAATCAAGGAATTAGGCCATGGGAACGCAAAGGAAGGTAGATCAACAAGTTTAGCAAGTAATCCACGGATCAAAACCTACCAAAACGCACTCAAATCACAGATCGATCCAAAACACGAATTGGGGCTATTTTTGGTGGAATTTTCGAATTTATGGGGAAAAGACCAAATCGATGAGAAATCCGTGGCAACCAAAAGCTGCTGATACCAGATGATGGAGGGGTTAACCTCTTGGGTGGCCCGATCTTCACGGATCTCGTGGTCAAATCGATGGGAAAGCGAGGGGAAAGGGAGAAGGTAGCGAAAGCGAACACACACCTCGCGAAGAACACGATGAACACACGCAAAACTCACACGATACAAGGCCGATTGCTCCCGAACGGCGGCCACCGGTCCGATAGAATCCTCGCATGGAAAGATCGGTCAACGTGCTCCCTCAAATCCACATCGGAGAGGTAAGAACACCTTGAGGAGGGTCTTGACAACTTGGAGACGAGACATCGAACTCCAAGGCCTTGTTCAATGATGGATGCGTGATGCAAAGTCCAATCGAGGTTGGTGACGATAGTCGGTCCCCTTGGTAAAGGGGATGAGGCAAAACTAGAGATTCCACAATGGGGGTTGTCTTTAGTCTATCATCTATGCCTGAGGGATACATGAGGGGTGGGGGCTCTATTTATAGGCCAGCCACTAAACAAGGGTACTTTGGGGATAAACTAGGCGAATAGGTAAGTAAAGGGGAATACATGGGCTGTGGCCCAACTGGTGCGCCCAGTGCACATGACCGGTAGTACCGGACTTAGGACCGATGGTACCGGTCATCACCGTAGTATCGCCTGGGACCGTAGTACCACTTGCGGTCTTGGAGCATCCGCTCGAGCCGATGAAGAAGAAGGGGCGAGTACCACTGATCGGTAGTACGTTCACAACCGGTAGTACCGCTTGGACCTGGCAGCTGCCGACCTATCTTCTTCCATCTCCTCTTCCAAGCCTCCGTCTTGTCGGGCTTGATGTTCCGGGCTTCCTCCCTTGCCTTTGTACTGGTCGGTGTGAACCTATCATGCATATGTGACGGAGTATGAAGTAGACCATTCAATAGGGTAGGAAGGGTGCTCGCATAGAGGAATGGATTCACCTTTGGAGTCCATGACGACTTGGCGTAAGTTGGAGACCAAGATGTGGTAACGACCGTAGGTCGGGCTACATCACAAGCGCCAACCACTACTCCAACAACAACAAGTGGAAGCTCCTCAAGTACCACCAAGCTTCCCTTCAAGCCAACTCTCCCTCAAGGAAAACAGCCCCCAAGTGGCAAACACACAAGGGATGATCAACCATTAAATGGTGAATGCTACAAGTGTGGAGGCAAAGGGCACAAGTCGAATGCATGTGGAAACAAGAAAGTTTTGTTCATCCATGACAACGGCGATGAAGAATACTTGAGTGAAGAAGAGTTTGATGCAAGGGTCAAGGAAGCCATGGCAATGCAACATTTGGAAGAGGACCAAGAACTTCTTGTGTGTGAGCATGACGCAAGTCCATCGCTTGTGGTCACAAGGGTCTTGACTACCCAAGTCAATGAAAATGAAGACCAACGCTCGAACATCTTCCAAACTCGTGCCGACATCAATGGGAAGTCCATCAAAGTTGTCATCGATGGAGGGAGTTGCCACAACCTTGCAAGCACGGAATTGTGTGAGAAACTCAACCTCACCCTCCATCCGCATAAACACCCCTACCATATCCAATGGCTAAGTGACCAAGGATCCGTCAAGATCAAGCACATCGTCTCGGTGACGTTCTCAATTGGGCACTACAAGGACACGGTGGAATGTGACGTGGTCCCAATAACGGTTTGTCATATGTTGCTCGGAAGACCGTGGCAATATGACAAGCGTGCTTTGCATAATGGTCACTCAAACACTTACATCTTCAAATGGCTTGATAAAACTTGTGTGTTGCAACCAATGACTCCTAGCCAAATAATTGCGGACAATGCAAAGGCTTTAGCGAGGGTGCAATACACAAAAACACATTGTGAGAAGAGTGGTGAGCGAGAGAACCACACCATAGTGAGTGAGAGCTACAAGCAAAACTCGAGTGGAAAAACTAAGAGTGTTCTTCTTGCCACCAAAAGTGAGATGAGAGAAGTGCGGAACAACCCATCCATATTGCACTATGTCCTTGTATGCAAGGGACTAGCGCAAGGAACTAACGACTTGACAAATGTTCCTCCTTCTTTGATGGCTATTTTGCAGGAATTCCAAGATGTATTTCCCGAAGAGCTTCCTCATGGCCTTCCTCCTCTTCGTGGAATCGAGCACCGCATCGACCTCATACCCGGCGCCCCAATCCCAAACCACGCCGCGTATTGCACGAACCCAGAAGAGACAAAGGATATCGAACGTCAAATCAACCAACTCGTCTCCAAAGGTTTGATCCAAGTAAGCACTAGCCCAAGCGCGGTCCCCGTGATTCTAGTTCCAAAAACGGATGATACGTTGCGGTTATGCATGGACTGCTGTCCAATCAATGCTATCACCCTGCGTTATCGACATCCTATACCGCGTCTTGATGAAATGCTTGATGAGTTATGTGGAGCCACTATATTTTCAAAAATTGATCTTCGTAGTGGTTACCATCAAATTCGCATGGCCGAAGGTGATGAGTGGAAAACCGCCTTCAAGACCAAGCTTGGTCTCTATGAATGGTTGGTTATGCCTTTTGGCTTATCTAACGCCCCATCTACCTTCATGCGCCTCATGAACCATATTTTGAGATCTCTCATTGGGAAGAGTGTAGTTGTTTACTTTGATGACATCCTTGTCTATAGCAAGTCACTAGAGGAGCATGTTACTCACGTTAAGGAGGTCCTTCAAATCCTTCGTCATGAAAAGCTTTATGCTAATCTCCCAAAGTGCACTTTTGCAAAAGACAAGCTGATTTTCCTTGGTTTTGTTGTGTCTTCTAATGGCATTGAAGTTGATGTCTCAAAAGTCAAGGACATACGAGATTGGCCCATCCCTACAAATGTTAGTGAACTTCGTAGTTTTCATGGGTTGGCTGGCTTTTACCGTCGTTTTGTCAAAGACTTTTCTACAATTGCTTGCCCCCTCAACGAATTGACCAAGAAAAATGTCACGTGCTTGGGGAAAAGCACAACAACAAGCTTTTGATGAGCTCAAAAGAGGCTCACCAAGCACCACTTGCATTGCCGGATTTCACAAAAACCTTTGATATTGAATGTGACGCTAGTGGTATTGGCATTGGTGGCGTCCTTATGCAAAATGGGCGTCCTATTGCTTACCATAGTGAGAAACTTGATGGCGCACGCCTAAACTATCCCATTTATGACAAAGAACTTTTTGCCTTGGTTCGAGTTCTTCAAGTGTGGCAACACTATCTTTGGCCCAAAGAATTTATCATCCATTCTGACCATGATTCGTTGAAGTATCTTAAGGGCCAAGCCAATTTGAGTAAAAGGCACGCAAAATGGGTTGAGTTCATGGAGTCTTTTCCTTACTTTGTCAAATACAAGAAGGGCAAAGAAAATGTGGTAGCAGACGCTTTGTCTCGCAAAAACACAAGCCTTCTTACACGACTCGAAGTCAATGTCTTGGGTCTTGATGACATCAAATCTTTGTACGCGTCCGACCCTTTCTTTGGACCAATATTTGCACAATGTTCAATAGACAAAGGGATTGATGATTTCTATTTGCATAAGTGTTTTCTTTTCAAACAAAACAATCTTTGCATTCCGAAATCGTCTCTCCAACTTTTGCTTCTTCAAGAGTCCCATGGTGGAGGCCTTATGGGTCACTTTGGCCGTTACAAGACATATGACATGCTCTCCACTCACTACTTTTGGCCAAAGATGAAGCGCGACGTGGAGCGCCACGTTCAACGATGCACTACATGTATCCAAGCTAAGTCTAAGTCCAACCCCTTTGGTCTTTATATGCCATTGCCTATTCCTCATGCACCTTGGTCGGACATTAGCATGGACTTTGTGTTAGGCTTGCCTAGATCTAAACATGGACATGATTCCATATTTGTAGTAGTTGATCGCTTTTCTAAAATGGCACATTTCATTCCGTGCCATAAGACCGATGATGCTTCACATGTAGAAAATTTGTTTTTCAGGGAAATAATTCGGCTACACGGTGTTAAGAACAATCGTCTCCATGACGTAAAATTCATGAGCTACTTCTGGAAGACTCTCATGGCCAAGCTCAGCATCAAACTCCTATTCTCGTCCGCCTCGCATCCTCAAACCGATGGACAAACCGAGGTCGTCAATCGAAGTCTTGGCACACTCCTCTGGGTGTTGATAAAGAAGAACCTTAAAGACTGGGAGGAATGTATTCCACACGCCGAGTTCGCCTACAACCGCGCCAAGCACTCCACCACCATGAGGAGCCTGTTCATGATCGTCTACGGCTTCGAGCCTCTCACCGCGCTCGATATACTTCCACTTCCACTTCATGAACGTGCCAATATGGAAGTTGTCAAGCGTGCCCAAACAATGAAGAAACTCCATGAAGACACACGAGCTACTATCGAGCAACAAGTCCTTCGCCAAGCATCAAGGCTAAACAAGAACAAGAAAGAGATGATCTTTGATGAGGGCGACCTTGTGTGGATCCACTTGAGTAAAGACCGCTTCCCCAAGGAACGCGACTCCAAGCTAAAGCCAAGAGGTGATGGACCATTCAAGGTGCTAAAGAGGATCAACAACAACGCCTATATCATCGATATACCAACATCGAAGTATCTTGTGAGCTCGACATTCAATGTCAAGGACCTCTCACCCTACCATGGAGAAGATGAAGTTGAGAAGGTTGAAGAGTCGAGGACGACTCTTTCCCAAGGGGGGGGAGCTGATGCAGCCCGTCCTACGACCGCTACTACATCTACTCCCACGAGCTCCCCAAGTGGACCCATGACTCGCGCCCGAGCTAAGCTCCTCCAAGCCAAGGTTAACTCGCTCCTTTCCTTGTGTGACTTCGACACACCCTTGGATGGTTTGCTACTTCATACGCATACACTGTGCATCATCAGGTACGAAGAGAAGGACCCAAGGGACGGAGGAAGCAGGCGGAAGCAACCGCTGCCAGACGCCAATGATTACTGGTTGAGGCGACGGTACTACCGTCCAAGCGGTACTACGGCCCTACCGGACGCCCAGAAGAACCTCCATGCCCAGATGCAGTACTACCGCCCAAGAACCGGTACTCACGGACAGCCATTACCGCCCCTCCTACCGCTCGCTAAAGGCGACTCCGACGGAAGCTCCAGGCCCGCCCGCGGTACTACCGCCCCCGGAGCGGTACTACCGGTTGCCAGACCGGTACTACCGGTCCTGAATGATCCTGTGCGCCTGAGTATGGCCCAGTGCCTTGTATCCCTTCCTATAATTTACCTTTTCGTTCCTAAACTACCCCTGTTTTGTGGCTGGACTATATATAGCTCCCACCCTCTATTATAAACCCCAGACTTGGATAATAATAGATATTAAGGAAACCCTTTGAGGAACTTATATCTATTGGTCTCATGCTCCTACCAAGGAGCACCAGATTATCCACCCCCCTCTTGGATCTTGCCTAGTGCGTTCAAGTTGTACAAGGCCTTGGATTCTCGATTTCTCGCCCCCAAGTCGTCAAGAGCTCACCAAGCACCTCGTCCCCCGTTGTTGGCGTGGAGAGAGAGCTTCGCCCAACACCGATCCTAGGGATTATGTTGGACCGGTTGCCACCGGCGTGAGAGATCGGCGTGTATCGTGTTTTGTGTGCGTGTGTTCGTGGTTTTTCATCCCTTCTTCCGCCGACCACCGCTTTTCCCCTCGTTTCTCATGGAATTCGTGAAAGATCGGGCCAACCCAAGGGTTACCCCTTAACAGCACTAGGAAAAATCCAAGAGGTTTGTGGATAATTTGGTGCTCCTTGTCAAGGAGCATGAGACAAATAGTTGATAGATCCTCTAAGGGGTGACTTCAACTACAATTATCCAAGTGTAGGGTTTACAATAGAGGGTGGGGGCTATTTATAGGCCAGCCACATAAACAGGGGTAGTTTAGGTACGAAACGGTAAAGTCTAGGCGAAATAAGGGGTTACACGGGCCAGGCCCGAAAGTTGACTTGAATCTGGGGATTTCCGTGAGGGTCCGGCCCGGAGTGGTCGCTGAATTTTGATCACGACATTTCCGGTCGCCCAACGGAAAGACTTACAAAAGTTGCTTTCGGTCGTCACCGGGGTTGTCGGCGAGGAGGCCGGTCGACCGGGCCGGTAGCCGGAAGTTCCGGCGAGAGAACCGGTCCGCCGGGCCTGGCGCCGGTTTTCTCTGGCGAATCTCCTCGGGCTGCCTTTGGTCCCTCCTTTGGCGATGCTTCAGTGGGTTCATAGCTGAGAATGCACAGGGTTTGGGAATGAAGTAGCAAGCCATCCAATGGTGTGTTGAAATCAAAAGAGGAGAGGAGCGAGTTAACCTTAGCTTGTAGGAGCTTGGCCCGAGCACGGGTCATCGGTCCACTTGGGGGACTAGTTGGTGGGGATGTAGACGCATCCATAGGACAGGCTGCATCATCTAGGTTCCGATTCGATCAATCATATTGATCTTCGCGTGATTGAACAGAATTTATGTGTCACTGTCTACCCCGATGGCGGAAACCGACCGGTAGGGGTAAGTCGTTCGAAAACCTTAGAATCATATTACGGAAAGCAAGATCATAGATCAATCCTGAACCACCGCAATATAAACGATCACACCATTCATATCAATCTGCATATCACTATATGCAAACTTCCCGAACCTATAGCTGAACAACATCGTCTCTGAAACCATTGCAGGGATACGGGTAGGCTACACTAGCACAAATCAAAATTTTCTACCGCGTAAACCAGGATTACTGTTGTTATAGATCATGGGATTACCACTAGATGCGCGGTTGCGGAACTTGATGAAGTGCGTCGAGGCAGTGTAGATGTTCTACGTCTCCTCCTCATCCTCGTCCCACGAGCAGCTCCCCTTGCGCGGCCCGTCCAAGTGCCACAGATGCAGCACCTCCGAGGTATCCACACGTGCGGGGTGGAAGCGTCATACGCCGGACTGCTAGGTCCGCGCATGCAACATAGGCGTGAGAAGTGGCAGCTGGGTGGAATGTCTAACCCTGGTCAGCTCACCCCACCCTCTCTTATATAGGCGTCCCTCGTGGGCTTCTACATTAGCAACCCATTAGTAGGCTAAGCCTGGTCTAATTCGGATATAATCCTCATTAAGCTTCCAGCCCCTTAAGTGTGTGACCCTATAGGTTCATATACGTATTGACATGACACGAATACACTTATAATGTCAATAGTTGGTAGCGGCCTCTAGCAAGACGTGCCAACTCTTAAATGCATACAAAGATCATATTGGACGAACCATCACAAGGTTTAGTACATGTCTTTCCCTTTGCCTCACGATATTTGGTCTAGATCCAAGCTGACCTCCCTTTCTCGATACTGTGATTCGGAATCCCTTTACTAGGTTAACTCTTAACCTTATGTAGCACAACCATGCATTTCTGGATCCGATCACTCGAGGGCCCCAGAGATATCTCTCTCAAGTAGAGAGGGGCAAATCCCATCTTGATTGACCATGCCTTGTAGCATGCTTCAGGACAAACCTGAAAGCTACCTTTATAACTACCCAGTTACGGAGTAGCGTCTGATAGCCCCAAAGTAGGTCGATCCACATCTCAAGTACATGCGACAACCTCAGGTCTAAGGACAAAACGTACACGATGTGTAGAGAGAGCTGCAAGTCTAATTTCTAGTCTCAAGTTGGGTCAGTCCAACCCCATGTTTATAACATGTGTCCACATCATTGGTTTGACATCTCCATGTCTATGACTTACGAAACATAGTCATCAACCAATCGATGTGCTAGTCTAATATTCACGTGTGTACTCACATAAACTCCGACTAGGGACAACTATTAAATAACCATACAAGTAAAGAGTTTCACAAACAATTCACATAATTGCCAATCAATACAAGTTGCCTGATATGGATATTCAATGAACATTACAATAACTCATGGATACATAAGAAATATAATCATCTCTATGATTGCCTCTAGGGCATATTTCCTTCACAATCTACAAGTGCTATGATAAACTAGGTCTCCACTAGTGCACACTTTGATATTTTTTTTTCACGCTTGTAGCTCTTTTCTCTCTTTTTTATACTAATTCTCTTTTTTCTGAACGATATGACTCAATGCAAAATGAATATAGCTATTTAGAACAAACTGGGCTGGATAGTCCGGTTGATTCGCGCTGGAGACTCTGGTTGTGCTGGATAGTCCGAGGTATGTAGGCGGGATAGTCCGGTTTGCCTGGACGAAAATTTCTGCACCTCAAAACCCTAATGAGCGGCCTATCAGAGTAAAAAAATTTCTCTCATGGGTACTTTTCTAGGCACAGATGCTATAGATAGGATATAGCTATGGTATGAAAACAAAGGTACGCTATGTGGACTCGAAAAAGTAGATGCAAACTTCATAGAAACAGCGATGAATTACTCAAAAACGAAGAACAAACGACAAAAATAAAAACCTAGACACTACACTTTGTACTAGAAGAGATCGGTTCAAACACACAACAATAACTAGCAACTAAGACTCGACTCCAATGCAATATAGGCTATGGAAAATATTAACCCTAACATTTTGTATGGACTTTTCTATATAGGACAAAAAACAACTAGACTATGTATGGATATGTGGATGCTTACCGAGGAAACACTGGAATCTGATACCAAGATGATATGGGGTGGGCCGATATTCTCAGTAAGAGAGGGTGGTATATGATGATAGTCGGTGTAGATAACTTGTATGACGCTCATGAACCGCTCGATCAATCCATGATGCCAATACAATAGCTCTCGAACCTTGTAGATATTCCCAACTTCACACACTTGCGCACATAGCCGCTGACCACGAAGCGGTATTGCAATCTTCTAATTCCCAATGGAACAGTAGATCACACAAAACATGCAATTGGCTAAATCCCAATGGATCAACTAATTACACTTGGTTGATAGTAAAAAACACACCAGATCAATACGAATTGGTGTGGGGAATTCTAGGGTTTGCACTTAGCAACACAAGAACTAGGGTTTAATTTAAACATGACCTAATCTTGTAATGTTGGCGTCCCAGGACTTATATGGGAGAATGGGATGGCCATAAACCGAAACAAAGAGGTTTACGACGCAAAGTGATACATGCCGACTCGGACCAAAATACGGTCGGCGGCCGGACATTCCGGTCGATGCGTGCCAGACAGTTCGGTCAGGCCGGACAGTCCGGGTTGAGTGTGTCGGACAGTCCGGACCGGATAGAAACTTCAAAGTTTCCGGGTGGTGTCCGGGTAGTGTCTGATCTGCCATACAGACTGGCAACCACCTCGTCACTTCTCGGGTTTGTCAGACAGTATGGGTGGAATAGGCCAGACACTCCGGTCTTTACAGGAATTTCTCCGTCCTTCTTGATGATTTTATCTTGCGCCTTCCTTCCGCTCCTCCCACACGCATCCTTGAGCGATCATCATGCTGGGCTCCTCTTACAGCCCTTCTCCTCCTCGCGATATGCTTGTTTCCTCAACGAATCCGATCATACACAAGTGCATAGACTTAGGTAGTATAAAATTCTCATTAATAAAAACACCAACTTCATTTAGGAGTGAATTCACTTGTTGCTCAAGTAGCTTGGCATGAGCTTGAGTAATCGGTCCAATCCTGATCTCATTGGACTTGGTCTTGGCAGCGACATCGAAAACTTCATTAGGAGTTGGAGATACAAAATGAGTAGGATGTCCTCATCATCTTTCGAGAAATCGGGCCGATTTGTTAATTTCCCGGCCTCTTGATAGGGCAAAGGTGTCCGATCTTTCGATGAGATGGCGATAATCGACTTGGTGGAGTTCGGGCTTGACGATCCGACTACACGTGCGAGCACGAGCGCCAATGCAATCGCTAGGCCAATCTCCTGGAGGTTACCGATCCTGCGTGAACACGATCAGCCTGACCAGCGAGGGTCTTAATTCCTAACTGAAATCGAGAACAAGTAAGAACCAATATTGCAATCAAGATATTGCGGATTAAGAGGAAAGCTTTATTGAAGAGGTGGGATCCTGAATAGGCGCGAAGTACAAGAGGCCTCTACGAGGCTCGAGCCTTGGCGAAGTTGCTATGATGGCTAACTTAATGTCTAAACAAAATCCGAGTCTAGAGAGTCGGCTATGGGGCGTATTTAAGGGCAAAAAGGTGGGGTTTCGGCCAGCCATGGAAGTGGTGGCCGAATCCAACCCTAAAAGTCCTTTTCCCCTCATATACGGACTCTAAAAAATGGCTAATTAAAATCCTGCGAAAATTACATGGGCCTGGCCCAAAACAAAGGTGTCGCAGCACCATATTAAGCTATGGACGAATTCGTAAAGTATTGATCTTGAATATTTCGTCCAAGCCTTCTTTCTTCATTATGGTGGTCTCAAAGTTCTGAAATTTTCATCTGTGGCCTTCTCTTGGATCATCACATGCTTGCTGCCATCTCCATGCATGGCCATGCTCCAATTCTTGTCCCTCTCATCCATGCTTGGTCCATCATTCCTAAGAGTAAGAAATATATCTGATTTAGGCAGCATCATATTCTCATGTATGTGAGGAATAGTTCCAAGAAACGAAAGTACCTGATAGTTAAGTTGTTTGGCACGAGATCTTGTGATGGGTCCTTGTATGTGTGTTGCTATAGGTAAAACGGTTGTATCAATAGTAGGGATGTCCACATCATGCTCCCCTTCTTGAATTGAAGTCGTCCTCGACGCAATCTCATCTTCCTCACCAAAGTAAGGCTTCAAATCTGCAATGTTAAATGTAGGACTAACCGTACCAAAGTCTGCAGGCAACTCAAGTTTATATTCATTATCATTGATTTTCTCTAACACCTTAAAAGGACCAGCAGCACGTGGCATTAACTTAGACTTGCGTAAATCAGGAAATCGATCTTTACGCAAATGTAACCAAACAAGATCGCCAACATCAAACACAACATGCTTTCTCCCTTTATCCCCAGCAAGTTTATACTTAGTGCGCCTCCGTAACACAAAAAAAGAAAAAAAGAGCTGGCGGAATGCCTCCGGATTGGCGCTTTGGCCATTGGGCACCGCCAGAACATCAGTACGAAGAGAAGGACCCAAGGACTGAGAGAGAAGAAACCAACCAGCTGCACGGCAGCCAGTTACTGGTGGAGACGACCTACATTCCACCGCCAAGCGGTCCTACCGCCCGCTCACCGGCCCACGCCAGCAGAAGCACCGCCTCCATCCCAGCGGTAAGCGGTATTACTGTCCCGCGACCCACCTTAATGGACGCTACTGCTCCCGCCTCCTCCTACCGCACCACCACACCCACGCGGAAGAGCCAAGCCCAAGCCTCACTACTACTATCAGAGCTCCCAAGTACTGCCGGTACGTATTACTACCGGTTGGGACCGTACCACACTGGTCCTCTCATCCCGACCTGCGCGCCCCCGAGCCTCCCCTCTTGTAAGATCTTGCCTAGTGCGCCCAAGTCGCATACAAGGCCTTGGTTTCGCTTGCCCTCCCCCCAGCAAGGTTGATAGGGCAAAGGTGTCCGATCTTTCGATGAGATGGCGATGATCGATTTGGTGGAGTTCGGGCTTGAGGATCCAACTACACGTGCGAGCACGAGCGCCAATGCAATCACTAGGCCAATCTCCTGGAGGTTACCGATCCTGCGTGAACACGATCAGCCTGACCAACGAGGGTCTTAAGTCCTACCTAAAATCGAGAACAAGTAAGAACCAATATTGCAATCAAGATATTGCGGATTAAGAGGAAAGCTTTATTGAAGAGGTGGGATCCTAAAAAGGTGCGAAGTACAAGAGGCCTCTGCGACGCTCGAGCCTTGGCGAAGTTGCGACTATGGCTAACTTAATGTCTAAACAAAATCCGAGTCTAGAGGTTCGGCTATGGGGCGTGTTAAGGCGAAAAGGTGGGGTTTCGCCAGCCATGGAAGTGGTGGTGAATCCAACCCTAAAAGTCCTTTTCCTCAAATCTGGACTCTAAAAAGTGGCTAATTAAAATTTGCGAAAATTACATGGGCCTGGCCCAAAATAAAGTGTCGCAGACACCATATTATGCTATGGACGAATTCGTAAAGTATTGATCTTGAATATTTTGTCCAAGCCTTCTTTCTTCATTATGGTGGCCTCAAAGTTCAAATCATCATCCGTGGCCTTCTCTTGGATCATCACATGCTTGCCGCCATCTCCATGCATGGACATGCTCCAATGCTTGTCCCTCTCATCCATGCTTGGTCCATCATTCCTAAGAGTAAGAAATGTATCCGATTTAGGCAGCATCATATTCTCATGTATGTAAGGAATAGTTCCAAGAAACGAAAGTACACGATAGTTAAGTTGTTTGCACGAGATCTTGTGATGGGTCCTTGTATGTGTGTTCAGTAGGTACAACGGTTGTATCAATAGTAGGGATGTCCACATCATGCTCCCTTCTTGAATTGAAGCCGTCCTCGCAATCTCATCTTCCTCACCAAAGTAAGGCTTCAAATCAGAATGTTAAATGTAGGACTAACTGTAGCAAAGTCTCGCAAGCAACTCAAGTTTATATGCATTATCATTGATTTTCTCTAACACCTTAAAGGGACCAAAGAGCACGTGGCATTAACTTAGACTTGCGTAAATCAGGAAAACGATCTTTACGCAAATGTAACAAACAAGATCGCCAACATCAAACACAACATGCTTTCTCCCTTTATCCCCAAAGAAGTTTATACTTAGCATTCATGTGTTCAATGTTATCTTTAGTAGTCTTATGCAAGTTTAATATCATTTCATAGCGTTGTGTAGCATCCAAATTATGTTGCAATCAAGAAGGTAAAGGCAATAAATCAATAGGTGCACGAGGAACAAAACCATACACAATCTCAAGTGGGCACATCTTTGTGGTAGAATGCAATGAACGATTATAAGCGAATTCTATATGAGGTAAACACTCTTCCCACAATTTTAAGTTCTTCTTTAAAACATCGTAACATAGTAGACAAAGTTCTATTTACTACTTGATTTGACCATCGGTTTGGGGATGACATGTAGTACTAAAGAGCAATTTAGTCCCCAACTTAGCCCATAAACATCTCCAAAAGTGGCTAAGAAATTTAGTATCACGATCGGAGACAATAGTATTTGGCACACCATGCAAACGAACAATTTCACGAAAGAACAAATCAATATATGCGGATCATCCGCTTTATGACAAGGAATAAAGTGTGCCATCTTAGAAAACCGATCCACAACAAAAATACTATCCCTCCTTCGTGTTCGTGGCAATCCCAAAACAAAGTCCATAGAAATATCCTCCCAAGGAACACTAGGAACAGGAAGAGGCATATATAAACCATGTGGATTAAGGCGAGACTTAGCTTTTTGACAAGTAGTGCAGTGCCACAAATCTCTCAACATCTCGACGATACGTGGCCAAAAGAAGTGTGCAAGAACATCCTCCGCCTTCTTGACACCAAAGTGTCCCATCAATCCTCCTCCATGCGCCTCCGTTATAACAAAAGACGAACAGAGCTATCTGGAATGCATAGTTTGTTAGCACGAACACAAATCCATCATTGAAGACGAACTTGTTCCAAGTTCTACCATCTCTACAATTCTGCAACACATCTTTAAATTCAGATCATGCACATATTGTTCCTTAATAGTTTCCAATCCAAATATTTTGAAGTCAAGTTGAGATAACAAAGCATAACGGCGTGACAAAGCATCAAGAATAATATTATCTTTACCCTTTTGTGTTTGATAACATAAGGAAAAGACTCAATAAATTCAACCCACTTTGCATGACGCATTATTCAACTTAGCTTGACTACGAATATGCTTCAAAGATTCATGATCAGAATGAATAACAAATTCCTTAGGCCATAGATAATGTTGCCAAGTTTCTAATGTCCGAACCAACGCATATAATTCTTTATCATAAGTAGAATAGTTCAGACTAGCCCCACTCAATTTCTCACTAAAATATGCAACAGGTTTTCCCTCTTGTAATAACACCCCTCCCAAACCAATTCCACTAGCATCACATTCAAGCTCAAAAGTCTTAGTAAAATCAGGAAGTTGGAGTAAGGGAATGTGTTAGCTTATCTTTCAATATGACGAAGGCCTGTTGTTGTGCATCGCCCCAAACAAAGGGCACATCCTTCTTGGTAAGCTCATTCAGCGGCGCGGCAATTGATCCAAAGTCTTTGACAAAGCGCCTATAAAAACCAGCGAGGCCAAGAAAACTCCTCACTTGTGTGACCGTCTTGGGCTGCGGCCAATTCTCAATAGCTTAAATCTTGGCTGGATCCACTTCAATACCCTGTGATGTAACAACATAGCCAAGAAACGCAACTCGATTGGTGCAAAAGGTGCACTTCTCAAGGTTACCAAACAAACGTGCATCACGTAAAGCATTAAAAACAGCACGTAAATGGTCCAAATGATCATCTAAAGATTTGCTATAAATCAGAATATCATCAAAGTAGACTACCACAAAACGTCCAATGAAAGCACGTAAAACTTCGTTCATTAATCTCATGAAAGTGCTAGGTGCATTAGTTAAACCAAATGGCATTACTAACCACTCATATAAACCGAACTTAGTTTTAAATGCTGTTTTCCATTCATCTCCTAATTTCATACGAATCTGGTGGTAACCACTACGCAAATCAACTTTAGAAAACATGGTAGAGCCACTCAATTCATCAAGCATGTCATCTAAACGTGGAATAGGATGACGATATCGAATAGTAATATTATTGATAGCTCTACAATCAGTACACATCGCGAAGAACCATCTTTCTTAGGTACCAAAATAATAGGAACAAAGACAGGGGCTAAGGGACTCACGAATATGATCTCTGTCGAGTAGTTCCTGAATTTGGCGTTGTATCTCCTTTGTCTCCTCTGGATTGGTTCTATATGGCGCGCGGTTGGGCAACGTGGCACCAGGAATTAGATCAATTTGGTGCTCAATTCCTCTAATAGGAGGTAGTACTGGTGGCAGCTCAGCGGGAAAGACGTCCTCATATTCCTGCAAAAGGTTAGCAATAGCGGGTGGCAAAGAAGGAGGCATATCCTCAAATGAAAACAAAACCTCTTTGCAGACAATTGCATAACATTGAGTATTGGTTACATCTAGTTCAGCAATATCAATTTTATTTGCAAGCATACATGGACTCTTCAAACGAATTTCAGTAGCATGTGTAGAATCAGATTTAGTGTTCATTGGTCGTATAAAATCTGCAGCAACAATCTGATTCTCACTTTTATTTTTCTCCTCAGTTTTAGCTCTACTAGCTCTAGCAAGATCATCTTTTAAAATCTGTTCGGGAGTCATAGGTTTTAGACCAATTTTCTTTCCATCATGCATAAGAGAGTAGTGATTATTTTTGCCATTATGAACAGATTCTCTATCAAATTGCCATGGTCTACCAAGTAACAAAGAACAAGCTTGCATAGGTACAACATCACAATCAACAAAATCATAATATGTACCAATAGTAAAATGCACGCGTACTGATGCAGCCCGTCCTACGACCGCTACTACATCTACTCCCACGAGCTCCCCAAGTGGACCCATGACTCGCGCCCGAGCCAAACTCCTTCAAGCTAAGGTGAACTCGCTCCTCTCCTTGTGTGACTTCGACACACCCTTGGATGGCTTGCTACTTCATATGCATACACTGTGCATCATCAGGTACGAAGAGAAGGACCCAAGGGACGGAGGGAAGCCGACCACGGTCATGCAGATTACTACCGGTGGAGACGACCGGTACTACCGCTCCAAGCGGTCCTACCGCCCCAGCTACCGCACGCTCCAGGAAGCACTGCTCCATGCTCCAGACGCAAGCGGTACTACCGGTCCCGCGACCGGTACTACCGGACAGCGCTACTACCGCTCCCTCCTACCGCTCGCCACTCACGCCTCCGACGGAAGCTCCAAGCCCTCAAGCGGTACTACCGCTCCCAGAGCGGTACTACAGTTGCGGGTACTTACCAGTTGCTGGACCCCGTACTACTGGTCTGGCCGATCTGTCTTTGAGTTAGGCCCTGTGCCTTGTAACCCTTTCCTATAATTTACCTTTTGTTCCAAAACTACCCCTGTTTTGTGGCTGGACTATATATAGCCCCCACCCTCTATTGTAAACCCTAGACTTGGATAATAATAGATATTAAGGAAACCCTTTGAGGACTTATATCTATTGGTCTCATGCTCCTACCAAGGAGCACCGGATTATCCACCCCCCTCTTGGATCTTGCCTAGTGCGTTCAAGTTGTACAAGGCCTTGGGTTCTCGGTTTCTCGCCCCCAAGTCGTCAAGGTCTCACCAAGCACCTCATCCCCCGTTGTTGGCGTGGAGAGCGAGCTTCGCCCAACACCGATCCTAGAGATTATGTTGGACCGGTTGCCGCCGGCGTGAGGAGTAGGCGTGTATCGTGTTTTGGTGTGTGTGTGTTCGTGGTTTCCATCGTTTTCCTCGATTTCATCCCCCGACCACCTCTTTCCCCTCGTTTCTCGTGGAATTCGTGAAAGATCGGGCCAACCCCAGGGTTACCCCCATAACATATTGGTATCAAGAGCACGGTTGATCACGAATTTCCCCCCAATTTTTCTTTTATCCACCTTAAAAACGAAAATCCTACCAAAAAGAGACCCAATTTGCCTTCGGATCGATCTCTGGATTTGGTGAGTTTTTCGTGGTTTTGGTCCATAGATCTGTTGCTTTGGGAGTCGATCTATAGCCCCTGTTGTTTCTAGCCCAGCCTTTCGGTCGGATTTCCCACGAATTTGAGGTTTTTGGCAAGTTCATCGCGTTCCAGATCTGTGCCAAGCGGTACTACCGCCCGTGCAAGCGGTACTACCGCAAGTCACCGGTACTACCTGATAGGGCAAAGGTGTCCGATCTTTCGATGAGATGGCGATGATCGATTTGGTGGAGTTCGGGCTTGACGATCCGACTACACGTGCGAGCACGAGCGCCAATGCAATCGCTAGGCCAATCTCCTGGAGGTTACCGATCCTGCGTGAACACGATCAGCCTGACCAACGAGGGTCTTAATTCCTACCTGAAATCGAGAACAAGTAAGAACCAATATTGCAATCAAGATATTGCGGATTAAGAGGAAAGCTTTATTGAAGAGGTGGGATCCTGAATAGGTGCGGTACAAGAGGCCTCTGCGGACGCCGAGCCTTGGCGAAGTTGTGACTATGGCTAACTTAATGTCTAAACAAAATCCGAGTCTAGAGGTTCGGCTATGGGCGATTTAAGGCGAAAAGGTGGGGTTTCGCCAGCCATGGAAGTGGTGGCGAATCCAACCCTAAAAGTCCTTTTCCCTCAAATACGGACTCTAAAAAGTGGCTAATTAAAATCCTGCGAAAATTACATGGGCCTGGCCCAAAATAAAGGTGTCATGGCACCATATTATGCTATGGACGAATTCAGAAGTATTGATCTTGAATATTTCGTCCAAGCCTTCTTTCTTCATTATGGTGGCCTCAAAGTTCAAATCATCATCCGTGGCCTTCTCTTGGATCATCACATGCTTGTCGCCATCTCCATGCATGGACATGCTCCAATGCTTGTCCTCTCATCCATGCTTGGTCCATCATTCCTAAGAGTAAGAAACATATCCGATTTAGGCAGATCATATTCTCATGTATGTAAGGAATAGTTCCAAGAAACGAAAGTACTGATAGTTCAGTTGTTTGTACGAGATCTTGTGATGGGTCCTTGTGTGTGTTCTTTGTAGGTACAACGGTTGTATCAATAGTAGGGATGTCCACATCATGCTCCCCTTCTTGAATTGAAGCCGTCCTCGACGCAATCTCATCTTCCTCACCAAAGTAAGGCTTCAAATCTGCAATGTTAAATGTAGGACTAACCGTAGCAAAGTCTGCAAGCAACTCAAGTTTATATGCATTATCATTGATTTTCTCTAACACCTTAAAGGGACCAGCAGCACGTGGCATTAACTTAGACTTGCGTAAATCAGGAAAACGATCTTTACGCAAATGTAACCAAACAAGATCGCCAACATCAAACACAACATGCTTTCTCCCTTTATCCCCAGCAAGTTTATACTTAGCATTCATGTGTTCAATGTTATCTTTAGTAGTCTTATGCAAGTTTAATATCATTTCAGCGCGTTGTGTAGCATCCAAATTATGTTGCACCGAAGAAGGTAAAGGCAATAAATCAATAGGTGCACGAGGAACAAAACCATACACAATCTCAAGTGGGCACATCTTTGTGGTAGAATGCAATGAACGATTATAAGCGAATTCTATATGAGGTAAACACTCTTCCCACAATTTTAAGTTCTTCTTTAAAACATCCCGTAACATAGTAGACAAAGTTCTATTTACTACTTCAGTTTGACCATCAGTTTGGGGATGACATGTAGTACTAAAGAGCAATTTAGTCCCCAACTTAGCCCATAAACATCTCCAAAAGTGGCTAAGAAATTTAGTATCACGATCAGAGACAATAGTATTTGGCACACCATGCAAACGAACAATTTCACGAAAGAACAAATCAGCAATATGCGCAACATCATCCGTTTTATGACAAGGAATAAAGTGTGCCATCTTAGAAAACCGATCCACAACAACAAAAATACTATCCCTCATACGTGTGTTGGCAATCCCAAAACAAAGTCCATAGAAATATCCTCCCAAGGAACACTAGGACAGGAAGAGGCATATATAAACCATGTGGATTAAGGCGAGACTTAGCTTTTTGACAAGTAGTGCAACGTGCCACAAATCTCTCAACATCTCGACGCATATGTGGCCAAAAGAAGTGTGCAGAAGAACATCCTCCGCCTTCTTGACACCAAAGTGTCCCATCAATCCTCCTCCATGCCTCCTGTAATAACAAAAGACTAGAAGAGCTATCGGAATGCATAGTTTGTTAGCACGGAACACAAATCCATCATTGAAGACGAACTTGTTCCAAGTTCTACCATCTCTACAATTCGCAACACATCTTTAAATTCAGCATCATGCACATATTGTTCCTTAATAGTTTCCAATCCAAATATTTTGAAGTCAAGTTGGGATAACAAAGCATAACGGCGTGACAAAGCATCGACAAGAATAATATTATCTTTACCCTTTTGTGTTTGATAACATAAGGAAAAGACTCAATAAATTCAACCCACTTTGCATGACGATTCAACTTAGCTTGACTACGAATATGCTTCAAAGATTCACGATCGTAATGAATAACAAATTCCTTAGGCCATAGATAATGTTGTCAAGTTTCTAATGTCCGAACCAACGATATAATTCTTTATCATAAGTAGAATAGTTCAGACTAGCCCCACTCAATTTCTCACTAAAATATGCAATGTGTTTTCCCTCTTGTAATAACACCCTCCCAAACCAATTCCACTAGCATCACATTCAAGCTCAAAAGTCTTAGTAAAATCAGAAGTTGGAGTAAGGGAGCATGTGTTAGCTTATCTTTCAATATGACGAAGGCCTGTTGTTGTGCATCGCCCCAAACAAAGGGCACATCCTTCTTGGTAAGTTCATTCAGCGGCGCGACAATTGATCCAAAATCTTTGACAAAGCGCCTATAAAAACCAACGAGGCCAAGAAAACTCCTCACTTGTGTGACCGTCTTGGGCTGCGGCCAATTCTCAATAGCTTCAATCTTGGCTGGATCCACTTCAATACCCTGTGATGTAACAACATAGCCAAGAAACGCAACTCGATTGGTGCAAAGGTGCACTTCTCAAGGTTAGCAAACAAACGTGCATTACGTAAAGCATTAAAAACAAGACGTAAATGGTCCAAATGATCCTCTAAAGATTTGCTATAAATCGAATATCATCAAAGTAGACTACCACAAAGCGTCCAATGAAAGCACGTAAAACTTCGCTCATTAATCTCATGAAAGTGCTAGGTGCATTAGTTAAACCAAACGGCATTACTAACCACTCATATAAACCGAACTTAGTTTTAAAAGCTGTTTTCCATTCATCTCCTAATTTCATACGAATCTGGTGGTAACCACTACAAATCAACTTTAGAAAACATGGTAGAGCCACTCAATTCATCAAGCATGTCATCTAAACGTGGAATAGGATGACGATATCGAATAGTAATATTATTGATAGCTCTACAATCAGTACACATCTTGCGAAGAACCATCTTTCTTAGGTACCAAAATAATAGGAACAAAGACAGGGCTAAGGGACTCACGAATATGATCTCTGTCGAGTAGTTCCTGAATTTGGTGTTGGATCTCCTTTGTCTCCTCTGGATTGGTTCTATATGGCGCGCGGTTGGGCAACGTGGCACCAGGAATTAGATCAATTTGGTGCTCAATTCCTCTAATAGGAGGTAGTCCTGGTGGCACTCGGGGAAAGACGTCCTCATATTCACGCAAAAGGTTAGCAATAGCGGTGGCAAAGAAGGAGGCATATCCTCAAATGAAAACAAAACCTCTTTGCAGACAATTGCATAACATTGAGTATTGTTTACATCTAGTTCAGCAATATCAATTTTATTTGCAAGCATACATGGACTCTTCAAAGCAATTTCAAGTAGCATGTATAGAATCGATTTAGTGTTCTTTGGTGGTATAAAATCTGCAGCAACAATCGATTCTCACTTTTATGTTTCTCCTCAATTTTAGCTCTACTAGCTCTAGCAAGATCATCTTTTAAAATCTGTTAAGAGTCATAGGTTTTAGACCAATTTTCTTTCCATCATGCATAAGATAATAGTGATTAGTTTTGCCATTATGAACAGATTCTCTATCAAATTGCCATGGTCTACCAAGTAACAAAGAACAAGCTTGCATAGGTACAACATCACAATCAACAAAATCAGAATATGTACCAATAGTAAAATGCACGCGTACCGTTCTTGTTACCTTGATTTTGCGAGAACTCTCAAACCATTGGATGTAATATGAATGTGGGCGTTGTCTTGTTGGAAGCAAGCTTCTCGACCATGTCAACACGGCGGTTATTACAACTCCCTCCATCAATGATGATCCGATAGCTCTTTCCTTGACAACACCACGTGTTTGGAACAGGTTGTGGCGTTGATCTTGCTCAGTTGCTCAATTGCACACTCAACACACGTTGTGTAATTAAGCTCTTGTATTGATCGCCAGCTTCACTCCCATTACCTCGGCTCTTCATCGACTCGAATTGTCTCCATCTCGGCGAAATAAGGGCTAGTGTATCTTCATCAAAGTCACTTTGAATCGTATTGACCATCTTCAAGCACCATCATCACACGTTGTGTTGTGCACTGTCTCTCAATATGACCAAAACCCAAAGACTTTCGGCATTGTATATCCTTTGTCTTACCCGTGGAAGCCATAGAAGATGCACTACGGCGGGAGCATTGGATGATGGTGGAGGAGTAGTGGAAATGTGGTGGCCTTGGATGTGGTAGTAGTGGAGGCGAATCCACGAGGAGGCGCTGATTGTCGGGATGTCCAAGTGGATGTGCGACCAGCAGAATTATTAGTCCTCCTCCATGGTGTTTGGCGGTCCTGCACTTCACGTTCAGCTTTGCAAGCAAGATGAAACAAACGAGTGATAGAATTATATTCCTTATAATCTAAGATGTCTGAATGTCCTTGTTTAATCCACCAAAAGCGTGCAAGCATTTGTTCATTAGATTCAACAAGACCACACCGAACCATCCCGTTTGCAATTCACGATAATACTCTTCTCTGAATTTTTCCCTTGCTCTAAACGTGTCGATTCTTTAGTAAATCACGTTGATAAGTAGGAGGTACAAACGAACACGCATAGCAGTTTTTAAAGCGGTCAAGTACTAGGAATAGTAGTAGGATTTAAACGACAATACTCGGACCACCAAAGGAAGCAAATTTAGTAAATTCACATGTAGCGACACTAACACGCATATTCTCGGGATATTTTAAGCATGCAAACGTTGTTCTACTTCCATCTCCCATGTAAGATATGCATCAGGATTATATTTACCCTCAAAAGATGGAATATTTAATTTAAACTTTGCAACATGATCATCATCACGTCGGTGGTCGGCGTTGCGGTAGTAATGTCGAGGGCGACCGGCGGTACCGTGGAGGTTGTTCAACCTCCTCGTCAAACAGATCATCGTCGTCGTAGTAGTACCCGTCATCCCCAATGTTGCAAGCAGTGACAGCGGAAGTCGAGGAGCGTCGGCCGGGCCGCGGGTGCGGCGGAGCCAAAGCAGTCCGACCCGTGATCGGAATGCGCGGCGCCATGTGGGTGCCGGTGCGGGTCGCGGCAATCGGTTCAAAAGCTCCTTGAACCGAACGTCAAGCTTGGCGTTGAAGGATTTCTCGAGTCCATCGATCTTGTCCTGGCGTTGGTGAGTTTGGTGTCAAACTCCCCTAGGCGTATCCACGTCTTCAGCGGCCGACCAAGAGCGGAGAAGTGGGCATGTAGTTCTTCGTTCGTCATGGTGGCGGGGTTCCATGAAGTATCCGCTATGGTTAGTCCTTAAAAGCACGGTATATACTACGGAATATGGTGGAAGTCACGTAATCCGTCAAGCAATATACAAAGCTCTTACAAGTTCTTACCAAACAGCGAGGAAAAGGCGATGTGCAGCTGCGAGGATCGATGGGTCCAGAGATTGAACCAAGCGATTACCGAGTCGAGACACCGCACGTGGAGAATATGTGGATCTCTGGAAGGCTTAGCAAGGGGTTAGCAATTATCAAAACAGCAATGCAAAAGTTGAAAGAATGCTCAACGACGGTATCAGTCTTGGTCCTAGGCTAGACCGTACTAGAGACGCGAGCCTAGAGCACCAACGATGTCACGACGCAACACAACAAGCACTGTATGATGATATGGCACCCTGAAAAGCGAACCGAGATGCAGAAAATCACTATGATGGCGAGTGTCTAGAACTGATCTACGGGGTCTAAAAAGAGGTTAGCCCCAAAAAAAAAATAGAAATTTTTTTATTTTGCTCCGGAAAGCGCGCAGGCGCCAAAAAAATATCGCTATAACGGCCGATGGAGAAAAGTGATCCCCAAAGCCAAAAACTAGTATAGCCAGAAATTTTTTTCGGAGGCGGTTCCAGACTTTTTTTTTTGCTCTCCTTCTGGACTTACGACCGTAATCTTAGCGCGACACGGACTTTAGCTGAACAAGGAAACAACAAAGAAGGAAAGTCAAAAGAAATAACTAGGAAACAGTAACTCTACTCGGACTCGTACCGTGGCAGGAAAACTGATCGGATCTGTGTCGCGGTAGGAAGGCGGTGGCGGAGTATTAGGGTTTATGGTGGCAGGGTATATGGCGGCGGAATATGGTGGCGGAATATGGTGGCGGTGATCGGCGAGTGTGGTGGTGACTATTATGATCAGAACTCGAAACTCTAAGGGACGAGACACTAAGACCAGCAACTCGACGCGACGATGTAGACACAAATTCAACAATGCAAAAACTGAAAAGATAATGCGAGGCGTAGATTGGTTATGGGATGGATCTAAACTATAACCTGTGTTTTGGCTTTTCGTGGGTTATAGGTAAAACAGATCTAATCTCTGAAAACAGTAAAATCTCACCGAGCAACGAAATCGATACCACTTGATAGGGCAAAGGTGTCCGATCTTTCGATGATATGGCGATGATCGATTTGGTGGAGTTCGGCTTGACGATCCGACTACGTGCGAAACGGCCAATGCAATCGCTAGGCCAATCTCACGGAGGTTACCGATCCTGCGTGAACACGATCGGCGACCAACGAGGGTCTTAATTCCTACCGAAATCGAGAACAAGTAAGAACCAATATTGCAATCAAGATATTGCGGATTAAGAAAGATTTATTGAAGAGGTGGGATCCTGAATAGGTGCGAAGTACAAGAGGCCTCTGCGACGCTCGAGCCTTGGCGAAGTTGCGACTATGGCTAACTTAATGTCTAAACAAAATCCGAGTCTAGAGGTTCGGCTATGGGGCGTATTTAAGGGCGAAAAAGTGGGGTTTCGGCCAGCCATGGAAGTGGTGGCCGAATCCAACCCTAAAAGTCCTTTTCCCCTCAAATACGGACTCTAAAAAGTGGCTAATTAAAATCCTGCGAAAATTACATGGGCCTGGCCCAAAATAAAGGTGTCATGACACCATATTATGCTATGGACGATTAGTAAAGTATTGATCTTGAATATTTCGTCCAAGCCTTCTTTCTTCATTATGGTGGCCTCAAAGTTCTGAAATCTTCATCCGTGGCCTTCTCTTGGATCATCACATGCTTGCTGCCATCTCCATGCATGGCCATGCTCCAATGCTTGTCCCTCTCATCCATGCTTGGTCCATTATTCCTAAGAGTAAGAAACATATCTGATTTAGGCAGCATCATATTCTCATGTATGTAAGGAATAGTTCCAAGAAACGAAAGTACCTGATAGTTCAGTTGTTTGGCACGAGATCTTGTGATGGGTCCTTGTATGTGTGTTGCTGTAGGTACAACGGTTGTATCAATAGTAGGGATGTCCACATCACTACCGGTTGTCGCAAGCGGTACTACCGCTGGATCCTGACTGTCCTTCATCGCCCGTTGACGCCTCATTTTCGTTTGCTGACCTTTCCACCTCGCTTGTTCGTGTTTCGCGTGTTTTTTGCCATTTTCACAACAGCTTCCGCATCAAATTCATCCCGCGCTCAATGACACCGCGACACTCGAACACCATCCCCCACCAACGGTTGCAAGTCGTCAACAATACCAAAGGTATAACTTGCACCACCTTGACAGCCCCATATCTTCCTTTGTGTGTATCTATCCTATGAGAGCAACTCATTTTGTGTTTGTCTAAGCATTGTGCACTTGCCTTCGGAAAGTGAGAGTGTGAGGCCAAATACAAAAGCTAACATAGTAGCATAGCAAGGGAGAAAAGAGAAAGAACCCAAAAAAGGAAAATAAAAATATAAAATAGAAAGATACATAGTCCCCAATACATAGAGAATACCAAGCTTGTAAGCGCCAAGAGAAGAAAAGAGCGCACCGAGACAAGTGCACAAATCTATTGCTTATCCTCTTTTGGCAAACGAGTTGTGGTCTCTCCTTGTGTTGGCACGACAACCGAGCGTAGTCTTCGTTAGGACCTTTTGTGCTCATTTTCATAGTCGTGCTAACCCCGTTTTTCTCCACGTGTGTGTTTTCCGTGTTTTTGTAGATCGTATGCTTTTTACTTTTGATCTTTGGTTCTTTACCACGTAGGACAATAACCTTTTGCTTGGGTCGTTTCGTCGGTTTTCCACAATTCTAACCTTCCACCAAAAGCTTTTGAGAGTTGTAGCATACTTGTGTGTGAGTTTCTTGCCCATTTCACTTTGCACGCTTTTCGCTCATTTGTGTGGCAATTGGTTTGATATAATCTCCAAGGTGAGGTAAAAGGCTAACTCTCCACACCCCTTCTCTCCATATACAACCCTTGTTGGCTTTGCATTATGGACAAGCATGGAGAGCCATCCCAACCACCACCACCTCCGGAGGATGACACACAATTCATGACAAGATGGGACCATTGGAAGGTCCGAGGAGAATTCAACTACCGTTGTGAAGCTCTCGAGCGGCGCCAAGATGAACAATTTAGCGAGGCCCGTGTGGAATTCAAGAACATCGACAACCGCTTCGAAGAAGTCCGTGGCCAAATGCATGCCATGCAACACAACCTCGGACATCAAAATGAAGCTCTTGGTCGTGCACTCGCCTCAACGGATGAGAAGCTTCAACGCATCATTGATGGACTCGCAAGGCCACGCTCGCGCGAATCAAGCTCATCTCGGCACTCCTCAAGTGAATCAAGTGCACCTCGCCGTCACGCTTCAAGGCACCGGGATGGACCCGTTCTTCAATCCATGAGCTCTTCGCAAGCGGTACCATCTCCACGTCACGCCGCAACGTCAAGCTATGATGGTGACCTCTCCGCAAGACCTCCAAGGCGCGAAGCGAACCGGCCACAACCAAGGGCACTTGTGATTCAACAAGAGCAACCTCGCATGGACCACCAAGGCCATCGACGTCGACATGCCCCTTCAACAACAAGTGAAGCTTCCGAAGAGGACGAACAAGATCACCGTCGACGGGAAGCACTCGAAGATCCCCCAAGGCGTCATCATCGACATGATCGTCCACGTCGGCAACATGATGGTAATGACGAGCCTTCTCTACACCAAGAAGAAGAAGAGCAGCCCATTGCGCATGCGGCTCGACGTCCTCCTCGCCATAGGGCGCAAGACAATGCTCCTCGACATCAACCACGACAAGAACAAGAGCAAGCTCCCCAAGCTCGTCGTGAGGACCATCAACGTCCTCCTCGTCCTCAACCGCGTCAACAAAATGAGCAAGCTCCCCAAGCTCGTCGTCGCCAACAAGTTCCACCACCAAACGCGTCACCTCAACAACCGCAAGAGCAACGCAACAATCACCAAGCAAGACAAGAGATCTCGGATGATGATGATGATCGCCCAAATCATGGCAACCGCCGCAACCGGAACCGCAATGGAGAAGAAACTTTTGGCAAGCTCAAGTTCACCATGCCAAAGTTCACCGGTTCCAATGAGCCATAGGAATATCTCTCTTGGGAACTCAAGGTCGACAAGATCTTCCGTATGCACAACTATAGCAATGAGAAGATGATGGCCATGGCATCCCTCGAGTTTGATGAGTATGCCAACCTTTGGTGGGAACAAGTCCAACTCACTCGCGAAGCAAAAGAAGAGCCTCCAATCGCAACTTGGCAAGATATGAAGGCTCATATGAGATCCCGCTTTGTTCCTTCACACTACACGCGTGACCTCTTCAACAAGCTTCAAACGCTTAGCCAAGGAACAAAGACCGTGGAAGAGTACTTCAAGCAAATGGAGCTCAACATGATCCGTGCCAACATTGAAGAGCGAGATGAACAAACAATGGCACGCTTCCTCAATGGCTTGAACCATCCCATCAAGCGCATCACCGAGTTCCAAAAGTACAACAACATGGTTGAGCTTGTGCACATCGCTTCAAAGGCCGAGCGTCAAGTGCAAGAGGACATCAAGTACAACAAGCCAAAGACGTACTTCACCTACAAGCAAGCGCCAACCACTACTCAAACAACACCAAGTGGAAGCTCCTCAAGTACCACGAAGCTTCCCTTCAAGCCAACTCTCCCTCAAGGAAAACAGCCCCCAAGTGGCAAACACACAAGAGATGATCAACCATTCACCGGTGAATGCTACAAGTGTGGAGGCAAAGGGCACAAGTCGAATGCATGTGGGAACAAGAAAGTTTTGTTCATCCATGACAACGGCGACGAAGAATACTTGAGTGAAGAAGAGTTTGATGCAAGAGTCAAGGAAGCCATGGCAAGGCAACATTTGGAAGAGGACCAAGAACTTCTTGTGTGTGAGCATGACGCAAGTCCATCGCTTGTGGTCACAAGGGTCTTGACTACCCAAGTCAACGAAAATGAAGACCAACGCTCGAACATCTTCCAAACTCGTGCCGACATAAATGGGAAGTCCATCAAAGTTGTCATCGATGTAGGGAGTTGCCATAACCTTACAAGCACGGAATTGTGCGAGAAACTCAACCTCACCCTTCATCCGCATAGACACCCCTACCATATCCAATGGCTAAGTGACCAAGGATCCGTCAAGATCAAGCACACCGTCTCGGTGACGTTCTCCATTGGGCACTACAAGGACACGGTGGAATGTGACGTGGTCCCAATGACGGTTTGTCACATGTTGCTCGGAAGGCCGTGGCAATATGACAAGCGTGCTTTGCATAATGGTCACTCAAACACTTACACCTTCAAATGGCTTGATAAAACTTGTGTGTTGCAACCAATGACTCCTAGCCAAATAATTGCGGACAATGCAAAGGCTTTAGGCGCTTGCACATAAAACACATTGTGAGAAGAGTGGTGAGCGAGAGAACCACACCATAGTGAGTGAGAGCTACACGCCAAACTCGAGTGGAAAAACTAAGAGTGTTCTTCTTGCCATCAAAAGTGAGATGAGAGAAGTGCGGAACAACCCATCCATCTTGCACTATGTCCTTGTATGCAAGGGACTAGCGCAAGGAACTAACGACTTGACAAATGTTCCTCCTTCTTTGATGGCTATTTTGCAGAATTCAAGATGTTTTTCGAAGAGCTTCCTCATGGCCTTCCTCCTCTTCGTGGAATCGAGCACCGCATCGACCTCATACGGCGCACCACTTCCAAACCGCGCGTGTCGCACAAACCGGAAGAGGCAAGGAGATCGAACGTCAAATCAACCAACTCATCTCCAAAGGTTTGATCCAAGTAAGCACTAGCCCAAGCGCGGTCCCCGTGATCCTAGTACCAAAAACGGATGATACGTTGCGGTTATGCATGGACTGTCGTCCAATCAATGCTATCACCGTGCGTTATCGACATCCTATACCGCGTCTTGATGACATGCTTGATGAGTTATGTGGAGCCACTATATTTTCGAAAATTGATCTTCGTAGTGGTTACCATCAAATTCGCATGGCTGAAGGTGATGAGTGGAAAACCGCCTTCAAGACCAAGCTTGGTCTCTATGAATGGCTGGTTATGCCTTTTGGCTTATCTAACGCCCCATCTACCTTCATGCGTCTAATGAACCATATTTTGCGATCTCTCATTGGGAAGAGTGTAATTGTTTACTTTGATGACATTCTTGTCTATAGCAAGTCACTAGAGGAGCATGTTACTCATGTTAAGGAGGTACTTCAAATCCTTCGTCATGAAAAGCTTTATGCTAATCTCCCAAAGTGCACTTTTGCAAAAGACAAGCTGATTTTCCTTGGTTTTGTCGTGTCTTCTAATGGCATTGAAGTTGATGACTCAAAAGTCAAGGACATACGAGATTGGCCCATCCCTACAAATGTTAGTGAACTTCGTAGTTTTCATGGGTTGGCTGGCTTTTACCGTCGTTTTGTCAAAGACTTTTCTACAATTGCTTGCCCCCTCAACGAATTGACCAAGAAAAATGTCACGTTCATTTGGGGAAAAGCACAACAAAAGGCTTTTGATGAGCTCAAAAAGAGGCTCACCGAAGCACCACTTCTTGCATTGCCGGATTTCACAAAAACATTTGAGATTGAATGTGACGCTAGTGGTATTGGCATTGGTGGCGTCCTTATGCAAAATGGGCGTCCTATTGCTTACCATAGTGAGAAACTTGATGGCGCATGCCTCAATTATCCCATTTATGACAAAGAACTTTTTTCCTTGGTTCGAGTTCTTCAAGTGTGGCAACACTATCTTTTGCCCAAAGAATTTATCATCCATTCCGACCATGATTCGTTGAAGTATATTAAGGGCCAAGCCAATTTGAGTAAAAGGCACGCAAAATGGGTTGAGTTCATGGAGTCTTTTCCTTACATTGTCAAATACAAGAAGGGCAAAGAAAATGTGGGAGCAGACGCTTTGTCTCGCAAAAACACAAGCCTTCTTACACGACTCGAAGTCAATGTCTTGGGTCTTGATGACATCAAATCTTTGTACGTGTCCGACCCTTTCTTTGGACCAATATTTGCGCAATGTTCAATAGACAAAGGGATTGATGATTTCTATTTGCATAAGGGTTTTCTTTTCAAACAAAACAAGCTTTGCATTCCGAAATCGTCTCTCCAACTTTTGCTTCTTCAAGAGTCCCATGGTGGAGGCCTTATGGGTCACTTTGGCCATTACAAGACATATGACATGCTCTCCACTCACTACTATTGGCCAAAGATGAAGCGCGACGTGGAGCGCCACGTTCAACGATGCACTACATGTATCCAAGCTAAGTCTAAGTCCAACCCCTTTGGTCTTTATATGCCATTGCCTATTCCTCATACACCTTGGTCGGACATTAGTATGGAATTTGTGTTGGATCGCTTTTCTAAAATGGCACATTTCATTCCGTGCCATAAGACCGATGATGCTTCACATGTAGCCAATTTGTTTTTCAGGGAAATAATTCGGCTACACGGGGTGCCTAGAACAATCGTCTCCGACCGCGACGTAAAATTCATGAGCTATTTCTGGAAGACTCTCATGGCCAAGCTCGGCATCAAGCTCCTCTTCTCGTCCGCCTCGCATCCTCAAACCGATGGACAAAACAAGGTCGTCAATCGAAGTCTTGGCACACTCCTCCGCGTGTTGATAAAGAAGAACCTTAAAGACTGGGAGGAATGTATTCCACACGCCGAGTTCGCCTACAACCGCGCCAAGCACTCCACCACCATGAGGAGCCCGTTCATGATCGTCTATGGCTTCGAGCCTCTCACCTCGCTCGACATCCTTCCACTTCCACTTCATGAACGTGCCAACATGGACGTTGTCAAGCGTGCCCAAGCAATGAAGAAACTCCATGACGACACACGAGCTACTATCGAGCAACAAGTCCTTCGCCAAGCTTCAAGGATAAACAAGACCAAGAAAGAGATGATCTTTGATGAGGGCGACCTTGTGTGGATACACTTGAGTAAAGACCGCTTCCCAAAGGAACGGATGATGCAGCCCGACCTACGGTCGTTACTACATCAAGGTCTCCAACTTACGCCAAGTCGTCATGGACTCCAAAGGTGAATCTGTTCCTCTATGCGAGCCCCCTTCCTGCCCTATTGAATGGTATGCTACTTCATACTCTGTCACATATGCATGATAGGTTCACACCGACCAGTACGGAGGCAAGGGAGGAAGCCCGGAACATCAAGCCCGACAAGACGGAGGCTTGGAAGAGGAGACGGAAGAAGACAGGTCGATAGCTGCCAGGTCCAAGCGGTACTACCGGTTGTCGTAACCGGTACTACCGGTCAGCGGTACTACCGCCCCCTCCTACCGCTCGCTACTGACGGCTCCAACGGATGCTCCAAGACCGCAAGCGGTACTACCGGTGCTAGAGCGGTACTACCGGTGATGACCGGTACTACCAGTCCTAGGTCCCAGACCCGATGTATGTGCCTTACACTGTTGGGCTACTGACCCATGTATTCCCTTTACTTACCTATTCGCCTAGTTTATTCCCAAACTACCCTTGTTTAGTGGTTGGCCTATAAATAGAGCCCCCACCCCTCATGTATCCCGGAGGCATAGATGATAGACTAAAGAAAACCCCCATTGTGGAATCTCTAGTTTTGCCTCATCCCCTTTACCAACGGGACCGACTATCGTCACCAACCTCGATTGGACTTTGCATCACGCATCCATCGTTGAACAAGGCCTTGGGTTCTCGATTTCTCGCCCCCAAGTCGTCAAGACCCTCCTCAAGGTGTTCTTCCATCTCCGATGTGGATTTGAGGGAGCACGTTGACCGATCTTTCCTTGCGAGGATTCTATCGGACCGGTGGCCGCTGTTCGGGAGCGATCGGCCTTGTATCGTGTGAGTTTTGCGTGTGTTCATCGTGTTCTTCGCGAGGTGTGTGTTCGCTTCCGCTACCTTCTCCCTTTCCCCTCGCTTTCCCATCGATTTGACCACGAGATCCGTGAAGATCGGGCACCCAAGAGGTTAACCCCTCCATCAATGTCAAGGACCTCTCACCCTACCATCGCGAAGAGGAAGTTGTGACGGTTGAAGAGTCGAGGACGACTCTTTCCCAAGGGGGGGGAGCTGATGCAGCCCGTCCTACGACCGCTACTACATCTACTCCCACGAGCTCCCCAAGTGGACCCATGACTCGCGCCCGAGCCAAACTCCTTCAAGCTAAGGTGAACTCGCTCCTCTCCTTGTGTGACTTCGACACACCCTTGGATGGCTTGCTACTTCATACGCATACACTGTGCATCATCAGGTACGAAGAGAAGGACCCAAGGGACGGAGGGGAAGCAACAAGTCGCTGCCAGGCCAGCTAAGCGGTACTACCGTGGAGAGACCATTACCGCTCAAGCGGTCCTACCGCCTACCGGACGCTCCAGAAGCACCGCTCCACGCATAGAGCGGTACTACCGGTCCCAGACGGTACTACCGAGCAGATACTACCTCCCTCTACCGCCTTCCTTGGCCTCGGAAGCTCCAGGCCCGCCAGTGGTACTACCGCCCCCGGAGCGGTACTACGTTGCAACCGGTACTCTTGTCTTGGACCGGTACTACAGTCTGGCCCGATCTGTCTTTGAGTTAGGCCCTGTGCCTTGTAACCCTTTCCTATAATTTACCTTTTGTTCCGAAACTACCCCTATTTTGTGGCTGGACTATATATAGCCCCCACCCTCTATTGTAAACCCTAGACTTGGATAATAATAGATATTAAGGAAACCCTTTGAGGACTTATATCTATTGGTCTCATGCTCCTACCAAGGAGCACCGGATTATCCACCCCCCTCTTGGATCTTGCCTAGTGCGTTCAAGTAGTACAAGGCCTTGGGTTCTCGGTTTCTCGCCCCCAAGTCGTCAAGGTCTCACCAAGAACCTCATCCCCCTTTGTTGGCGTGGAGAGCGAGCTTCGCCCAACACCGATCCTAGAGATTATGTTGGACCGGTTGTCGCCGGCGTGAGGAGTAGGCGTGTATCGTGTTTTGGTGTGTGTGTGTTCATGGTTTCCATCGTTTTCCTCGATTTCATCCCCCGACCACCTCTTTCCCCTCGTTTCTCGTGGAATTCGTGAAAGATCGGGCCAACCCCAGGGTTACCCCCATAACACGTACCGTTCTTGTTACCTTGATCTTGCGAGAACTCTCAAACCATTGGATGTAATATGAATGTGGGTGTTGTCTTGTTGGAAGCGCAAGCTTCTCTACCATGTCAACACTGGCCAGATTATTACAACTTCCTCCATCAATGATGATCCGTATAGCTCTTTCCTTGACAACACCACGTGTTTGGAACAGGTTGTGGCGTTGATCTTGCTCAGATTTGCTGAATTGCACACTCAACACACGTGTAATTAAGCTCCTGTATTGGTCAGCAGCTTCAGCGCTTACCTCTGTCTCTTCATCAGCATCAGAATTGTCTCCATCTCGAGCAGAAATAAGGGCTAGTGTATCTTCATCAAAGTCACTTGTTGAATCGTACTGACCATCTTCTCGCACCATCATCACACGTTCTGTTGTGCACTATCTCTCAATATGACCAAAACCCCAGCACTTGCGGCATTGTATATCCTTTGTCTTACCCGTGGAAGCCATAGAAGATGCACTACGAGTAGGAGCATTGGATGATGGTGGAGGAGCAGCTGGAAATCTTGTGGTGGCCTTGGATGTGGTAGTAGCTGGTGGCGAATCACGAGGAGGCGCTGATTGTCGGGATGTCCAAGTGGATGTGCGACCTGCAGAATTATTAGTCCTCTTCCATGGTGTTTGGCGATCCTGCACTTCACGTTCAGTTTTGCAAGAAAGATGAAACAAATGAGTGATAGAATTATATTCCTTATAATCTAAGATGTGCTGAATGTCCTTGTTTAATCCACCAAAGAAACGTGCAAGCATTTGTTCATTAGATTCAACAAGACCACACCGAACTATTCCCGTTTGCAATTCCTGATAATACTCTTCTACATAATTTTTCCCTTGCTCTAAACGTGTCAGATTCTTTAGTAAATCATGTTGATAAGTAGGAGGTACAAAACGAACATGCATATCAGTTTTTAAAGCAATCCAAGTACTAGGAGTAGTAGTAGGATTTAAGCTACAATACTCAGACCACCAAAAGGAAGCAAATTTAGTAAATTCACATGTAGCAGCACTAACACGCATATTCTCATGATATTTTAAGCATGCAAAACGTTGTTCTACTTCCATCTCCCATGTAAGATATGCATCAGGATTATATTTACCCTCAAAAGATGGCATATTTAATTTAAGCTTTGCAACATGATCATCATCACGTCTTGGTCGGCGTTGTGGTAGTAATGTCGGGACGGCCCGGTACCTATGGAGGTTGTTCAACCTCCTCGTCAAATAGATAAATCGTCGTCGGGGTCGTAGTAGTACCCGTCTCAATGTCGCAGCACCTTGGCGGAAGTCCGAGGAGCGTCGGCCGCGGCGGTAAGGAAGTGCGGCGGCAGCCGACCAATGATCCGACCCGTGATCGGGATGCGCCAGGCGCCATGTGTGTGCGGTCTTGGTGCGGGCAATCGGTTCAAAAGCTCCTTGATCCGAACGTCAAGCTTGGCGTTGAAGGATTTCTCGAGTCCATCGATCTTGTCCACGGCGTTGGTGAGCTTGGTGTCAAACTCCCCGAGGCGCGTATCCACGTCTTCAACGCGACTGACCAAGAGCGCAGAGAAGTGGGCATGTAGTTCTTCGTTCGTCATTGTGGCAGGGTTCCACGAAGTATCTGTCATGGTTAGTCCTTAAAAAGCACAGGTATATAGTACGGAAATATGGTGGAAGTCACGCGTAATCCGTCAAGTAATATACGAAGCTCTTACAAGTTCTTACCAAACAGCAGGAAAAAGGCGATGTGCAACCGCGAGGATCAGTGGGTCCAGAGATTGAACCAAGTGATTACCAGGAGTCAAGACACTGCACGTGGAGAGTATCTGTGGAGCTCTGGGAAGGCTTAGCAAGGGGGGTTAGCAATTATCAAAACAGCAATGCAAAAGTTGAAAGAATGCTCAACGAAGGTACTGTGCTGGTCCTAGGCTAGACCGTACTAGAGACGCGAGCCTAGATCACCAACGATGTCACGACGCGACAAAACAAGCATTGTATGATGATATGGCACCCTGAAAAGCGAACCGAGATGCAGAAAATCACTATGATGGCGAGTGTATAGAACTGATCTACGAGGTCTAAAAATAGGTTTGCCCCAAAAATATTCGAATTTTTTTTATTTTGCTCCGGAAAGCGCGCAGGCGCCAAAAAAATATCGCTATAACGGCCGATGGAGAAAAGTGATCCCCGGGGTCGAAAAACAGTATAGCCAGAAAAAAATTTTGGAGGCGGTTCCAGAATTTTTTTTTCTCTCCTTCTGGACTTATGACCGGACTCTTAACTCGACACGGACTTTAGCTTAACACGGAAACAACAAAGAAGGAAAGTAAAAATAAAGAACTAGGAAACAATAACTCTACTCAGACTCGTACCACGGCAGGAAACTGATCGGATCTGTGTCACGGTAGGAAGGCAGTGGCGGAGTATTAGGGTTTATGGTGGCAGAATTTGGCGGCGGAATATGGTGGCGGAATATGGTGGCGATGATCGACGAGTGTGGCGGTGACTACTATGATCAGAACTCGAAACTCTAAGGGACGAGACACGAAGACCAGTAACTCGATGCGACGATGTAGACACAAATTCAACAATGCAAAAACTGAAAAGATAATGCGAGGCGTAGATTGGTTATGGGATCGATCTAAACTCTAACTGTGTTTTTGGCTTTTTCGTGGGTTATAGGTAAAAAACAGATCTAATCTACGAAAACATTAAAATCTCACCGAGCAACCTGAAATCTGATACCACTTGATAGGGCAAAGGTGTCCGATCTTTCGATGAGATGGCGATAATCGATTTGGTGGAGTTCGGGCTTGACGATCCGACTGCGTGCGACACAGCGCCAATGCAATCGCTAGGCCAATCTCTGGAGGTTACCGATCCTGCGTGAACACGACCAGCGAGGGTCTTAATTCCTACCAAATCGAGAACAAGTAAGAACCAATATTGCAATCAAGATATTGCGGATTAAGAGGAAAGCTTTATTGAAGAGGTGGGATCCTGAATAGGCGCGAAGTACAAGAGGCCTCTGTGACGCTCGAGCCTTGGCGAAGTTGCTATGATGGCTAACTTAATGTCTAAACAAAATCCGAGTCTAGAGGTCGGCTATGGGCGTGTTAAGGAAAAAGGTGGGGTTTCGGCCAGCCATGGAAGTGGTGGCCGAATCCAACCCTAAAAGTCCTTTTCCCCTCAAATACGGACTCTAAAAAGTGGCTAATTAAAATCCTGCGAAATTTACATGGGCCTGGCCCAAAACAAAGGTGTCGCAGCACCATATTAAGCTATGGACGAATTCGTAAAGTATTGATCTTGAATATTTCGTCCAAGCCTTCTTTCTTCATTATGGTGGTCTCAAAGTTCTGAAATCTTCATCCGTGGCCTTCTCTTGGATCATCACATGCTTGCTGCCATCTCCATGCATGGCCATGCTCCAATTCTTGTCCCTCTCATCCATTCTTGGTCCATCATTCCTAAGAGTAAGAAATATATCTGATTTAGGCAGCATCATATTCTCATGTATGTGAGGAATAGTTCCAAGAAACGAAAGTACCTGATAGTTAAGTTGTTTGGCACGAGATCTTGTGATGGATCCTTGTATGTGTGTTGCTGTAGGTACAACGGTTGTATCAAAAGTAGGGATGTCCACATCACCTCTACATTATGGCCCACACGTACCTCAAATCTCCCCCGGGGGCAGGCCCTAGGGGAACTGCCGAATCGATTGTTTTTGTGGAGCCAGGACGAGCATGTGAACGAGCAGGAGAATTTTGTTCGCACTCAGGTATGTGAGAGTTGCTTCCTCTCACCTTAGTTCATCTCCTTCCTCTCACCTTTCTTCATCTCCTTCATCTACTCCTTCAACCATAATTTGATTTAAAATAAGCTCTGATGAGGACATCCCTATACTTACACCTACCCCAATTACTATTGATGATGTTCCAGTTGCTGCTAACAAGAATCGGTCCAATGAGATTAGAATTGGACCAATTACAAGAGCTCGTGCTAAGCTACTAGAGCAACAGGTGAATTTTTTTCTTAATGAGCCTGATGTTTTAATTAATGATAATTTTATAGTACCTAAGTCTTTGCATTATTGTATGATCAGTTACATGGGAGAAGAAGGCATAGCAAGGAGCGAGGAGCTGAAGCACATGGAGCATGGCGTATTAATCAATGAAGCAAGCACGAGGGAGGAAGCACAAGGAGCTGCAAAGGAGAAGGTCAACACTGGGCAGAACCTCTATCGCGGCAGAGAAACGCTGCCAATTCCTGCCATAGCAAGCTGACGCGGCACAGAAAGGAGCTAAATCTCTGCCACGACAGAGTCCTGTCGCGGCACACTTCAGGCTGCATATCCTGCCGCGGCAAGGGACAGGCCTGGGCGCCTAAGGGCTAGCCCACATGGGTTCGGCGTGTAACTTAGTTTTAGTCGTGTGCGTTTACAACTCTTAGTTAGCCGCCGCACCTTCTCTCTTAAATAGGAGGGCGTCGTATCTAGTCAAGTTAGACCACATTAAAATATTTTGGAATTAATTCTTTTAAGACCCTCTGGAATTACCTGTGATCGAATTATACCAACTATAATTGAGTGTGATCTGTTGTTCCATTGGGAATTAGTAGATTCCAAACTACCGTTCATGGTTGATGTCTGCGTGCGCAAGAGCGTGGTGTTGTGAATATCCCACAGGGTTCGATAGCTATTGCATTGGCATCAGAGTTCGAGCGGGAGAGTTCATAACTACAGGCTAGTTATCATCCACCCACCATCATCTTCGACAAGTGCCTGCTGAGAAGATCGAGCCACCCCATATCATCTTGGTATCAGATTTCCTCGTTTCCTCGGTGAGCATCCGCAAATCCATCCATAGATCAGTTTATTTTGTTTCGTCCTATACAGAAAAAGCCTCACAAAAATATTTGCCATAACCTAGATTGCATTACTTTCAAGTACTAGTTGCTGGTCGTATTCCTCGTTTAGATTCGATCGAGATTTCCTCTAGTAGTTAATTTTATGTTTCTAGTTGCAAGTTGTGTTTCCCATCTAGTTTCCGCTGCCATCACCATAGTTAGATCCGACCCAAGCCTAGAGTTCTCATAGATCCGCCGCCATCACCATAGTCAGATCCTAACCTGTTAATGCTAGCCACCAAGGAAGATATGAGAGAGTTTCGAGAGGATTATAGTGCCATGTCGCTTGTGCTCATGTATAAGGGCGAGGTTTTAGTTTCTAACGACATGACACCTATTTCTCTTGGTGTATCTACTGTTTTGCAGGATTTTGGTGATGTGTTTCCGAAGGAGGTGCCCGCTGGACTACCTCCCATGCGCGGCATAGAGCATCATATCGACCTGATTCCAGGCGCCACATTACCTAACCGTGCACCCTACAGGACCAACCCCGAAGAAACTAAGGAGATACAGAAACAAGTCCAAGCATTGCTCGACAAAGGGTACATTCGTGTTTCTCTTAGTCCTTGTGTTGTTCCTGATATTTTAGTTCCTAATAAAGATGGTACATGGCGCATGTGTGTAGATTGTAGAGCTATTAATAACATCACTATTCGATATCATCATCCTATTCCATGCTTAGAAGATATGCTAGATGAATCGAGTGGTGCTACTATTTTCTCTCAAATTAGGATGAAAGAAGGGGATGAGTGGAAGACTGCTTTCAAAACTAAATTTGGTTATATGAATGGCTAGTCATGCCTTTTGGCTTACTAATGCACATAGTACATTCATGAGATTAATGAATCATTTTTTGAGAGAATTTATTGCTTGTTTTGTGGTTGTTTATGTTGATGATATTCTTATCTATAGCCATAACAAAACTGAACATTGTACTCATATCCGACAAGTTTTGCAAGTGTTGCACGATAATAAATTGTATGGTAATCTAGAAAAGTGCACATTTGCAAAAGATAATGATGTGGACATCGCATCTATTGATACAATTGTTGTACCTACATCTACACACATACAAGGACCTATCACTCGATCTCGTGCCAAACAACTTAACTATCAGGTACTTTCGTTTCTTGGAACTATTCCTCACATACATGAGAATATGATGCTGCCTAAATCAGATGTATTTCTTACTCTTAGGAATGATGGACCAAGCATGGATGAGAGGGACAAGCATTGGAGCATGGTCATGCATGGAGATGGAAGCAAGCATGTGATGATTCAAGAGAAGGCCACGGATGAAGATTTCAGAACTTTGAGGCCACCATAATGAAGAAAGAAGGCTTGGACAAAATATTCAAGATTAATACTTCACAAATTCGTCCATAGCTTAATATGGTGCTGTGACACCTTTATTTTGGGCCAGGCCCATGTAATTTTCGCAGGATTTTAAATAACCACTTTTTAGAGTCCGTATTTGAGGAGAAAAGGACCTCTAGGGTTGGATTCGGCCACCACTTCTATGGCTGGCCTAAACCCCACCTTTTCCTCCTTAAATACTCCCCTTAGCCATCACCATAGACTCGGATTTTGTTTAGACATTAAGTTAGCCATCATAGCAACTTCGCCAAGGATTGAGCGTCGCAGAGGCCTCTTGTACTTCGCACCTATACAGGATCCCACCTTTTCAATAAAGCTTTCATCTTAATTCCGCAATATCTTGATTACAATATTAGTTCTTACTTGTTCTCGATTTCATGTAGGAATTAAGAACCTCGCCGGTCAGGATGATCATGTTTCCGCAGGATCAGTAACCTCCAGGAGATTGGCCTAGCAATTGCATTGGCGCTCGTGCCCTCACGTGTAGTCGGATCGTCAATCCTGAACTCCACCAAATCGACCATTATCATCTCATCGAAAGATCGGACACCTTTGCCCTATCAAGTGGTATCAGATTCCAGGTTGCTCGGTGAGATTTTACTATTTTCGTAGATTAGATTTGTTTTACCTATAACCCACGAAAAAGCCAAAAACACGGTTAGAGTTTATATCCATCCCATCACCAATCTACGCCTTGCATTATCTTTTCAGTTTTGCATTATTGAATTTGTGTCTGCATCGTCGCGTCGAGTTGCTAGTCTTAGTGTCTCGTCCCTTAGAGTTTCGAGTTCTGATCACAGTAGTCACCGCCACACTCGCAGATCACCGCCACCATATTCCGCCGCCATACACCCGGCCACCATAAACCCTAACACTCCGCCACCGCCTTCCTATCGCTACACAGATCCGATCACCTTTCCTGCCGCGGCACGAGTCCGAGTTGAGTTATTGTTTCCTAGTTATTTCTTTTTTACTCTCCTTCCTTGTTGTTTCCGTGTTGAGCTGAAGTTCGTGTTGAGCTAAAAGTTCAGTCGTAAGTCCAGAAGGAGAGCAAAAAAAAAGTCTGAAACTGCCTCTAAAAAAATTCTGGCTATACTGATTTTCGGCTCCGAGGATCACTTTTCTCCATCGGCCGTTATAGCGATATTTTTTTGGCGCCTGCGCGCTTTCCAGAGCATAATACAAAAATTTCAACAATTTTTTTTGGGGCTAACCTGTTTCTAGACCCCGTCGATCAGTTCTAGACACTCGCCATCATAGTGATTTTCGACTTCTTGGTTCGCTTTTCAGGGTGCCATATCATCATACATTGCTTGTTGTGTCGCGTCGTGACATCGGATATAGGATCGCGGCTCTAGTACGGTCTAGCCTAGGACCAACACAGTACCGTCGTTGATCATTCTTTCAACATTTGCATTGTTGTTTTGATAATTGCTAACCCCTTTGCTAAGCCTTCCCAGAGCTCCACGGATTTCTCCACGTGTGATGTCTCGACTCCTGGTAATCGCTCGATTCAATCTCTGGACCAACTGCTCCTCGCGGTTGCACATCGCCTTTTCCTGCTGTTTGGTAAGAACTTGTAAGAGCTTCGTATATTGCTTGACGGATTACGCATTCCTTCCACCATATTTCCGTAGTTATAGGCATATATACCTATGCTTTTTAAAGTACTAACCATGGCAGATACTTCACGTAACCCTGCCACAATGACGAACCAAGAACTACATGCCCACTTCTCCGAGCTATTGGTCGGTCGAGCTGAAGATGTGGATGCACGACTAGAGGAGTTTGACACCAAGCTCACCAACGCCATGGACAAGATCGATGGACTCGAGAAATCCTTCAACGACAAGCTTGACGCTCGGTTCAAGGAGGTTTTGGACAGATCGCCGGCACCCGAACCCGCCCCATTGGCACCTCGGCATGGCGCACAACGCATTCCGGTGACAGTCGTCTCGCTGGTTCATTGTCGCACCTCGAGCTTACTGCAAATGAGGCACCTCAAAGCTTCCACTTGGCTGCTGCGACATTGAAGCGGAACAACGGGTACTACTACGACCTCGACGACGACGATCTATTTGACGAGGAGGTTAAACAACCTCCACACCCTGCTGGCCGACCCCGACATTACCACCACAATGCTCGACCACCCGGTATGTGATGATGATCATGTTGCAAAGCTTAAATCAAATATTCCATCTTTTGAGGGTAAATATAATCCTGATGCATATCTTACATGGGAGATGGAAGTAGAACAACGTTTTGCATGTTTAAAATATCCTGAGAATATGCATGTTATGGCTGCTACATGTGAATTTACTAAATTTGCTTCCCTTTGATGGTCTGAGTATTGTCGTTTAAATCCTACTACTATTCCTCGTACTTGGACTGCTTTAAAAACTGATATGCGTGTTCGTTTTGTGCCTCCCACTTATCAACGTGATTTACTAAAGAATCTGACACGTTTGGTGTTATGGGGTAACCCCTTGGGGTGGCCCAATATTTCATGAATCTCCGCGAGAATCGAGGGGGAAAGCGGTGGAAGGGGGCAAGGGGATGAAATCCACGAACACACGCCCACGAAGAACCCGATGAACTCACGCACACAAAACACGATACACGCCGATAACTCACGCCGGTGGCAACCGGTCCAACATAATCCCTAGGATCGGTGTTGGGCGAAGCTCTCTCTCCACGACCAACAACGGGGGCGAGGTGCTTGGTGAGATCTTGACTAGTTGGGGACGAGAAACCGAGATCCCAAGGCCTTGTACAACTTGAACGCACTAGGCAAGATCCAAGAGGTTATGGATAATAGGGTGCCCCTTGGTAGGAGCATGAGACCAATAGATGAAAGATCCTCAAAGGGGTGTCCTCAACTATTATTATCCAAGTCTAGGGTTTACAATAGAGGGTGGGGGCTATTTATAGGCCAGCCACAAACACAGGGGTAGTTTAGGAACGAAATGGGAAAATATTGAGAGGGGTACAGGGCACTGGGCCGAGTTGAAGTGATCAGGTCCAGGCTCGCCCGGTAGTACCGGCTGGCGACCGGCAGTACCGGTCTCAACCGGTAGTACCGCTCAAAGTCCGGTAGTGCCGCTTGCAGTCCTGGGGCTTCGGTTGGCGTCGTCAGTAGTGAGCGGTAGAAGGGGGCGGTAGTACCGCTGACCGCTAGTACCGGTCCCAGCTCCGGTCGTACCGCTAGCGTCTGGGGAGTGGAGGGGTTCCTCCTGGAGCATCCGGTAGTAGGGTCCGGTAGTACCGCTGGTACCGGTAGTACCGGTCGCCTGATCCGGTAGTACCCCTGGCGTCTGAGTGCGGTTGGTCCCTTTCATTGTGGTTCCTCCGTTCCATGGGTCCTTCTCTTTGTACCTGATGATGCACAGGGTATGCGTATGAAGTAGCAAGCCATCCAAGGGTGTATCGAAGTCACACAAGGAAAGGAGCGAGTTGACCTTAGCTGGTAGGAGTTTGGCTCGGGCGCGAGTCATGGGTCCTTTTGGGGAGATCATAGGAGTAGATGTAGTAGCGTCCGTAGGACGGGCTGCATCAGCTCCCCCCCTTGGGAAAGAGTCGTCCTCGACTCTTCAACCTTCTCAACTTCATCTTCTCGATGGTAGGGTGAGAGGTCCTTAACATTGAACGTCGAGCTCACAAGATACTTTGATGTTGGGATATCGATGATGTAGGCGTTTTTGTTGATCCTATTTAGCACTTTGAACGGTCCATCACCTCTTGGCTTGAGTTTGGAGTCGCGGTCCTTGGGGAAGCGGTCTTTACTCAAGTGTATCCACACAAGGTCGCCTTCTTCGAAGATCATCTCTTTCTTATTCTTGTTTAGCCTTGATGATTGGCGAAGGACGTGTTGCTCGATCGTAGCTCTTGTGTCTTCATGGATTTTCTTCATTGTTTGGGCACGCTTGTCAATGTCCATGTTTGTACGGTCATGAAGCGGAAGTGGAACGATATCGAGCGCGGTGAGAGGCTCGAAACTATAGACGAACATGAACGGGCTCCTCAGGGTGGTGGAGTGCTTGGCGCGGTTGTAGGCGAACTCGGCGTGTGGAATACATTCCTCCCAGTCTTTAAGGTTCTTCTTTATCAACACACAGAAGAGTGTGCCAAGGCTTCGATTGACGACCTCGGTTTGTCCATCGGTTTGAGGATGGGAGGCGGATGAGAAATGGAGCTTGATGCCGAGCTTGGCCATGAGTGTCTTCCAGAAGTAGCTCATGAATTTGACGTCGCGGTCGGAGACGATTGTTCTTGGTACACCGTGTAGCCGAATTATTTCCCTGAAAAACAATTTTGCTACATGTGAAGCATCATCGGTCTTATGGCACGGAATGAAGTGTGCCATTTTGGAAAAGCGATCCACTACCACAAATATAGAATCATGTCCATGTTTAGATCTAGGCAATCCTAACACAAAGTCCATGCTAATGTCCGACCAAGGTGCATGAGGAATAGGTAATGGCATATAAAGATCAAAGGGGTTAGACTTAGACTTAGCTTGGATACATGTAGTGCATCGTTGGACGTGGCGCTCCACGTCGCGCTTCATCTTTGGCCAAAAGTAGTGAGTGGATAGCATGTCATATGTCTTATCACGGCCAAAGTAACCCATAAGGCCTCCACCATGGGACTCTTGAAGAAGCAAAATTTGGAGAGACGACTTCGGAATGCAAAGCTTGTTTTGTTTGAAAAGAAAACCCTTATGCAAATAGAAATCATCAATCCCTTTGTCTATTGAAAATTTTGCAAAAATTGGTCCAAAGAAAGGGTCGGACGCGTACAAAGATTTGATGTCATCAAGACCCAATGATGTGGACATCCCTACTATTTATACAACCGTTGTACCTACAGCAACACACATACAAGGACCCATCACAAGATCTCGTGCCAAACAACTTAACTATCAGGTACTTCCGTTTCTTGGAACTATTCCTCACATACTTAAGAATATGATGCTGCCTAAATCAGATATATTTCTTACTCTTAGGAATGATGTACCAAGCATGGATGAGAGGGACAAGCATTGGAGCATGGCCATGCATGGAGATGGCAGCAAGCATGTGATGATCCAAGAGAAGGCCACGGATGAAGATTTCAGAACTTTGAGGCCACCATAATGAAGAAAGAAGGCTTGGACGAAATATTCAAGATCAATACTTTACGAATTCGTCCATAGCTTAATATGGTGTCATGACACCTTTATTTTGGGCAGCCCATGTAATTTTCGCAGGATTTTAATTAGCCACTTTTTAGAGTCCGTATTTGAGGGGAAAGGACTTTTAGGGTTGGATTCGGCCACCACTTCCATGGCTGGCCGAAACCCCACCTTTTCGCCCTTAAATACGCCCCATAGCCGAACCTCTAGACTCGGATTTTGTTTAGACATTAAGTTAGCCATCATAGCAACTTCGCCAAGGCTCGAGCGTCGCAGAGGCCTCTTGTACTTCGCGCCTATTCAGGATCCCACCTCTTCAATAAAGCTTTCCTCTTAATCCGCAATATCTTGATTGCAATATTGGTTCTTACTTGTTCTCGATTTCAGGTAGGAATTAAGACCCTCGTTGGTCAGGCTGATCGTGTTCACGCAGGATCGGTAACCTCCAGGAGATTGGCCTAGCGATTGCATTGGCGCTCGTGCTCGCACGTGTAGTCGGATCGTCAAGCCCGAACTCCACCAAATCGAATATCGCCATCTCATCGAAAGATCGGACACCTTTTCCCCATCACCCAAGACATTTACTTCGAGTCACGTAAGAAGGTTTGTGTTTTTGCGAGACAAAGCGTCCGCTACAACATTTTCTTTGCCCTTCTTGTACTTGACAATGTAAGGAAAAGACTGCATGAACTCAACCCATTTGGCGTGCCTTTTACTCAAATTGGCTTGGCCCTTAAGATATTTCAACGACTCATGGTCGGAATGGATGATAAATTCTTTGGGCCAAAGATAGTGTTGCCACACTTGAAGGACACGAACCAAAGAAAAAAGCTCTTTGTCATAAATGGGATAGTTTAGGCGTGCGCCATCAAGTTTCTCACTATGGTATGCAATAGGACGCCCATTTTGCATAAGGACGCCTCCAATGCCAATTCCACTAGCGTCACATTCAATCTCAAAGGTTTTTGTGAAATCCGGTAATGCAAGAAGTGGTGCTTCGGTGAGCCTCTTTTTGAGCTCATCAAAAGCCTTTTGTTGTGCTTTTCCCCAAACGAATGTGACATTTTTCTTGGTCAATTCGTTGAGGGGGCAAGCGACGGTAAAAGCCAGCCAACCCATGAAAACTGCGAATTCACTAACATTGGTAGGTATGGGCCAATCTCGTATGTCCTTAACTTTTGAGATATCAACTTCAATGCCATTAGAAGACACAACAAAACCAAGGAAAATGAGTTTGTCTTTTGCAAAAGTGCACTTTGGGAGATTAGCATAAAGCTTTTCATGAAGAAGGATTTGAAGGACCTCCTTAACATGAGTAACATGCTCCTCTAGTGACTTGCTATAGACAAGGATATCATCAAAGTAAACAACCACACTCTTCCCAAGGAGAGATCTCAAAATATGGTTCATGAGGCGCATGAAGGTAGATGGGGCATTTGATAAGCCAAAAGGCATAACCAACCATTCATAGAGACCCAACTTGGTCTTGCATGCGGTTTTCACTCATCCCCTTCGGCCATGCGAATTTGATGGTAACCACTACGAAGATCAATTTTCGAAAATATAGTGGCTCCACATAACTCATCAAGCATGTCATAAAGACGCGGTATAGGATGTCGATAACGCACGGTGATAGAATTTATTGGACGGCAGTCCATGCATAACCGCAACGTATCATCCGTTTTCGGAACTAGAATCACGGGGACCGCGCTTGGGCTAGTGCTTACTTGGATCAAACCTTTGGAGACGAGTTCGTTGATTTGTCGTTCTATCTCCTTCGTCTCCTCCGGGTTCGTGCGATACGCGACGCAGTTTGGGAGTGGGGCGCCGGGTATGAAGTCGATGCGGTGCTCGATTCCACGAAGAGGAGGTAGTCCATGAGGAAGCTATTCGGGGAATACATCTTGGAATTCCTGCAAGATAGCCATCAAAGAAGGAGGAACATTTGTCAAGTCATTCGTTCCTTGCGCTAGTCCCTTGCATACAAGGACATAGTGCAAGATGGGTGGGTTGTTCCGCACTTCTCTCATCTCACTTTTGGTGGCAGGAACACTCTTAGTTTAGTTTGGCTTGTGGCACTCACTCGCTATAGTGTGGTTCTCTAGCTCACCACTCTTCTCACAAGATGGTTTTGTGTATTGCGCCCTCGCTAAAGACTTTGCATTGTCCGCAATTATTTGGCTAGGAGTCATTGGTTGCAAAAAACAAGTTTTTTCAACCCATTTGAAGGTATAAGTGTTTGAGTGACCATCATGCAAAGCACGCTTGTCATATTGCCACGGCCTTCCCAGCAACATATGGCAAACCGTCATGGGGACCACGTCACATTCCACCGTGTCTTTGTATGGTCCAATTGAGAACGGTACCGAGACGGTGTGCTTGATCTTGACGGACCCTTGGTCACTTAGCCATTGTATATGGTAGGGGTGCTTATGCGGATGGAGGGTGAGGTTGAGTTTCTCACACAGTTCCGTGCTTGCAAGATTATGGCAACTTCCTCCATCGATGACAACTTGGATGGACTTCCCATTGATACCGGCACGAGTTTGGAAGATGTTTGATCTTTGGTCTTCATTCTCACTGGCTTGAGTAGTTAAGACCCTTGTGACCACAAGCGATGGACTTGCATCATGCTCACACACAAGTAGTTCTTGGTCCTCTTCCAAATGTTGCCTTGCCATGGCTTCCTTGACCCTTGCATCAAACTCGTCTTCACTCAAGTATTCTTCATCGCCGTTGTCATGGATGAACAAAACTTTCTTGTTCCCACATGCGACCGACTTGTTTCCTTTGCCTCCACACTTGTAGCACTCACCATTGAATGGTTGTTCATCTCTTGTGTATTTTCCACTTGGGGGTGGTTTTCCTTGAGGAAGTGTTGGCTTGAAGGGAAGCTTGGTGGTATTTGATGAGCTTCCACTTGGTGTTGTCGGAGTAGTGGTTGGGGCTTGCTTGTATGTGAAGTATGTCTTTGGCTTGTTGTACTTGATGTCCTCTTGTACTTGACGTTCGTCCTTTGATGCAATGTGCACAAGCTCAACCATGTTGTTGTACTTTTGGAACTCGGTGATGCGCTTGATTGGATTGTTCAAGCCATTGAGGAAGCACGCCATTGTTTGTTCATCACGCTCTTCAATGTTGGCCCGGATCATGTTGAGCTCCATTTGCTTGAAGTACTCTTCCACGATTGAAGCTTGTTGAAGAGGTCACGCGTGTAGTGCGAAGGAACAAAGCGGGATCTCATATGGGCCTTCATATCTTGCCAAGTTGAGATTGGAGGCTCTTCTTTTGCTTCATGAGCGAGTTGGACTTGTTCCCACCAAAGGTTGGCATACTCATCAAACTCGAGGGATGCCATGGCCATCATCTTCTCATTGCTATAGTTGTGCATGCGGAAGATCTTGTCAACCTTGAGTTCCCACAAGAGATATTCTTCGGGTTCATTGGAACCGGTGAACTTGGGCATGGTGAATTTGAGCTTGTCGAAAGTTTCTTCTTCATTGCGGTTCCGGTGGCAGCGGTTGCCATGATTTTGGCGGCCCTCATCATCATCCGAGCTCTCATGTCTTGCTTGGTGATGGTTGCGTTGCCCTTGTGGTTGTTGAGGTACCGCGTTTGGTGGTGGAACTTTGTTTTAACACTGAGATTGGGGAGCTTGCTCGTGTTGTTGGCGCGGTTGAGGACGAGGAGGAGGTTGATGGTCCTCACGACGAGCTTGGGGAGCTTGCTCTTGTTCTTGTCGTGGATGATGCCGATGAGCATTGTCTTGCGCCATGTGGCGAGGAGGACGTCGAGCCGCATGCGCAATGGGCTGCTCTGCTTGTTCTTGATGTGGAGGAGGCTCGTCATGATGATCATGTTGTCAACGTTGACATTCATGTCGATGATGACGCCTTGGTGGATCTTCGAGTGCTGCACGCCGACGGTGATCTTGTTCGTCCACTTTGGATGCGTCACTTGTTGTTGAAGGAACACGTCGTTGACGATGGGCTTGGTGGTCCGCGTGAGGTTGCTCTTGTTGAGTCACAAGTGCCCTTTGTTGAGGCCAGTTCGCTTCATGTCTTGGAGGTCTTGCGGAGAGGTCACCATCATAGCTTGACGTCACGGCATGTCGCGGAGATGGTACCACTTGAGAAGAGCTCATGGATTGAAGGACGGGTCCATCCTGGTGCCTTGAAGTGTGACGGCGAGGAGCGCTTGATTCACTTGAGGAGTGTCGTGATGAGCTTGAGTCGCGCGATCGTGGCCTTGCTAGCCCATCAATGAGGCGTTGAAGCTTCTCATCCGTTGAGGCGAGGGAGCGACCAAGAGCTTCATTTTGATGGCCGAGGTTCTGTTGCATGGCATGCATTTGTCCTCGGACTTCTTCGAAGCGTTTATCGATGTTCTTGAATTCCACACGGGCTTCGCTAAATTGTTCATCTTGGCGCCGCTCAAGAGCTTCACAACGGAAGTTGAATTCACCTCGGACCTTCCAATGATCCCATCTTGTCATGTATTGTATGTCGTCCTCCGGAGGTGGTGGTGGTTGGGACGGCTCGCCATTCCTGTCCATGATGCAAAGCCGACAAGGGTTGTATATGGAGAAGGAGGATGCGGGGAGTTAGACTTTTACCTCACCTTGTAGATTATATCAAACCAATTGCCACACTTGAGAACTAATGGCGTGCAAAGTGAAATCGCAAAGAAACTCACACACCAATACGCTACAACTCTCAAAAGCTTTTTGGTGGAAGGTTAGGATTGTGGAAAACCAAACGAAACGATCCAAGCAAAAGGTTATTGTTCTAAGTGGTAAAGAACCAAAGATCAAAAGCAAAAGGATACGACCTACAAAAACACGGAAGAACGCACACGTGGAGAATAACGGGGTTAGCACGACTATGAAAATGAGCACAAAAGGTCCTAACGAAGACTACACTCAGTTGTCGTGCCAACTCAAGGAGAGACCACAACTTGTTTGCCAAAAGAGGATAAGCAACAGATTTGTGCACTTTCCTTGGTGCGCTTTTTCCTCTCTCTTTTTGGCTTACAAGCTTGATATTCTCTTTGTATAAGGAGACTATGTATCTTTCTTTTTTTGACTCTTTTTCTCCCTCTTTATACTACTATGTTAACTTTTGTATTTGTCCTCACACTCTCACTTTCCAAAGGCAAGTGCACAATGCTTAGACAAACACAAAATGAGTTGCTCTCATAGGATAGATACACACAAAGGAAGATATGGGGCTGTCAAAGTGGCGCAAGTTATACCTTTGGTATTGTTGACGACTTGCAACCGTTGGTGGGGATGATGTTCACGTGTCGCGGTGTCGTTGAGCGCGAGGTGAACTTTGTTGCGGAAGCTTTTGTTAAAATGGCGACAAACACGCGAAACACGAACAAGTTAAAGAGGACAGTCAGCAAACGAAGTTGAGGCGTCAAAGAGAAAAAGAAACACGGTCAGTTGCGGGCGGTAGTACCGGTGACTTGCTGTAGTACCGCTCGTACGACCGGTAGTACCGCCAGGCGCGGAACTTGAACGGTATCAACTTGACAAAATCCTCAAATTCGTGGTAATCTGACAGAAAGGCTTGGCTAGGAACATAAAAAGGCTATAGATCGACTCCAAAAGCAACAGATCTATGGACCAAAACCACGAAAAACTCACCAAATCCAAAGATCGATCCGAAGGCAAATTGGGGCTCTTTTTGGTGGGATTTTCGATTTTAAGGGGATAGAAGAAAAATTGGGGGGAAATTCGTGATCAACCATGCTCTTGATACCAATATGTTATGGGGTAACCCCTTGGGGTGGCCCGATCTTTCACGAATCTCGGCGGGAATCGAGGGGGAAAGCGGTGGAAGGGGGCAAGGGGATGAAATCCACGAACACACGCCCACGAAGAACCCGATGAACTCACGCACACAAAACACGATACACGCTGATAACTCACGCCGGTGGCAACCGGTCCAACATAATCCCTAGGATCGGTGTTGGGCGAAGCTCTCTCTCCACGACCAACAACGGGGGCGAGGTGCTTGGTGAGATCTTGACTACTTGGGGACGAGAAACCGAGATCCCAAGGCCTTGTACAACTTGAAAGCACTAGGCAAGATCCATTGAGGATAATAGGGTGCCCCTTGGTAGGAGCATGAGACCAATAGATGAAAGATCCTCAAAGGGGTGTCCTCAACTATTATTATCCAAGTCTAGGGTTTACAATAGAGGGTGGGGGCTATTTATAGGCCAGCCACAAACATAGGGGTAGTTTAGGAACGAAATGGGAAAATATTGAGAGGGGTACAGGGCACTGGGCCGAGTTGAAGTGATCAGGTCCAGGCTCGCCCGGTAGTACCGGCTGGCGACCGGTAGTACCGGTCTCAACCGGTAGTACCGCTCAAAGTCCGGTAGTGCCGCTTGCAGTCCTGGGGCTTCGGTTGGCGTCGTCAGTAGTGAGCGGTAGAAGGGGGCGGTAGTACCGCTGACCGATAGTACCGGTCCCAGCTCCGGCCATACCGCTGGCGTCTGGGGCGTGGAGGGGTTCCTCCTGGAGCGTCCGGTAGTACCGCTGGTACCGGTAGTACCGATCGCCTGATCCGGTAGTACCGCTGGCGTTTGAGTGCGGTTGGTCCCTTTCACTGTGGTTCCTCCGTTCCATGGGTCCTTCTCTTCGTACCTGATGATGCACAGGGTATGCATATGAAGTATCAAGCCATCCAAGGGTATATCAAAGTCACATAAGGAAAGGAGCGAGTTGACCTTAGCTTGTAGGAGTTTGGCTCGGGCGCGAGTCATGGGTCCTTTTGGGGAGCTCATAGGAGTAGATGTAGTAGCGTCCGTAGGACGGGCTGCATCATTTGGAACAAGGGAAAAATTCGGAAGAAGAGTATTATCAGGAATTGCAAACAGGGATGGTTTGGTGTGGTCTTGTTGAAATTACTGAACAAATGCTTGCACGTTTCTTTGGTGGATTAAACAAGGACATTCAACACATATTAGACTATAAGGAATATAATTCCATCCCTCGTTTGTATCATCTTGCTTGCAAAGCTGAACATGAAGTGCAGGATCGCCAAACACCATGGAGGAGGACTAGTAATTCTGCAGGTCACACATCCACTTGGACATCCCGACAATCAGCGCCTTCTTCTCGTGATTCTCCATCAGATACTACCACATCCAAGGCCACCACAAGATTTCCGTCAGTTGCTCCTCCACCGTCATCCAATGCTCCTGCTCGTAGTGTATCTTCTATGGCTTCCACAGGTAAAACAAAGGATATACAATGTCGTAAGTGCTGGGGTTTTGGTCATATTGAGAGACAGTGCACAACACAACGTGTTATGATGGTGCGTGATGATGGTCAATATGATTCAGCGAATGACTTTGATGAAGATACGTTAGCTCTTATTTCTGCTCGAGATGGAGATAATTGTGATTCTGATGAGGAGACACAGGTAATGGGAGCTGAAACTGCTGATCAATACAAGAGCTTAGTTACACAACGTGTGTTGAGTGTGCAATTGAGCAAATCTAAGCATGATCAACGCCACAACCTGTTCCAAACACGTGGTGTTGTCAAGGAAAGAGCTATAAGGATCATCATTGATGGAGGAAGTTGAAATAATCTGGCTAGTGTTGACATGATAGAGAAGCTTGCACTTCCAACAAGACAACACACACATTCATATTACATCCAATGGTTTGAGAGTTCTCGCAAGATCAAGGTAACAAGAACGGTATGCCTGCATTTTACTATTGGTACATATTCTGATTTTGTTGATTGTGATATTATAAACCATTGGAACGCGAGTGAAAGTCCATAGAAATATAAACCAGGAAGAGTCAAGTTGAGATAACAAAGTATAACGGCGCGACAAAGCATCAGCAATAATATTATCTTTACCCTTTTTGTGTTTGATAACATAAGGAAAAGACTCAATAAATTTAACCCACTTTGCATGACGAATATTCAACTTAGCTTGACTACGAATATGCTTCAAAGAATCATGATCATAATGTATAACAAATTCTTTAGGCCATAGATAATGTTGCCAAGTTTCTAATGTCCGAACCAACGCATATAATTCTTTATCATAAGTAGAATAGTTCAGACTAGCCCCACTCAATTTCTCACTAAAATATGCAACAGGTTTTCCCTCTTGTAATAACACACCTCCCAAACCAATTCCACTAGCATCACATTCAAGCTCAAAAGTCTTATTAAAATCAGGAAGTTGGAGTAAGGGAGCATGTGTTAGCTTATCTTTCAATATGACGAAGGCCTGTTGTTGTGCATCGCCCCAAACAAAGGGCACATCCTTCTTGGTAAGTTCATTCATCGGCGCTGCAATTGATCCAAAATCTTTGACAAAGCGCCTATAAAAACCAGCGAGGCCAAGAAAACTCCTCACTTGTGTGACCGTCTTGGGCTGCGGCCAATTCTCAATATCTTGAATCTTGGATGGATCCACTTCAATACCCTATGATGTAACAACATAGCCAAGAAACGCAACTCGATTGGTGCAAAAGATGCACTTCTCAAGATTACCAAACAAACATGCATCATGTAAAGCATTGAAAACAGCACGTAAATGGTCCAAATGATCCTCTAAAGATTTGCTATAAATCAGAATATCATCAAAGTAGACTACCACAAAACGTCCAATGAAAGCACGTAAAACTTCGTTCATTAATCTCATGAAAGTGCTAGGTGCATTAGTTCAACCAAATGGCATCACTAACCACTCATATAAACCGAACTTAGTTTTAAATGCTATTTTCCATTCATCTCCCAATTTCATACGAATATGGTGGTAACCACTACGCAAATCAACCTTAGAAAACATGGTAGAGCCACTCAACTCATCAAGCATGTCATCCAAACGTGGAATAGGATGACGATATCGAATAGTAATATTATTGATAGCTCTACAATCAGTACACATGCGCGAAGAACCATCTTTCTTAGGTACCAAAATAATAAGAACAACACAGGGGCTAAGGGACTCACGAATATGATCTCTGTCGAGTAGTTCCTGAATTTGGCGTTGTATCTCCTTTGTCTCCTCTGGATTGGTTCTATATGGCGCACGGTTGGGTAACGTGGCACCAGGAATTAGATCAATTTGGTGCTCAATTCCTCTAATAGGAGGTAGTCCTGGTGGCACCTCAGCGGGAAAGACGTCCTCATATTCCTGCAAAAGGTTAGCAATAGCGGGTGGCAAAGAAGGAGGCATATCCTCAAATGAAAACAAAACCTCTTTGCAGACAATTGCATAACATTGAGTATTGTTTACATCTAGTTCAGCAATATCAATTTTATTTGCAAGCATACATGGACTCTTCAAACGTATTTCATTAGCATGTTTAGAATCAGATTTAGTGGTCTTTGGTGGTACAAAATCTGCAGCAACAATCTGATTCTCACTTTTATTTTTCTCCTCAGTTTTAGCTACTAGCTCTAGCAAGATCATCTTTTAAAATTTGTTCGAGAGTCATAGGTTTTAGACCAATTTTCTTTCCATCATGCATAAGAGAATAGTGATTAGTTTTGCCATTATGAACAGATTCTCTATCAAATTGCCATGGTCTACCAAGTAACAAAGAACAAGCTTGCATAGGTACAACATCACAATCAACAAAATCAGAATATGTACCAATAGTAAAATGCACGCACTGCTCTTGTTACCTCGATCTTGCGAGAACTCTCAAACCATTGGATGTAATATGAATGTGTGCGTTGTCTTGTGGGAAGTGCAAGCTTCTCTACCATGTCAACACTAGCCAGATTATTACAACTCCCTCCATCAATGATGATCTGTATAGCTCTTTCCTTGACAACACCACGTGTTTGGAATAGGTTGTGGCGTTGATCTTGCTCAGATTTGCTCAATTGCACACTCAACACACGTTGTGTAATTAAGCTCTTGTATTGATCAGCAGCTTAAGCTCCCATTACCTCTGTCTCTTCATCAGAATCACAATTGTCTCCATCTCGAGCAGAAATAAGGGCTAATGTATCTTCATCAAAGTCACTCGCTGAATCGTAATGACCATCATCACGCACCATCATAACATGTTGTGTTGTGCACTATCTCTCAATATGACCAAAACCCCAGCACTTGCGGCATTGTATATCCTTTGTTTTACCCGTGGAAGCCATAAAAGATACACTACGAGCAGGAGCATTGGATGACGATGGAGGAGCAGCTGGAAATCTTGTGGTGGCCTTGGATGTGGTAGTATCTGGTGGCGAATCACGAGAAGGAGGCGCTGATTGTCGGGATGTCCAAGTGGATGTGCGACCTGCAGAATTATTAGTCCTCCTCCATGGTGTTTGGCGATCCTGCACTTCACGTTCAGCTTTGCAAGCAAGATGAAACAAACGAGTGATAGAATTATATTCCTTATAATCTAATATGTGTTGAATGTCCTTGTTTAATCCACCAAAGAAATGTGCAAGCATTTGTTCAGTAGATTCAACAAGACCACACCGAACCATCCCCGTTTGCAATTCCTGATAATACTCTTCTGTAGAATTTTTTCCATGTTCTAAACGTGTCAGATTCTTTAGTAAATCACGTTGATAAGTGGGAGGTACAAAACGAACACGCATAGCAGTTTTTAAAAGCAGTCCAAGTTCTAGGAATAGTAGTAGGATTTAAACGACAATACTCAGACCACCAAAGGGAAGCAAATTTAGTAAATTCACATGTAGCAGCAATAACACGCATATTCTCAGGATATTTTAAACATGCATAACGTTGTTCTACTTCCATCTCCCATGTAAGATATGCATCAGGATTATATTTACCCTCAAAAGATGGAATATTTAATTTAAGCTTTGTAACATGATCATCATCACGTACCGGTGGTCGAGTGTTGTGGTAGTAATGTCGGGGACGGCCAGCAGGGTGTGGAGGTTGTTCAACCTCCTCGTTAAACAGATCGTCATCGTCGGGGTCGTAGTAGTACCCGTCGTCTGTCCCCAATGTCGCAGCAGCAGCCGCGGTGGAAGTCTCAGGTGCATCAGCTGCAGTGGTAGTCGCCTGAGGTGCGGCGGCAGCCAAACCAGCAGTACGACCCATGATCGGAATGCGCCGTGCGCCATGCCGAGGTGCCAATGGGGCGGGTGCGGGTGCTGGTACGGGTGCCGACAATCTGTCCAAAACCTCCTTGAACCGAGCGTCAAGCTTGTCGTTGAAGGATTTCTCGAGTCCATCGATCTTGTCCATGGCGTTGGTGAGCTTGGTGTCAAACTCCCCTAGGCGTGCATCCACATCTTCAGCGCGACCGACCAAGAGCTCGGAGAAGTGGGCATGTAGTTCTTGGTTCGTCATTGTGGCAGGGTTCCGCGAAGTATCTGTCATGGTTAGTCCTTTAAAAAGCACATGTATATACTACGGAAATATGGTGGAAGGCACGCGTAATCCGTCAAGCAATATACGAAGCTCTTACAAGTTCTTACCAAACAGCAGGAAAAGGCGATGTGCAACCGCGAGGATCAGTGAGTCCAGAGATTGAACAGAGCGATTACCAGGAGTCAAGACACCGCAAGTGGAGAAATCTGTGGAGCTCTGGGAAGGCTTAGCAAAGGGGTTAGCAATTATCAAAACAGCAATGCAAATGTTGAAAGAATGTTCAACGACGGTACTGTGCTGGTCCTAGGCTAGACCGTACTAGAGACGCGAGCCTAGATAACCAACGATGTCACGACGTGACACAACAAGCAATGGATGATGATATGGCACCCTGAAAAGTGAACCGAGATGATGCAGCCCGTCCTACGGACGCACCTCCATCTACAATACCTATCCCTCCCAGTGGACCAATGACTCGCGCCCGAGCCAAGCTCCTACAAACCAAGGTTAACTCGCTCCTTTCCTTCTATGATTTCGATACGCCCCTGGATGGCTTGCTACTTCATACGCATACACTGTGCATCATCAGGTACGAAGAGAAGGACCCATGGAACGGAGAAACCGGAGTGGAAGCCACCAATCGCGGCCAGTCTCTAGCAGTACTACCAGACCCTACGGCCGGTACTACCGGTTCAAGCGGCACAACTGGCCCCAGCTACTGGACGCTCCAGGAGGAACCCAACCAAGCCCCAGCTACCGGTACTACCGCCCCCTCCTACCGCTCACTACAGGCGACTCCGACGGAAGCTCCAGGACCGCCAGCGGTACTACCGCCCCCTGAGCGGTACTACTGGTTGCGACCGGTACTACCGGTTGCCCGACCGGTACTACCGGTCTTGACTAAACCTGACCGCGTCAGTTCGGCCCAGCGCCCTGGACCCTTTTCTATATTTTCCCATTTTGTTCCTAAACTACCCCTGTTTATGTGGCTGGCCTATATATAGCCCCCACCATCCATTGTAAACCCTAGACTTGGATAATAATAGATTGAGGACACCCCTTTGAGGATCTTTCATCTATTGGTCTCATGCTCCTACCAAGGGGCACCCTATTATCCACAACCTCTTGGATCTTGCCTAGTGCGTTCAAGTTGTACAAGGCCTTGGGTTCTCGGTTTCTCGCCCCCAAGTCGTCAAGATCTCACCAAGCATCTCGTCCCCCGTTGTTGGCCGTGGAGAGAGAGCTTCGCCCAACACCGATCCTAGGGATTATGTTGGACCGGTTGCCACCGGCGTGAGTTATCGGCGTGTATCGTGATTTGTGTGCGTGAGTTCATCGGGATCTTAGTGTGCGTGTGTTCGTGGATTTCGTCCCCTCTTACCCTTCCACCGCTTTTCCCTTGATTCCCGCGGAGATTCGTGAAGGATCGGGCCACCCCAAGGGGTTCCCCCATAACACGAGATGCTGAAAATCACTATGATGGCGAGTGTCTAAAACTGATCTACGGGGTCTAAAAATAGGTTAGCCCCAAAAAAAAATTTGCGAAATTTTTGTATTATGCTCCGGAAAGCGCGCAGGTGCCAACAAAAATTCGCTATAACGGCCGATGGAGAAAAGTGATCCCCGGGGCCGAAAATTAGTATAGCCAGAAAAAAAATCGGAGGCGGTTCCAGACTTTTTTTTTTATCTCCTTCTGGACTTACGGTTGAACTTCTAACTTGACACGGACTATAGCTCAACACGGAAACAACAAGGAAGGAAAGTAAAAAAGAAAACTAAGAAACAATATCTCAACTCGGACTCGTGCCGCGGCAAGAAAGCGGCGGCGGAGTTTTAGGGTTTATGATGGTTGGGTGTATGGCGGTGGAATATGGTGGCGGAATATGGTGGCGGTGATCTGCGAGGGTGGTGGTGACTACTATGATTAGAACTCGAAACTCTACGGGACAAGACACTAAGACCAGCAACTCGACGCGACGATGCAGACACGAATTCAACAATGCAAAACTGAAAAGATAATGCGAGGCGTAGATTGGTGATGGGATGGATCTAAACTCTAACTATGTTTTTGGATTTTTCGTGGGTTATAGGTAAAACAGATCTAATCTACGAAAACAGTAAAATCTCACCGAGCAACCTAAAATCTGATACCACTTGATAGGGCAAAGGTGTCTGATCTTTCGATGAGACGGAGATAATCGATTTAGTTGAGTTCGGGCTTGACGATCTGATGTGGACATCCCTTCTATTGATACAACCGTTGTACCTATAGCTACACACATACAAGGACCCATCACAAGATCTCGTGCCAAACAACTTAACTATCAGGTACTTTCGTTTCTTGGAACTATTCCTCACATAAATGAGAATATGATGCTGCCTAAATCAGATGTATTTCTTACTCTTAGGAATGATGGACCAAGCATGGATGAGAGGGACAAGCATTGGAGCATGGCCATGCATGGAGATGGCAGCAAGCGTGTGATGATCCAAGAGAAGGCCACGGATGAAGATTTCCGAACTTTGAGGCCACCATAATGAAAAAGGAAGGCTTGGACGAAATATTCAAGATCAATACTTCACGAATTCATCCATAGCTTAATATGGTGCTGCGACACCTTTATTTTGGGCCAGGCCCATGTAATTTTCGCAGGATTTTAATTAGCCACTTTTTAGAGTCCGTATTTGAGGGGAAAAGGACTTCTACGGTTGGATTCGGCCACCACTTCCATGGCTGGCCGAAACCCCACCTTTTCGCCTTTAAATACTCCCCATAGCCGACCCCCTAGACTCGGATTTTGTTTAGACATTAAGTTAGCCATCGTAGCAACTTTGCCTAGGCTCGAGCGTCGCAGAGGCCTCTTGTACTTCGCACCTATTCATGATCCCACCTTTTCAATAAAGCTTTCATCTTAATCCGCAATATCTTGATTGCAATATTAGTTCTTACTTGTTCTCGATTTCAGGTAGGAATTAAGACCCTCACTGGTTAGGCTGATCGTGTTCCCGCAGGATCGGTAACCTCCAAGAGATTGGCCTAGCGATTGCATTGGCGCTCGTGTTCGCACGTGTAGTCGGATCGTCAAGCCCGAACTCCACCAAATCGACCATCACCATCTCATCGAAAGATCGGACACCTTTGCCCTATCAAGTGGTATCAGATTTCAGGTTGCTCGGTGACATTTTACTGTTTTCGTAGATTAGATCTGTTTTTACCTATAACCCACGAAAAAGCGAAAAACACAGTTAGAGTTTAGATCCATCCCATAACCAATCTACGCCTCGCATTATCTTTTCAATTTTTGCATTGCTGAATTTGTGTCTACATTGTCACGTCGAGTTGCTGGTCTTAGTGTCTCGTCCCTTAGAGTTTCGAGTTCTGATCATAGCAGTCACCGCCACACTCGCCGATCACCGCCACCATATTCCGCCACCATATTCCGTCGCCATATACCCTACCACCATAAACCCTAATACTCCGCCACCGCCTTCCTACCGCGACACGAATCCGATCAGTTTCCTGTCGTGGTACGAGTCCGAGTAGAGTTATTGTTTCTTCGTTATTTCTTTTTACTTTCCTTCTTTGTTGTTTCCGTGTTAAGCTAAGAGTCCGGTCGTAAGTCCAGAAGGAGAACAAAAAAAAAGTCCGGAAACGCCTCCGCAAAAAAATTCTGGCTATACTAGTTTTCGGCTTTGGGGATCACTTTTCTCCATCGGCCATTATAGCGATATTTTTTTGGCGCCTGTGCGCTTTCCGGAGCAAAATAAAAAATTTCAAAAAAATAAAACTGAGGAGAAAAATAAAAGTGAGAATCAGATTGTTGCTGCAGATTTTATACCACCAAAGAACACTAAATCTGATTCTACACATGCTACTGAAATTCGTTTGAAGAGTCCATGTATGCTTGCAAATAAAATTGATATTGCTGAACTAGATGTAAACAATACTCAATGTTATGAAATTGTCTGCAAAGAGGTTTTGTTTTCATTTGAGGATATGCCTCCTTCTTTGCCACCCGCTATTGGTAACCTTTTGCACGAATATGAGGACGTCTTACCCGCTGAGCTGCCACCAGGACTACCTCCTATTAGAGGAATTGAGCACCAAATTGATCTAATTCCTGGTGCCACGTTATGCTAACGCGCCATAAAGAACCAATCCAGAGGAGACAAAGGAGATACAACGCCAAATTCAGGAACTACTCGACAGAGATCATATTCGTGAGTCCCTTAGCCCCTGTGTTGTTCCTATTATTTTGGTGCCTAAGAAAGATGGTTCTTCGCGCATGTGTACTGATTGTAGAGCTATCAATAATATTACTATTCGATATCGTCATCCTATTCCACGTTTAGATGATATGCTTGGTGAATTGAGTGGCTCTATCATGTTTTCTAAAGTTGATTTGCGTACTGGTTACCACCAGATTCGTATGAAATTAGGAGATGAATGGAAAACAACATTTAAAACTAAGTTCGGTTTATATGAGTGGTTAGTAATGTCGTTTGGTTTAACTAATGCACCTAGCACTTTCATGAGATTAATGAACGAAGTTTTACGTGCTTTCATTGGACGTTTTGTGGTAGTCTACTTTGATGATATTCTGATTTATAGCAAATCTTTAGAGGATCATTTGGACCATTTACGTGTTGTTTTCAATGCTTTACGTGATGCACGTTTGTTTGGTAACCTTGAGAAGTGCACCTTTTGCACCAATCGAGTTGCGTTTCTTGGCTACGTTGTTACATCACAGGGTATTGAATTGGATCCAACCAAGATTGAAGCTATTGAGAATTGGCCGCAGCCCAAAACGGTCACACAAGTGAGGAGTTTTCTTGGCCTCGCTAGTTTTTATAGGCGCTTTGTCAAAGCCTTTGGATCAATTGCCGCGCCGCTGAATGAGCTTACCAAGAAGGATGTGCCCTTTGTTTGGGGCGACGCACAACAACAGGCCTTCGTCATCTTGAAAGATAAGCTAACACATGCTCCCTTACTCCAACTTCCTGATTTTACTAAGACTTTTGAGCTTGAATGTGATGCTAGTGGAATTGGTTTGGGAGGGGTGTTATTACAAGAGGGAAAACCTGTTGCATATTTTAGTGAGAAATTGAGTGGGGCTAGTCTGAACTATTTTACTTATGATAAAGAATTATATGCTTTGGTTCGGACATTAGAAACTTGGCAACATTATCTATGGCCTAAAGAATTTGTTATACATTCTGATCATGAATCTTTGAAGCATATTCGTAGTCAAGCTAAGTTGAATCGTCGTCATGCAAAGTGGGTTGAATTTATTGAGTCTTTTCCTTATGTTACCAAACACAAAAAGGGTAAAGATAATATTATTCGATGCTTTGTCGCTAGTTATACTTTGTTATCTCAACTTGACTTCAAAATATTTGGATTAGAAACTATTAAGGAACAATATGTGCATGATGCTGAATTTAAAGATGTGTTGCGTAATTGTAGATATGGTAGAACATGGAACAAGTTCGTCTTCAATGATGGATTTGTGTTTCGTGCTAACAAACTATGCATTCGGATAGTTCATTCGTCTTTTGTTGTTATAGGAGGCATGGAGGAGGACCGATGGGACACTTTGGTGTCAAGAAGGCGGAGGATGTTCTTCTTTGCACACTTATTTTGGCCACGTATGCGTCGAGATGTTGAGAGATTTGTGGCACGCTGCACTACTTGTCAAAAAGCTAAGTCTCGCCTTAATCCACATGGTTTATATATGCCTCTTCCTGTTCCTAGTGTTCCTTGGGAGGATATTTCTATGGACTTCGTTTTGGGATTGCCACGAACACAGAAGGGGAGGGATAGTATTTTTGTTGTTGTGGATCGGTTTTCTAAGATGGCACACTTATATTCCTTGTCATAAAACGGATGATGCTGTGCATATTGCTGATTTGTTCTTTCGTGAAATTGTTCGTTTATATGGTGTGCCAAATACTATTGTTTCTGATCGTGATACTAAATTTCTTAGCCACTTTTGGAGATGTTTATTTGCTAAGTTGGGGACTAAATTCCTGTTTAGTACTACATGTCATCCCCAAACTGATGGACAAACTGAAGTAGTAAATAGAACTTTGTCTACTATGTTGCGGGCTGTTTTAAAGAAGAACTTAAAATTGTGGGAAGAGTGTTTACCTCATATAGAATTTGCTTAGAATCGTTCGTTGCATTCTACCACAAAGATGTGCCCGTTTGAGATCATGTATGGTTTTGTTCCTCGTGCACCTATTGATTTATTGACTTTACCTACTTCGGTGCAAAATAATTTGGATGCTACACAACACGCTGAAATGATATTAAACTTGCATAAGACTACTAAAGATAACATAGAACACATGAATGCTAAGTATAAACTTGCTGGGGATAAAGGGAACAAGCATGTTGTGTTTGATGTTGGAGATCTTGTTTGGTTACATTTGCGTAAGGATCGTTTTCCTGATTTACGCAAGTCTAAGTTAATGCCGCTTGCTACTGGTCCCTTTAAGGTTTTAGAGAAAATGAACAATAATGCATATAAACTTGAGTTGCCTGCAGACTTTGGTAAGGTTAGTCCTACGTTTAACATTGCAGATTTGAAGCCTTACTTTGGTGAGGAAGATGAGATTGCGTCGAGGACGACTTCAATTCAAGAAGGGGAGCATGATGTGGACGTCCCATCTATTGATACAACCGTTGTACCTACAGCTACACACATACAAGGACCTATCACAAGATCTCGTGCCAAACAACTTAACTATCAGGTACTTTCGTTTCTTGGAACTATTCCTCACATACATGAGAATATGATGCTGCCTAAATCAGATGTATTTATTACTCTTAGGAATGATGGACCAAGCATGGATGAGAGGGACAAGCATTGGAGCATGGCCATGCATGGAGATGGCAGCAAGCATGTGATGATTCAAGAGAAGGCCACGGATGAAGATTTCAGAACTTTCAGGCCACCATAATGAAGAAAGAAGGCTTGGATGAAATATTCAAGATTAATACTTCACAAATTCGTCCATAGCTTAATATGGTGCTGCGACACCTTTATTCTGGGCCAGGCCCATGTAATTTTCGCAGGATTTTAATTAGCCACTTTTTAGAGTCCGTATTTAAGGAGAAAAGGACGTCTAGGGTTGGATTCGGCCACCACTTCTATGGCTGGCCGAAACCCCACCTTTTCCTCCATAAATACTCCCCATAGCCATCACCGTAGACTCGGATTTTTTTAGACATTAAGTTAGCCATCATAGCAACTTCGCCAAGGCTCGAGCGTCGTAGAGGCCTCTTGTACTTCGCACCTATATGATGGAGGGGTTAACCTCTTGGGTGCCCGATCTTCTCGGATCTCGTGGTCAAATCGATTGGAAAGCGAGGGGAAAGGGAGAAGGTAGCGGAAGCGAACACACACCTCGCGAAGAACACGATGAACACACGCAAAACTCACACGATACAAGGCCGATTGCTACCGAACGGCGGCCACCGGTCCGATAGAATCCTCGCAAGGAAAGATCGGTCAACATGCTCCCTCAAATCCACATCGGAGAGGTAAGAACACCTTGTGGAGGGTCTTGACAACTTGGATACGAGACATCGAACTCCAAGGCCTTGTTCAACGATGGATGCGTGATGCAAAGTCCAATCGAGGTTGGTGACAATAGTCGGTCCCCTTGGTAAAGGGGATGAGGCAAAACTAGAGATTCCACAATGGGGGTTGTCTTTAGTCTATCATCTATGCCTAAGGGATTCATGAGGGGTGGGGGCTCTATTTATAGGCCAACCACATAAACAGGGGTAGTTTAGGGATAAAACTAGGGTTTGGACGAGATAGAGGGGTACATGGGCGAAGGCCAACAGTCTGTGTGAGCACACATGACGGTAATCTGGGACTTGGGTCCAGTAATCACGACCCAGTAATCCGAGTCCAGATCCGTAGTACCGCTTGCGATCTGGGACTTCTGTTGGCGTCGTCAGATGGCGGTAGTAGTGGCGGTAGTACCATCGGCGGTAATCGGCCAGATCCGGTAGTACCGCTAGAGACAGAGAGCATTTGGCGATCTGTCTTCTTCCGCCTCCTCTTCCAAACCTCCGTCTTGTCGGGCTTGATGCTCCGGGCTTCCTCCCTTGCCTCCGTACCTGTCAATGTGAACCTATCATGCATATGTGACGGAGTATGAAGTAGCATACCATTCAATAGGGTAGGAAGGGGGCTCGCATAGAGGAACGGATTCACCTTTGGAGTCCATGACGACTTGGCGTAAGTTGGAGACCAAGATGTGGTAACGACCGTAGGTCGGGCTACATCAGCTCCCCCCCTTCAAAAAGAGTCGTCCTCGACTCTACATGATCATCACAAAGTAGAAGTGGTCGAGAGACCTTCTTGATCCTGGGGTTCACCATATAGTCGTCCTCGGGAAGATTGACTGGACAACACTTCAATGTTCCTTCACCTTCCTTGAAGCCTACAAAGCTCACAACAAAAGCAAAGCAACACTCAAAGCGTAGCCAATTCATGAAGATTATAGCATGGGTCCTCAAGTAGAAGGAAGTCACCTTAGCTTGTAGAGATAGCTCGATGAAGGGTGGCCATAGGTAACTCTCTTCGATTCTTCTTGTCAACACATGGTCCATAGAGGTTGACGTGTATGCACTTGTACCTTCACACAACAAAGACCAAGCAACATATGTTTGTGTGTGATAGAGGAGCATGTCATTTGTGGCATGTCCATTCTTGTTCACAACACGATTAGTACAACTCAAGTATAGCAAACGGGATGCATATGCAAGGTCAATGTGCATGGAAATCGTTTGAACATCATCCAAATGTGGAAACTCAAAAACTCCATATAACCTCTTATCGTGGCATTCAAAGCAATCGAATAGAAATTTGATCAACATCTTTGATGCAAAACTAGGAGAATTTGGCAAAAACACAAAAGGAGGAATATCCAAAACAACATCATTATGTGTACAAACCAACCATTGGAAAGAGAAATTATTCGACATGTTGGATGTCACACACAAATCATCAAAAGCAAATATCATGGGAAAATGAGTATCCCAAGCGGAAGCAAAAACAACACGTTTGCGAACAAACCAAATGGAAGAGCAAGTGGTCCTTATGTTTGTTGCAACAACAAGACGAGATTCTTGGAAGCTCTCATGACAATACATGCTCTTAAAGGAATTATGGTTACACACAAAACATCGGAAAGAGAAAATGTTCAACATTTTTGTTGCAACACACAAAGCATCATTATCTAAAAGCGAAGAAACATGAATGTCACAAGGGAAAATAATACCATTAACATGCTTGCAATCAAACCATAGGAAAGAGCAATTTGCCAACATGAAAGATGCAAAGCATGCAAAAGGTATCAGAGCTGGGTTCGATCTTGAACTCACTTGTGGGATGCTCTCTAGAGCTCTTTTTGTCAACTCGTGCTCAACCGAGGTTGACATTATCGTGCGGATACCTACACACATCATATGTAAAAGGAAGAACGTGTGTGCATGGTAGAGATACACATCATCCATCATGACGTATCTCTTCTTGTGCACATCACCATTAATGTCAATAAAGTATGACATAGATGCATGGTGAGTATGCAAGTGGGGAACATGCTTATAATGGCAATCATCAAAATCTCCAAAAATTGAGAAAGCTATGGCGGCCATCTCATTATAACGCATATGATCAATGTTGTTGCAAGCAAAACAAGTGAAATAGCAAGCATTCATCTTATTGCAAGCAACGGGAGAAATTGAATGACTAGCATGACAAGACAAGTCCGAAGCAATTGGAGGATATACACAAGATGCATAACATGGCATGTTTATGGCAATGATATCGCAATCAAACAATTCCACATGATCAATATTATGCAAAGGCAAAGCATCACATGGGAATATGAGTGAAGCATATGTAATGTCACAAGTGTCATCCATAACATGCATATCCTCACAATTCATCATGTCCACTAGTGGGATCATGGCATCATCAACACCCTTATTGTTACCTTGGTCATACCTCTCATATGAAGTGGATGTTGTGGAAGTAGTGGTCTCCTTGTGGACGAGTTCATCTTCTTGATGTATCCATGGCGTAGCATCATCTTCATGCACCATGTACATCTTCTCCAATGGAGGCATCATTGCTTCATGGCTTGGCGCGTCTTCATCCATGGAACCTAGCACAACACAAGAGAACACACTAGAGGTAGAGGGTAAGTTGTTAGAAATCAAAATGGTCTCACTTGACCTATCAACTACCACTCTCAACTCACTAGGAGTATCACTCATGCCCTCCAAGAGGAAGCACTCAATCTCACATAAGGTGGAGTCACTCATCTCACTCTTGTTCTCACTCAAGTGGGCTAAGTGGCTCTCATACTCACATGGGATTGGTACCACATCATCACTCAAGCATATGGGGGTAAGCTCGGTTTCCTCAACTCCATGCGCCTCCTTTGGTGAAGGGAAAATCCCATGCTCACCATTCTTGACCTTGTCGCCTTCAAGGTTGGATGCCATAAGGTGGGCATCATCGCTCTCCTCCATGGTAGAAGGGAAAATCCCATGCTCGACCGTCTTGTGGCCATCTCGTAGTAGTGGAGGAGGTAGGCTCATGCTATCCAACTTGGCGAAGTAGAGGTCTACATTTTCCTTGTTGGCGAGGTTGTGGAAGTCAAGCGTAGGCATTGAAGCTTGATGGCGTGGAGGAAGGCTTGCTCTTGGTGCCATTGTGGTGGTGGCACGAGTAGTTGAAGGTGCCCTATGATGGTGTCGACGGAGGTCATTGGCGTGCCTTGCCGATGGTTGATGTAGTTGGCGCACTTGGTAGTCCACATGACACTCGCGACGATGATCACTTGCCTTGGCACTCTTCTTGTGCTTGTGGTGCCTTCTTGAGCTTGCTTGAGCATTATGGTTGGTGCTCATCACGAATTCTTCGTCTTTGTGGCGAAGATGCCTTTGACGATGTCTTGTATCCTCTTTATGGTGGTGATGCTCATGAGAGGATGTTTTCTGATGAAGAGTCTTGTTTCTTGGCGCCTCTTGATGTATATGATGTTTGGACGCCACTCTTGTTTGGATAGGAGTTGGAGCTTGGCGCCTTGGAGGTGATGTAGCTTGGCTCCTTGGAGGTGGTGGAGCTTGACACCTTGGAGGTGATGGAGCTTGGCGCCTTGTAGATGGTGGCGCTTGACGCCATCTAGGTGGTGGTACATGTCGCCTTGGCGGTGGATCATCGAAGTAGGTGGTGCCCTTTGGTGTGGCACGCTTGGCCTTGAAGGTCATGGAATCTTGATGATGCGCCTCCTCTTGCTTGGCGTAGTAGGCTTCCATCTCCACACGGTGGAGGAATTCTTCATGGCTCATGGAAGAGCCATCAAAGTCGATGAAGTTATCCGTGTCCTCCATGCTTGGCGAGGCGTCATCGATGTCGCACTCGAAGTCGTCCATGCTTGGGGAGTAATTGTTGGTGTAGTACTCCATATCACCCAAGCATGTGGAGCCATTGTCGGTGTAGTGCTCCATAGGCTCCATGCATGAGAAGCCATTGTCGACGTAGAGCTCCATGTCTTCCATACATGTGGAGTCGTCGTAGGTGTAGTGCTCCGGGTCCTCAAAGCATGCAGAGCCATTGTCGGTGTTGTGCTCCATCATGTCCTCTATACTTGTGGAGTCGTAGTCATGGTGGCTCATCATGGATTCTTCATAGATATCATCCTCGGTTCCGGAGTCCCTAGACATGATGCACAAGACCAAGCGGTGTATATGGAAGTGGTAGTGGGAGTTAGGGATAAAACGTCAAACCTTACTTTACCTTGGAAGATCGCATCGTACAAGTGGCCACACTTGAGAGCAATAAACCAAGCAAAGTGAAGTTCACGCGGAACACCAAAACCAACTACGAACCAAAAAACACACACACACAAGGCCTATGGTGGGTAGGTATGGAAAGTGGCATGTCAAGAACCAATCCGAAATCAAGATGTTGTAATGGCAAGTAAAGAACCACAATGATCACAAAGCAAAACAAGTTAATCCACAAGATAGGAAATATGTACAAGGAAACACACACGGTGGGATAAATGGGACTTGTGCGACGGAGAAGGTGAGCTAAGAACCAAATGATTACCTAGCGAAGACTATAAGATCGTGTCACACAAGTACAAGGAGAGATGCTAGTTCGATTGCAAAAAATTGGTGGGCTACAAGATATGCACAATAAGTACCACCTATATGATGTTCATCGAGCTTGCGCTTCCTATTCTATGAGGCACATGTATATTTGTTTCTTTTTCTCTTTTCCTTTTTCTATTTTTTTCTTTTTTATTATTTTTCTTTCTATTTTTCACTTGCCTCTTCCTTGTGCCAACAACTATACAAGATAACTATATGAGATAGCGCTCACAATGTTTTCTCGGAATCTACAAGGTATCAAATGTGCATAGCCCAAGCAATCATAAGAGGAACTAGTCTCAATAGGTGTTTGTTGCTCGCAAAGATAGTGGGTTTCACAAAGGAATGCAAGTGGGGAGAAGTCGCGGAATGTTTATACCTTTCGTCGACGATCTTCACCCTTTATTGTTGGATTCCGCCTTGCTCACGGAATTTGAAAGGAGTAGATAGCATGAACAACATGGATGATGATGTAGAGCTCCTTCTCCTCTTCGAAACGAGCTAAAGAATACCAAAATCCGAGTTCGAATGCAAAAGTTATGCTCAAAACGGTGAGGGGCTGAAATCTGGAAATCTGTTTTTCATTCGATCTTGGGGGTAGTCGCTTGGATGAGAGGTAGTACTGGAGTTGTAGTACCGGATTTTGGGACCCGTAGTACCGCTTGGTCTGGGGCCTTGATTTGATGCGTTCGTGATTTTGGGTGATTTGGCGGAAAATCTTCAAGAAAAACACCAAATCGACGGGAAATCAAGGAATTAGGCTATGGGAGCATAAAGGAAGGTAGATCAACAAGTTTAGCAAGTAATCCATGGATCAAAACCTACCAAAAGCACTCAAATCACGATCGATCCAAAAACGAATTGGGGCTATTTTTGTGGAATTATCGAATTTATGGGGAAAAGACCAAATCGATGATGAGAAATCGTGGCAACCAAAAGCTGTTGATACCGGATGATGGAGGGTTAACCTCTTGGGTGCCCGATCTTCACGGATCTCGTGGTCAAAGCGAGGGGAAAGGGAGAAGGTAGCGGAAGAGAACACACACCTCGCGAAGAACACGATGAACACACGCAAAACTCACACGATACAAGGCCGATTGCTCCCGAACGGCGGCCATCGGTCCGATAGAATCCTCGCAAGGAAAGATCGGTCAACATGCTCCCTCAAATCCACATCGGAGAGGGAAGAACACCTTGTGGAGGGTCTTGACAACTTGGAGACGAGACATCGAACTCCAAGGCCTTGTTCAACGATGGATGCGTGATGCAAAGTCCAATCGAGGTTGGTGACGATAGTCGGTCCCCTTGGTAAAGGGGATGAGGCAAAACTAGAGATTCCACAATGGGGGTTGTCTTTAGTCTATCATCTATGCCTAAGGGATACATGAGGGGTGGGGGCTCTATTTATAGGCCAACCACATAAAAAGGGGTAGTTTAGGGATAAAACTAGGGTTTGGACGAGATATTGGGGTACATGGGCGAAGGCCAGCAGTCTTATGAGCACACATGACGGTAATCTGGGACTTGGGTCCCAGATAATCGACCGGTAATCTGGGTCCAGATCCGGTAGTACCGCTTGCAGTCCTGGGACTTCTATTGGCGTCGTCTGTATGGGGCGGTAGTAGTGGGCGGTGGTACCGCTGGCCGGTAGTACCGGTCGCCAGATCCGGTAGTACCGCTGGAGACAGAGAGCATTTGGCGATCTGTCTTTTTCCGCCTCCTCTTCCAAACCTCCGTCTTGTCGGTCTTGATGCTCTGGGCTTCCTCCCTTGCCTCCGTACTTGTCAATGTGAACCTATCATGCATATGTGATGGAGTATGAAGTAGCATACCATTCAATAGGGTAGGAAGGGGGCTCGCATAGAGGAGCGGATTCACCTTTGGAGTCCATGACGACTTGGCGTAAGTTGGAGACCAAGATGTGGTAACGACCATAGGTCGGGCTACATCACTATACATGATCCCACCTTTTCAATAAAGCTTTCATCTTAATCCGCAATATCTTGATTGCAATATTAGTTCTTACTTGTTCTCGACTTCAGGTAGGAATTAAGACCCTCGCTGGTCAGGCTGATCGTGTTTCCGCAGGATCAGTAACCTCCAGGAGATTGGCCTAGCGATTGCATTGGCGCTCGTGCCTGCACGTATATTCGGATCGTCAAGCCCGAACTCCACCAAATCGACCATTATCATCTCATCGAAAAATCGGACACCTTTGCCCTATCAGATAAGGTCATATTTTTGGGATATATTGTATCTAAGCATGGGGTAGAAGTAGATCAATTTAGAATTGGCTTATTTTCATGAATGTTAGTCAAGTGCGTAGTTTCCATGGATTAGCTGGTTTCTATAGGCGCTTTATGAATGATTTTAGCACTATTGCTGCACCATTAAATGATTTGACTAAGAGAGGTGTGCCATTTGTGTGGGGCGCAGCCCAAGATATTGCATTTGATACATTGAAATGTTTGCTTACTTCTGCACCATTGCTTGTATTACCTGATTTTTCAAAGCAATTTGAAGTTGAATGTGATGCTAGTGGTATAGGTATTGGTGGAGTTCTGGTGCAACCAGGTCGCCCTATAGCATATTTTTATGAGAAACTTACTAGTGCTAGATTGAACTATCCTATATATAAAGAATTGTATGCACTTGCTAGAGTTCTTGAAGTTTTGCAACATTACTTGTGGCCAAAATAATTTATCATACATTCTGATCATGAAGCTTTGAATTATTTAAAACCTCAATCAAACTTGCATAGAAGATTAGGTAAATGGGTTGAGTTTATTGAATATTTTCCATACATCATTAAATATACGAAGGGAAAAGAAAATGTAGTTTTTGATGCTTTGTCTAGGAAAAACATGCTATTAACAAATCTTGATGTTAAAATTCCTGGATTAGAGGGTATTTGTGCACGTTATGCAACTAACAATGATTTTTTTGAACCATATCGTTTGTGTGCTCTTAGAAACGCATGGGATAAGTATCATGTACATGATAGATATTTGTTTAGAGCTAACAAACTGTGTATTCCAGAATTGTCGTTGCGTTTGTTTTTAGTGTAGGAATCACATGCGGGTGGTTTGATGGGTCACTTTGGGCGTGAGAAGACATTGTGCATGCTTGCTGATCATTTTTATTGGCCCAAGATGAGGCGTGATGTGTACAGATTTGTGAGCCGATGCATTACATGCCACAAGTTGAAATCAAAGTTGAAGCCTCATGGTTTGTATACCCCTCTCTCTGCGCCTACTTCACCATGGGAAGACATTAGTATGGATTTTGTGCTAGGTCTACCTAAAACATAGAGAGGGCATGATTCTATATTTGTGGTAGTAGATAGATTCTCTAAGATGGCTCATTTTATTGCCTGCCACAAAAGCGACGATGCGTCGCATGTTGCTAACCTGATTTTCAGGGACACTGTGAGATTACATGGAGTACCTAGGACAATTATTTCTGATCGTGATGTGAAGTTTACGAGCTACTTTTGGAAGACGTTATGGGGGAAGTTGGGAACGAAGCTACTATTTAGTACTACTTGTCATTCCCAGATAGACGGTCAGACAGAGGTGGTGAATAGAACATTGTCACATATACTGAGGACTATGATAAAGAAGAATCTGAGGGGCTGGGAAGAGTGTTTGCCACATGTCGAGTTTGATTACAATAGGGTAGTACATTCAACTACTCATCTTTGTCCTTTTGAGGTGGTGTATGGTTTCAAGCCATTAACGCCGCTAGATTTGTTGCCTCTACCATTACATGAGAGAGTTTATATGGAGGCATAAAAACATGCTGAATATGTGAAGAAGATTCATGAGAAGACTCTAGAGGCCATTGAGTAGAAAGACAATAACATTGCTGCTGTAAGGAATCAAGCAAGGAAGAAAGTGTTGTTCAAGCCTGGTGATATGGTTTGGGTACATCTGCGCAAGGATAGGTTCCCATTGCCGCGTCAATCCAAGTTGAATCCGCGTGATGCTGGTCCTTACAAGGTGTTAGCCAAAATAATGATAATGCCTACTCGATTGATATACCTATTGCTGAATTTGGTGGAGCTAGCAACAGTTTCAACGTTGTTGATTTGTCACCATATGATGGAGAAGACCTTGGATCGTCGAGGTCGACGCCTTTTGAAGGGGGGAGATGATGAGGATATCCCTATACTTACACCTACCCCAATTACTACTAATGATGTTCCAGCTGTTGCTAACAAGAATCAGTCTAATGAGATTAGAATTGGATCAATTACAAGAGCTCGTGCTAAGCTACTAGAGCAATAGGTGAATTTGTTTCTTAATGAGCCTGATGTTTAAATTAATGAGAATTTTATACTGGCTAATTCTTTGCATTATTGTATGATCAGGTACATGAGAGAAGAAGGCATAGCACGGAGCGAGGAGCTGAAGCACATGGAGCATGGCGTGTTGACCAATGAAGCAAGCGCGAGGGAGGAGATGGAGGAAGCGCAAGGAGTTGCAAAGAAGAAGGTCAACACTGGGAAGAACCTCTGCCACGGCAAAGAAACGCTGCCAATTTGATGTGGACATCCCATCTATTGATACAACCATTGTACCTATAGCTACACACATACAAGGACCTATCACAAGATCTCGTGCCAAACAACTTAACTATCAGGTACTTTCGTCTCTTGGAACTATTCCTCACATACATGAGAATATGATGCTGCCTAAATCAGCTGATAGGGCAAAGGTGTCCGATCTTTCGATGAGATGATGATAATCGATTTGGTGGAGTTCGAGCTTGACGATCCGACTACAAGTGCGAGCACGAGCGCCAATGCAATCGCTAGGCCAATCTCCTGGAGGTTACCGATCCTGCGGGAACACGATCAGCCTGACCAACGAGGGTCTTAATTCCTACCTGAAATCGAGAACAAGTAAGAACCAATATTGCAATCAAGATATTGCGGATTAAGAGGAAATATTTATTGAAAAGGTGGGATCCTGAATAGGTGCGAAGTACAAGAGGCCTCTGCGACGCTCGAGCCTTGGCGAAGTTGCTATGATGGCTAACTTAATGTCTAAACAAAATCCGAGTCTAGGGTGACGGCTATGGGGAGTATTTAAGGAGGAAAAGGTGGGGTTTCGGCCAGCCATGGAAGTGGTGGCCGAATCCAACCCTAGAAGTCCTTTTCCCCTCAAATACGGACTCTAAAAAGTGGCTAATTAAAATCCTGCGAAAATTACATGGGCCTGGCCCAAAATAAAGGTGTCGCAGCACCATATTAAGCTATGGACGAATTCGTAAAGTATTGATCTTGAATATTTTGTCCAAGCCTTCTTTCTTCATTATGGTGGCCTCAAAGTTCTGAAATCTTCATCCGTGGCCTTCTCTTGGATCATCACATGCTTGCTGCCATCTCCATGCATGGCCATGCTCCAATGCTTGTCCCTCTCATCCATGCTTGGTCCATCATTCGTAAGAGTAAGAAATACATCTGATTTAGACAGCATCATATTCTCATGTATGTGAGGAATAGTTCCAAGAAACGAAAGTACCTGATAGTTAAGTTGTTTGGCACGAGATCTTGTGATGGGTCCTTGTATGTGTGTTGCTGTAGGTACAACGGTTGTATCAATAGAAGGGATGTCCACATCATGCTCTCCTTCTGGAATTGAAGTCGTCCTCGGCGCAATCTCATCTTCCTCACCAAAGTAAGGCTTCAAATCTGCAATGTTATACGAAGGACTAACCGTACCAAAGTCTGCAGGCAACTCAAGTTTATATGCATTATCATTTATGTTCTCTAACACCTTAAAGGGACCAGCAGCACGCGGCATTAACTTAGACTTGCGTAAATCAGGAAAACGATCCTTACGCAAATGTAACCAAACAAGATCTCCAACAACAAACACAACATGCTTTCTCCCTTTATCCCCAGCAAGTTTATACTTAGCATTCATGTGTTCAATGTTATCTTTAGTAGTCTTATGCAAGTTTAATATCATTTCAGCGCGTTGTGTAGCATCCAAATTATTTTGCACCAAAGTAGGTAAAGGCAATAAATCAATAGGTGCACGAGGAACAAAACCATACACGATCTCAAACGGGCACATCTTTGTGGTAGAATCCAGCGAATGATTATAAGCAAATTCTATATGAGGTAAACACTCTTCCCACAATTTTAAGTTCTTCTTTAAAATAGCCCGCAACATAGTAGACAAAGTTCTATTTACTACTTTAGTTTGTCCATCAGTTTGGGGATGACATGTAGTACTAAACAGCAATTTAGTCCCCAACTTAGCCCATAAACATCTCCAAAAGTGGCTAAGAAATTTAGTATCACGATCAGAAACAATAGTATTTGGCACACCATGCAAACGAACAATTTCACGAAAGAACAAATCAGCAATATGCGCAGCAGCATCCATTTTATGACAAGGAATAAAGTGTGCCATCTTAGAAAACCGATCCACAACAACAAAAATACTATCCCTCCCCTTCTGTGTTCGTGGCAATCCCAAAACAAAGTCCATAGAAATATCCTCCCAAGGAACACTAGGAACAGGAAGAGGCATATATAAACCATGTGGATTAAGGCGAGACTTAGCTTTTTGACAAGTAGTGCAGCGTGCCACAAATCTCTCAACATCTCGACGCATACGTGGCCAAAAGAAGTGTGCAGCAAGAACATCCTCCGTCTTCTTGACACCAAAGTGTCCCATCAATCCTCCTCCATCGCCTCCTGTAACAACAAAAGACGAACAGAACTTGGGGACGAGGTGCTTGGTGAGATCTTGACGACTTGGGGGCGAGAAACCGAGAACCCAAGGCCTTGTACAACTTGAACGCACTAGGCAAGATCCAAGAGGGGGGTGGATAATCCGGTGCTCCTTGGTAGGAGCATGAGACCAATAGATATAAGTTCCTCAAAGGGTTTCCTTAATATCTATTATTATCCAAGTCTAGGGTTTACAATAGAGGGTGGGGGCTATATATAGTCCAACCACAAAACAGGGGTAGTTATGGAACAAATTAGGAAAATATAGTAAGGGGTACAGGGCACTGGGCCGAACTCATGCGTTCAGATTCAGTCAGACTGTAGTACCGGTCGCACCGTAGTACCGGTCAGAACTAGTACCGCCCGGGCGGTAGTACTGGCGAACTGGAGCTTCCGTCGAGGCGCCAGATGAAGCAGTGAGGAGGCGGTAGTAATCTGTTCGGGCCGGTAGTACCGGGCGTCTGGGCGTGAAGTGGTTCTTCTGAGCGTCCGAGTTGGGCCGGTAGGACCGCTTGAACTGTAGTACCGGTCGGCTCAACCGGTAGTACCAAGGCGTCTGGCAACATCGGGTTGCTTCCACTGCTTCCTCCGTTCCTTGGGTCCTTCTTCAGACTGATGATGCACAGTGTATGCGTATGAAGTAGCAGGCCATCCAAGGGTGCATCGAAGTCACACAAGGAGAGGAGCGAGTTCACCTTAGCTTGAAGGAGTTTGGCTCGGGCGCGAGTTATGGGCCCACTTGGGGAGCTCGTGGGACTAGATGTAGTAGCGGTCGTAGGACGGGCTGCATCAGCTCCCCCCCCCTTGGGAAAGAGTCGTCCTCGACTCTTCAACCCTCTGAACTTTATCTTCTCCATGGTAGGGTGAGAGGTCCTTGACATTTAATGTCGAGCTCACAAGATACTTCGATGTTGGTATATCGATGATATAGGCGTTGTTGTTGATCCTCTTTAGCACCTTGAATGGTCCATCACCTCTTGGCTTTAGCTTGGAGTCGCGTTCCTTGGGGAAGCGGTCTTTACTCAAGTGGATCCACACAAGGTCGCCCTCATCAAAGATCATCTCTTTCTTGTTCTTGTTTAGCCTTGATGCTTGGCGCAGGACTTGTTGCTCGATAGTAGCTCGTGTGTCTTCATGGAGTTTCTTCATTGTTTGGGCACGCTTGACAACGTCCATATTGGCACGTTCATGAAGTGCAAGTGGAAGGATATCGAGCGCGGTGAGAGGCTCGAAGCCGTAGACGATCATGAACGGGCTTCTCATGGTGGTGGAGTGCTTGGCGCGGTTGTAGGCGAACTTGGCATGTGGAATACATTCATCCCAGGATTTAAGGTTCTTCTTTATCAACACCCGGAGGAGTGTTCCAAGGCTTCGATTGACGACCTCGGTTTGTCCATCGGTTTGAGGATGCGAGGAGGACGAGAAGAGCAGCTTGATGCCGAGCTTGGCCATGAGAGTCTTCCAGAAGTAGCTCATGAATTTGACGTCGCGGTCGGAGACGATTGTTCTTGGTACCCCGTGCAGCCTAATTATTTCCCTGAAAAACAAATTGGCTACATGTTAAGCATCATCGGTCTTATGGCACGGAATAAAGTGTGCCATTTTTGAAAAGCGATCCACTACCACAAATATAGAATCATGGCCATGTTTAGATCTAGGCAAGACTAATACAAAATCCATGCTAATGTCCGACCAAGGTGCATAAGGAATAGGCAATGGCATATAAAGACCAAAGGGGTTGGACTTAGACTTAGCTTGGATACATGTAGTGCATCGTTGGACATGGCGCTCCACGTCGCGCTTCATCTTTGGCCAAAATTAGTAAGTGGAGAGTATGTCATATGTCTTGTCACGGCCAAAGTGACCCATAAGGCCTCCACCATGGGACTCTTGAAGAAGCAAAAGTTGGAGAGACGATTTCGGAATGCAAAGCTTGTTTTGTTTGAGAAGAAAACCCTTATGCAAATAGAAATCATCAATCCCTTTGTCTATTGAACATTGTGCAAATATTGGTCCAAAGAAAGGGTCGGACGCGTACAAGATTTGATGTCATCAAGACCCAAGACATTGACTTTGAGTCGTGTAAGAAGGCTTGTGATTTTGCGAGACAAGGCGTCCGCTACCACATTTTCTTTGCCCTTCTTGTATTTGACAATGTAAGGAAAAGACTCCAAGAACTCAACCCATTTTGCGTGCCTTTTACTCAAATTGGCTTGGCCCTTAAGATACTTCAACGACTCATGGTCGGAATGGATGATAAATTCTTTGGGCCAAAGATAGTGTTGCCACACTTGAAGAACTCGAACCAAGGCAAAAAGTTCTTTGTCATAAATGAGATAGTTTAGGTGTGCGCCATCAAGTTTCTCACTATGGTTAGCAATAGGACGCCCATTTTGCATAAGGACGTCACCAATGCCAATACCACTAGCGTCACATTCAATCTCAAAGGTTTTTGTGAAATCCGGCAATGCAAGAAGTGGTGCTTCGGTGAGCCTCTTTTTGAGCTCATCAAAAGCTTTTTGTTGTGCTTTTCCCCAAACGAACGTGACATTTTTCTTGGTCAATTCGTTGACGGGGCAAGCAATTGTAGAAAAGTCTTTGACAAAACGACGGTAAAAGCCAGCCAACCCATGAAAACTACGAAGTTCACTAACATTTGTAGGGATGGGCCAATCTCGTATATCCTTGACTTTTGAGACATCAACTTCAATGACATTAGAAGACACAACAAAACCAAGGAAAATCAGCTTGTCTTTTGCAAAAGTGCACTTTGGGAGATTAGCATAAAGATTTTCATGACGAAGGATTTGAAGGACCTCCTTAACATGAGTAACATGCTCCTCTAGTGACTTGCTATAGACAAGGATGTCATCAAAGTAAACAACTACACTCTTCCCAATGAGAGATCTCAAAATATGGTTCATGAGGCCCATGAAGGTAGATGGGGCGTTAGATAAGCCAAAAGGCATAACCAACCATTCATTGAGACCAAGCTTGGTCTTGAAGGCGGTTCTCCACTCATCACCTTCGGCCATGCGAATTTGATGGTAACCACTACGAAGATCAATTTTCAAAAATATAGTGGCTCCACATAACTCATCAAGCATGTCATCAAGACGTGGTATAGGATGTCGATAACGCACGGTGATAACATTGATTGGACGGTAGTCCATGCATAACCGCAACGTATCATCCGTTTTTGGAACTAGAATCACGGGGACCGCGCTTGGGCTAGTGCTTACTTGGATCAAATCTTTGGAGACGAGTTGGTTGATTTGACGTTCGATCTCCTTCGTCTCTTCCGGGTTCGTGCGATACGCGGCGCGGTTTGGGAGTGGGGCGCCGGGTATGAGGTCGATACGGTGCTCGATTCCACGAAGAGGAGGAAGGCCATGAGGAAGCTCTTTGGGAAATACATCTTGGATTTCCTGCAAAATAGCCATCAAAGAAGGAGGAACATTTGTCAAGTCGTTAGTTCCTTGCGCTAGTCCCTTGCATACAAGGACATAGTGCAAGATGGATGGGTTGGTCCGCACTTCTCTCATCTCACTTTTGGTGGCAAGAAGAACACTCTTAGTTTTTCCACTCGAGTTTGGCTTGTAGCTCTCACTCACTATGGTGTGGTTCTCTCGCTCACCACTCTTCTCACAAGGTGTTTTTGTGTATTGCGCCCTCGCTAAAGCCTTTTCATTGTCCGCAATTATTTGGCTAGGAGTCATTGGTTGCAACACACAAGTTTTATCAAGCCATTTGAAGGTGTAAGTGTTTGAGTGACCATTATGCAAAGCACGCTTCTCATATTGCCACGGTCTTCCGAGCAACATATGACAAACTGTCATTGGGACCACGTCACATTCCACCGTGTCCTTGTAGTGCCCAATTGAGAACGTCACCGAGACTGTGTGCTTGATCTTGACGGATCCTTGGTCACTTAGCCATTGGATATGGTATGGGTGTTTATGCGGATGGAGGGTGAGGTTGAGTTTCTCACACAATTCCGTGCTTGCAAGGTTGTGGCAACTCCCTCCATCGATGACAACTTTGATGGACTTCCCATTGATGTCGGCACGAGTTTGGAAGATGTTCGAGCGTTGGTCTTCATTTTTGTTGACTTGGGTAGTCAAGACCCTTGTGACCACAAGCGATGGACTTGCGTCATGCTCACACACAAGAAGTTCTTGGTCCTCTTCCAAATGTTGCCTTGCCATGGCTTCCTTGACCCTTGCATCAAACTCTTCTTCACTCAAGTATTCTTCATCGCCGTTGTCATGGATGAACAAAACTTTCTTGTTCCCACATGCATTCGACTTGTGTCCTTTGCCTCCACACTTGTAGCATTCACCATTGAATGGTTCATCATCTCTTGTGTGTTTGCCACTTGGGGGTTGTTTTCCTTGAGGGAGAGTTGGCTTGAAGGGAAGCTTGGTGGTACTTGAGGAGCTTCCACTTGGTGTTGTTGGAGTAGTGGTTGGCGCTTGCTTATAGGTGAAGTACGTCTTTGGCTTGTTGTTCTTGATGTCCTCCTGCACTTGACGCTCGGCCTTTGATGCGATGTGCACAAGCTCAACCATGTTGTTGTACTTTTGGAACTCGGTGATGCGCTTGATGGGATGGTTCAAGCCATTGAGGAAGCGTGCCATTGTTTGTTTATCTCGCTCTTCAATATTGGCACGGATCATGTTGAGCTCTATTTGCTTGAAGTACTCTTCCACGGTCTCTGTCCCTTGACTAAGCATTTGAAGCTTGTTGAAGAGGTCACGCGTGTAGTGTGAAGGAACAAAGCGTGATCTCATATGAGCCTTCATATCTTGCCAAGTTGCGATTGGAGGCTCTTCTTTTGCTTCGCGAGCGAGTTGGACTTGTTCCCACCAAAGGTTGGCATACTCATCAAACTCGAGGGATGCCATGGACATCATCTTCTCATTGCTATAGTTGTGCATGCGGAAGATCTTGTCGACCTTGAGTTCCCAAGAGAGATATTCCTCGGGCTCATTGGAACCGGTGAACTTGGGCATGGTGAATTTGAGCTTGCCAAAAGTTTCTTCTCCATTGTGGTTCCGGTTGCGTCGGTTGCCATGATTTGGGCGGTCATCATCATCATCCGAGCTCTCATGTCTTGCTTGGTGATTGTTGCGTTGCTCTTGCGGTTGTTGAGGTGTCGCGTTTGGTGGTGGAACTTGGTGTTGACGACGAGCTTGGGGAGCTTGCTCGTTTTGTTGACGCGGTTGAGGACGAGGAGGAGGTTGATGGTCCTCACGACGAGCTTGGGGAGCTTGCTCTTGTTATTGCCGTGGTTGATGCCGAGGAGCATTGGCTTGCGCCATGTGGCGAGGAGGACGTCGATCCGCATGCGCAATGGGCTGCTCTTCTTCTTCTTCTTGGTGTAGAGGAGGCTAGGCATGACCATCATGTTGCTGGACGATCATGTCGATGATGACGCCTTAGAGGATCGTCGAGTGCGTCACGTCGACGGTGATCTTGTTCGTCCTCTTTGGGTGCTTCACTTGTTGTTGAAAGGACATGTCGACGGCGATGTGCTTGGTGGTCCATGTGAGGTTGCTCTTGTTGAATCACAAGTGCCCTTTGTTGTGGCCGGTTCGCTTCACATCGTGGAGGTCTTGCGGAGAGGTCACCATCATAGCTTGACGTTGCGGCGTGACGGGAAGATGGTACCGCTTGCGAAGAGCTCATGGATTGAAGAACGGGTCCATCCCGGTGCCTTGAAGCGTGACGACGAAGTGCACTTGATTCACTTGAGGAGTGCCGAGATGAGCTTGATTCGCGCGAGCGTGGCCTTGCTAGTCCATCAATGAGGCGTTGAAGCTTCTCATCCGTTGAGGCGAGTGCACGACCAAGAGCTTCATTTTGATGACCGAGGTTGTGTTGCATGGCATGCATTTGGCCACGGACTTCTTCGAAGCAGTTGTCGATGTTCTTGAATTCCACACGGGCCTCGCTAAATTGTTCATCTTGGCGCCGCTCGAGAGCTTCACAACGGTAGTTGAATTCTCCTCGGACCTTCCAATGGTCCCATCTTGTCATGAATTGTGTGTCATCCTCCGGAGGTTGTGGTGGTTGGGATGGCTCTCCATGCCCGTCCATGATGAAAAACCAACAAGGGTTGTATATGGAGAAAAAGGGTGCGGAGAGTTAGCCTTTTACCTCACCTTGGAGATTATATCAAACCAATTGCCACACAAATGAGAGAACAGCGTGCAAAGTGAAATGGGCAAGAAACTCACACACAACTATGCTACAACTCTCAAAAGCTTTTGGTGGAAGGTTAGGATTGTGGAAAACCAAACGAAACGATCCAAGCAAAAGGTTATTGTTCTACGTGGTAAAGAACCAAAGATCAAAAGCAAAAGGACACGATATACAAAAACACCGAAAACACACACGTGGAGAAAAACGGGGTTAGCACGACTATGAAAATGAGCACAATGGTCCTAACGAAGACTACGCTCGGTTGTCGTGCCAACTCAAGGAGAGACCACAACTCGTTTGCCAAAAGAGGATAAGCAATAGATTTGTGCACTTGCCTCGGTGCGCTCTTTCTTCTCTCTTGTTGGCTTACAAGCTTGGTATTCTCTTTGTATTGGGAGACTATGTATCTTTCTATTTTTTCTTTTCCTTTTCCTTTTTTTGTTGATTCTTTTTCTCCCTTTATATACTACTATGTCAGCTTTTGTATTTGGCCTCACACTCTCACTTTCCGAAGGCAAGTGCACAATGCTTAGACAAACACAAAATGAGTTGCTCTCATAGGATAGATACACACAAAGGAAGATATGGGGTTGTCAAGATGGTGCAAGTTATACCTTTGGTATTGTTGACGACTTGCAACCGTTGGTGGGGAATGATGTTCGAGTGTCGCAGTGTCGTTGAGCGCGTGGTGACTTTGATGCGGAAGCTGTTGTGAAAATGGCAACAAACACATGAAACACGAACAAGCGAAGTGGAAAAGTCAGCAAACGAAATTGAGGCGTCAAAGGGCAAGGAAGCACGGTCAGAGGCGAGCGCTAGTACCGCTGGCAACGGCCGGTAGTACCGGCGAGCGGTAGTACCGGCGAGCGGTAGTACCGCTTGTACGGCCGGTAGTAGCGGTGACTTGCGGTAGTACCGCTTGCATGGCCGGTAGTACCGCCAGTTGCGGGACAGGACGAACTCAACTTGACAAAAATCCTCAAATTCGTGGAGATCTGACTGAAAGGTTGGGCTAGGAACAAAAGGGGCTATAGATCAACTCCAAAAGCAACAGATCTATGGACCAAAACCACGAAAAACTCACCAAATCCAAAGATCGATCCGAAGGCAAATTGGGGCTCTTTTTGGTGGGATTTTCGATTTTAATGGGGATAAAGAAAAATTGGGGGGAAATTCATGATCAACCGTGCTCTTGATACCAATATGTTAAGGGGTAACCCTTGGGTTGGCCCGATCTTTCACAAATTCCACGAGAAACGAGGGGAAAGCGGTGGTCGGGGGAGGAAAGGGATGAAAACCACGAACACACGCACACCAAAACACGATACACGCCTATCCCTCACGCCGGTGGCAAACGGTCCAACATAATCCCTAGGATCGGTGTTGGCGGAAGCTCGCTCTCCACGCCAACAACGGGGGACGAGGTGCTTGGTGAGATCTTGACGACTTGGGGGCGAGAAACCGAGAACCCAAGGCCTTGTACAACTTGAACGCACTAGGCAAGATCCAAGAGGGGGGTGGATAATCCGATGCTCCTTGGTAGGAGCATAAGACCAATAGATATAAGTTGCTCAAAGGGTTTCCTTAATATCTATTATTATCCAAGTATAGGGTTTACAATAGAGGGTGGGGGCTATATATAGTCCAGCCACAAAACAGGGGTAGTTTCGGAACAAATTAGGAAAATATAGTAAGGGGTACAGGGCACTGGGCCGAACTCACGCGTTCAGATTCAGTCAGGACCGGTAGTACCGGTCGAATCAGTACCGCTCAAGCGGTAGTACTCAAGGGCCTGGAGCTTCCATCGGGCGCTGGCAGAAGCGGTAGGAGGGCGGTAGTAGTACCCATCCGGTATTACACGGGTTCTTTGGGCCGTAGTACGGGCGTCTGGGCGTGAAGTGGTTCTTCTGGGCGTCCGTGGCGGGCAGTGGGACCGCTTGAACAGTAGTACCGTCGGCTCAACCGTAGTACAAGGCGTCCGCAATGATCGTTGCTTCCTCCGCTTCTCCGTTCCTTGGGTCCTTCTCTTCGTACCTGATGATGCACAGTGTATGCGTATGAAGTAGAACCCCATCCAAGGGTGTATCGAAGTCACACAAGGAGAGGAGCGAGTTCACCTTAGCTTGAAGGAGTTTGTCTCGGGCGCGAGTCATGGGCCCACTTGGGGAGCTCGTGGGAGTAGATGTAGTAGAGGTCGTAGGACGGGCTGCATCATAAACCACTACACAAATCAACTTTAGAAAACATGGTAGAGCCACTCAATTCATCAAGCATGTCATCTAAACGTGGAATAGGATGACGATATCGAATAGTAATATTATTGATAGCTCTACAATCAGTACACATGCGCGAAGAACCATCTTTCTTAGGTACCAAAATAATACGAACAACACAGGGGCTAAGGGACTCACGAATATGATCTCTGTCGAGTAGTTCCTGAATTTGGCGTTGTATCTCCTTTGTCTCCTCTGGATTGGTTCTATATGGCGCGCGGTTGGGCAACGTGGCACCAGGAATTAGATCAATTTGGTGCTCAATTCCTCTAATAGGAGGTAGTCCTGGTGGCACCTCAGCGGCAAAGACGTCCTCATATTCCTGCAAAAGGTTAGCAATAGCGGGTGGCAAAGAAGGAGGCATATCCTCAAATGAAAACAAAACCTCTTTGCAGACAATTGCATAACATTGAGTATTGTTTACATCTAGTTCAGCAATATCAATTTTATTTGCAAGCATACATGGACTCTTCAAATGTATTTCATTAGCATGTTTAGAATCAGATTTAGTGGTCTTTGGTGGTACAAAATCTGCAGCAACAATCTGATTCTCACTTTTATTTTTCTTCTCAGTTTTAGCTCTACTAGCTCTAGCAAGATCATCTGTTAAAATTTGTTCAGGAGTCATAGGTTTTAGACCAATTTTCTTTCCATCATGTATAAGAGAATATTGATTAGTTTTGCCATTATGAACAGATTCTCTATCAAATTGCCATGGTCTACCAAGTAACAAAGAACAAGCTTGCATAGGTACAACATCACAATCAACAAAATCAGAATATGTACCAATAGTAAAATGCACACGTACCGTTCTTGTTACCTTGATCTTGCGAGAACTCTCAAACCATTGGATGTAATATGAATGTGTGCGTTGTCTTGTGGGAAGTGCAAGCTTCTCTACCATGTCAACACTAGCCAAATTATTACAACTCCCTCCATCAATGATGATCCGTATAGCTCTTTCCTTGACAACACCACGTGTTTGGAACAGGTTGTGGCGTTGATCTTGCTCAGATTTGCTCAATTGCACACTCAACACACGTTGTGTAATTAAGCTTTTGTATTGATCAGCAGCTTCAGCTCCCATTAACTCTATCTCTTCATCAGCATCAGAATTGTCTCCATCTCGAGCAGAAATAAGGGCTAGTATATCTTCATCAAAGTCACTCGCTGAATCGTATTGACTATCCTCCCGCACCATCATCACACGTTGTGTTGTGCACTTTCTCTCAATATGACCAAAACCCCAGCACTTGCGGCATAGTATATCCTTTGTCTTACCCATGGAGGCTGTAGAAGATGCACTACGAGCAGGAGCATTGGATGATGGTGGAGGAGCAGCTGGAAATCTTGTGGTGGCCTTGGATGTGGTAGTAGCTGGTGGCGAATCACGAGAAGGAGGTGCTGATTGTCGGGATGTCCAAGTGGATGTGCGACCTGCATAATTATTAGTCCTCCTCCATGGTGTTTGGCGATCCTGCACTTCACGTTCAGCTTTGCAAGCAAGATGAAACAAACGAGTGATAGAATTATATTCCTTATAATCTAAGATGTGCTGAATGTCTTTGTTTAATCCACCAAAGAAACGTGCAAGCATTTGTTTAGTATATTCAACAATACCACACCGAACCATCCCCGTTTGCAATTCCTGATAATACTCTTCTACAGAATTTTTCCCTTGCTCTAAACGTGTCAGATTCTTTAGTAAATCACGTTGATAAGTGGGAGGTACAAAACGAACACGCATAGCAGTTTTTAAAGCAATCAAAGTACTCGGAATAGTAGTAGGATTTAAACGACAATACTCAGACCACCAAAGGGAAGCAAATTTAGTAAATTCACATGTAGCAGCACTAACACGCATATTCTCGGGATATTTTAAGCATGCAAAACGTTGTTCGACTTCCATCTCCCATGCAAGATATGCATCAGGATTATATTTACCCTCAAAAGATGGAATATTTAATTTAAGCTTTGCAACATGATCATCATCACGTACCGGTGGTCGAGCGTTGCGGTAGTAATGTCGGGGACGGCCAGCAGGTACCTGTGGAGGTTGTTCAACCTCCTCGTCAAACAGATCGTCGTCGTCGGTGTCGTAGTAGTACCCGTCGTCTGTCCCCAATATCGCAGCAGCAGCCGCGGCGGAAGTCTGAGGTGTGTCAGCTGTAGCGGTAGCCGCCTATGGTGCGGCGGCAACCGAACCAGCAGTCCGACCCGTGATCAGAATGCGCCGTGCGCCAGGTACAGGTGCGGGCAATCTGTTCAAAATCTTCTTGAACCGAGCGTCAAGCTTGGCGTTGAAGGATTTCTCGAGTCCATCGATCTTGTCCACGACGTTGGTGAGCTTGGTGTCAAACTCCCCTAGGCGTGTATCCACGTCTTCAGCGCGGCTGACCAAGAGCTCGGAGAAGTGAGCATGTAGTTCTTAGTTCGTCATTGTGGCAGGGTTCCGCGAAGTATCTTTCATGGTTAGTCCTTTAAAAAGTACAGGTATATATACTACGGAAATATGGTGGAAGTCACGCGTAATCCGTCAAGCAATATACGAAGATCTTACAAGCTCTTACCAAACAGAAGGAAAAGGCGATGCGCAACCGCGAGGATCAGTGGGTCCAGAGATTGAGCCAAGCGATTACCAGGAGTCGAGACACCGCACGTGGAGAATATTTGTGGAGCTCTGGGAAGGCTTAGCAAAGGGGGTTAACAATTATCAAAACAGCAATGCAAAAGTTGAAAGAATGCTCAACGACGGTACTGTGCTGGTCCTAGGCTAGATCCTACTAGAGACGCGAGCCTAGATCACCAACGATGTCACGACGCGACACAACAAGCAATGTATGATGATATGGCACCCTGAAAAGTGAACCGAGATGCGGAAAATCACTATGATGGCGAGTATCTAAAACTGATCTACAGGGTCTAAAAACAGTATAGCCCCAAAAAAAATTTCGAAAATTTTGTATTATGCTCTGGAAAGCGCGCAGGCGCCAAAAAAATTTCACTATAACGGTCGATGGAGAAAAGTGATCCCCGGGGTCGAAAAAAAGTATAGCTAGAAAAAAAATTCGCAGGCGATTCCAGAATTTTTTTTTGCTTTCCTTCTGGACTTACGGCCGTACTCTGAGCTCGACACGGACTTTAGCAAAACACAGAAACAACAAAGAAGGAAAGTAAAAAGAAATAACTAGGAAACAATAACTCTACTCGGACTCGTACCGCGGCAGGAAAAGTGATCGGATCTGTGTCGCGGTAGGAAGGCGGTGGCGGAGTATTAGGGTTTATGGTGGCTGGGTGTATGGCGGCGGAATATGGTGGCGGTGATCGGCGAGTGTGGCGGTGACTACTATGATCAGAACTCGAAACTCTAAGGGACGAGACACTAAGACCAGCAACTCGACGCGACGATGTAGACTCAAATTCAACAATGCAAAAACTGAAAAGATAATGCGAGGCGTAGATTGGTTATGGGATGAATCTAAATTCTAACTGTGTTTTTGGCTTTTTCGTGGGTTATAGGTAAAAACAGATCTAATCTACGAAAACAGTAAAATCTCACCGAGCAACCTGAAATCTGATACCACTTGATAGGGCAAAGGTGTCGATCTTTCGATGAGATGATGATAATCGATTTGGTGCGATTCGGGCTTGACGATCCGACTACGCGTGCGAGCACGCGCCAATGCAATCGCTAGGCCAATATCACGGAGGTTACCGATCCTGCGGAACACGATCAGTCTGACTAGCGAGGGTCTTAATTCCTACCTGAAATCGAGAACAAGTAAGAACCAATATTGCAATCAAGATATTGCGGAATAAGAGGAAAGCTTTATTGAAAAGGTGGGATCCTGAATAGGTGCGAAGTACAAGAGGCCTCTACGACGCTCGAGCCTTGGCGAAGTTGCTATGATGGCTAACTTAATGTCTAAACAAAATCCAAGTCTAGGGTGACGGCTATGGGGAGTATTTAAGGAGGAAAAGGTGGGGTTTCGGCCAGCCATGGAAGTGGTGGCCGAATCCAACCCTAGAAGTCCTTTTCCCCTCAAATACGGACTCTAAAAAGTGGCTAATTAAAATCCTACGAAAATTACATGGGCCTGGCCCAAAATAAAGGTGTCGCAGCACCATATTAAGCTATGAACGAATTCGTGAAGTATTGATCTTAAATATTTCGTCCAAGCCTTCTTTCTTCATTATGGTGGCCACAAAGTTCTGAAATCTTCATCTGTGGCCTTCTCTTGGATCATCACATGCTTGATGCCATCTCCATCCATGGCCATGCTCCAATGCTTATCCCTCTCATCCATGCTTGGTCCATCATTCCTAAGAGTAAGAAATACATCTGATTTAGGCAGCATCATATTCTCATGTATGTGAGGAATAGTTCCAAGAAACGAAAGTACCTGATAGTTAAGTTGTTTGGCACGAGATCTTGTGACGGGTCCTTGTATGTGTGTTGTTGTAGGTACAACGGTTGTATCAATAGAAGGGATGTTCACATCATCAGATGTATTTATTACTCTTAGGAATGATGGACCAAGCATGGATGAGAGGGACAAGCATTGGAGCATGGCCATGCATGGAGATGGCAGCAAGCATGTGAAGATTCAAGAGAAGGCCACGGATGAAGATTTCAGAACTTTGAGGCCACCATAATGAAGAAAGAAGGCTTGGACGAAATATTCAAGATTAATACTTCACAAATTCGTCCATAGATTAATATGGTGCTGCGACACCTTTATTTTGGGCCAGGCCCATGTAATTTTCACAGGATTTTAATTAGCCACTTTTTAGAGTTCGTATTTAAGGAGAAAAGGTCTTCTAGGGTTGGATTTGGCCACCACTTCTATGGCTGGCCGAAACCCCACCTTTTCCTCCTTAAATACTCCCCATAGTCGTCACCGTAGACTCGGATTTTGTTTAGACATTAAGTTAGCCATCATAGCAACTTCGCCAAGGCTCGAGCGTCGTAGAGGCCTCTTGTACTTCGCACCTATACATGATCTCACCTTTTCAATAAAGCTTTTATCTTAATCCGCAATATCTTGATTGCAATATTAGTTCTTACTTGTTCTCGATTTTAGGTAGGAATTAAGACCCTCGCTGGTCAGGCTGATCGTGTTCTCGCAGGATCTGTAACCTCTAGGAGATTGGCCTAGCGATTGCATTGGCGCTCGTGCTCGCACGTGTAGTCGGATCGTCAAGCCTGAACTCCACCAAATCGACTATCACCATCTCATCGAAAGATCGGAAACCTTTGTCCTATCACAATTCCTGCCACGACAAGCTGCTGCGGCACAGAAAGGAGTTAAATCTCTGCCACGACAGAGTCCTGCCGCGACACACTTTAGGTGGCATATCCTGTCGCGGCAAGGGCATTCCTGCGCGCCTAAGGGCTAGCCCACATGAGTTCGGCGTGTATCTTAGTTTTAGTCGTGTGCATTTATAACTCTTAGTTAGTCGCCGCCCCTTCTCTCTTAAATAGGAGGCGTCGTATCTAGTCAAGTTAGACCATGTTAAAAAAATTGGAGTTGACTTTTTTAAGAACCTCTGGAATTACCTGTGATCGAGTTATATCAACTACAATTGAGTATGATCTATTGTTCCATTGGGAGTTAGTAGATTGCAAACTACCGTTCATGGTCGACGGCTGCGTACGCAAAAGTGTGGTGTTGTGAATATCCCACAGGGTTTAAAAGCTGTTGCATTGGTATCAGGGTTCGAGCGGGAGAGTTCATAGCTACAGGCTAGTTATCATCCATCCACCATCATCTGCGAACAAGTGCTTGCTGAGAAGATCTGGCCACCCCATATCAAGCTCTATACTAAAAAGATGCACATTCATAGTGGGGCGCCATTCTGGTAATCGAAATCAAGTTTTGTGAACTATATTTTCTTAGATTCATGGTCAAAGTTGGAGCTTTTTCACGTATTTCTTCAGATTTATCGCACACGCTCGACCATTTGGAATTTCATTTCAAGGGTTGCTCGACCTTGCTGTTTCCCACAACTCTCATGTTGCAAGTTTTTTGATTTGATGAACATAGAGGTATCCACATGTAGCTTGTATTTGAGGTGCATGAGATTGAAGATGAATTTGTTCTCTTTCCTCTCTCAAGCATGTTCTTACCCGATCCCTTGTAATCAACACAACCATGCATCATTTCACAACAAACTCGACATGAAAAAGGTGCACGTCGATGATGGGGTTCCATTCCAACCATCATCACCAATTTTCATGAACCGTGTCTTCTCAGAATCGTGGTCAAAGTTAGAGTTATCTACTATACTATATGTGTTTACCTATGGTCAAGAAGAGGAAGATGACGGTGAAGAAGTGGCATATGCACAGGGGACTCTCGCATCGTCGATGGCCCGAGCTAGATATGGCGACCAGCATGACGTCACCATCAGCTATCTTTTAGGACCAAGTTCAACAAGCGGTGTCAATTTTCATTTAGTTTTTTAGCTATCTTCTTGGACCTCATCTCTACTCTCACCGTCGACGATGGCTCGTTGTGCCATGGTGGCGGAGCATATCGGTGAGCACGTTCATTATAGGAACATAGCCAGATCGCCATGTTTCCTATAGCTCGATGTTTATCTTCTTGATTGTAATGTGAGGTAAGTACATCATACTGATAAGAGGTGATTCTAAACGAAAATTTCTTCTTGCATACGGGCAACCAATCGCTGAGTCAATTTTGGTCCTAGCGATACAACACGAACTATCAAACAAAATGGAGAAGATGACTCTATGGCTGTTTTTACTGGAACATGCCCCTTGGGGCTTGGCTTATCTAGAAAAAGCTCCAAACAAGCTATTGGCAGTCTAAGGGCATCTCCACCGAGCTGACCCAAACAGTCTGAACGTGTCCGCGTGAACATGCGGGACGTGCGCAGCCACTCCAGTGGCATGAACCATCCGGGTCGACATGTATGGCTCGACCCATCCGTGCACACAATTTGTGCAACAGTTACATTGGCCCGGACACGGGAAGACCGAGGGCGGGTCCTCCTACGCATGCTACTGGCCCATCCGTCAGCCACCGCTTAGTCCAAAATCGATTCAGTTGTAACCGCGGTAGCCTGCCTATGCCATCAATGCCGACGAGACGACACCCTGACTAACGGGATGCCGCTTGAATCCCCGTGCCGACATTGATGGCGAAGGAGCAGGAATCTGCATGCGTTCAAGGGCATAGGGTATACTTAACCCTGTGCCCGTCAGTGCCGCACTCCCCACCTCTCACCATCACCAGATATAACCCTGCGCCCTTCGACGACGACGATGATGAGACAACGACATCATCGTCAAGGAGGAGGAGGTGGACTGATATGGGTTGTTGGCCCGATCTTTCATGATGAACCTCCTGATCCAATGGATCCGATAGATTTCCTAATCACGTGAGCAGAAGACGTAACATGGAGATTGGGGAACGCCAATCCAGCAAGCAACTCGACGACGAACGGCGAACCTCACGCCGGGATAGACATGCCAAAGCTCGATAACCCTCGAACAATTAGAGGACCTTCATGCACAAACGATTACTCTTGACAATTCAAGAACTCTCTTGTCTTTATTCATGGATAACTGGACAAATGTCCAAGACGCTGCCACACACGCCGATCCCAGAGGGACGATGATAATATGAACTTTAAGTTCTACATTATTCTAAATAAACTCAAGGCTAACCCTAAACCTAGATTGGTCAGCTCCTTATATGATGGATGGGGCGTCCAGACTCAACCTAGTCGGTTGCACAGGCCCAAAATGACATCTAAATTAACTGGACTCTAAACAGGATACACCCGGTTCGGACTAGTCTGAACACGGACGAACAATCCGGTCGACACAGGTCGGACTATCCGGGGCAGCCGGATATTTTGGGGTGATTCGGCTAAATACTCCAGGCTTGGTCCCTCATCATGGACCCAGTCGCAGCCGTCGCCGCGCACCTGTGATAGGGCAAAGGTGTCCGATCTTTCGATGAGATGGCGATATTCGATTTGGTGAAGTTCGGGCTTGACGATCCGACTACATGTGCGAGCACGAGCGCCAATGCAATCTCTAGGCCAATCTCCTGGAGGTTACCGATCCTGCGTGAACACGATCAGCCTGACCAGCAAGGGTCTTAATTCCTACCTGAAATCGAGAACAAGTAAGAACCAATATTGCAATCAAGATATTGCGGATTAAGAGGAAAGCTTTATTGAAGAGGTGGGATCCTGAATAGGTGCGAAGTACAAGAGGCCTCTGCGACGCTCGAGCCTTGGCGAAGTTGCGACTATGGCTAACTTAATGTCTAAACAAAATCCGAGTCTAGGGGTTCGAGTATTTAAGGCGTGGCGAAAGGTGGGGTTTCGCCAGCCATGGAAGTGGTGGCGAATCCAACCCTAAAAGTCCTTTTTCCTCAAATACGAACTCTAAAAAGTGGCTAATTAAAATCCTCGAAAATTACATGGGCCTGCCCAAAATAAAAGGTGTCGCATCACCATATTAAGCTATGGACGTAAAGTATTGATCTTGAATATTTCGTCCAAGCCTTCTTTCTTCATTATGGTGGCCTCAAAGTTCTGAAATCTTCATCTGTGGCCTTCTCTTGGATCATCACATGCTTGCTGCCATCTCCATGCATGGCCATGCTCCAATGCTTGTCCCTCTCATCCATGCTTGGTCCATCATTCCTAAGAGTAAGAAATATATCCGATTTAGGCAGCATCATATTCTCATGTATGTGAGGAATAGTTCCAAGAAACGAAAGTACCTGATAGTTAAGTTGTTTGGCACGAGATCTTGTGATGGATCCTTGTATGTGTGTTGCTGTAGGTGTTGCCTGTCAAAACTCACCGGCGGGCAGCGACGAGCAACACGAAGAGCCGGGAGGCTCCCAGAGCGGCTGGTGGGCCCTGGTCCCTCGGTCAACGGCCCACAAATCTTCCGGCACGCACGCGTCCTGTCTTGGTTCGAGGGCGTGCCACCTGACCTATACCTGGTCAGGAAGGTGATGGATTGCTCCGATTGGTTTCCTGCACGGTAAACAAGTATACGTAAAATTCGAGCCGTGATCGGCTCCTGTTTCAGAATCGGCTTTCGGAGCCGATTATCCCCATGGCTCTGCATTGGATCTATGATAACATGGGGTTTTGCTTAATTACTACAAGCTAAATCGATCTACGATAGTTTGGTGTTTTCACCACGCAATCGTAACGAACCACGCGTAGTTGAGCCTAATAGATATGAAAATAGTAGAAAACTGATCCTAGAGAAAGCCTAAAACCAACATAACGTCAATTCCTAACGTCCCTCTAAGATCAATAAACCATACCTTACGTACACGGATCGTTCAACCCGTTTGTGAGGCCTAATCACGTAGATATTAAACTAAACCTTGATGAACAAGGCACAACTATAAGATCAAATCGACTAAGGAAATCATAAGATGCCACCTTCACACCGGAGAAGGTGCAAAGACGCGAGATAGCTAGAGGTAGCATAAATAAGCAATCATAGTAAAAGTATCGATGCTAGCTCTAACAAATTGTAGTAAAGGTGTTACTCGCCATCAACAAGGCTTCGACGAGTAACACCGGATAACGATAGAATATCGCCTAGATCGCAAGATGCGATCTAGGCGATGGCACTTACCCGAGAAAACCCTAGAAACAAGGGGTGGCGATGCCGAGATTGTGTTTGTTGTGAACGTGATTGTCCTCCTCTTTCAATAACCCTAGATACATATTTATAGTCCGGAGACTCTCTACTTTTGGAATAACTCTTCAACTCTATCTTTACCTAAACATAAACGGAACCTAAACAAATACGAATCCTACTAAGATACAAGATACACGGGCAATTCAGCCCAAATCTACGCACTAGGCCGATCCAACAACACGTTGAATAATGTATCCTCCAAGCCCATCTTGATCGCGGCCCATCCCCTTCGTAGGCCAAAATATGGTGATAACACATGCTCCCCTGGTTTTGGCAATGATAATTCCAAAACCACTCTGTGCGTTTTTTCCTCTTCTTCTCCTCTTTTTTTTTATCGGGTCACGTCGATGAATGCATGGCGAAAAGACCGCCACGCTACCCTTCATCATGATGCCCTGTCTTCTCAACTCCTGTAGCGTGATTTGACGATTTTGGCAGTGCAATCTGGGAAACCGCCATGGCATTGAACCGTCTGTCCACTATTCCCCTTATTTAAATCAGCCTGAACAGTTCGCCTTCCCCATCTTCCTCCAGTTGCCAGAAACCCTTCTCCCATCATCGGAAAAAACCCTCTTTTTCGCCATGGCCTCCTCTGCTTCCTCCGATGTGTCCTCCCACGCCTCCAACTCGATTAGCAACCGAGAGTCAACACCAGAGCATCCACCTACGGCGGCGTACCACACTCTCGCCCCACAATGGTGGGACGAGAGGGGTTGGGACTTTGTTTGCAGTCGGAGGATGACGCCTCCATGACCGACGGCGAGGAGGACCTGCAGCCTCGCCGATGGGGAACGGAGGCGACAAGATCTTGACGCTATGTCTGGGCGCCGACTCCTCCGAAGAAGAAGAGGAGGAGGAGGAGGACACCTTCTCCGAAGCAGAAGAGGAGGAGGAGGAGGACACCTCCTCCGAAGAGTACCAGCCGGTGAAGTACTTCCGCAACGGGTCCAGCGAGGACGACGATGACGAAGACGAGGACGAGGAGGCCCCTACCGGCTTCCTCAAGAAAAGAATAAGACGACGCGGTAGCAATACCGAAGACAGCGAGGAGGACGGCGGCGGCAGCAGCGACGACGACCTCGGCCTCGATTAGGATTTAGTAGCAGTAGCATTAGTAGTAGCAGGACTCCTTTTGTAATCGACCATCCTTTTGCAATCGATCATCTTCAAATGAATGAGAATGCTCCCAAAGCTTCTCCTTGCTTGTTTGCCCCTAATTTCGCCGATAGCCAAAATAGGTCGCTGCCCAAAGAGTCGATGACACCGTATCGGCTCTCATCATACTACACGTATTAAGTCCAACAGGTTCAATCGCAAAGAGCTGATGACCACCCATCGGCTTCTCCGAAAACCAAAACGTGACACCGTATGGTTTCATTGCACGCCCATCCTTAGCGTCACGAACGTTGGTGAAAATTTGGTCGCATCTTTAGGCACATCAAAACGGCCACTTCTTGGTCTGAAACGGTAACCTGCGACCCTTTTTCAAAATAGGCGACCTGTGTCCTTCTTTTTTCAAAACGGGCGATCAAACCTCAATTGCCCATCGAAAATGTGCCTGAACGAACAACTATTGACCAGCAAGGATGATGATGACGGTTGAAATAATCGAGTTCCGGTGATGCTCTCCACGCCCTCAAGGCATTTCCTCAGTAGCTTGCATGTGCAGGCTGGCAACTGTTGGTAACTTAGAATGTGTTTTTTTTTATTCGGCCGATTTTCAACGTCGGCCCTCATATTATTCGGCCGATTTTCAACGTCGGCCCCCACATTTTGCTTAATCGACTTAGCCGATCTCACGATCGGCCTCAAGTTTTTATTGTCCCATATCCCACATGCTTGGAAAATACTTCTTGAGATGTGGCCATTGATCGCCATCGAAATTTTTCACCGTCAACCGCTCAAGCATGTACGCGTTCCCTCTTAAAACTTGGTCGACCTTATGCGGCCCGTGCAATTTGGAGACCATTTACCATATGTCTGCCCTTAGTACCCAAGGGCAACACAACTTCCCATACCAGATCTCCAACGTGGAACTCTTTTGGCTTCACCTTCTTGTTGTAGGCACGAGCTACTTTAGCCTTGTTCTCTTTATTTTCTCAGCGACCACAGCCTAAGCTCACCACATCTTCCACACCGTCACTCATCAAAGTTGCATATTCTTCACCGTTAGCTCATTCTCGAAAAGTAACACGTCTCGATCCATTGTAATTTCCCAAGGCAATACGGCTTGACCATAGACCGGATGGTACGGAGAAGTTTTTATCGCCCCATGGCACGACATGCGATAAGCCCATAAAGCCTCGATAAAACCTCATGCCAACGCCTAGGGTGCTCATCGATTTTCCTCTTGATCGACTTGATAAGACTCGGTTGACGCCTCCTTGCCCATTTGCTTGAGCGTAGTATGGAGATGACCGTATCGACTTAATCCTGTGTCCTCACAGAACTTTCCGAACTCGTGAGAAATAAAACCGAACCTCCATCGGTTGTGATAGTCTGGGAATCCCAAACCTATGAATGACGTGCTCTTTCACGAAATCGATGACATCTTTTGAACTTCGACTTCATAGGCGGCTTCCACCCACTTGGTAAAATAATGTGATGGCCAAGATCCACATGTGGCCCTTGCTTGACGGAGGATTGATCTTGCCGATCATGTCCATGCCCACCTCGGAATGGCCAAGGCTTGATGATGGGATTCATTGTCACGGTACCATCTGGATTTTTCAAATATCGACATGCTTGACACCCTTTGTAGTACTTAACAGTCCTCGAGCATGGTAGGCCAATAAAACCTCGATCGCTGATCAACCACTTCATCTTATGAGCCGACCGGTGAGTCCCACAGCGCCTTCATGTACCTCGTGTAGGAGCCGATTAGCCTCATTGTTCCTGCACATTTGAGCAATAATCCTTCCAGGTCTGTAAAACATTTCGTCCCCAATAAGCACATACTTCATGGCTCATGCCTTATCCGCTTAGGTGCCCCCGAGCCAATCCTTCAAGTAATTGAAGATATCGACTCTCCGGTCGTCGGCTTCCGTGAGTCAGACGAATATCGGCTCCTCACGCCTCTTTATAGCCCTGAAGCCATCCGCAAGATCATTTGCCTCTATGTTCTGCGACCATGATCCAAATGAAGTTTACGTGTCGAATCGTGCCATCAACTCACAAGTGCAACCATAATGGGAAGAGGGACTCGCTCGCACTTGTACTCCTCGTGAGTTGGGAAATCACCAACCGAGTCACCAAAAATTTCCACCGCCTCCGCTTCGAGGAGTAACTCCCTTGCATATTGCCTCGTACTCGGCTACATTGTTGGTGCGAAGGGTAGACAACCCGATGGAGAAGGAAAATGTTGCCCCAGGCGACAAGCAAAATGCCTATGCCGCGACCATCGTCACAAATCGATCCGTCGAAAAACATAGCCCATGCTTTTATGGACAGTGCTGCTATGTTAGTGTTGATCCTCTCGGCAATAAGATCAGCCAACGCCTGTCCCTTAACAGCTTTCGCAGGCTGATACCGGATGTCAAACTCTGATAATGCAAACATCCATTTGCCCAATCGGCCTTTTAACATAGGAGCCGATAGCATGTGCTTTATGACGTCCGACTTGCATATGATGATGACCTCTGGCGATAGCAAGATGTGGCGCTTGGTGCATGTAAAAAACAAGCGAGGCACAACTTGTCGATATCTGATACCTCGTCTCTGCGTCCAGATCCTTCGCTTATGTAGAATACGACTCGCTCTAGCCCATCATGCACTTGTACCACCATCGAGGCGATGGACGTGTCCCAATCGACAAGTAAACATAGAACGGTTTTTGTCTGGGGTGGAACTAACACCGGCGGCTTTGTCGATATTCTTTGATCTCGTCAAGGCCCGTTGTTGTTACGCTTCAGCGAATTCCTCGTCAGCTTTAATTTTCACGAGCCCCATGAACGGCTCTATCCTTCCTGACAGGTTAGAGATGAATCGTCGAGTTGATCTTGCCGAGAGATGCAGCTCTTTCTTTGTAGTGGGTGGCTTCATTGTTCGTGACCGCCTCCTTACTCTTCGTGCCAATCTCAATCCCGTTCGTGGACCAAGAAACCAGAACCGACCGTTACTCAAGGCACACTTTTGATTCATCCTCGGGCCGAACTTTCTTGTTCGGTCCAGACGCTGTAGATCGCCCAAGTGCCCTTGCGCTGAAGCAGACTTGACCACCACGTCGTCAATGTAGATTTCCACCAGCTTGCCGATCAGGTCGTGGAAAATATAATTCATGGCCCTCTGGTATGTGGCGCCAGCATTCTTTAGTCCAAACGTCATGACCACATACTCGAATAACCCCACCGAACCTGGGACTCTGTTAAGTATCGCCCGTTATCGTGGCTGGGCCGGTCGCGTGGACCAGCCTTCTCTCTTTCTTTGCCCCGAGAGTGATCACCTCCTTCCTTGTACGTGCCATGGTGGTACCCAGACCCAGCCATGTTGACACCGAACGAAAAGTCTAGTTGACGTCTCGCGGAGCGACTGAGCTCTATCATGTTGACACCGGGAAACGGGTTCGTGTCCACTTTCATGGCGAACTGGCCGAGGATCAGGCGGCCTTGTTCTATTGCCATCTGGATTTGGCGACGTAGCTCTTTGCAATCACTGGTGGTGTGGGTGAACGAATGATGCCACTTGCAGTATGGTCTCCCGTTCATCTCCCGAACGGTAGGGATTTTGTGGCCTCGGGTAACCTCACCGCTTTCTTCGCCAGAAATCGAATATCCGCCGGCTTTGCTCACGTCAAGTCAAACCTTTCAAAGGCCCCCATTGTTTCACCCACTTGCAGACACGGGTTCGCCCCGAGCCCACTCGCCACGGCCACCTCTGGTCTTGTGTAGGATCATCTTCTTCAGAACGACCAGCTTACGGCCGCTGAACCTCCTTGGTATAACTCGTGGTGGCGTTGTTCATACATCGCCGGTTCCGGGCCATGTGTGCCAGTGAGTTGTACTCCACCGAAAGCCATATCCTTGATGGGTGCTAAGAGTCCCAACACCGCCACTCGATTGCTTCCTTCTCGCTTAAACGAGCCGAGTAACATCTGTTTGATGGTCTTACCGGATGTATTCGGCTATTTCTCCCGCTTCGTCGCATTGCGCCAGTGCGCAATGCCAGCCTCGGTAGCCTCGAATGGTACCGGATGTGGAACTGTTCTTCTAGTTGCTTCCATGCGAATTGAATCAGTGGCGTGAGGTGTACCACCCAAAGGTTGGTCCTGTTAGATTGTGCAAAAATCTCACGCGATTTGATCCGATGTCAAATCATGCCTAAATGTGCGGTATCGGCCACGTGCTCGATCGAGCTTGACTCCGACCCGCCGAATCTTGAGAACTCGGGGAGCTTATATTTGGGCGGTAGTGGAATCAGGTCAAACTTCGTTGGGGTACGGCTTTGAGTAGTCGATTAGGCGCCTTTTCAAGACGGTCGAACCGATCTCTCAAGATGGCGTGATTTGGTCCACCGTTGAGCTGCAGGGCTGGATTCTCATGGCTTGTTCGGTGGCATACTTGGCTAGCCACGCTTTGTTTGTCGTCCATCCCGGACATCGTTGCTCGAGAACGCCGCTCCGAAGATCCTGCAGCGGGAACCCCGCCATGGAGACTCCTGCGTGCGATCTCTGGTGCGCGCCAAGTTGTTGATCAAGCACGTAGGCACATATGTACCCATGCGGGATCTCCTTGGGTGGCTCGAACAGAATTGGCAATCACGGATCGCCTCCGCCTTGTAGACAATGTATGCCACGATCACGTGGCTGGAGCCGCGAGTGTGAATGGCGCTTGCCTGGTGTGGAGCGGTCTTTCTCCTTGGTGGGTTCCTAAAGTGGGCCCCGGAGAGTATCGATGTTTCATGATCTCTGGACCACGCGACCGCTCGAAAGCGTTCACCGTGCTCGTGAGTGGCGGTAGAGAATGAGCCACCATGTAGTTGACCTCCGTCAGAGCCTGGAGCGTTCCTCCAAGGAACAGAGATCCACTTCATCGAGAGCACCCTCGGGAGAATCCTTCCACTTGATGCCACGCGACGGTCCTCTCGAAAGAGCCGATGAGGTCGGCTTCAAGAGCCCTTGATCTCGCCATACTTTGTGTGCTCAGGGAAGCTCGTCGACGTGACCGGCTGTTCTCCATCGCAGTCGGACATTGATGTAGACGTTGTTGAATGTCCCACCGGGCGTGCGAGAATGTGTTGCTGTCAAAACTCACCGCGGCAGCGACGAGCAACACGAAGAGCCGGAGGCTCCAGGCCAGTGGGCCTTGTCCCTCGGTCAACGGCCGCAAATCTTCCAAGACGCACGCGTCTGTCTTGGTTCGAGGGTGCCACGACCTATACCTGGTCGGGAAGGTGATGGATTGCTCCGATTGGTTTCTGCGGTAAACAAGTATCGTAAAATTCGAGCCGTGATCGGCTCCCGTGTTTCCTCAAATCGGCTTTCGAGCCGATTATCCCCATGGCTCTGCATTGGATCTATGATAACATGGGGTTTGCTTAATTACTACAAGCTAAATCGATCACGATAGTTTGGTGTTTTCACCACGCAACCGAACGTCCCACGCGTAGTTGAGCCTAATAGATACGAAAAATAGTAGAAAATCGATCCTAGAGAAGGCCTAAAACCAACATAACGTCAATTCCCAACGTCCCTCTAAGATCAATAAACCATACCTTACGACACGGATCGTTCAACCCGTTTGTGAGGCCTAATCACGTAGATATTAAACTAAACCTTGATGAACAAGGCACAACTATAACAGATCAAATCGACTAAGAAATCAAGCAAGATGCCACCTTCACACCGGGAGAAGGTGCAAAGACGAGATAGCTAGAGGTAGCATAAATAAGCAATCATAGTAAAAGTATCGATGCTAGCTCTAACAAATCTGTGGTAAAGGTGTTACTCGCCATCAACAAGGCTTCAAGACGAGTAACACCGGATAACGCATAGTAAATCGCCTAGATCGCAAGATGCGATCTAGGCAGCATGGCACTTACCCGAGAAAAACCCTAGAAACAAGGGGTGGCGATGCGCCGAGATTGTGTTTGTTGTGAACGTGATTGTCCTCCTCTTTCAATAACCCTAGATACATATTTATAGTCCGGAGACTCTCTACTTTTGGAATAACTCTTCAACTCTATCTTTACCTAAACATAAACGGAACCTAAACAAATACGAATCCTACTAAGATACAAGATACACGGGCAATTCAGCCCAAATCTACGCACTAGGCCGATCCAACAACACGTTGAATAATGTATCCTCCAAGCCCATCTTGATCGCGGCCCATCCCCTTCGTAGGCCAAAATATGGTGATAACAGTAGGTAAAACGGTTGTATCAATAGTAGGGATGTCCACATCATGCTCCCCTTCTTGAATTGAAGTCGTCCTCGACGCAATCTCATCTTCCTCACCAAAGTAAGGCTTCAAATCTGCAATGTTAAATGTAGGACTAACCGTACCAAAGTCTGCAGGCAACTCAAGTTTATATGCATTATCATTGATTTTCTCTAACACCTTAAAGGGACCAGCAGCACGTGGCATTAACTTAGACTTGCGTAAATCAGGAAAACGATCTTTACGCAAATGTAACCAAACAAGATCGCCAACATCAAACACAACATGCTTTCTCCCTTATCCCCAAAGAAGTTTATACTTAGCATTCATGTGTTCAATGTTATCTTTAGTAGTCTTATGCAAGTTTAATATCATTTCAGCGTTGTGTAGCATCCAAATTATGTTGCAATCAAGAAGGTAAAGGCAATAAATCAATAGGTGCACGAGGAACAAAACCATACACAATCTCAAATGGGCACATCTTTGTGGTAGAATGCAATGAACGATTATAAGCAAATTCTATATGAGGTAAACACTCTTCCCACTATTTTAAGTTCTTCTTTAAAAGCACATAACATAGTAGACAAAGTTCTATTTACTACTTGGTTTGACCATCAGTTTGGGGATGACATGTAGTACTAAGAGCAATTTAGTCCCCAACTTAGCCCATAAACATCTCCAAAAGTGGCTAAGAAATTTAGTATCACGATCGAGACAATAGTATTTGGCACACCATGCAAACGAACAATTTCACGAAAGAACAAATCAGCAATATGCGCGACATCATCCGCTTTATGACAAGGAATAAAGTGTGCCATCTTAAAAAACCGATCCACAACAACAAAAATACTATCCCTCCCCTTCTGTGTACGTAGCAATCCCAAAACAAAATCCATAGAAATATCCTTCCAAGGAACACTAGAAACAGGAAGATGCATATATAAACCATGTGGATTAAGGCGAGACTTAGCTTTTTGACAAGTAGTGCAGCATGCCACAAATATCTCAACATCTCGACGCATACGTGGCCAAAAGAAGTGTGCATAAAGAACATCCTCCGTTTTCTTGACACCAAAGTGTCCCATCAATCCTCCTCCATGCGCCTCCTGTAACAACAAAAGACGAAGAGAGCTATCTGGAATGCATAGTTTGTTAGCACGAACACAAATCCATCATTGAAGACGAACTTGTTCCAAGTTCTACCATCTCTACAATTCGCAACACATCTTTAAATTCAGCATCATGCACATATTGTTCCTTAATAGTTTCCAATCCAAATATTTTGAAGTCAAGTTGAGATAACAAAGCATAGCACGTGACAAAGCATCGAATAATATTATCTTTACCCTTTTTGTGTTTGATAACATAAGGAAAAGACTCAATAAATTCAACCCACTTTGCATGACGACGATTCAACTTAGCTTGACTACGAATATGCTTCAAAGATTCATGATCAGAATGAATAACAAACTCTTTAGGCCATAGATAATGTTGCCAAGTTTCTAATGTCCGAACCAACGCATATAATTCTTTATCATAAGTAGAATAGTTCAGACTAGCCCCACTCAATTTCTCACTAAAATATGCAACAAGTTTTCCCTCTTGTAATAACACCCCTCCCAAACCAATTCCACTAGCATCACATTCAAGATCAAAAGTTTTAGTAAAATCAGGAAGTTGGAGTAAGGGAGCATGTGTTAGCTTATCTTTTAATATGACGAAGGCCTGTTGTTGTGCATCGCCCCAAACAAAGGGCACATCCTTCTTGGTAAGCTCATTCAGCGGCGCGGCAATTGATCCAAAGTCTTTGACAAAGCGCCTATAAAAACCAGCGAGGCCAAGAAAACTCCTCACTTGTGTGACCATCTTGGGATGCGGCCAATTCTCAATAGCTTCAATCTTGGATGGATCCACTTCAATACCCTGTGATGTAACAACATAGCCAAGAAACGCAACTCGATTGGTGCAAAAGGTGCACTTCTCAAGGTTACCAAACAAACGTGCATCACGTAAAGCATTGAAAACATCACGTAAATGGTCCAAATGATCCTCTAAAGATTTGCTATAAATCAGAATATCATCAAAGTAGACTACCACAAAACGTCCAATGAAAGCACGTAAAACTTCGTTCATTAATCTCATGAAAGTGCTAGGTGCATTAGTTAAACCAAACGGCATTACTAACCACTCATATAAACCGAACTTAGTTTTAAATGTTGTTTTCCATTCATCTCCTAATTTCATACGAATCTGGTGGTAACCACTACGCAAATCAACTTTAGAAAACATGGTAGAGCCACTCAATTCATCAAGCATGTCATCTAAACGTGGAATAGGATGACGATATCGAATAGTAATATTATTGATAGCTCTACAATCAATACACATGCGCGAAGAACCATCTTTCTTAGGTACCAAAATAATAGGAACAACACAGGGGCTAAGGGACTCACGAATATGATCTCTGTCGAGTAGTTCCTGAATTTGGCGTTGTATCTCCTTTGTCTCCTCTGGATTGGTTCTATATGGCGCGCGGTTGGGCAACGTGGCACCAGGAATTAGATCAATTTGATGCTCAATTCCTCTAATAGGAGGTAGTCCTGGTGGCAACTCAGCGGGAAAGACGTCCTCATATTCCTGCAAAAGGTTAGCAACAATGGTGGCAAAGAAGGAGGCATATCCTCAAATAAAAACAAAACCTCTTGCATAATTGCATAACATTGAGTATTGGTTACATCTAGTTCAAGAATATCAAGTTTATTTGCAAGCATACATGGACTCTTCAAACGAATTTCAGAGCATGTATAGAATCAAATTTAGTGTTCTTTGGTGGTATAAAATCTGCAGAACAACTGATTCTCACTTTTATGTTTCTCCTCAATTTTAGCTCTACTAGCTCTAGCAAGATCATCTTTAAAATCTGTAGGAGTCATAGGTTTTAGACCAATTTTCTTTCCATCATGCATAAGAGAATAGTGATTAGTTTTGCCATTATGAACAGATTCTCTATCAAATTGCCATGGTCTACCAAGTAACAAAGAACAAGCTTGCATAGGTACAACATCACAATCAACAAAATCAGAATATGTACCAATAGTAAAATGCACGCGTACCGTTCTTGTTACCTTGATCTTGCGAGAACTCTCAAACCATTGGATGTAATATGAATGTGGGCGTTGTCTTGTTGGAAGTGCAAGCTTCTCGACCATGTCAACGTTGGCCAGGTTATTACAACTCCCTCCATCGATGATGATCCGTATAGCTCTTTCCTTGACAACACCACGTGTTTGGAACAGGTTGTGGCGTTGATCTTGCTCAGATTTGCTCAATTGCACACTCAACACACGTTGTGTAATTAAGCTCTTGTATTGATCAGCAGCTTTAGCTCCCATTACCTCTGGCTCTTCATCAGCATCAGAATTGTCTCCATCTCGAGCAGAAATAAGGGCTAGTGTATCTTCATCAAAGTCACTCGCTAAATCGTATTGACCGTCTTCGCGCACCATCATCACACGTTGTGTTGTGCAATGTCGCTCAATATGACCAAAACCCCAAAGACTTGCATGCATCAGATATCCTTTGTCTTACCCGTGGAAGCCATAGAAGATGCACTACGAGGGAGCATTGGATGATGGTGGAGAAGCGGTGGAAATCTTGTGGTGGCCTTGGATGTGGTAGTAGGCGGAGGCGAATCACGAGGAGGCGCCGATTGTCGGGATGTCCAAGTGGATGTGCGACTGCAATTATTAGTCCTCTTCCATGGTGTTTGGCGATCCTGCACTTCACGTTCACTTTGCAAGCAAGATGAAATAAACGAGTGATAGAATTATATTCCTTATAATCTAATATGTCTTTGAATGTCCTTGTTTAATCCACCAAAGAAACGTGCAAGCATTTGTTCATTAGATTCAACAAGACCACACCTAACCATCCCCGTTTGCAATTCACGATAATACTCTTCTACGAATTTTTCCTTGCTCTAAGCGTGTCGATTCTTTAGTAAATCACGTTGATAAGTGGGAGGTACAAACGAACACGCATAGCAGTTTTTAAAGCAGTCCAAGTACTAGGAATAGTAGTAGGATTTAAACGACAATACTCGACCACCAAAGGGAAGCAAATTTAGTAAATTCACATGTAGCAGACTAACACGCATATTCTCGGGATATTTTAAGCAGCAAAACGTTGTTCTACTTCCATCTCCCATGTAAGATATGCATCGGATTATATTTACCCTCAAAAGATGGAATATTTAATTTAAGCTTTGCAACATGATCATCATCACGCATCGGTGGGCGGCGTTGCGGTAGTAATGTCGGGGCGCGGCGACGCAGTACCGTGGAGGTTGTTCAACCTCCTCGTCAAACAGATCGTCGTCGTCGGGTCGTAGTAGTACCCGTCGTCTCCCAATGTCACAAAGAACCGCATGAAGTCCGAGGAACGGGCACAGCCGAAGAGCCGGTGCGGCAGCGTAAACCAGCATCGCCCGTGATCGGAATGCGCCGCGCCATGTGGGTGGTGCGGTGCGGCAATCGGTTCAAGCTCCTTGAACCGAACGTCAAGCTTGGCGTTGAAGGATTTCTCTAGTCCATCGATCTTGTCCACGGCGTTGGTGAGTCAAACTCCCCGAGGCGTATCCACGTCTTCGCCGGTGACCGACCAAGAGCGGAGAAGTGGGCATGTAGTTCTTCGCTCGTCATTGTGGCGGTGGGCGAAGTATATCCGCATGGTTAGTCCTTAAAAGCATGTATATAGTGCGAAATATGGTGGAAATCACGCGTAATCCGTCAAGCAATATACAAAGCTCTTACAAGTTCTTACTAAACAGCAGGAAAAGGCGATGTGCAACCACGAGGATTAGTGGGTCCAGAGATTGAACCAAGCGATAACCAGGAGTCGAAACACCGCACGTGGAGAGTATCTGTGGAGCTCGGGAAGGCTTAGCAAAGGGGTTAGCAATTATCAAACAAAGAATGCAAAAGTTGAAAGAATGCTCAACGACGATCTTGTCTTTGGTCCTAGGCTAGACCGTACTAGAGACGCGAGCCTAGATCACCAACGATGTCACGACGCGACACAACAAGCACTGTATGATGATATGGCACCCTGAAAAGCGAACCGAGAGGTGAAAAATCACTATGATGGCGAGTGTCTAGAATTGATCTACGGGGTCTAAAAATAGGTTAGCCCCAAAATTTTTTTTTCAAATTTTTTTTATTTTGCTCCGAAAAGCGCGCAGGCGCCAAAAAAATATTGCTATAACGGCCGATGGAGAAAAGTGATCCCCAAAGCCGAAAACTAGTATAGCCAGAAAATGTTTTTGGAGGCGGTTCCAGACTTTTTTTTTTTTGCTCTCCTTCTGGACTTACGACCGGACTCGGAGCTCGACACGGACTTTAGCTTAACACGGAAACAACAAAGGGGAGTAAAAAGAAATAACTAGGAACAATAACTCTACTCGGACTCGTACCACAGCAGGAAACTGATCGGATCTGTGTTGCGGTAGGAAGGCGGTGGCGGAGTATTAGGATTTATGGAGGCAGGGTATATGGCAGCGGAATATGGTGGAGAAATATGGTGGCGGTGATCGGCGAGTGTGGCGGTGACTACTATGATCAGAACTCGAAACTCTAAGGGACGAGACACTAAGACCAGCAACTCGACGCGACGATGTAGACACAAATTCAACAATGCAAAAACTGAGAAGATAATGCAAGGTGTAGATTGGTTATAGGATGGATCTAAACTCTAACTGTGTTTTTGGCTTTTTCGTGGGTTATAGGTAAAAACAGATATAATCTACGAAAAACAGTAAAATCTCACCGAGCAACCTGAAATCTGATACCACTTGATAGGGCAAAGGTGTCCGATCTTTCGATGAGATGGCGATATTCGATTTGGTGGAGTTCGGGCTTGACGATCCGACTACACGTGCGAGCACGAGCGCCAATGCAATCGCTAGGCCAATCTCCTGGAGGTTACCGATCCTGCGTGAACACGATCACCGACCCGAGGGTCTTAATTCCTACGAAATCGAGAACAAGTAAGAACCAATATTGCAATCAAGATATTGCGGATTAAGAGGAAAGCTTTATTGAAGAGGTGGGATCCTGAATAGGTGCGAAGTACAAGAGGCCTCTGCGACGCTCGAGCCTTGGCGAAGTTGCGACTATGGCTAACTTAATGTCTAAACAAAATCCGAGTCTAGAGGTTCGGCTAAGGGCGAAAAGGTGGGGTTTCGGCCAGCCATGGAAGTGGTGGCCGAATCCAACCCTAAAAGTCCTTTTCCCCTCAAATACGGACTCTAAAAAGTGGCTAATTAAAATCCTGCGAAAATTACATGGGCCTGGCCCAAAATAAAAGGTGTCGCAGCACCATATTAAGCTATGGACGAATTCGTAAAGTATTGATCTTGAATATTTCGTCCAAGCCTTCTTTCTTCATTATGGTGGCCTCAAAGTTCTGAAATCTTCATCTGTGGCCTTCTCTTGGATCATCACATGCTTGCTGCCATCTCCATGCATGGCCATGCTCCAATGCTTGTCCCTCTCATCCATGCTTGGTCCATCATTCCTAAGAGTAAGAAATATATCCGATTTAGGCAGCATCATATTCTCATGTATGTGAGGAATAGTTCCAAGAAACGAAAGTACCTGATAGTTAAGTTGTTTGGCACGAGATCTTGTGATGGGTCCTTGTATGTGTGTTGCTGTAGGTACAACGGTTGTATCAATAGTAGGGATGTCCACATCAACCTGCCCCCGAAATACATGGAGGTCCTGGCACGGGACTATGACGAGGACGTCTTCACCGAGCAAGCCATTGTGGCTAGCGCGAGAGATGAGGATGCCTTGTGGGGCGGCTACCAAGAGGCCATCCAGCTCACCGGATGTAACACCCTCAGAATCGGACCTATGCAAGTTTGAGCAAAATTCGCCAAACCCGCATAGAAACGATTCAAAGGTGCCCACCAGGCACTTTCGTGCGGGTGGAAAACGAAGTAATAACATTACACAACAGTCCTCGATGGGACCCATGAACAGATATATATATAATGACTCAGAGTCAAGAATACAAATATAATGTACAAGATCCAAATCACCTTGCAAAAGTAGAGTCCGCCACGGACAAGATGCAAATGGGGCTAAGAGCCACGAAGAATAACCAATGGCGTCCATAACCCTGCCCAAGCGGAAGGGTAACCTCGCTAACGGCGTCGATCTCAAAACCTGCTTAAGCAAAGGTGCCGACAAAGGGCAAAGGAAAAAGAAGGAGCGTCGATCTTGAGGCCAAGACACTGCGAGGCTAGAATTCGGTCCTCGCCTACATAGGTATGATGGATCGAGCGGCAAAGATGCACTAAACAACCTATAGAGACTCGATACAACTGGTGGTTATCAGAGAGGGGTGAGAAAGACCTATTCGGGTCCAACCTGATACTATCATCAAACAAACCCATCCTGGCGTTTCCCCCTCGAGACCAACGAGGAAGTCAACCGAGGAACTCACACGGTTGGCAGTTTTACTGGTTAAGTTATAGTTGCGGCACTTTACTAGTCAGGTTTAGATAATCGTCCTGATAAAGTAAGCAGTGGGCACTTTTAGTTAATCATTCCGATATAGTGGCATCACTTACTAGTCAGATACATTTAGCATGATGTAATCCCGAAACCCAGCAGTTGTTAGTACTTTTATTCAGCCATTTCGTTGTAGTTGCAATACTTACTAGTCAGATACCATTGTCGCAAGCGACAACCAAACAAGCAATTGTGGGCAGTATTAATTAGCCATTCCATTATAGTGAAGCTGATTACTAGTCATTATAAGTCAAATTTATAGCGATAAACTTTAGTTATGCTTGTCTATGATCAAGAAACTGCTCCAAGTCGTCCATATCCATGGACACGGCTTTCGGAAAGTTTTACCCGGGTGCACCAATAGCAACACACGCCGATCAACCTCGGAAAACCAAATCAAAACCCAACGAGGCTTTCACGGTGAACAATCACAGGATTCAGAAATATTTGAGGCCACCCTTAAGTAGAATCCATAACGGTAAGCAAGCTCGAGACGGCCTCAAGGTTATGGGGACGGTGTGAGCACTGGGAACCCAAAGTGTGGCTGGGCTTGTCGACACCATGAATCGGGCCATGATCCTAACAAGACAGTGTGCTCCTCGCACAATTTAAATACGAAAGTAGCATGGCATAAGCAGGATCGTAATAAAACCTCAAACTAGTTTGTGGCCCCAAGAAATAAGATGAATCAAGCTCGCTGTGGGGTCCCATATACCTCCGGATGTGGATAGCGCGATAAAACAAGGAACAGGAATCAAGTACTCGGGTCTTACGGGACACAAGTGGGTTGCTCGAAACCAAATATTTTCTATCACCCACCGATGCCTCGCTTATTTCAATTTTAGTTGTTAAACATAAATTAAAGTGACGATAAGTAAAACTAGAATCATCTCCAACATCAACATGCGGCAAAACATCAAGAATCGTGGCATTTGACGACACGCGACAACACTTGAGCAAGCGACTACGACACGCAAGTCCAACTATCTACCAAACAACAGGTAATAGGATGTGTCCAAGGCAATATACGGCTGCAGGGGATATCAAAGGGTACGAAAACTAGAGCATCGCAACACAGATAGCAATAGATCAACAGGAGGGAATAAAGACTATAAAAGTAAGATAGGTAGAAAAGGGGAGATGCTCGCCTGAAAACATTGTCGAAGGGTTCATCCGAAGATCGGGGCGAAGCTCACATCAACTCAACGGCCTTATCCGCGAAGAAGCAAAACACTAGAAGAAGCACCGGATGCAATATTTAATAAAACGGCAGAAGATCGGCATGATGCGGGTATGATGGATGACATGGCAAGGTGCGATGCAATTAGGTCAATATTAAGTGGAACCGGGGTCCCGACAAATGATTATATGGTTCGAGTTGTTTAGAACCCCCGCAAATTAAATGTTGTTTTAACAAGGCAAGAATATATCACCGGTTCGCTACTCAAGTTTTAAATGAGGCCAATATGAGACTAGATTTGCCCGCATATGGGCCCCATATTAAATCATTAGGTGAATCGGCAAAAGGCTCCCAACCCACATGATAAGATGCATGCATGAACAATTTTATATGCAACAGTTATATAGGTGACATTTATAAATTAGGGTTCTCGGATAAGGGGTTCACACATTAGGGGTCTCGACGATCTTGGGGTTCCGGGGTTCGGGGTCGGTCTCAGGGTCCAGGGTCCGACGGATCGGTCTCGAAGGGATCGTTCTCTCGTTCTCGGTAACGGGGCAGATCTTGCGTTCCGGGAAGTTGTACTTGGCGGTCTCCGGCTCCACCCAGGTCGGGGTCGATCTTGTCGTTGCGAAGGTCTTGTCGGATCCGCGTAGACGGTCATGGCGTTCGGGATGAAGAACTCGGTGTCCTGGACGGAGTGCTTGTCGCCACGGGGTCTCGGTCAAGAACTGGGCGCCCGGGTTCGGGTTCACCGCCCGTGAGGTGGATCTTGTCGATTCGGCGTGGCGGCATCAGGGTTCCGCGGGCTTATGCTCCGGTAGAAGTACATGTCGTGACGGGGTCGTCGGGCATGTCGGCTTTCTGGTCCGAAGCACTTGGCGTCCGGGAGCCGAACTTGGGGGGTTCGACGGGGTTCGGTTCAGTTCCGCCGGGATCGGTCTTGATGTCGCCGGAGTACTTGGGTTACCGTTAGTCGTGGCGTCCGAAAGGAACTTGAAGTTGTGACGGGGTTTTGTCGGAAGCCTGGCTCACCTTCACGCGTTAGCTCCCTTCGCCAAAGAGCATGACCCCAAACGCAGCACAACAAGGGCCACTAAGATACACATGCAACTGCACAGCGACAATGGGTACCAGAGATGCGTCCTAGCACTAAAACAGAAGGTACCAAAACATCTCCTCCTGCACAGAGATGGACACGGGCGCAGGCACGGGCGGGCGGGTCGGCCGAGGAGGAGGAGACGGGCGGTGTGGCGAGGCGAGGCGATGGAGGCCGGGACGCGACCGAGCGCGAGCGCCGGCACGGGCGTGAAGTCGTCGGGCGCCATGGCCGGGGAGGAGTAGGGTGGGAAGGCTCGGGCGGCGGAGAGGCGACGAGGGCCGGCGACGCAGAGCGGGCGCCGAGGTCGCAGGCAGCACGGCCGAGGCGACGCCTGGGCTCGGCGGGGAGGTGCGGCGAGGGCTGGGCGGGAGAGCGGAGGTGTGGCGAGGGCAAGCGACGTGAGCCGGGCGCTCGGCTGGGCTGGCCGGGCGAGGTTGGCGGAGCGGAGGCGGAGCGGCGGCGGCGCGAGCGAGAGCGGCAGTGAGGAGTGACTTGGCGAGGGAGACGACGGAGGCGCACGTCGCGGCGGCGAGGTTTCGGCGGCGGGCGAAGCCGACAAGCGGCAATGGGCTGCGACTGAGGAAGAGGCGCCTGGGTCGCGGTGGGGAGGACGAGCCGAGGCGGGCTGTGGCAGCGAGCGAGATGAAGAAGGGATGGGCAGCAAGCTGGAGGAAGGGCTAGCGCGTGGCGAGAGGAGGAGGAAGAGAACGTGGGGGGTGGCGTGAACCGAGAGGAGGGAGCGTGGGAGGAGTGGTCAGCAGGTGGTGGGGCCGGGGCAGGCATGATGGCGGTATCTGAGTGGTGGGGCTGCCAGTGTGGGAGGTGGGCCAGGCGGCGTGGGGCCCAGCGGGACGCAGGTCTGGGAGAGGGCGGTGAGCGGTGCGTGAGGGAGTGGGACGTGGCAAGGCTGTGGGGAAAAGGAGAGGCATGAGAGAGGGGGTCGGTTGGGGGGAAGTTTTGGTGGGGTGTGGGTTGGGTAGGCCATGTGGCAGCTAGGGAGTGGTGGTGGCTTTGGGGAGGGTGAGGTGGCGCAGCGAGATAGGCCGGGGTGAGGTGGCCAGGGGGTGGGTAGGATAGAATTGGTGGGAAAGGGATTTAGAGAGGGCTGGTTCAACTTGGACCGTTTATTATTTCCTGGGGTGGTCGATCGGGTCAATCGGCCCGTTCGACTGCCCCTATTAAAATAATTTAAATTTTTATTGATTCTAATTGGGCCGTTTGCAACCCGATAGCAACAAACAAATTAACTCCGGAGACCCGGGTTTTTGTGTTTGAATAAAGATGGGGCGTTTTAGAAAACAAAACGGGTGTTGCGAAAATAGTTTTGGCAAACAATGCATGATGATGACGATGCAATGCACAAATTCAACGCAATTTTCTAGTAGTGGTTTTGCGGGATGCCACACCGGATTGGTGGCACAGGCAAATGCGCAGCTGCCTCTAGCGCCGCCACTGTCGGGGTAGGTGCCACCAATCATTATTGATGAAGCGATGGAGCTGGCGCACGTCCGCATGGCGCCACTGGTAACATGTCCTGGGCAGATGATCGACCCGCCGCACCCGCTCTCGCTCCGGTGCTTCCACCGGCCAATCTCTGGATGCCTCCAGAGTATATTGACATCGATCCCTAGATGGACGCTGCGGCGCCGACGCGCAAATACCTATAGCTAGGGTTAGTTTAATTTTCGTTTTTCATATTTTGAATGTAAATTACTTATGAATATGTCGTGCGAACTTTTCCAGTTTTAGCGCGTGTTTTCTCTGTTTAAATAAAAAAATATCTATACGACCCAATGGCCAAGCGTAGACAAATAGATCGTGCCGTTGGACACGGTTGGCCAGAAAATGATCCAAAAGTAACCACAACTCGATTAAAACGAACACAAATAGACCTTTAGACCATACGTTTAGAGCATCCCCACTCGTTGGACATTCCCATGCCGAAATCCGACCTAGCTATGGCCGGACGAAACAAGATTTCAGCCTCGGAACGCCGAGTTTTCCACTCCCGTTCCTAGGCCGTGTTTCCGGGGGAAGCAAAAACGGTGAAATATTCGAATTTTATCGTTCCCGCCGGCGAAAACTCGGCCAAACGTGTTCGACAGAATTACGCCCCAACATGTTCGGCGACAAATTATTACAGAACTAGATAAAAAGCTCGGTGATCAGTCGTTGACGGGGATGGGCTCCTCTCGCTGGCGGACGCCGATTGGTTGGAGGAGGTAGAAGCAGAGCTCGTCATAGCATCGGCGTTCGGCGCAAGAGTTGGCGTGATGTCGGTGTTGTCCTCCTGGAGGATGGTGTTGCAACGCTCCGTGTACTAGGCCTTGACCGGCGAGCTCATCGCCAACGTGTCCTCGCCTCCCATGAGGAACGGAAGATCGGTGTTCCTCTTCTTGGCGGCATAGTTGGCCTTGAGAAGGTCGATCTTCCGGTCTTGGTTCTGTAGCTGCTGCACCCACCTCTTGTCGGTCTTCTATGCCCTCTTATCGGCATGGGCCTTCTGTTGGTGATGAATTTCTCGATAAAAGCGTGGAAGCGCTCGGCGGGAGGTCCTATGGCTTTGAGCATCTTTGCCTTCTTCTGGCCGATCTTCGTCCTTCCTTCGCCGACAGCAGGGGGAGGAGCTTTTGGGTTGTACAAGCCATCCTTGGTCTTGGCGAGGGCCTTCGAGTGTCCAACCATTTCTCGCAGTGCTCGATCTCGGTGAGTGAAGAAGGAGGGGTTGACGGTGGTGGCCGAACCTTGGGAGATCATGTACTACATGTATGTCTCGGCCGACATTCTGCCAAATAGGTTGTGCGCGTCGGCGTCACCGAAGGTTGCATGCGACGATCTGCCGCCGAATGGGAGTGGGCCACGGCTCATTGCCGGCGAAGGACCTGCGTACGCCGGAGAGGTGGAGTATGGGATGTTGATGTCGATGTTGAAGGACGAAGGAGGGCGAGGTGCGGGAAAGGGGAAGACCACGTTCGGGTTGAACCTAATGCCGAACTTGGGGGAAGAGGAGTACCTCTATCGAGGGTTCGACTGGCTCTCCCAGTGGACGGTGTATGGCGACAGAACGACCGGCCTCGAGAACACCATCGACGCGCGGAATGCTGCCGCCTTCTTTGCCCTCATCTCCTGCTCTTCGACGAGCCCATGTGCTGCGGCGAGCTCCTGCCTGAGCTTTGTCCTGTCCTTCCTCTCCTTGTGGCCGTCCAACTCGACCTTCCTCTTCTACACAGTTGCCAACCACTCGGCGTTGGACACGCCGTCCGCCCTCGCCATCGGCGTTCTCGGTTTCCTTTCCTTTTGCTCCCCCGGTTCGCCGAGGTTGGATCTAGGTTTGATGAAACCCTTGGGCGACATGGCGGACGGACGGGAGCTCGGCAAACTGGCGGGAGTGGGGGGAATGGGGAAGAATAAAAGGGCGGGAGTTTGGCCTCCAGTCATAGACAGAGCTGGCCCACGACCGTTTTCACTTCGTCCGGCGTTTCCAGGGCGTTCCCAGCAACCCAAAAATAGCCTGAAAATTCCGAACCAAAGTTGGCCTAAATCTGGACGAAATCGTGAGTCCTGGAAACGCGACTGGACCAATTTTTGGCGTTCGGACTAAAAAATCACGTCTGAAAAGCCAAGTGGAGATGTTCTTAGGCTCTGTTTGGTTTATTCCCCAGCTTGCCTTACCAAAAAATTGGTCATGCCAAATCTCTTCACACTTATTTGGTTTGTTTAAAATTTTGGCTGTCTATGGACCAACTGCTGTTGCTCTCACAGATTGTAGCCAAAATTTTGGATAACCGATGATGGCTGATTCCCTCCAATTTTGATAGGACTACTGTGGGCATCATCCAAACATACTCTTAGAGCATCTCTAGTGGCTCGTCCAAACGACCGTCTAAACGAAATATAGACAATGCGAGGCAAAAAAAAGTTCTTTAGAGGCCCGTCTAAAGCGTCGTCTAAATTAAGACGAGCATCCATATCTGCTACCCGACCGAGCCACGACGTCCAAGCACAACTGCCGCTAGCTAGCCTTCCGTCCCGCATCCCTGCTCCCGCGCTCATCCCCTGTAGAATAGGTGAGAAATTGGACGGGGTAGAGGGGGATTTCCATCCTAGAACCACATCAGACGATGGATCCGGCCGCCGGTGCTCCGATTCTTCCCGATTCGGAGGTAGGGAGGTGCTGATGTCCACGCGCGCGTGTCGATGGGCGGGGGCGGCGCAGGATGCGTGGAGGCGACGGCGGGCTCGAGCACTGCAGGGCGGCGGCGCGAGCTGTGTAGGGCCGCAACGCTGGCTCTGTAGGACGTCGGCGCGGGCTCTATAGGACGGTGGCGCGAGCTGTGCAAGGCGGCGACGCGGGCTATGCAGGGGCTGTGTAGGGCGGCGACGGGTCTCTGCAGGGTAGCGGCTGCGGGCTATGGCGCTACTGCTACTGGGATTCGTGGATGGAGATGGACAACAACACGCAACGTACACATGAATGTTCAATTTTAATAATGATTCTGCGCTTCTTGGTAGCGTACACCCTGAATTTGTTCAACGTGATTGGGCAACAATTGGATTTATTCTGGTGTGTATTTGTTGTGTAGATGGACAACAACTCATAAATTTTGATCACAGACTTTTTGTAAACCTCTAGATTTATAGCTTCTATTGACTGGATGCACTCATCGACACCATAGTCGTTGAAATTATAGTCACTGAATGGTAGTTAGAATATATCGTTAAAATATAGGAAAGATAATATAAATCTTTCAGATATAAACGTTTTACTGAAAAACGAGAACATTTGAATAATAATCTTTATACACGATCGTCTATAGAATATTTAGACGTTTCAACTCTTACATCGGCCCGTAAAGATGCCATAACGCGCCCCATGTCTCTGGACACGCACGGCTGACTGGATGGATCTGCACTGCGCACGAACGACACCGACGGTTGCTTACGTGTGAGAAACAAATGGTCATCAATATGCCGCGCTTGCACACGCACACACATCAACGTTAAGATCTACAGATCGAGAAGGAAAAAAGAATTGGGTACCCAATGTCTTGATGTTCTTTGCGCACGCGTATCGATACACAACAAATAAATGCAATAACGAGCGTCCATGCCCATCAGCTAGATAGGTCCGTGCGGTGGCCACGCCAGCTACTAATGCAAAATGTCAACAGTACAACGCCACACCCACACACACATGACACATGCATCTGTACGTGCGCCGAACCCAGCCGATCCATCTCCTGCTGTCATCTTCATTGCTCCCAACCACTGACTGCACCTCCTACGCACTGTACTGGGCCCACACGCGCACGTACGCGCAGCAGGCACTGCCGCAGCGATAGTAATTCCAGGACGGGTGCGGACAATACGGTACAGTTGGTGTTCTTTTCTGCAGACCTCAACAAAACTTACAGATCGATCGGCTGCACGAGCGGGTGGGACCCTGGTTTGGCGTTAATTTCGTGTGGCCCTCTTACCTGTTCCGTCTCTCTCTCTCTCTCCACTCCAGTCTCCACCCTCACCTTGCTGAGAGGGCTGTGGCTATATAGAGGGGTCCTCTCCCTCCAGTACATCAAAGCGAATCACTTGTCCATCCCTTGCCAACAGCCCCCAGTTGTGCATCTTATTTCTCCTCTCGAAACAGAGCATCTGAAAGGAGAAAACAGAAGGCAGAGCGATCAATTCACAGGAAGAGAAGAAGAAGGAGAAGAAAATGGTGTTCCTCTTGTTGTTGATTGGCGTTGCTGTTAGCGTGGTTCTGGTGAGCAGCCTGTTGCTGAGATGGAATGAGTTGAGGTACAGCGGGAAGCAGGGCTTACCCCCAGGTACAATGGGGTGGCCTCTATTCGGCGAGACCACCGAGTTCCTCAAGCAGGGTCCAAGCTTCATGAAGGCCAGGAGGCTTAGGTAAGCTTCGTTTAATTTTCTTTGCTTTGGGCCTGGTTGTCGCTCACGCGATGAATATACATTTTTCATGGAAGATGGATGGATGATCCTAGCATAAGCTCTGTTTCTCCCTCCTTTTGCCAAACCTCTGTTATCCCAAATTCCCAATCATGGATTGCAAGTTCGTTCATTCTTCTCCAAGGAAACCAAAAAACAAGGCTCGGATGAGCTTTTCTTTTTTCTTTTCTGGATAAAAACATCAGATCATGAGCAATGGAGGCTATAAAAAGCGGTAGTCTCATGGCGTCATCACGTTGAGGACACCGGATAGGAAGCCACCCTACAAAGCGTGATGGCAAGCCACAGTCTCCTAGTGGTCCCTATGATTCTGTTTCTCCACTGGCACAGGCATCTTCTTCCTCTCTTTTTCTCTCTCCTTCTTTTTTCTCCATTTTTCTTCCTTTCTTTCATGGAGCGGCTGCCTCTTCTTCAGGCCACTCTTACACACTGCCAAGAGCCTAGAAGGGCAGCGGGTTGGGGCGACCCCTTGGCCTTGGCCATGCCCTCAGTAGCTGTGTTCCCCAAATGCTCACACCCACCAACTGTTCCAGCTCTAAAGTACCATTATTATCACAATCAAAGGAGAAAAACCGGGCCGATTCTTCTATACGCCTCTCCCTTTCCTACAAACCAAAACAATACTCCCACAATAACATTTGCTTGCTACATTACTGCAGGTACGGGAGCTTGTTCCGGACCCACATCCTGGGTTGCCCCACAGTAGTGTGCATGGATCCGGAGCAGAACCGGCACATGCTGCAGAGCGAGAGCCGTGGCTTCGTGCCCGGCTACCCGCAGTCGATGCTGGATATCCTCGGCAGGAACAACATCGCCGCAGTGCACGGACCGCTCCATCGTGCCATGCGCGGCGCCATGCTCGGCCTCGTCCGCCCCGCCATGATCCAGGACTGCCTCCTCCCGAAGATCGACGCCTTCATGCGCTCCCACCTCCACGGCTGGGCCGGCACCGTCGTCGACATCCAGGACAAGACCAAGGAGGTCAGTCCACAGTCACGATTTTTCTTCTCTTCTTTCATGACCTGAACAAAATGCTTACTTTAGTACTAGTAGCCTATTTTTTTTTTGCGTCAAAGCACTAACATTGCTAAAAAGGTAATTTTGCGGGTCCCACAGTGGTAAACCATTGGTTCTCTTTTACTGCATTTGTTGACAACGGTTGCCAACTCCGCAACTAGTACAGTCGTTTCTTTTGACTTATTTTACTACTCCAGTGGCAGAAACAGAATGATGATGGTGCTCCCTTTAAACACAGAGATGAAAAGGAAGGAAGATCCTCCTCCTTTCTCCTCTCATACTCAAAGGGAAATCTTTAGTTTTCTAGAAGAGTTGTACTGCTGGATAACCAAAAAATTATGAACTCTTTCCGAAACACAAGAAAGGAGTAGACAGAGGGGAGAGCATCTGTCCACACATCCCAAAGTGAAGGCATCATCTTTACACATCTAAATGCACACACAGAAAAACTTTTTTGAAGGAAATTGCGGCTTTTGTGGTTGTTGCCGATCTCCTTGCATGGCAACGACATATTATAGAATCTTACTCATATCCGATTTTCTCTTCAGATGGCATTGCTGTCTGCACTGAGGCAAATTGCTGGTATCACTGCTGGCCCACTCTCTGATGCCCTCAAGACAGAGCTATACACCCTTGTACTTGGCACCATATCCTTGCCCATCAACCTTCCAGGAACCAGCTACTACCAAGGCTTCCAGGTACAACAACCACCACCAAACCTGCTATGTTTACCAACACGGATCACAGATGGACTTGTCCCTCCTAACAAATCACTGTTCTTTATTTATTTTCTCAGGCAAGGAAGAAGCTTGTATCCATGTTAGAGCAGTTGATCACAGAACGACGATCCTCTGATCATGCTCACGATGACATGCTGGATGTTCTCTTAAGCGGCAATCATGGGACCAGGGAAAAGCTTAGTGATGAGCAGATCATTGACTTGATCATCACCCTCATTTACTCTGGATATGAAACCATGTCGACGACTTCAATGATGGCGGTCAAGTACCTGTCGGATCATCCGCAAGCTCTCGAAGAACTCAGGGTACGCATACTTTGAAATCAATTTGAGTTCCACGACAAAAATCATGTGCTTCTAGAGTTTACTGATGATTTTTTCAATTCTTCAGAAAGAGCATATTGGTATTAGGAAGGTTAAATCACTAGACGAGGCTATAGACTACAAGGATTTTAAGTCCATGACGTTCACTCGAGCTGTAAGTACGGAGTAGAAGATTAAACACAAAAAATGGAGTAAGAGTAGGAATATAATATGAGTATGATCGTGGTGAACTCATCTATACTTGTACCGTGCAGGTCATTTTTGAGACGCTAAGATTAGCTACAGTTGTGAATGGGCTGCTGAGGAAAACTACTCATGATGTAGAAATGAATGGTGAGTTATACTCAAAATTACGCTACTACACTTGGCATGTTCGAGGTGGATATTAAGTTAATTCTCCTCGAAACAGGCTTTCGTCCAGCTATATTAATATAACAACCACATGAAAACAACTGATAGTCCACTGTTGGGGCAAACAACATAAGCAAGCTCAAAAAATAAACGAAAATATTAAGTTAGTTCTAACGCGATATTACTAATTTCTTCAGGGTATGTCATTCCGAAAGGTTGGAGAATTTATGTTTATACAAGAGAGATAAACTACGATCTATTCATGTATCCTGACCCGATTACCTTCAATCCATGGAGATGGCTGGTAAGTAAAAGAGCGAGAAATATTTACCACTAAAACACCAGTAATACTGCTACTACCATATACTTAGGGGAGGCAGTTCTAATCTTGTATGCTTTCCGGAAATAGGAGAAGAGCATGGAATCGCATCCACACTTCATGTTGTTTGGAGGAGGTGGCCGGATGTGCCCGGGCAAGGAAGTAGGAACAGCAGAAATTGCAACTTTCCTCCACTATTTCGTGACTCGGTACAGGTATGTCCTTCTTGATCCACACCCAAATTGCTACTTTGTTCGATCCAGATTAATATTCTTAAATTTGTCTAGATTTATATGTATCTTGTAACATTGTCAGATACATCTAAATCTATACAAATTTGAGAATATTATTTTAGAGCGGAGGGTAACAACATCTCCAGCACTATTTAGTATTTACGTAAAGATACTTGTGAACCTCGCAGATGGGAGGAAGAAGGCAAGAACACAATTTTGACATTCCCCCGGGTGGAAGCTGCCAACGGGCTACATATCCGAGTTCATGATTACTGATTTTGCAACATTTTTTGAAGTTTAGATAAGGCCCAAATGGAGATGAGAGTGCAGTTCTGGTGCTTCTGCCCTGACGAAAGGATTAGGTTAGCCATTCGGCGCTTGTAAGAAATTGGAAACATAGGTAGATACATAGGTTTACTAGGGGCAATTGACGTAGAAGGCCAGAGGATGCTTCCGTTTTCTTTTGGTTGGTCAGTTCTTAAAATGAAACAAACGTACTCTCTCCCTTTAGAATTAAATGACTTGGTTTATCTAGATTCACGTGTATCTTAAGATATAGATATATACAAATTTAAACAAATACTCTATTTTAGATACACGCATCGTCCTGTCCATTTTAGATTAGAGCATCTCCACCCGGGGAGACGTAAATGAACGTCCAATTATATCCGTTTGGCTTGGGTTATAGAAGATCTGGGGTCATAGTCTGGTCTGTTTGGCCGCCAACCACGGACAGCAGGATGAAAACGGACAAACCAGCCTAAAAGCAGCAGGATGAAAACGGACAAACCAGCCTAAAAGAAGAAGGTCCATATATGTCTGCATATGCGTGAGCCTATATCTGGATCACGGATAAATCGATCCATCCGTCCAAATTAATTCGGATGAGCCGCACCGCATGAACGTCGCGCACATTTGGATAGGGCCGGTGGAGATGCCTTAATGAACGGCAAGAGTACTCCCTCCGTCCCCGGTTTAAAGGACACAATTTGCAATTTTCTGGCCTTAGGTGTTATCTAATTGGTCCATTTAATAGTGTAGAGAAGAACATACATAAGGAAAAAAAGAATCAGCAAAGCGTTCACATTTGTTTACACATGGCATGCCAAGCATTTTATTGTTTTCACACAGAAATAATTACAGAGATTAAATGTTATTGTGTTTAAATATTTTGGAATTGCATGGTTTGCAAATTATATCTTTAAACCGGGACGGAGGGAGTAGTATCCTGTCAAAACAGAAATGTGCCGCCCGATGAAACGTTTGCTTCGCTTTTGCGTGCTCTCATCTTTTGGACCCGCGTGCAAAGTATAGAGCCACTTCGTGTTGGGAGCCTCACGTCCGCACGTGGTGTTCTTTTGTTCCGCAAACGGATAGGTTTTGTTTGGACGTAAAGCATCTTCAGCCGTAGACGTCCTTTTCGTTGCGCAAACGGGTAGGTTTTGTTTAGTGTAAGAGGGTCTTCAGGGCTAAGGCCTTTCGGTATCTTAACTCTATATTCTAAGCAATTTGTTTATATGACGCCATGGTTAATAAAAAGTAATGTTATATCTTAGTTAAGCTATATCTTCTACATGCAATCATAGATAAAAAAAACTTGGCTAGTCCAATCATACACATGCATGAGCATAAAATCATTAAATGCAACATTTTTAAGAAATCTCATCTAAGATACTCCATTGTAATAGTTGTTTTTTAAGTTTTAATATCTTCTATGAAACGTGCTAAGATACGAAAAGGCCTAATAGCATCTCCACCCGTTGGCCATTCTCATGCCGAAATCCGGACCTATTTTTAGTCAGGCGAAACTAGATTTCTGCCTGGGAACTTCGAGTTTCCCACTCGCGTTCCCAGGCTGTGTTCCCAGGCGAAGAGACAACGGTGAAATATTCGAATTTTTATCGTTCCCGCCGACGAGAGCTCGGCCAAAAGGTGTTCGACAGAAGTATGTCCAACAAGTCCGGCGATAAATTATTACAGAACCAGATAAAAAGGATCGGCCATCAGTCGTCGATGGGGATGGGCTCCTCCGGCATGATCGATGCGGCGGGGTCGGGCATCTCACCGGCGGACGCCGACTGGTTGGAGGAGGTGGAAGTAGAGCTCGGCGTAGCAGTGGCGTTCGACGCAGGGGCTGGAGTGATCTCGGCGTTGTTGATGCAGCCCGTCCTACGAACGCTACTACATCTACTCCTACGAGCTCCCCAAGTGGACCTATGACTCGCGCCCGAGCCAAACTCCTACAAGCCAAGGTTAACTCGCTCCTTTCCTTGTGTGATTTCGATACGCCCTTGAATGGCTTGTTACTTCATACGCATACACTGTGTATCATCAGGTATGAAGAGAAGGACCCATGGAATGGAGAAACCACAGCGGAAGCGACCAACCGCTTTCAGACTCCAGCGGTACTACCGGACCCTATGACAGGTACTACCGGTTCAAGCGGCACAACGGCCCAGCTTCGGAGGAACCCAACCAAGCCCAGACGCCGGTAATACTACGGTTGAACCCGTACTACCGCAGCGGTCCCTACCTCTCTACTACTTCTGGTGACTCCAACGGAAGCCCCAGGACCACTAGCGGTACTACCGGTCCCTGAGCGGTACTACCTGTTGCGACCGGTACTACCGGACGTCCATCCGGTACTCTGGGTCTTGGTGAACTGTTACATCGATTCGCCCACTGTACCCCTCTTTATATTTTCCCATTTCATTCCTAAACTACCCCTGTTTATGTGGCTGGCCTATAAATATCCCCCACCCCCTATTGTAAACCTTAGACTTGGATAATTGTAGTTGAAGACACCCCTTTGAGGATCTATCAACTATTTGTCTCATGCTCCTTGACAAGGAGCACCAAATTATCCACAACCCTCTTGGATTTTGCCTAGTGCGTTCAAGTTGTACAAGTCCTTGGGATCTCGGTGTCTCGTGCCCAAGTAGTCAAGATCTCATCAAGCCTCTCACCCCCATTGTTGGCCGTGGGAGAGTGTCTTGCCCAACGCCGATCCTAGGGACTGTGTTGGACCGGTTGCCACCGGCGTGAGCTATCGGCTTGTATCGTGTTTTCGCGTGTGTGTGTTCATCGAGTTCTTCGCGTGTGTGTTCGTGGATTTCATCCCCTTTCCCCTTCCACCGCTTTTCCCTCGATTCCCACGGAATTCGTGAAAGATCGGACCACCCCAAGGGGTCACCCCTAACATATTGGTATCAAGAGCAAGGTTGATCACGAATTTCCCCTCAATTTTTTCTCTATCCATCATAAAATCGAAAATCCCCCAAAAAGAGCCCCAAATCGCCTTTGGATCGATCTTTGGATTTGGTGAGTTTTTCGTGGTTTTGGACCATAGAACTATTGCTTTTGGAGTCGATCTACAACCTTTTTATGTTCCTAGCCCAGCCTTTTGGTCAGATTACCACGAATTTGAGGATGTTTTCAGGTTGATCGCGTGCAAGTTCTGCGCCAGGCGGTACTACCGGTCGTACGAGCGGTACTACCGCAAGTCACCAAGGTCGTCTTACGGGTACTCTAGCCCATAATGATAGTTTTTCTTTTCCTTTTTGACACCTCAATTTTGTTTGCTGACTATCCTCTTTAGCTTGTTCGTGTTTCGCGTGTTTGTCTCCATTCTAACAAAAGCTTCCGCAACAAAGTCACCACGCGCTCAACGACACCGCGACACTCGAACATCATCCACAACAACGGTTGCAAGTCGTCAACAATACCAAAGGTATAACTTGCGCCACTTTGACAGCCCCATATCTTCCTTTGTGTGTACCTATCCTATGAGAGCAACTCATTTTGTGTTTGTCTAAGCATTGTGCACTTGCCTTTGGAAAGTGAGAGTGTGAGGGCAAATACAAAAGTTAACATAGTAGTATAGAAAGGGAGAAAAAGAAAAAAATAGAAAGATATATAGTCTCCCAATATAAAGAGAGTATCAAGCTTGTAAGCAAAAAGAGAGAGGAAAAAACGCGCCAAGGCAAGTGCACAAATCCGTTGCTTATTATCTTTTGGCAGACGAGTTGTGGTCTCTCCTTGAGTTGGCACGATAACCTAGCGTAGTCTTCGTTAGGACCTTTTGTGCTCATTTTCATAGTCGTTCTAACCCCTTTAATCTCCACGTGTGCGTTCTCCCATGTTTTTGTAGATCGTATCCTTTGTGCTTTTTATCTTTGGTTCTTTACCACTTAGAATAATAACCTTTTGCTTGGATCGTTTTGTTTGGTTTTCCACAATCCTAACCTTCCACCAACAACTTTTGAGAGTGTAGCTTATTTGTGTGTGAGTTTCTTTGCGATTTCACTTTGCAAGCTATTAGCTCTCTTGTGTGGCAATTGGTTTGATACAATCTCCAAGGTGAGGTAAAAGGCTAACTCCCCGCGTTCTTCTTATCCATATACAATCTTTGTGGGATTTGCATCGTGGACAGGAATGGTGAGTCATCCCAACCACCACCACCTCCATAGGACGACACACAATACATGACAAGATGGGATCATTGGAAGGTCCGAGGAGAATCCAACTACCGTTGTGAAGCCCTTGAGCGGCACCAAGACGAACAATTTAGCGAAGCCCGAGTGGAATTCAAGAACATCGACAACCGCTTCGAACAAGTCCGAGGACAAATGCATGCCATGCAACACAACCTCGGCCATCAAAATGAAGCTCTTGGTCGCGCCCTCGCCGCAACGGATGAGAAGCTTAAACGCCTCATTGATGGGCTAGCAAGGCCACGATGGCGCAATTCAAGCTCATCACGGCACTCCTCAAGTGAATAAAGCGCCCCTCGCCGTCACGCTTCAAGGCACCAAGATGGACCCGTCCTTCACTCCATGAGCTCTTCTCAAGCGGTACCGTCTCCGCAACACGCCGCGACGTCAAGCTATGATGTTGACCTCTCCGCAAGACCTCCAAGACGTGAAGTGAACCGTCCTCAACCAAGGGCACTCGTGATTCAACAAGAGCAACCTCACGTGGAGCACCAAGCCCATCGCCAACGACATGTCCCTTCAACAACAAGTGAAGCATCCGAAGTGGACGAACAAGATCGCCGTCGGCGTGAAGCACTCGAAGATCCACCACGGCGTCATCATCGACATGAACGTCAACGTCGACAACATGATCATCATGACGAGCCTCCTCCACATGAAGAAGAAAGGGAGCAGCCCATTGCGCATGCGTTTCGTCGTCCTCCTCGCCACATGGCGCGAGACAATGCTCATCGGCATCAACCACGACAAGACCAAGAGCAAGCTCCCCAAGCTCGTCGTGAGGACCAACAACCTCCTCCTCGTCCTCAACCACGCCAACAACACGAGCAAGCTCCCCAAAATCGTCGTCAAAATCAAGTTCCACCACCAAACGCGGCACCTCAACAACCGCAAGGGCAACGCAACCATCACCAAGCAAGACATGAGAGCTCGGATGATGAAGATGGACGCCAAAATCATGGCAACCGCTGCCGCCGGAACCGCAATGAAGAAGAAACGTTCGGCAAGCTCAAATTCACCATGCCCAAGTTCACCGGTTCCAATGAACCCGAAGAATATCTCTCGTGGGAACTCAAGGTTGACAAGAACTTCCGCATGCACAACTATAGCAATGAGAAGATGATGGCCATGGCCTCCCTCGAGTTTCATGAGTATGCCAACCTTTGGTGGGAACAAGTCCAACTCGCTTGTGAAGCAAAAGAGGAGCCTCCGATCTCAACTTGGGAAGATATGAAGGCTCATATGAGATCCCGCTTTGTTCCTTCGCACTACACGCGTGACCTTTTCAACAAGCTTCAAACGCTTAGTCAAGGGACAAAGACCGTGGAAGAGTACTTCAAGCAAATGGAGCTCAACATGATCCGTGCCAACATTGAAGAGCGTGATGAACAAACAATGGCACGTTTCCTCAATGGCTTGAACCATCCAATCAAGCGCATCACCGAGTTCCAAAAGTACAACAACATGGTTAAGCTTGTACACATAGCATCAAAAGACAAACGTCAAGTGCAAGAGGACATCAAGTATAACAAGCCAAAGACGTACTTCACCTACAAGCAAGCACCAACCACTACTCCAACAACACCAAGTGGAAGCTCATCAAGTACCACCAAGCTTCCCTTCAAGCCAACACTTCCTCAAGGAAAACCGACCCCAAGTGGCAAATACACAAAGGATGATCAACCATTCAATGGTGAATGCTACAAGTGTGGAGGCAAAGGACACAAGTCGGCCGCATGTGGAAACAAGAAAGTTTTGTTCATCCACGACAATGGCGATGAAGAATACTTGAGCGAAGATGAGTTTGATGCAAGGGTCAAGGAAGCATTGGCTAGGCAACATTTGGAAGATGACCAAGACCTACTTGTGTGTGAGCATGACGCAAGTCCATCGCTTGTGGTCACAAGGGTCTTAACTACTCAAGTCAATGAGACTGAAAACCAAAGATCAAACATCTTCCAAACTCAAGCCGGTATCAATGGGAAGTCCATCAAAGTTGTCATCGATGGAGGGAGTTGCCACAATCTTGCAAGCACGGAATTGTGTGAAAATCTCAACCTCACCCTCCATCCGCACAAGCATCCCTACCATATACAATGGCTAAGTGACCAAGGGTCCGTCAAGATCAAGCACACCGTCTCGGTAATGTTCTCAATTGGACCATACAAAGACACGGTGGAATGTGATGTGGTCCCCATGACGGTTTGACATATGTTGCTAGGAAGGCCGTGGCAATATGACAAGCGTGCTTTGCATGATGGTCACACAAACACTTATACCTTCAAATGGCTTGAAAAGACTTGTGTTTTGCAACCAATGACTCCTAGCCAAATAATTGCGGACAATGCAAAGGCTTTAGCGAGGGCGCAAAGCACAAAACCACATTGTGAGAAGAGTGGTGAGCGAGAGAACCACACTATAGTGAGTGAGGGCCACAAACCAAACTCAAGTGGAAAACCAAGAGTGTTCTTCTTGCCACCAAAAGTGAGATGAGAGAAGTGCGGAACAACCCATCCATCTTGCACTATGTCCTTGTATGCAAGGGACTAGCGTAAGGAACTAATGACTTGACAAACGTTCCTCCTTCTTTGATGGCTATTTTGCAGGAATTCCAAGATGTTTACCCCGAAGAGCTTCCTCATGGACTACCCCCTCTTCGCGGAATCGAGCACCGCATCGACCTCATACCCGGCGCTCCACTCCCAAACCGCGCCGCGTATCGCACGAACCCGGAAGAGTCGAAGGAGATAGAACGACAAATCAACCAACTCGTCTCCAAAGGTTTGATCCAAGTAAGCACTAGCCCAGCACGGTACCCGTGATTCTAGTTCCAAAAGCGGATGATACGTTGCGGTTATGCATGGACTGCCATCCAATCAATGCTATCACCGTGCGTTATCGACATCCTATACCGCGTCTTGATGACATGCTTGATGAGTTATGTGGAGCCACTATATTTTCGAAAATTGATCTTCGTAGTGGTTACCATCATATTCGCATGGCCGAAGGTGATGAGTGGAAAACCGCCTTCAAGACCAAGCTTGGTCTCTATGAATGGTTGGTTATGCCCTTTGGCTTATCAAATGCCCCATCTACCTTCATGCGCCTCATGAACCATATTTTGAGATCTCTCATTGGGAAGAGTGTCGTTGTTTACTTTGATGACATCCTTGTCTATAGCAAGTCACTAGAGGAGCATGTTACTCATGTTAAGGAGGTCCTTCAAATCCTTCGTCATGAAAAGCTTTATGCTAATATCCCAAAGTGCACTTTTGCAAAAGACAAATTAATTTTCCTTGGTTTTGTTGTGTCTTCTAATGGCATTGAAGTTGATGCTTCTAAAGTTAAGGACATAAGAGATTGGCCCGTACCTACCAATGTTAGTGAACTCCGCAGTTTTCATGGGTCGGCCGGCTTCTACCGTCGCTTTGTGAAAGACTTTTCTACCATTGCTTGCCCTCTCAACGAGTTGACCAAGAAAAATGTCACTTTTGTTTGGGGCAACAAAACGCATTTGATGAGCTCAAAAAGAGGCTCACCGAAGAACCACTCCTCGCTTTACCGGATTTCACAAAAACTTTTGAGATCGAATGTGACGCTAGTGGTATTGGCATTGGAGGCGTCCTTATGCAAAATGGGCGTCCTATCGCATACCATAGTGAGAAACTTGACGGCGCACGCCTTAACTATCCAATTTATGACAAAGAGCTTTTTGCCTTGGTTCGTGTCCTTCAAGTGTGGCAACACTACCTTTGGCCCAAAGAATATATCATCCATTTCGACCATGAGTCGTTGAAACATATTAAGGGCCAATCCAATTTGAGTAAAAGACACGCCAAATGGGTTGAGTTCATGGAATCCTTTCCTTACATTGTCAAGTACAAGAAGGGTAAAGAAAATGTAGCAGCGGACGCCTTGTCTCGCAAAAACACAAACCTTCTTACGCGACTTGAAGTAAATGTCTTGGGTCTTGATGACATCAAATCTTTGTACGCGTCCGACCCATTCTTTGGATCAATTTTTGCAAAGTGTTCAATAGACAAAGGGGTTGATGATTTCTATTTGCATAAGGGTTTTCTTTACAAACAAAACAAGCTTTGCATTCCGAAGTCGTCTCTCCAAATTTTGCTTCTTCAAGAGTCCCATGGTGGAGGACTTATGGGTCACTTTGGCCGTGACAAGACATATGACATGCTCTCCACTCACTACTATTGGCCCAAGATGAAGCGCGACGTGGAGCGCCACGTCCAACGATGCACTACTTGTGTCCAAGCTAAGTCCAAGTCTAACCCCTTTGGTATTTATATGCCATTGCCTATTCCTCATGCACCTTGGTCGGACATTAGCATGGACTTTGTGTTAGGATTGCCTAGATCTAAACATGGACATGATTCTATATTTGTGGTAGTGGATCGCTTTTCCAAAATGGCACACTTCATTCCGTGCCATAAGACCGATGATGCTTCACATGTAGCAAATTTGTTTTCCAGGGAAATAATTCGGCTACACGGTGTACCAAGAACAATCGTCTCTGACCGCGACGTCAAATTCATGAGCTACTTTTGGAAGACACTCATGGCCAAGATCGGCATCAAGCTCCTATTCTCGTCCGCCTCGCATCCCCAAACCGATGGACAAACCGAGGTCGTTAATCGAAGCCTTGCCACACTTCTACGTGTGTTGATAAAGAAGAATCTTAAAGATTGGGAGGAATGCATACCACACGCCGAGTTCGCCTACAATCGCGCAAAGCACTCCACCACCATGATGAGCCCGTTCATGATCGTCTATGGATTCGAGCCTCTCACCGCGCTCGACATATTACCTCTTCCTCTACACGAACGCACCAACATGGACGTTGACAAGCGTGCCCAAGCAATGAAACAGCTACATGAAGACACAAGAGCTACGATCGAGCAACAAGTCCTTCGCCAAGCATCAAGGCTAAACAAGAACAAGAAAGAGATGATCTTCGAAGAAGGCGACCTTGTGTGGATACACTTGAGTAAAGACCGCTTCCCCAAGGATCGCGACTCCAAACTCAAGCCAAGAGGTGATGGACCGTTCAAAGTACTCAAGAGGATCAACAACAACGCCTACATCATTGATATCCCAACGTCGAAGTACCTTGTGAGCCAAACGTTCAATGTTAAGGACCTTTCACCCTTCCATGGAGATGATGATGTTGAAAAGGTTGAAGAGTCGAGGACGACTCTTTCCCAAGGGGGGGAGCTGATGCAGCCCGTCCTACGACACTACTACATCTACTCCTACGAGCTCCCCATGTGGACCCATGACTCGCGCCCGAGCCAAACTCCTACAAGCCAAGGTTAACTCGCTCCTTTCCTTGTGTGATTTCGATACGCCCCTGGATGGCTTGCTACTTCATACGCATACACTGTGCATCATTAGGTACGAAGAGAAGGACCCATGGAACGGAAAAACCACAGCGGAAGCGACCAACCGCTTTCAGACTCCAGCGGTACTACCGGACCCTGGCGGTACTACGGTTCAAAAGCGGCCTGGCCCACTCGGACGCTCAGAGGAACCCAACCAAGCCCAGACGCCAAGTACTACGGTTCGGGGCAGTACTACGATCGGCCAGTCTAGCCCTCTACTACCGCTTCGCTGACGACTCCAGCAAGCCCAGGACCGCCAGGTACTACTACGTCCTGGCGGTACTACCGGTCGCCCATCTGGTACTACCGGTCTTGACTGAACCTGTTCGCGTCAGTTCGGCCTAGGGCCCTGTACCCCTCTTTATATTTTCCCATTTCGTTCATAAACTACCCCTGTTTATGTGGCTGGCCTATAAATAGCCCCCACCCCCTATTGTAAACCTTAGACTTGGATAATTGTAGTTGAAGACACCCCTTTGAGGATCTATCAACTATTTTTCTCATGCTCCTTGACAAGGAGCACCAAATTATCCACAACCCTCTTGGATTTTGCCTAGTGCGTTCAAGTTGTACAAGTCCTTGGGATCTCGGTGTCTCGTGCCCAAGTAGTCAAGATCTCATCAAGCCTCTTACCCCCGTTGTTGGCCGTGGGAGAGTGTCTTGCCCAACGCCGATCCTAGGGATTGTGTTGGACCGGTTGCCACCGGCTTGAGCTATCGGCTTGTATCGTGTTTTCGCGTGTGTGTGTTCATCGAGTTCTTCGCATGTGTGTTCGTGGATTTCATCCCCTTTCCCCTTCCACCGCTTTTCCCTTGATTCCCACGGAATTCGTGAAAGATCGGACCACCCCAAGGGGTCACCCCTAACAGTTGTCCTCCTGGAGGATGGCATTGCGGCGTGCCATGTACCAGGCCTTGATCGGCGAACTCATCGCCGATGTGTCCTCGCCGTCCATCAGGAACTAGAGATCTGTGTTCCTCTTCTTGGCGGCGTAGTTGTCCTTGAGTAGGTCAATCTTTCGGCCTTGGTTCTGGAGCAGCTATGCCCACCTCTCGTTGAACTTCTCCACCCTCTTATCGGCGTGTGCCTTCGTGTCGGTGATGCACTTCTCGATAGAAGCCTGTAGGCGCTCGGCGGGAGATCCTGCGGCTTTGAGCATCTTGGCCTTCTTCTGGCAGATCTCCGGCCTTCCTTTGCCGGCAGCAGGGGCAGGAGCCTCCGGGTTGTACACACTGTCCTTGGTCTTGGCGAGGCTCAGGCGAGTGTCCCTCTATTTCTCGCAGTGCTTGATCTTAGTGGACACATGGTGATGAGGATATCCCTATAAATACACCTACCCCAATTACTACTGATGATGTTCCAGCTGCTGTAAAGAAAGATCAATCCAATGAGATAAGGATTGTACCAATTACAAGAGCTTGTGCTAAGCTACTAGAACAACAGGTGAACTTGTTCCTTAATGAACCTGATGTTTTACTTAATGAGAATTTTATACTGCCTAAGTCTTTGCATTATTGTATGATCAGGTACATGGAAGGAGGAGGCATATCACGGAGCGAGAAGCTAAAGCAAATGGAGCATGGAATTTTGATCAATGAAGCATGCGCGAGGAAGGAGAAGGAGGACACGCAAGGAGCTACAAAGGAGGAGATCAACACATGGCAGGATCTCTGCCGCGACAGAGAAACTGCGCATTTTCCTGCCATGGCACAGAAACAGGCACAAACTCTGCCGGGACAGAGCATGCCTGTGCGCCTTAGGCCGAACCCATTTGGTCGGTTTGTATCTAAATTGAGTTATATGAGTTGAGAACTCTTAGGTTGGCCGCCGCCCCTTAGTCCTTAAGTAGATGGGGCGCCACTTCAATCTAGGGCGCCACTTCAATCTAGTTATACCACGTTAAAATATTTTAGAGTTGTTTCTATCTAGAACCTCTGGATTTACTTGTGTTCGATTTTACCAACTACAATTGAGTGTGATCTATTGTTCCACTGGGAATTAGCAGATTGCAAACTACCGTTCGTGGTCGATGGCTGCGTGCACAAGAGCGTGGTGTTGTGAATATCTCACAGGGTTCGAGAGCTGTTGCATTGGCATTAGGGTTCGAGCGGGAGAGTTCATAGCTACAGGCTAGTTATCATTCACCCACCATCATTGATGGAGGGGTTAACCTCTTGGGTGCCCGATCTTCACGGATCTCGTGGTCAAATCGATGGGAAAGCCAGGGGCAAGGGAGAAAAAGGCGAGCGAACACACCTCGCGAAGAACACGATGAACACACGCAAAACTCACACGATACAAGGCCGATTGCTCCCGAACGGCGGCCACCAGTCCGATAGAATCCTCGCAAGGAAAGATCGGTCAACGTGCTCCCTCAAATCCACATTGGAGAGGGAAGAATACCTTGGGGAGGGTCTTGACAAGTTGGATACGAGACAATGAACTCCAAGGCCTTGTTCAGCGATGGATGCATGATGCAAAGTCCAATCGAGGTTGGTGACGATAGTCGGTCCCCTTGGGTAAGGGGATGAGGCAAAACTAGAGATTCCACACAAGGGGGTTATCTTTAGTATATCATCTATGCCTAAGGGATACATGAAGGGGTGGGGGATCTATTTATAGGCCAGCCACATAAACATGGGTAGTTTAGGGATAAAACTAGGGTTTGGACGAGCTAGAGTGGTACATGGGCCGAAGGCCTAGCTGGCGGCGCGCAGGCCCATCGTGTAGGCCAGAGACTTTGGTGTAGGGTCCGGAGACTCCGGTGTAGGCCGGAGACTCCGGTGTCGTCTCCGGAGTGGCGTCTTGGACCGTCTCGGTGATTCTGGGGTCGGTCCAGAGACTCCGGTGCGCAGGACCGAAGACTCCGGTGTAGCAGGACCGGAGACTCGGTGGTTCACCAGGCTTCTTCCGCCTCCTCTTCCAAGCAGGTCTTGTCGGGCTTGATGTTCCGGGCTTCCTCCCTTGTCTCCGTACTTGTCGGTGTGAACCTATCATGCATATGTGATGGAGTATGAAGTAGCATACCATTCAATAGGGTAGGAAGTGGGCTCGCATAGAGGAATGGATTCACCTTTTGAGTCCATGACGACTTGGCGTAAGTTGGAGACCATGATGTGGTAACGACCGTAGGTCGGGCTGCATCATCTCCCCTTCAAAGAGTCGCCCGACTCTCCATGTTCATAACGAAGTAGAAGAGGTCGAAGGACATCCTTGATCCTGGGGTTCACCATATAGTCATCCTCGGGAAGATTGACTTGACAACACTTCAATGTTCCTTCACCCTCCATGAAGCCTACAAAGCTCACGACAAAAGCGAAGCAACACTCAAAGCGTAGCCAATTCATGAACATTATAGCATGAGTCCTCAAGTAGAAGGAAGTCACCTTAGCTTGTAGAGATAGCTCGATGAAGTGTAGCCATAGGTAACTCTCTTCGGTTCTTATTGTCAACATATAGTCCATAGAGGTTGACGTGTATGCATTTGTGCCTTCACACAACAAAGACCAAGCAAAATATTTTCATGCGTGATAGAGGAGCATGTCAAATGTGGCATGTCCATTCTTGTTCACAACACTATTAGCACAATACAAGGATAGCAAATGGAATGCATATGCAAGGTCAAAGTGCATGGAAATCGTTTGAACATCATCCAAATGTGGAAACTCAAAAACTCCATATAACGTAGTAGTGGGGCACTCAAAGCATTGGATCCAAATTTCAAACAACATCTTTGATGCAAGAATAGGAGAATTTGGCAAAAACACACAAGGAAGAATGATAGGGCAAAGGTGTCCGATCTTTCGATGAGATGGCGATAATCGATTTGGTGGAGTTCGGGCTTGACAATCCGACTACACGTGCGAGCACGAGCGCCAATGCAATCGCTAGGCCAATCTCCTGGAGGTTACCGATCCTGCGTGAACACGATCGGCTGACCGGTGAGGGTCTTAATTCCTACGAAATCGAGAACAAGTAAGAACCAATATTGCAATCAAGATATTGCGGATTAAGAGGAAAGCTTTATTGAAAGAGGTGGGATCTGAATAGGTGCAGTACAAGAGGCCTCTGCGCCGAGCCTTGGCGAAGTTGCGACTATGGCTAACAATGTCTAAACAAAATCCGAGTCTAGAGGTTCGGCTATGGGCGTATTTAAGGCGAAAAGGTGGGGTTTCGCCAACCATGGAAGTGGTGGCGAATCCAACCTAAAAGTCCTTTTCCTCAAATACGGACTCTAAAAAGTGGAATTAAAATCCTGCGAAAATTACATGGGCCTGGCCCAAAATAAAGTGTCATGACACCATATGATGCTATGGACGAATTTGTAAAGTATTGATCTTGAATATTTCGTCCAAGCCTTCTTTCTTCATTATGGTGGCCTCAAAGTTACGAAATCTTCATCCGTGGCCTTCTCTTGGATCATCACATGCTTCTTGCCATCTCCATGCATGGCCATGCTCCAATGCTTGTCCCTCTCATCCATGCTTGGTCCATCATTCCTAAGAGTAAGAAATGTATCCGATTTAGGCGCATCATATTCTCATGTATGTAAGGAATAGTTCCAAGAAGCAGTACTGATAGTTAAGTTGTTTGTACGAGATCTTGTGATGGGTCCTTGTGTGTGTTCTTTGTGGGTACAGCGGTTGTATCAATAGTAGGGATGTCCACATCATGCTCCCCTTCTTGAATTGAAGTCGTCCTCGACGCAATCTCATCTTCCTCACCAAAGTAAGGCTTCAAATCGCAATGTTAAATGTAGGACTAACCGTACCAAAGTCTGCGAGCAACTCAAGTTTATATGCATTATCATTGATTCTCTAACACCTTAAAGGGACCAGCAGACGTGGCATTAACTTAGACTTGCGTAAATCAGGAAAAGCGATCTTTACGCAAATGTAACCAAACAAGATCGCCAACATCAAACACAACATGCTTTCTCCCTTTATCCCACAAGTTTATACTTAGCATTCATGTGTTCAATGTTATCTTTAGTAGTCCTATGCAAGTTTAATATCATTTCGGTAGCGTTGTGTAGCATCAAATTATGTTGCACGAAGAAGGTAAAGCAATAAATCAATAGGTGCCGAGGAACAAAACCATACACAATCTCAAATGGGCACATCTTGGTGGTAGAATGCAATGAACGATTATAAGCAAATTCTATATGAGGTAAACACTCTTCCCACAATTTTAAGTTCTTCTTTAAAACAGCCCGTAACATAGTAGACAAAGTTCTATTTACTACTTGGTTTGACCATCGGTTTGGGGATGACATGTAGTACTAAAGAGCAATTTAGTCCCCAACTTAGCCCATAAACATCTCCAAAAGTGGCTAAGAAATTTAGTATCACGATCGGAGACAATAGTATTTGGCACACCATGCAAGCGAACAATTTCACGAAAGAACAAATCAGCAATATCATGACATCATCGTTTATGACAAGGAATAAAGTGTGCCATCTTAGAAAACGATCCACAACAACAAAAATACTATCCCTCATACGTGTTCGTGGCAATCCCAAAACAAAGTCCATAGAAATATCCTCCCAAGGAACACTAGGAACAGGAAGAGGCATATATAAACCATGTGGATTAAAGCGAGACTTAGCTTTTTGACAAGTAGTGCGGCGTGCCACAAATCTCTCAACATCTCGGCGCATTGGCCAAAAGAAGTGTGCCAAGAACATCCTCCGTCTTCTTGACACCAAAGTGTCCCATCAATCCTCCTCCATGCGCCTCCTGTAACAACAAAAGGCGACAGAGCTATCTGGAATGCATAGTTTGTTAGCACGGAACACAAATCCATCATTAAAGGCGAACTTGTTCCAAGTTCTACCATCTCTACAATTCGCAACACATCTTTAAATTGACATCATGCACATATTGTTCCTTAATAGTTTCCAATCCAAATATTTTGAAGTCAAGTTGAGATAACAAAGCATAACAGCGTGACAAAGCATCGACAATAATATTATCTTTACCCTTTTTATGTTTGATAACATAAGGAAAAGACTCAATAAATTCAACCCACTTTGCATGACGATTCAACTTAGCTTGACTACGAATATGCTTCAAAGATTCATGATCGAATGAATAACAAATTCCTTAGGCCATAGATAATGTTGCCAAGTTTCTAATGTCGAACCAAGCATATAATTCTTTATCATAAGTAGAATAGTTCGACTAGCCCCACTCAATTTCTCACTAAAATATGCAACAGGTTTTCCCTCTTGTAATAACACCCTCCCAAACCAATTCCACTAGCATCACATTCAAGCTCAAAAGTCTTAGTAAAATCGGGAAGTTGGAGTAAGGGAGCATGTGTTAGCTTATCTTTCAATATAACGAAGGCACATTGTTGTGCATCGCCCCAAACAAAGGGCACATCCTTCTTGGTAAGCTCATTCGGTAGCGGCAATTGATCAAAGTCTTTGACAAAGCGCCTATAAAAACCCGAGGCCAAGAAAACTCCTCACTTGTGTGACCGTCTTGGGCTGCCAATTCTCAATAGCTTCAATTTTGGTTGGATCCACTTCAATACCTGTGATGTAACAACATAGCCAAGAAACGCAACTCGATTGGTGCAAAGGTGCACTTCTCAAGGTTACCAAACAAGCGTGCATCACGTAAAGCATTGAAAACAACCGTAAATGGTCCAAATGTTCCTCTAAAGATTTGCTATAAATCGAATATCATCAAAGTAGACTACCACAAACGTCCAATGAAAGCACGTAAAACTTCGTTCATTAATCTCATGAAAGTGCTAGGTGCATTAGTTAAACCAAGCGGCATTACTAACCACTCATATAAACCGAACTTAGTTTTAAATGCTGTTTTCCATTCATCTCCTAATTTCATACGAATCTGGTGGTAACCACTCATAAATCAACTTTAGAAAACATGGTAGAGCCACTCAATTCATCAAGCATGTCATCTAAGCGTGGAATAGGATGACGATATCGAATAGTAATATTATTGATAGCTCTACAATCGGTACACATGCGAAGAACCATCTTTCTTAGGTACCAAAATAATAGGAACGCACAAGGGCTAAGGGACTCACGAATATGATCTCTGTCGAGTAGTTCACAATTTGGCGTTGTATCTCCTTTGTCTCCTCTGGATTGGTTCTATATGGGTAGCGGTTGGGCAACGTGGCACCAGGAATTAGATCAATTTGATGCTCAATTCCTCTAATAGGAGGTAGTCTGGTGGCAACTCAGCGGAAAAGACGTCCTCATATTCTGCAAAAGGTTAGCAACAGTGGTGGCAAAAGGAGGCATATCCTCAAATGAAAACAAAACCTCTTTGCAGACAATTGCATAACATTGAGTATTGTTTACATCTAGTTCAGAATATCAATTTTATTTGCAAGCATACATGGACTCTTCAAGCAATTCGTAGCATGTGTAGAATCAGATTTAGTGTTCTTTGGTGGTATAAAATCTGCAACAATCGATTCTCACTTTTATTTTCTCCTCGGTTTAGCTCTACTAGCTCTAGCAAGATCATCTTTTAAAATCTGTTGGAGTCATAGGTTTTAGACCAATTTTCTTTCCATCATGCATAAGAGAATAGTGATTAGTTTTGCCATTATGAACAGATTCTCTATCAAATTGCCAAGGTCTACCAAGTAACAAAGAACAAGCTTGCATAGGTACAACATCACAATCAACAAAATCAGAATATGTACCAATAGTAAAATGCCTGCAGCGTCGTTCTTGTTACCTTGATCTTGAGAACTCTCAAACCATTGGATGTAGTATGAATGTGGGCGTTGTCTTGTTGGGCGCAAGCTTCTCTACCATGTCAACAAGGCGATTATTACAACTCCCTCCATCAATGATGATCCGTATAGCTCTTTCCTTGACAACACCACGTGTTTGGAACAGGTTGTGGCGTTGATCTTGCTCAGTTGCTCAATTGCACACTCAACACACGTTGTGTAATTAAACTCTTGTATTGATCGGACTTGACTCCCATTACCTCTGCTCGTCATCATCATCGAATTGTCTCCATCTCGGCGAAATAAGGGCTAGTGTATCTTCATCGAAGTCACTTTCGGAATCGTATTCACCATCTTCTCGCACCATCATCACACGTTGTGTTGTGCATTGTCTCTCAATATGACCAAAACCCGGCACTTGCGGCATTGTATATCCTTAGTCTTACCCGTGGAAGCCATAGAAGATGCACTACGAGGAGCATTGGATGATGGTGGAGGAGCAAATGGAAATCTTGTGGTGGCCTTGGATGTGGTAGTAGGAGGCGAATCACGAGGAGGCGCTGATTGTCGGGATGTCCAAGTGGATGTGCGACTGCAGAATTATTAGTCCTCCTCCATGGTGTTTGGCGATCACGCACTTCACGTTCACTTTGCAAGCAAGATGAAACAAGCAGTGATAGAATTATATTCCTTATAATCTAATATGTCTTGAATGTCCTTGTTTAATCCACCAAAAGCGTGCAAGCATTTGTTCATTAGATTCTACAAGACCACACCTAACCATCCCGTTTGCAATTCGATAATACTCTTCTCTGAATTTTTCCCTTGCTCTAAGCGTGTCGATTCTTTAGTAAATCACGTTGATAAGTGGGTGGTACAAAGCGAACACGCATAGCAGTTTTAAAGCATCCAAGTACTAGGAATAGTAGTAGGATTTAGCGACAATACTCGGACCACCAAAGGGAAGCAAATTTAGTAAATTCACATGTAGCCACTAACACATATTCTCAGGATATTTTAAGCATGCAAAACGTTGTTCTACTTCCATCTCCCATGTAAGATATGCATCGGGATTATATTTACCCTCAAAAGATGGAATATTTAATTTAAGCTTTGCAACATGATCATCATCATTACGTACCGGTGGGCGAGCGTTGCGGTAGTAATGTCGGGGACGACCAGCAGGTACCTGTGGAGGTTGTTCAACCTCCTCGTCAAACAGATCGTCGTCGTCGGGGGCGTAGTAATGCCGTCGTCATCCCCAATGTCGCAATGACATGGAAGTCGAGAGCGTCGATCGCTGGCCGGGAGCCGGCAAAGTACTGACGATCCGAGCCGCGTGATCGAATGCGTCGTGCACCATGTGGGTGCGGTGCGGGTCGACAATCGGTTGAAGCTCCTTGAACCGAGCGTCAAGCTTGGCGTTGAAGGATTTCTCGAGTCCATCGATCTTGTCCAGCGTTGGTGAGCTTGGTGTCAAACTCCCTAGGCGTGTCCACGTCTTATTGTGACGGCCGAGGCGCGGAGAAGTGGGCATGTAGTTCTTCGTTAAATCATGGTGGCGGGGTTCCCGAAGTATGTCATGGTGAGTCCTTAAAAGCACGGTATATACTACGGAATATGGTGGAAGTCACGTAATCCGTCAAGCAATATCTGAAGCTCTTACAAGTTCTTACCAAACAGCGGGAAAAGGCGATGTGCAACCACGAGGATCGGTGGGTCCAGAGATTGAACCAAGCGATTACGAGTCGAAACACCGCATGCGTGGAGAGTATCGTGGAGCTCTGGGAAGGCTTAGCAAAGGGGTCAGCAATTATCAAAAGCAATGCAAAAGTTGAAAGAATGCTCAACGATGCTTGTCTTGGTCCTAGGCTAGACCGTACTAGAGACGCGAGCCTAGATCACCAACGATGTCACGACGCGACACAACAAGCACTGTATGATGAGATAGCACCCTGGAAAGCGATCCGAGATGCAGAAAATCACTATGATGGCGAGTGTCTAGAAGCGATCTCTGAGGTCTAAAAAGGTTAGCCCCAAAATTTTTTGAAATTTTTATTTTGCTCGGAAAGCGCCAAGCGCCAAAAAATATCGCTATAACGGCCGATGGAGAAAAGTGATCCCGAAATTGAAAAAGTATAGCCGAAAAATTTTTGGGCGGTTCCAGACTCTTTTTTTTTTTGCTCTCATGGACTTCTGGCCCGGACTCTTAGCTCGACACGGACTTGAGCTGAACACGGAAATAACAAAGAAGGAAAGTCAAAAGAAATAACGAGGAACAGTAACTCTACTCGGACTCGTACCAGTGAGCGATCGGATCTGTGTCGCGGTAGGAAGGCGGTGGCGGAGTATTAGGGTTTATGGTGGCGGGGTATATGGCGGAATATGGTGGCGGTATATGGCGGCGGTGAGTGTGGCGGTGACTAGTATGATCGAACTCGAAACTCTAAGGGGCGAGACACTAAGACCGACAACTCGACGCGACGATGTAGACACAAATTCAACAATGCAAAAAGCGAAAAGATAATGCGGCGTAGATTGGTTATGGGATGGATCTAAACTCTAAGCGTGTTTTGGCTTTTTAAGTGGGTTATAGGTAAAAACAGATCTAATCTCTGAAAAGAAAATCTCACCGAGCAACGAAATCGATACCACTTGATAGGGCAAAGGTGTCCGATCTTTCGATGAGATGGCGATAATCGATTTGGTGGAGTTCGGGCTTGACGATCAGACTACACGTGCGAAACCTGGCGCCAATGCAATCGCTAGGCCAATCTCACGGAGGTTACCGATCCTGCGTGAACACGATCGGCTGACCGGTGAGGGTCTTAATTCCTACGAAATCGAGAACAAGTAAGAACCAATATTGCAATCAAGATATTGCGGATTAAGAGGAAAGCTTTATTGAAAGAGGTGGGATCACGAATAGGTGCAGTACAAGAGGCCTCTGCGGCGCCGAGCCTTGGCGAAGTTGCGACTATGGCTAACTTAATGTCTAAACAAAATCCGAGTCTAGAGGTTCGGCTATGGGGTATTTAAGAAGCGAAAAGGTGGGGTTTCGCCAACCATGGAAGTGGTGGCGAATCAACCCTAAAGTCCTTTTCCCTCAAATACGGACTCTAAAAAGTGGCGAATTAAAATCCTGCGAAAATTACATGGGCTGGCCCAAAATAAAGGTGTCATGACACCATATGATGCTATGGACGAATTTGTAAAGTATTGATCTTGAATATTTCGTCCAAGCCTTCTTTCTTCATTATGGTGGCCTCAAAGTTCAAATCTTCATCGTGGCCTTCTCTTGGATCATCACATGCTTCTGCCATCTCCATGCATGGCCATGCTCCAATGCTTGTCCCTCTCATCCATGCTTGGTCCATCATTCCTAAGAGTAAGAAATGTATCTGATTTAGGCAGCATCATATTCTCATGTATGTAAGGAATAGTTCCAAGAAACGAAAGTACCTGATAGTTAAGTTGTTTGGCACGAGATCTTGTGATGGGTCCTTGTATGTGTGTTGCTGTAGGTACAACGGTTGTATCAATAGTAGGGATGTCCACATCAAAGAATGTCCAAAGAAACATCATTATGTGTGCAAACCAACCATTGGAAAGAGAAATTGTTCAACATGTTGGATGTCACACAAAAATCATCAAAAGCAAATTTCATGGGAGTATGGGTATCCCAAGTGGAAGCAAAAACGGCATGTTTGCAAACAAACCAAATGAAAGAGCAAGTGGTCCTTATGTTTGTTGCAACAACAAGACGAGATTCTTGGAAGCTCTCATGACAATACATGCTCTTAATGGAATTGTGGTTGCACACAAAACATCGGAGAGAGAAATTGTTCAACAATTTTGTTACAACACATAAAACATCATTATCTAAAAGCGAAGAAACATGAATGTCACAAGGGAAGATAATACCATTAACATGCTTGCAAGCAAACCATAGGAAAGAGCAATTTGTCAACATGAAAGATGCAAAGCATGCAAAAGGTATCAGAGCTGGATTCGATCTTGAACTCACTTGTGGGATGCTCTCAAGAGCTCTTTTTTGTCAACTCGTGCTCAACGAGGCTGACATGATAGTGCGGGTACCTACACACATCATACACAAAAGGAAGAACACGTGTGCATGGTAGAGATACACATCATCCATCATGACGTATCTCTTCTTGTGCGCATCACCATTAATGTCAATCAAGTATAAAATAGATGCATGGTGAGTATGCAAGTGGGGAACATGCTTATCATGGCAATCATCAAAATCTCCAAAAATTGAGAAAGCTATGGGGGCCATCTCATTATAACGCAAATGATCAATATTGTTGCAAGCAAGACAAGTGATATAGCATGTATTCATCTTATCGCAAGCAATGTGAGAAATTGAATGACTAGCATGACAAGGCAAGACCAAAGCAATTGGAGGATACACACAAGATGCATAGCATGGCATGTTTATGGCAATGATATCGCAATCAAACAATTCCACATGATCAATATTATGCAAAGGTAAAGCATCACATGGGAATATGAGTGAAGCATATGTAATGTTACAAGTTGTCCATAACATGCATATCCTCAGAATTCATCATGTCCACTAGTGGGATCATGGAATCATTAACACCCTTATTGTTGCCTTGCTCATACCTCTCATATGAAGTGGGTGTTGTGGAAGTAGTGGTCTCCTTGTGGACGACTTCGTCTTCTTGATGTAGCCATGGCGTAGCATCATCTTCGTGCACCATGTACATCTTCTACAATTGAGGCATCATTACTTCATGGCTTGGCGCGTCATCAACCATGGAACCTAGCACAAAATAAGAGAACACACTAGAGGCAGAGGGTAAGTTGTTAGAAATAGCAATGGTCTCACTTGACCTATCAACTACCACTCTCAACTCACTAGGTGTATCACTCATGCCCTCAAAGTGGAAGCACTCAATCTCACATAAGGTGGAGTTACTCATCTCACTCTTGTTCTCACTCAAGTGGGCTAAGTGGCTCTCATACTCACATGGGATTGGTACCACATCATCACTCAAGCATATAGGGGTAGGCTCGGGTTCCTCAACTCCATGCGCCTCCTTTGGTGAAGGGAAAATCCCATGCTCACCATTCTTGACCTTGTCGCCTTCATGGTTGGATGCCCTAAGATGGGCATCATCACTCTCCTCCATGGTCGAAGGGAAAATCCCATGCTCGACCGTCTTGTGGCCATCTCGTAGTAGTGGTGGAGGTAGGCTCATGCTATCCAACTTGGCGAAGTAGAGGTTTACATTTTCCTCGTTCGCAAGGTCATGGAAGTCAAGCGTAGGAGTTGAAGCTTGATGGCATGGAGGAAGGTTTGCTCTTGGTGCCATTGTGGTGGTGGCACGAGTAGTTGAAGGTGCCCTATGATGGTGTCGACGGAGGTCATTGGCGTGCCTTGCCGATGGTTGATGTAGGTGGCGCACTTAGTCGTCCACATGACACTCACGATGGTGATCATTTGCCTTGGCACTCTTCTTGTGCTTGTGGTGCCTTCTTGAGCTTGCTTGAGCATTATGGTTGGTGCTTATCACGAATTCTTCGTCTTGGTGGCGAAGATGCCTTTGACGATGTCTTGTATCCTCTTTATGGCGGCGATGCTCATGAGAGTATGTTTGTCGATGAAGATTCTTATTTCTTGGCGCCTCTTGATGTATATGATGTTTGGACGCCACTCTTCTTTGGATAGGAGGTGGAGCTTGTCGCCTTGGAGGTGATGTAGCTTGGCGCCGTGAAGATGGTGGAGCTTGACGCCATCTAGGTGGTGTCACTAGATGCCTTGCCTATGGTGGCGCTTGACGCCTTGGCGGTGGTGGCGCTTGTCGCCTTGGAGGTGGCTCATCGAAGTAGGTGGTTCCCTTTGGTGTGGGACGCTTGGCCTTGAAGGTCATGGAATCTTGATGATGCGCATCCTCTTGCTTGGCGTAGTAGGATTCCATCACCACACGGTGGAGGAATTCTTCATGGATCGTGGAGGAGCCATCAAAGTCGATGAAGTTCTCCGTGTTCTCCATGCTCGGCGAGGCGTCGTTGATGTCACACTCGAAGTCGTCCATGCTTGGGGAGTAATTGTTAGTATAGTACTCCATATCACCCAAGCATGTGGAGCCATTGTTGGTGTAGTGCTCCATATTGTCCATGCATGAGGAGCCATTGTCGATGTAGAGCTCCAAGTCTTCCATGCATGTGGAGCCGTTGTCGGTGTAGTGCTCCGTGTCCTCAAAGCATGCGGATCCACTGTCGGTGTTGTGCTCCGTCATGTCCTCTATACTTGTGGAGTCGTAGTCATGGTGGCTCATCATGGATTCTTCATAGATATCATCCTCGGTTCCGGGGTCCCTAGACATGATTCACAAGACCAAGTGTTGATATGGAAGTGGTAGTGGGTGTTGGAGATGCAACGTCAAACCTTACTTTACCTTGGAAGATCGTATCGTGCAAGTGGCCACACTTGAGAGCAATAAACCAAGCAAAGTGATGTTCACGCGGAACACCAAAACTAACTACTAACCAAAAAATACACACACACAAAGCCTATGGTGAATAGGTATGGAAAATGGCATGTCAAGAACCAATCCGAAATCAAGATGTTGTAATGGCAAGTAAAGAACCACAATGATCACAAAGCAAAATAAGTCAATCCACAAGATAGGAAATATGTACAAGGAAACACACACGGTGGGATAAATGGGACTTGTGCGACGGAGAAAGTGAGCTAAGAACCAAATGATTACCTAGCGAAGACTATAAGCTCGTGTCACACAAGTACAAGGAGAGACGCTAGTTCGATTGCATAAGATTGGTGGGCTACAGATATGCACAATAAGTACCACCTATATGATGTTCATCGAGCTTGCGCTTCATATTCTATGAGGCACATGTATATTTCTTTTTTTTCTCTTTTTCTTTTTCTATTTTTTCTTTTTCTTTTTCACTTGCCTCTTCCTTGTGCCAACAACTATACAAGATAACTATATGAGATAGCGCTCACAACGGTTGCTCGGATTCTACAAGGTATCAAATGTGCATAGCCCAAGCAATCATAAGAGGAACTAGTCTCAATAGGTGTTTGTTGCTCGCAAAGATAGTGGGGTTCACAAAGTAATGCAAGTGGGGAAAAGTCACGAAATGTTATACCTTTCATCGACGATCTTCACCCTTTATTGTTGGATTCCGCCTTGCTCATGGAATTTGGATGTAGTAGATAGCATGAACAACGTGGATCATGATGTAGGGATCCTTCTCCTCTTCGAAACGAGCTAAAGAACACCAAAATCCGAGTTGAAATGCAAAAGTTATGCTCAAAACAAGGTCTGCAGTTTTTACATGCTGCGGGGAGGGCGGAGACTCGATGCGAGGTCCGGAGACTCCGTTCTGGAGCTCAAAAAGTCCGAAGACTCCGGTCTAGGCCGGAGACTCCGGTCCGGGTGATTCCAGAGCGTCCAGAACTTGAACGGGACGCGTTTTGGGCGGAAAAACTCGAACCAAAACCTCAGATTGATGGGGGAAATCAAGGAATTAGGCCATAGGAACGCAGGGGAAGGTAGATCAACAAGTTTAGCAAGTAATCCATGGATCAAAACCTACCAAAACTCACTCAAATCACACATTGATCCAAAACACGGATTGGGGCTGTTTTTGGTGGAATTTTCGAATTTATGGGGAAAAGACCAAATCGATGAGAAATCTCTGGCAACCAAAAGCTGCTGATACTAGATGATGGAGGGGTTAACTTCTTGGGTGCCCGATCTTCACGGATCTCGTGGTCAAATCGATGCGAAAGCGAGGGGAAATGGAGAAGGTAGCGGAACCAAACACACACCTCGCGAAGAACACGATGAACACACGCAAAACTCACACGATACAAGGCCGATTGCTCCCGAACGGCGGCCACCGGTCCGATAGAATCCTCGCAAGGAAAGATCGGTCAACGTGCTCCCTCAAATCCACATCGGAGAGGGAAGAACACCTTGGTGAGGGTCTTGAAAACTTGGAGATGAGACAATGAACTCCAAGGCCTTGTTCAACGATGGATGCGTGATGCAAAGTCTAATCGAGGTTGGTGACGATAGTCGGTCCCCTTGGGTAAGGGGATGAGGCAAAACTAGAGATTCCACACAAGGGGGTTGTCTTTAGTCTATCATCTATGCCTAAGGGATACATGAAGGGGTGGGGGCTCTATTTATAGGCCAGCCACATAAACAGGGGTAGTTTAGGGATAAAACTAGGGTTTGGACGAGCTAGAGGGGTACATGGGCCAAAGGCCCATTGTGATCTTGAGCCCATCGTGTAGGCGGAGACTCTGTGTCGCCTCCCGAGTGGCGTCTTGTTGTCCCGGGTGATTCTTTGGGTCGGTCCGGAGACTCGGTCTTGCAGACTGAGACTCGGTGTAGACCGAGACTCCGGTGTAGGCCGGAGACTCCGGTGGTTCAGCCGTGGCTTCTTCCGCCTCCTCTTCCAAGCAGGTCTTGTCAGGCTTGATGTTCTGGGCTTCCTCCCTTGCCTCCGTAGTTGTCGGTGTGAACCTATCATGCATATGTGACGTAGTATGAAGTAGCATACGATTCAATAGGGTAGGAAGTGGGCTCGCATAGAGGAACGGATTCACCTTTGGAGTCCATGACGACTTGGCGTAAGTTGGAGACCATGATATGATAACGATCGTAGGTCGGGCTGCATCAATCATCATCGGCAAGTTCTTGCTTAGAAGATTGGGCCACCCCGTATCATCTTGGTATTAGATTTCCTCGTTTACTCGGTGAGCATCCACAATCCATCCATAGATTAGTTCGTGTGTTTAGTCCTATACAAAAAAACCTCACAAAAAGATTCGCCATAGCCTAGATTGCATTATTTTCAAATTCTCGTAGATCCGATCTATAGTTTTGATCTGTAGGAATCTAGGTTTTGGTTTAGATCTAGTTGTTGTTTTCATATGTGTTCTCCACCATTGTTTTCCGCCGCCACAAGTTTAGATCCGAATCCAGCATAAGAGTCCTGATTGTTTACTCTTAGCCGAGTCGGAGTAAAAAAAATTGCCGACTCTACCGCGGCATAGAAACCGCATGTTTCTCTGCCGCGAACCACAGTCCTGCTGTGGCACGATTTGAGGCTGTTTTTCTGCCGAGGCACAACTTCTTCTGCCAGTGTTGTTCCCTGCTGCGGCACGTTTTTGACGTGTTTTTCTGTCGTGGCACACCACTCACCATCACCTTTGATCATTTGATTTCGTACAAGCCTTAGCTACAGCCATTCCATTCATAGGTGTTAGGAACTTACCCATTGAGACTAGTTTCCGCTCCTCCAAGCTGCTCGTAGGTTTTTGGTGTTGTACATTATAATTTGGCCACGATCATAGTGTGATATATAGTTCAAAAAATAGAATATAGCAAAAGAAAAAAAGAGAAAAGAGAAAAGAGAAAGAGATAGTACAAAAAAGAAGAAGAATTGTGCAAGAGGCCTAGTGATTTCTTTGTGCAACAATAGATTGAGCAATCTTGTGCCTATGACATTGAGCCTTGCCAGTGTCTCTCGAGCATAGTGCAACATTCTACTGGAGATATGCCCAAGACGCAATAATAAAAGTGGTTATTATTATATCTTTATGTTTATGATAAATGTTTACATTCATGCTATAATTTTATTAACCGGAAACATTAATACTTATGTGATTTGTAAACTTGTTAGAGTCCCTAGTAAAGCCTCTTTGTAATACTATCTTATTAATTAATAGATGATCATGGTTTTCTGATCATTGAGATGTTATTAACAACAAGATCATATCGTTAGGAGAATGGTGTGATGGACATACTCCTATAGTTAAGCGTAGCATAAAGATCAAGTCATTTCAATAGTTTGTTTTCTATAAGCTTTTAGATACATAATAACCAAAATCCTTTGACCATGAGATCATGGTAATCACCATCACTGGATGGATGCTTTGATGATATCAAACACCACTTCGTAACTGGGTGGTTATAAAGGTGGCATTGAGTGTTCGGGAAGTATGTGTTGAGGCACATGGATAAAGAGTGGGATTTGTCCATCCATATGACAGATAGATATACTCTGAGCCCTCTCGATGGAATGCCATCCAATTAGCTTGCAAGCATGTGAATGGCTCAGAAGGGATCACATATCACATGAACGAGTAAAGAGTACTTATCGGTAACAAGGTTGAACTAGGTATGCAGAGATACCGACGATCAGATCTCGGATAAGTAAAATATCGCGAGGCAAAGGGAAATTGGTATCGTATGTAAATGGTTCATTCGATCACAAAGTAATCGTAGAAATATGTGGGAGCCATATGAATTTCCAGATTCCTCTATTCATTATTGATCGGAGAAGAGTATCGATCATGTCTGCATAATTCACGAACCGTAGGGAGACACACTTAAGGATTCGATGTTGTTTAGTAGATATGGAAAGTGAGTAAAGAGACCATATGTAGTTCGGATTCTCAGATTGGATCCGGGATATCACGAGGAGATCCGGAATGGTCCGAAGAATAAGATTCATATAAGGAAAGTGTTAGGGGGTAACCCTTGGGTTGGCCCGATCTTTCATGAATTCCACGAGAAACAAGGGGAAAGCGGTGGTCGGGGGATGAAATCGAGGAAGGAGATGAAAACCACGAACACACACACGCCAAAACACGATACACACCTACTCCTCACGCCGGTGGCAACCGGTCCAACATAATCCCTAGGATCGGTGTTGGGCGAAGCTCGCTCTCCACACCAACAACGAGGGATGAGGTGCTTGGTGAGATCTTTACGACTTGGGGGCGAGAAACCGAGAACCCAAGGCCTTGTACAACTTGAACGCACTAGGCAAGATCCAAGAGCGGGGTGGATAATCCGGTGCTCCTTGGTAGGAGCATGAGACCAATAGATATAAGTTCCTCAAAGGGTTTCCTTAAACAGGGGTATTATTATCCAAGTCTAGGGTTTACAATAGAGGGTGGGGGCTATATATAGGCCAACGACATAAACAGGGGTATTTTGGGAACAAATAGCGAAATAAAGAGAGGGTTACAAGGCGCTGGGCCGACTTGACACGATCTGGCCTTTCCAGGTCCGGTAGTACCGGTCCAGCTCGACCGGTAGTACCGGTCATGCGGTAGTACCACTTCCTGGCCCGGTAGTACCGCTTGTCGTCCTGGGACTTCTTACTGGGCCTTACAGGTGGCGGTAGTCTGGTGGCCCGGTAATCGGGATCCGGGCGGTAGTACCGCCAAGGACAGAGCATTTGGGTAGCTCTGGGCCTTACAGTTGGCGGTAGTGCCGCCAGTGGTGAGTACTACCGGGCGACAGAGGGTTTGGTCTCACTGGCGCTCCTCCGTCCTGTGGGTCCTTCTCTTCGTACCTAATGATGCACAAGGTATGGGTATGAAGTAGCAGGCCATCCAAGGGTGTGTCGAAGTCACACAAGGAGAGGAGCGAGTTCACCTTAGCTTGAAGGAGTTTGGCTCGGGCGCGAGTCATGGGTCCACTTGGGGAGATTGTGGAAGTAGATGTAGTAGCGGTCGTAGGACGGGCTGCATCAGCTCCCCCCCCTTGGGAAAGAGTCGTCCTCGACTCTTCAACCTTGCCAACTTCATATTTTCCATGGTAGGGTGATAGGTCCTTGACATTGAATGTCGAGCTCATAAGATACTTTGATGTTGGGATATCGATGACATAAGAGTTGTTGTTGATTCTCTTGAGCACTTTGAATGGTCCATCACCTCTTGGCTTTAGCTTTGAGTCGCGTTCCTTGGGGAAGCGGTCTTTACTCAAGTGTATCACACAAGGTCGCCCTCTTCAAAGATTTTCTCTTTCTTGTTCTTGTTTAGCCTTGATGATGTGGACATCCCTACTATTGATACAACCCTTGTACCTACAGCAACACACATACAAGGACCCATCACAAGATCTCGTGCCAAACAACTTAACTATCAGGTACTTTCGTTTCTTGGAACTATTCCTCACATACATGAGAATATGATGCTGCCTAAATCGGATATATTTCTTACTCTTAGGAATGATGGACCAAGCATGGATGAGAGGGACAAGCATTGGAGCATGGCCATGCATGGAGATGGCGAGAAGCATGTGATGATCAAGAGAAGGCTACATATGAAGATTTGAACTTTGAGGCCACCATAATGAAGAAAGAAGGCTTGGACGAAATATTCAGGATCAATACTTTGAATTAATCCATAGCTTAATATGGTGTCATGACACCTTTTATTTTGGGCAGGCCCATGTAATTTTCAGGATTTTAATTAGCCACTTTTTAGAGTCCGTATTTGAGGGAAAGGGACTTTTAGGGTTGGATTCGCCACCACTTCCATGGTCGGCGAAACCCCACCTTTTCCTTAAATCGCCCATAGCCGAACCTCTAGACTCGGATTTTTTAGACATTAAGTTAGCCATAGTCGCAACTTCGCCAAGGCTCGAGCGTCGCAGAGGCCTCTTGTACTTCGCACCTATTCAGGATCCCACCTCTTCAATAAAGCTTTCCTCTTAATCCGCAATATCTTGATTGCAATATTGGTTCTTACTTGTTCTCGATTTCAGGTAGGAATTAAGACCCTCGCTGGTCAGGCTGATCGTGTTCACGCAGGATCGGTAACCTCCAGGAGATTGGCCTAGCGATTGCATTGGCGCTCGTGCTCGCACGTGTAGTCGGATCGTCAAGCCCGAACTCCACCAAATCGATTATCGCCATCTCATCGAAAGATCGGACACCTTTGCCCTATCAAGTGTTATCAGATTTCAGGTTGCTCGGTGAGATTTTACTTTTTTTCGTAGATTAGATCTGTTTTTACCTATAACCCACGAAAAAGCCAAAAACACATTTAGAATTTAGATCCATCCCATAACCAATCTACGCCTCGCATTATCTTTTCAGTTTTTGCATTGTTGAATTTGTGTCTACATCGTCGCGTCGAGTTGCTGGTCTTAGTGTCTCGTCCCTTAGAGTTTCGAGTTCTAATCATACTAGTCACCGCCACACTCGCCGATCACCGCCACCATATTCCGCCACCATATTCCGCCGCCATATACCCAGCCACCATAAACCCTCATACTCGCCATACGCCTTCCTACTGGCGACCGGATCCGTCGGTTTTCCCGCGATACGAGTCCGAGTAGAGTTACTGTTTCCTAGTTATTTCTTTTGACTTTCCTTCTTTGTTGTTTCCGTGTCCAGCTAAAGTCCGTGTCGCGCTAAGAGTCCGAAAAAATTTTCTGGCTATACTAGTTTTCGGCTTTGGGGATCACTTTTCTCCATCGGCCGTTATAGCGATATTTTTTTGGCGCCTGCGCGCTTTCCGGAGCAAAATAAAAAAAAATTCGAATTTTTTTTTGGGGCTAACCTATTTTTAGACCCCGTAGATCAATTCTCGACACTCGCCATCATAGTGATTTTCTGCATCTCGGTTCGCTTTTCAGGGTGCCATATCATCATACGATTATTGTTGTCGTCGTGACATCGCGTTGGTGATCTAGGCTCGCGTCTCTAGTACGGTCTAGCCTAGGACCAAGACAAGATCTTGTCGTTGATCATTCTTTCAACTTTTGCATTCTTTGTTTTGATAATTGCTAACCCCTTGCTAAGCCTTCGAGCTCCACAAATATTCTCCGTGCGGTGTATCGACTCTGTAATCGCTTGGTTCAATATCTGGACCCACGATCCTCGCGATTGCACATCGCCTTTTCTGCTTTTGGTAAGAACTTGTAAGAGCTTCAGATATTGCTTGACGGATTCTGGCGTGACTTCCACCATATTCCTTTAGTATATATACGTGCTTTTTAAGGACTAACCATGACAGATACTTCACGGAACCACGCCACCATGACGAGCGAAGAACTACATGCCCACTTCTCCGCGCTCTTGGTCGGTCAGCGAAGACGTGGATACGCGCCTAGGGAGTTTGACACCAAGCTCACCAATGCCGTGGACAAGATCGATGGACTCGAGAAATCCTTCAACGCCAAGCAGCGTTCGGTTCAAGGAGCTTTTGAACCGATTGCCCTTCCACGGCACCCACACATGGCGCCTGGCGCATTCGATCACGGTCAAGCTGCTGGTTCGGTGCCGCCACCGGCGGTGCAGCGGCTGACGCTCCTCAGACTTCTGCCGCGGCTGCTGCTGCGACATTGGGGACAGACGACGGGTACTACTACGACCCCGACGACGACGATCTGTTTGACGAGGAGGTTGAACAACCTTCACAGGTACCTGCTGGCCATCCCCGACATTACTACCTCAACGCTCGCCCACCGGTACGTGATGATGATCATGTTGCAAAGCTTAAATTAAATATTCCATCTTTTGAGGGTAAATATAATCCTGATGCATGTCTTACATGGGAGATGGAAGTAGAACAACGTTTTGCATGCTTAAAATATCCTAAGAATATGCGTGTTAGTGCTTCTACATGTGAATTTACTAAATTTGCTTCCCTTTGGTGGTCTGAGTATTGTCGTCTAAATCCTACTACTATTCCTAGTACTTGGACTGCTTTAAAAACTGCTATGCGTGTTCGTTTTGTACCTCCCACTTATCAACGTGATTTACTAAAGAATCTGACACGCTTAGAGCAAGGGAAAAATTCTGTAGAAGAGTATTATCAGGAATTACAAACGGGGATGGTTAGGTGTGGTCTTGTTGAATCTAATGAACAAATGCTTGCACGTTTCTTTGGTGGATTAAACAAGGACATTCAGCACATATTAGATTATAAGGAATATAATTCTATCACTCGTTTGTTTCATCTTGCTTGCAAAGCTGAACGTGAAGTGCAGGATCGCCAAACACCATGGAGGAGGACTAATAATTCTGCAGGTCGCACATCCACTTGGACATCCCGACAATCAGCACCTCCTCTTGATTCGCCACCATCTACTACCACATCCAAGGCCACCACAAGATTTCCAGCTGCTCCTCCACCATCATCCAATGCTCCTGCTCGTAGTGCATCTTCTATGGCTTCCACGGGTAAGACAAAGGATATACAATGCCGCAAGTGCTGGGGTTTTGGTCATATTGAGAGATAGCGCACAACACAACGTGTGATGATGGTGCGAGAAGATGGTCAATACGATTCAGCGAGTGACTTCGATGAAGATAACTGATGCTGATGAAGAGCCAGAGGTAATGGGAGCTGAAGCTGCTGATCAATACAAGAGCTTAATTACACAACGTGTGTTGAGTGTGCAATTGAGCAAATATGAGCAAGATCAACGCCACAACCTGTTCCAAACACGTGGTGTAGTCAAGGAAAGAGCTATACAGATCATCATTGATGGAGGGAGTTGTAATAACCTGGCCAATGTTGACATGGTAGAGAAGCTTGCGCTTCCAACAAGACAACGCCCACATTCATATTACATCCAATGGTTTGAGAGTTCTCGCAAGATCAAGGTAACAAGAGCATGACGTGCATTTTACTATTGGTACATATTCTGATTTTGTTGATTGTGATGTTGTACCTATGCAAGCTTGTTCTTTATTACTTGGTAGACCATGGCAATTTGATAGAGAATCTGTTCATAATGGAAAAACTAATCACTACTCTCTTATGCATGATGGAAAGAAAATTGGTCTAAAACCTATGACTCGAACAAATTTTAAAAGATGATCTTGCTAGAGCTAGTAGAGCTAAAAGCGGAGAAAAATAAAAGTGAGAATCAGATTGTTGCAGATTTTATACCACCAAAGAACAATAAATCTGATTCTACACATGCTCGAAATTCGTTTGAAGAGTCCATGTATGCTTGCAAATAAAATTGATATTCTTTGAACTAGATGTAAACAATACTCAATGTTATGCAATTGTCTGCAAAGAGGTTTTGTTTTCATTTGAGGATATGCCTCCTTCTTTGCCACCCGCTGTTGCTAACCTTTTGCAGGAATATGAGGACGTCTTTCCTGCTGAGCTGCCACCAGTACTACCTCCTATTAGAGGAATTGAGCACCAAATTGATCTCATTCCTGGTGCCACGTTGCCCAACCGTGCGCCATATAGAACCAATCCAGAGGAGACAAAGGAGATACAACGCCAAATTCAGGAACTACTCGACAGAGATCATATTCGTGAGTCCCTTAGCCCTTGTGTTGTTCCTATTATTTTGGTACCTAAGAAAGATGGTTCTTCGCGCATGTGTACTGATTGTAGAGCTATCAATAATATTACTATTCGATATTTGTCATCCTATTCCATGTTTAGATGACATGCTTGATGAATTGAGTGGCTCTACCATGTTTTCTAAAATTGATTTGCGTAGTGGTTACCACCAGATTCGTATGAAATTAGGAGATGAATGGAAAACATCATTTAAAACTAAGTTCGGTTTATATGAGTGGTTAGTGATGCCGTGTGGTTTAACTAATGCACCTAGCACTTTCATGAGATTAATGAACGAAGTTTTACGTGCTTTCATTGGACGTTTTGTGGTAGTCTACTTTGATGATATTCTGATTTATAGCAAATCTTTAGAGGATCATTTGGACCATTTACGTGCTGTTTTCAATGCTTTACATGATGCACGTTTGTTTGGTAACCTTGAGAAGTGCACCTTTTGCACCAATCGAGTTGCGTTTATTGGCTATGTTGTTACATCACAGGGTATTGAAGTGGATCCAGCCAAGATTGAAGCTATTGAGAATTGGCGACCCAAGACGGTCACACAAGTGAGGAGTTTTCTTGGCCTCGCTGGTTTTTATAGGCGCTTTGTCAAAGACTTTGGATCAATTGCCGCGCCGATGAATGAGCTTACCAAGAAGGATGTGCCCTTTGTTTGGGGCGATGCACAACAACATGCCTTCGTCATATTAAAAGATAAGCTAACACATGCTCCCTTACTCCAACTTCCTGATTTTACTAAGACTTTTGAGCTTGAATGTGATGCTAGTGGAATTGGTTTGGGAGGGGTGTTATTACAAGAGGAAAACACATTGCATATTTTAGTGAGAAATTGAGTGGGGCTAGTCTGAACTATTCTACTTATGATAAAGAATTATATGCGTTGGTTCAGACATTAGAAACTTGGCAACATTATCTATGGCCCAAAGAGTTTGTTATTCATTCTGATCATGAATCTTTGAAGCATATTCGTAGTCAAGCTAAGTTGAATCGTCGTCATGCAAAGTGGGTTGAATTTATTGAGTCTTTTCCTTATGTTATCAAACACAAAAAGGGTAAAGATAATATTATTGCTGATGCTTTGTCACGCCGTTATGCTTTGTTATCTAAACTTGACTTCAAAATATTTGGATTGGAAACTATTAAGGAACAATATGTGCATGATGCTGAATTTAAAGACGTGTTGCAGAATTGTAGAGATGGTAGAACTTGGAACAAGTTCGTCTTCAATGATGGATTTGTGTTCCGTGCTAACAAACTATGCATTCGGATAGCTCTGTTCGTCTTTTGTTTATTCTGAGGCGCATGGAGGAGGATTGATGGGACACTTTGGTGTCAAGAAGACGGAGGATGTTCTTGCTGCACACTTCTTTTGGCCACGTATGCGTCGAGATGTTGAGAGATTTGTGGCACGCTACACTACTTGTCAAAAAGCTAAGTCTCGCCTTAATCCACATGGTTTATATATGCCTCTTCCTGTTCCTAGTGTTCCTTGGGAGGATATTTCTATGGACTTTGTTTTGGGATTACCACGAACACAGAAGGGGAGGGATAGTATTTTTGTTGTTGTGGATCGATTTTCTAAGATGACACACTTTATTCCTTGTCATAAAACGGATGATGCTGCGCATATTGCTGATTTGTTCTTTCGTGAAATTGTGCGTTTGCATGGTGTGCCAAATACTATTGTCTCTGATCGTGATACTAAATTTCTTAGCCACTTTTGGAGATGTTTATGGGCTAAGTTGGGGACTAAATTGCTCTTTAGTACTACATGTCATCCCCAAGGATGGTCAAGAAGTAGTAAATAGAACTTTGTCTACTATGTTACGGGCTGTTTTAAAGAAGAACTTAAAATTGTGGGAAGAGTGTTTACCTCATATAGAATTTTCTTATAATCGTTCATTGCATTCTACCACAAAGATGTGCCCATTTGAGATTGTGTATGGTTTTGTTCCTCGTGCACCTATTGATTTATTGCCTTTACCTTCTTCGGTGCAACATAATTTGGATGCTACACAACGCGCTAAAATGATTTACGCAAGTCTAAGTTAATGCCACGTGCTGCTGGTCCCTGTAAGGTGTTAGAGAAAATCAATGATAATGCATATAGACTTGAGTTGCCTGCAGACTTTGGTACGGTTAGTCCTACGTTTAACATTGCAGATTTGAAGCCTTACTTTGGTGAGGAAGATGAGATTGCGTCGAGGACGACTTCAATTCGAGGACGACTTGAGGACATCCCTACTATTGATACAACCGTTGTACCTACAGCAACACACATACAAGGACCCATCACAAGATCTCGTGCCAAACAACTTAACTATCAGGTACTTTCGTTTCTTGGAACTATTCCTCACATACATGAGAATATGATGCTGCCTCAATCGGATATATTTCTTACTCTTAGGAATGATGGACCAAGCATGGATGAGAGGGACAAGCATTGGAGCATGGCAGCAAGCATGTGATGATCCAAGAGAAGGCCACAGATGAAGATTTCAGAACTTTGAGACCACCATAATGAAGAAAGAAGGCTTGGACGAAATATTCAAGATCAATACTTTACGAATTCGTCCATAGCTTAATGTGGTGCTGCGACACCTTTTATTTTGGGCCAGGCCCATGTAATTTTCGCAGGATTTTAATTAGCCACTTTTTAGAGTCCGTATTTGAGGGGAAAAGGACTTTTAGGGTTGGATTCGGCCACCACTTCCATGGCTGGCCGAAACCCCACCTTTTCTCCCTTAAATACGCCCCATAGCCGAACCTCTAGACTCGGATTTTGTTTAGACATTAAGTTAGCCATAGTCGCAACTTCGCCAAGGCTCGAGCGTCGCAGAGGCCTCTTGTACTTCGCACCTATTCAGGATCCCACCTCTTCAATAAAGCTTTCCTCTTAATCCGCAATATCTTGATTGCAATATTGGTTCTTACTTGTTCTCGATTTCAGGTAGGAATTAAGACCCTCCTTCGGTCGGTGATCGTGTTCACGCAGGATCGGTAACCTCCAGGAGATTGGCCTAGCGATTGCATTGGCGCTCGTGCTCGCACGTGTAGTCGGATCGTCAAGCCCGAACTCCACCAAATCGATTATCGCCATCTCATCAAAAGATCGGACACCTTTGCCCTATCAATGCTTGGCGAAGGACGTGTTGCTCGATAGTAGCTCGTGTGTCTTCATGGAGTTTCTTCATTGTGTGAGCGCGCTTGACAACGTCCATATTGGCACGTTCATGAAGTGGTAGTGGAAGGATATCGAACGCGGTGAGAGGCTTGAAGCCGTAGACGATCATGAACGGGCTCCTCATGGTGGTGGAATGCTTAGCGCGGTTGTAGGCGAACTCGGCGTGTGGAATGCATTCCTCCCAGTCTTTAAGGTTCGTCTTTATCAACACCCGGAGGAGTGTGCCAAGACTTCGATTGACGACCTCGGTTTGTCCATCGGTTTGAGGATGCGAGGCGGACGAGAAGAGGAGCTTGATGCCGAGCTTGGCCATCAGGGTCTTCCAGAAGTAGCTCATGAATTTTACGTCACGGTCGGAGACGATTGTTCTTGGCACACCGTGTAGCCGAATTATTTCCCTGAAAAACAAATTTGCGACATGTGAAGCATCATCGGTCTTATGGCACGGAATGAAATGCGCCATCTTGGAAAAGTGATCCACTACTACAAATATAGAATCATGTCCATGTTTAGATCTAGGCAAGCCTAACACAAAGTCCATGCTAATGTCCGACCAAGGTGCTTAAGGAATAGGCAATGGCATATAAAGACCAAAGGGGTTGGACTTAGACTTAGCTTGGATACATGTAGTGCATCGTTGGACGTGGCGCTCCACGTCGCGCTTCATCTTTGGACAAAAGTAGTGAGTGGAGAGCATGTCATATGTCTTGTCACGGCCAAAAGTGACCCATAAGGCCTCCACCATGGGACTCTTGAAGAAGCAAAAAGTTGGAGATATGATTTCGGAATGCAAAGCTTGTTTTGTTTGAAAAGAAAACCCTTATGCAAATAGAAATCATCAATCCCTTTGTCTATTGAAAATTGTGCAAATATTGGTCCAAAGAAAGGGTCGGACGTGTACAAAGATTTGATGTCATCAAGACTCAAGACATTGACTTCGAGTCGTGTAAGAAGGTTTGGGTTTTTGCGAGACAAGGCGTCCGCTACCACATTTTCTTTGCCCTTCTTGTATTTGACAATGTAAGGAAAAGACTCCATAAACTCAACCCATTTTGCGTGCCTTTTACTCAAGTTGGCTTGGCCCTTAAGATACTTCAACGACTCATGGTCGGAATGGATGATAAATTTTTTGGGCCAAAGATAGTGTTGCCACACTTGAAGAACTCGAACCAAGGCAAAAAGTTCTTTGTCATAAATGGGATAATTGAGGCGTGTGCCATCAAGTTTCTCACTATGGTAAGCAATAGGACGCCCATTTTGCATAAGGACGCCACCAATGCCAATACCACTAGCGTCACATTCAATCTCAAAGGTTTTTGTGAAATCCGGCAATGCAAGAAGTGGTGCTTCGGTGAGCCTCTTTTTGAGCTCATCAAAAGCTTTTTGTTGTGCTTTTCCCCAAACGAACGTGACATTTTTCTTGGTCAATTCGTTGAGGGGGCAAGCAATGGTAGAAAAATCTTTCACAAAGCGACGGTAAAAGCCAGCCAACCCATGAAAACTACGAAGTTCACTAACATTTGTTGGGATGGGCCAATCTCGTATGTCCTTGACTTTTGAGACATCAACTTCAATGCCATTAGAAGACACAACAAAACCGAGGAAAATCAGCTTGTCTCTTGCAAAAGTGCACTTTGGGAGATTAGCATACAGCTTTTCATGACAAAGGATTTGAAGGACCTCCTTAACATGAGTAACATGCTCCTCTAGTGACTTGCTATAGACAAGGATGTCATCAAAGTAAACAACTACACTCTTCCCAATGAGAGATGTCAAAATATGGTTCATGAGGCGCATGAAGGTAGATGGGGCATTGGATCAGCCAAAAGGCATAACCAACCATTCATAGAGACCAAGCTTGGTCTTGAAGGCGGTTTTCCACTCATCACCTTCAGCCATGCGAATTTGATGGTAACCACTACGAAGATCAATTTTCGAAAATATAGTGGCTCCACATAACTCATCAAGCATGTCATCAAGACGCGGTATAGGATGTCGATAACGCACGGTGATAGCATTGATTGGATGACAGTCCATGCATAAGCGCAACGTATCATCCGTTTTTGGGACTAGGATTACGCGGACCGCGCTTGGGCTAGTGCTTACTTGGATCAAACCTTTGGAGACGAGTTGGTTGATTTGACGTTCGATCTCCTTCGTCTCTTCCGGGTTCGTGCGATACGCGGTGCGGTTTGGGAGTGGTGCGCCGAGTATGAGGTCGATGCGGTGCTCGATTCCAAGAAGAGGAGGAAGGCCATGAGGAAGCTCTTCGGGAAATACATCTTGGAATTCCTGCAAAATAGCCATCAAAGAAGGAGGAACATTTGTCAAGTCGTTAGTTCCTTCCGCTAGTCCCTTGCATACAAGGACGTAGTGCAAGATGGATGGGTTGTTCCGCACTTCTCTCATCTCACTTTTGGTGGCAAGAAGAACACTCTTAGTTTTTCCACTCGAGTTTGGCTTGTATCTCTCACTCACTATAGTGTGGTTCTCTCGCTCACCACTCTTCTCACACGGTGTTTTTGTGTATTGCGCCCTCGCTAAAGCCTTTGCATTGTCCGCAATTATTTGGCTAGGAGTCATTGGTTGCAACACACAAGTTTTATAAAGCCATTTGAAGGTGTAAGTGTTTGAGTGACCATTATGCAAAGCACGCTTGTCATATTGCCACGGCCTTCCGAGTAACATGTGGCAAACCGTCATTGGGACCACGTCACATTCCACGGTGTCCTTGTAGTTCCCAATTGAGAACGTCACCGAGACGGTGTGCTTGATCTTGACGGATCCTTGGTCACTTAGCCATTGGATATGGTAGGGTGTTTATGCGGATGGAGGGTGAGGTTGAGTTTCTCACACAATTCCGTGCTTGCAAGGTTGTGGCAACTCCCACCATCGATGACAACTTTGATGTACTTCCCATTGATGCCGGCACGAGTTTGGAAGATGTTCGAGCGTTGGTCTTCATTTTCATTGGCTTGGGTAGTCAAGACCCTTGTGACCACAAGCGATGGACTTGCGTCATGCTCACACACGAGAAGTTCTTGGTCCTCTTCCAAATGTTGCCTTGCCATGGCTTCATTGACCCTTGCATCAAACTCTTATTCACTCAAGTATTCTTCATCGCTGTTGTCATGGATGAAGAAAACTTTCTTGTTTCCACATGCATTCGACTTGTGCCCTTTGCCTCCACACTTGTAGCATTCACCATTAAATGGTTGATCATCCCTTGATTTTTTGCCACTTGGGGGCTGTTTTCCTTGAGGAAGAGTTGGCTTGAAGGGAAGCTTGGTGGTACTTGAGGAGCTTCCACTTGGTGTTGTTGGAGTAGTGGTTGGTGCTTGCTTGTAGGTGAAGTACGTTTTTGGCTTGTTGTACTTGATGTCCTCTTGCACTTGACGCTCGGCCTTTGAAGCGATGTGCACAAGCTCAACCATGTTGTTGTACTTTTGGAACTCGATGATGCGCTTGATGGGATGGTTCAAGCCATTGAGGAAGCGTGCCATTGTTTGCTCATCTCGCTCTTCAATGTTGGCACGGATCATGTTGAGCTCCATTGCTTGAAGTACTCTTCCACGGTCTTTGTCCCATGACTAAGCGTTTGAAGCTTGTTGAAAAGGTCACGTATGTAGTGTGAAGGAACAAAGCGGGATCTCATATGAGCCTTCATATCTTGCCAAGTTGCGATTGGAGGCTCTTCTTTTGCTTTGCGAGCGAGTTGGACTTGTTCCCACCAAAGGTTGGCATACTCATCAAACTCGAGGGATGCCATGGCCATCATCTTCTCATTGCTATAGTTGTTCATGCGGAAGATCTTGTCGACCTTGAGTTCCCAAGAGAGATATTCTTCGGGCTCATTTGAACCGGTGAACTTTGGCATGGTGAATTTGAGCTTACCAAAAGTTTCTTCTCCGTTGCGGTTCCGGTTGCGGCGGTTGCCATGATTTGGGCGGTCATCATCATCATCCGAGCTCTCATGTCTTGCTTGGTGATTGTTGTGTTGCTCTTGCGATTGTTGAGGTGCCGCGTTTGGTGGTTGAACTTGGTGTTGACGATGAGCTTGGGGAGCTTGCTCGTTTTGTTGACGCGGTTGAGGACGAGGAGGAATTTGATGGTCCTCACGACGAGCTTGGGGAGCTTTCTCTTGTTCTTGTCGTGGTTGATGCCGAGGAGCATTGTCTTGCGCCCTGTGGCGAGGAGGACGTCGAGCCGCATGCGCAATGGGCTGCTCTTGTTCTTCTTGATGTGGCGGAGGCTCGTCATGACCCTCATGTTGCCGACATGGACGATCATGTCGATGATGACACCTTGGATGATCTTCGAGTTCTTCACGTCGACAGTGATCTTGTTCGTCCTCTTCGGATGCTTCAGTTGGTGTGGAAGGAACATGTCGACGACGATGGCCTTGGTGGTCCACGTGAGGTTGCTCTTGTTGAATTACATGTGCCCTTGGTTGTGGCCGGTTCTCTTCACGTCTTGGAGGTCTTGCGGAGAGGTCACCATCATAGCTTGACGTTGCGGCGTGACGCGGAGATGGTACCGCTTGCGAAGAGCTCATGGATTGGAGAACGGGTCCATCCCGGTGTCTTGAAGCGTGACGGTGAGGTGCACTTGATTCGCTTGAGGAGTGCCGAGATGAGCTTGATTCGCGCGAGCGTGGCCTTGCTATTCCATCAATGAGGCGTTGAAGCTTCTCATCCGTTGAGGCGAGTGCACGACCAAGAGCTTCATTTTGATGACCGAGGTTGTGTTGCATGGCATGCATTTGGCCACGGACTTCTTCGAAGCGGTTGTCGATGTTCTTGAATTCCACACAGGCCTCGCTAAATTGTTCATCTTGGCGCCGCTCGAGAGCTTCACAACGATAGTTGAATTCTTCTCGGACCTTCCAATGGTCCCATCTTGTCATGAATTGTGTGTCATCCTCCTGAGGTGGTGGTGGTTGGGATGGCTCTTCATGCCTGTCCATGATGCAAAGCCAACAAGGGTTGTATATGGAGAGAGAGGGTGCGGAGAGTTAGCCTTTTACCTCACCTTGGAGATTATATCAAACCAATTGCCACACAAATGAGCGAAAAGCGTGCAAAGTGAAATGGGCAAGAAACTCACACACAAATATGCTACAACTCTCAAAAACTTTTGGTGGAAGGTTAGGATTGTGGAAAACCAAACGAAACGATCCAAGCAAAAGGTTATTGTCCTACGTGGTAAAGAACCAAAGATAAAAAGAAAAAGGATACGATCTACAAAAACACGGAAAACACACACGTGGAGAAAAACGGGGTTAGCACGACTATGAAAATGAGCACAAAAGGTCCTAACGAAGACTACGCTCGGTTGTCGTGCCAACTCAAGGAGAGACCACAACTCATTTGCCAAAAGAGGATAAGCAATAGATTTGTGCACTTGCCCCGGTGCGCTCTTTCTTCTCTCTTTCTTGGCTTACAATCTTGGTATTCTCTTTGTATTGGGAGACTATGTATCTTTTTCTCTTTTTTTTTATTCTTTTTCCTTTTTCTCCCTTTCTATGCTACTATGTTAGCTTTTGTATTTGGCCTCACACTCTCACTTTCCGAAGGCAAGTGCAAAATGCTTAGACAAACACAAAATGAGTTGCTCTCATAGGATGGGTACACACAAAGGAAGATATGGGGGTTGTCAAAGTGGTGCAAGTTATACCTTTGGTATTGTTGAGGACTTGCAACCGTTGGTGGTGGATGATGTTCGAGTGTCGCGGTGTCGATGAGCGCGGGAGACTTTGATGCGGAAGCTTGTGTTAAGATGGCGACAAACACGCGAAACACGAACAAGCTAAAGGGGAAAAAACAGCAAACGAAAATGAGGCGTCAAGAAGAAGAAAAAGTTTCTGTTGCTGGCGGTAGTACCGCTTGTTACGGGCGGTAGTACCGGACGGGAGTACTGGCACGCAGGCGGTAGTACCGCTGGTCACAGAACACGAATGAAAACGAGATCCACTTGACACAAACCTCAAATCCGTGGGAAATCTGACCGAAAGGCTGGGCTAGGAACAACAGGGGATATAGATCGACTCCCAAAGCAACAGATCTATGGACCAAAACCACGAAAAACTCACCAAATCCAGAGATCGATCCAAAGGCAAATTGGGGCTCTTTTTGGTGGGATTTTCGATTTTAAGGTGGATAAAAGAAAAATTGGGGGGGAAATTCGTGATTAACCGTGCTCTTGATACCAATATGTTAAGGGGTAACCCTTGGGTTGGCCCGATCTTTCACGAATTCCACGAGAAACGAGGGGAAAGCGATGGTCAGGGGATGGAATCGAGGAAGGAGATGAAAACCACGAACACACGCACGCCAAAACACGATACACGCCTACTCCTCACGCCGGTGGCAACCGGTCCAACATAATCCATAGGATCGGTGTTGGGCGAAGCTCGCTCTCCACGCCAACAACGGGGGATGAGGTGCTTGGTGAGATCTTGACGACTTGGGGGCGAGAAACCGAGAACCCAAGGCCTTGTACAACTTGAACGCACTAGGCAAGATCCAAGAGGGGTGGATAATCCTGCTCCTTGGTAGGAGCATGAGACCAATAGATATAAGTTCCTCAAAGGGTTTCCTTAATATCTATTATTATCCAAGTCTAGGGTTTACAATAGAGGGGGGGCTATATATAGGCCAACCACATAAACAGGGTATTTTGGGAACAAATAGCGAAATATAGAGAGGGTTACAAGGCTGGGCCGACTTGACACGATCTGCCTTTTCCAGTCCAGTACGGTCCAGCTCGACCGTAATCCGGTCATGCGGTAGTACCGCTCGCCCAAGAGTACCGCTTGTCGTCACGGGACTTGGCGCCGCCTTCTGTTGGTGGCGGTAGTGCCGTGGCCCGGTAGTACCGCCAGTGACAGAGAGCATTTGGGTAGCTCTGGGGCCTTCTGTTGTTGGCGGTAGCAGGGGCTTTAGTGCTGGTAGTACCGGCCGCCAGTAGTACCATGGCGAGAGCGTTTGGTCTCTTCTGCTGGCGCTCCTCTGTCCTGTGGGTCCTTCTCTTCGTACCTGATGATGCACAAGGTATGGGTATGAAGTAGCAGGCCATCCAAGGGTGTGTCTAAGTCACACAAGGAGAGGAGCGAGTTCACCTTAGCTTGAAGGAGTTTGTCTCGGGCGCGAGTCATGGGTCCACTTGGGGAGCTTGTGGAAGTAGATGTAGTAGCGGTCGTAGGACGGGCTGCATCAGAAAGTCCAATTCCGGAGTTCAGGAATGGTTTCGGTGTTTTCACTAGAAGGTTCTAGAAGGTCCACCGTTCCGGAGGGGGAAGGGTACTTGGACGTGTCATGACAAAGTGGAATGATTGCATCATGTCCTAGGTCACTTGGCTGGACACTTGGAAGAGAGAAATCAAACTCTAGTTTTAAAGTCAAAAAGCCAGTTTGAGAGTTGTGTATTGGTAAGTGTGATGCTTCTTCTCCGTATTCTTTTTATCGACACTTCACTCCATAAACCTGTGGGCATGTTTACTGAGCTCAATTTTCGCTTGGGGGCAAGCAAGGTCTAAGCTTGGGGGGGGGTTGATACATCCATTTTGCATCACTATTCTATATCATAATTTACTGTTATTCATTGATATATTTAATTAAGAGGTGATACTTATGCTGTTTCATCTATTTTTGCATGTTGGATGATATTTGGAGGATGAACTGCCGGAGTCAGGATTTTGATAAGCATATTCGTAGTCAAGCTAAGTTGAATCGTCGTCATGCAAAGTGGGTTGAATTTATTGAGTCTTTTCCTTATGTTATCAAACACAAAAAGGGTAAAGATAATATTATTGTTGATGCTTTGTCGCGCCGTTATACTTTGTTATCTCAACTTGACTTCAAAATATTTGGATTGGAAACTATTAAGGAACAATATGTGCATGATGCTGAATTTAAAGATTGTTGCAGAATTGTAGAGATGGTAGAACATGGAACAAGTTCGTCTTCAATGATGTCAAGAAAACGGAGGCGCATGGAACAAACTATGCATTCCAAATAGTTTTGTTCGTCTTTTGTTGTTATAGGAGGCGCATGGAGGAGGATTGATCGGACACTTTGGTGTCAAGAAAACGGAGGATGTTCTTGCTACACACTTCTTTTGGCCACGTATGCGTCGAGATGTTGAGAGATTTGTGGCACGCTGCACTACTTGTCAAAAAGCTAAGTCTCTCCTTAATCCACATGGTTTATATATGCCTCTTCCTGTTCCTAGTGTTTCTTGGGAGGATATTTCTATGGACTTTGTTTTGGGATTGCCACGTACACAGAAGGGGAGGGATAGTATTTTTGTTGTTGTGGATCGGTTTTCTAAGATGGCACACTTTATTCCTTGTCATAAAACGGATGATGCCGCGTATATTGCTGATTCGTTCTTTCGTGAAATTGTTCGTTTACATGGTGTGCCAAATACTATTGTTTCTGATCGTGATACTAAATTTCTTAGCCACTTTTGGAGATGTTTATGGGCTAAGTTGGGGACTAAATTGCTGTTTAGTACTAGATGTCATCCCCAAACTTATGGACAAACTGAACTAGTAAATAGAACTTTGTCTACTATGTTGCGGGCTGTTTTAAAGAAGAACTTAAAATTGTGGGAAGAGTGTTTACCTCATATATAATTTGCTTATAATCGTTCGCTGCATTCTACCACAAAGATGTGCCCGTTTGAGATTGTGTATAGTTTTGTTCCTCGTGCACCTATTGATTTATTGCCTTTACCTTCTTCGGTGCAAAATAATTTGGATGCTACACAACGCGCTGAAATGATATTAAACTTGCATAAGACTACTAAAGATAACATAGAACACATGAATGCTAAGTATAAACTTGCTGGGGATAAAGGGAGAAAGCATGTTGTGTTTGATGTTGGAGATCTTGTTTGGTTACATTTGCGTAAAGATTGTTTTCCTGATTTACGCAACTCTAAGTTAATGCCGCGTGTTGATGGTCCCTTTAAGGTGTTAGAGAAAATAAACGATAATGCATATAAACTTGAGTTGCCTGCAGACTTTGGTACGGTTAGTCCTACGTTTAACATTGCAGATTTGAAGCCTTACTTTGGTGAGGAAGATGAGATTGCGTCGAGGACGACTTCAATTCAAGAAGGCGAGCATGATGTGGACATCCCATCTATTGATACAACCGTTGTACCTACAGCTACACACATACAAGGACCTATCACTCGATCTCGTGCTAAACAACTTAACTGTCAGGTGCTTTCGTTTCTTGGAACTATTCCTCACATACATGAGAATATGATGCTGCCTAAATCAGATGTATTTCTTACTCTTAGGAATGATGGACCAATCATGGATGAGAGAGACAAGCATTGGAGCATGGTAATGCATGGAGATGGCAACAAGCATGTGATGGTCCAAGAGAAGGCCACGGATGAAGATTTCAGAACTTTGAGGCCACCATAATGAAGAAAGAAGGCTTGGACGAAATATTCAAGATTAATACTTCACAAATTCGTCCATAGCTTAATATGGTGCCGCGACACCTTTATTTTGGGCCAGGCCCATGTAATTTTCGCAGGATTTTAAATAGCCACTTTTTAGAGTCCGTATTTGAGGACGAAAGGACTTCTAGGGTTGGATTCGGCCACCATTCCTTTGGTTGGACGAAACACCACCTTTTCCTCCTTAAATACTCCCCTTAGCCGTCACCATAGACTCGGATTTTGTTTAGGCATTAAGTTAGCCATCATACTCCCCTTAGCCCATTCTAGGGATTGCGCCGGACAGGTTGCCACCGGCGTGAGCTATTGGTTTGAATCGTGTTTTCGTGTGTTTGTGTGTGTTCATCGAGTTCTTCAGCGTGAGTCCTTAGATTTCATCCTTCCCCTCCTCCCACTCATCTCCATCTCGATTTCCACGGGAATTCTTGAAAGATCGGGCAATCCTAAGGGTCACCCCTAACAAGAAGGTTAAGCTTGCTTCTTCAGAATTTGATGGTTACGCTTTGCGTTGGTGGGATGGTGTGTATCGCGCATGTTATGAGGATGGTGACCATATTCTCACTTGGAGAGACATGAAGGATGATGCAGCCCAACCTACGGTCGTTACCACATCATGGTCTCCAACTTACGCCAAGTCGTCTTGGACTCCAAAGGTGAATCCGTTCCTCTATGCGAGCCCACGTCCTACCCTATTGAATGGTATGCTACTTCATACTCCGTCACATATGCATGATAGGTTCACACCGATAAGTACAGAGGCAAGGGAGGAAGCCGGAACATCAAGCCTGACAAGACGGAGGCTTGGAAGAGGAGGTGGAAGAAGCCACGGCTGAACCACTGGAGTCTCCGGCCTACATAGGAGTCTCCGGTCCTGCTACACCGGAGTCTCCGGTCATGCGCACCGGACCGACCTCTGGACCGACCCCAGCATCCGACCCAGGGACAGTCAGTACGCCACTCCGAAGATGACACCGGAGACAACAAGGGAGTCTCCGGCCTAGACAGGAGTCTCCGGACCCCACACCGGAGTCTCCGGCCTACACGATGGGCCGGCGCGCCGCCAGCTGGGCCTTCGGCCCATGTACCCCTCTAGCTCGTCCAAACCCTAGTTTTATCCCTAAACTACCACTGTTTATGTGGTTGGCCTATAAATAGAGCCCCCACGCCGGCCAGATGTTGGGCTTGTCGGGCTCCTCTTCCAAGCCAAGCCTATCTTCTTCCGTCTCCTCTTCCAAGCCTCCGTCTTGTCGGGCTTGATGTTCCGGGCTTCCTCCCCTTACCTCCGTACTGGTCGGTGTGAACCTATCATGCATATGTGACAGAGTATGAAGTAGAATACCATTCAATAGGGTAGGAAGTGGACTCGCATAGAGGAACAGATTCACCTTTGGAGTCCATGATGACTTGGCGTACGTTGGAGACCTTGATGTACTAACGACCGTAGGTCGGGCTGCATCATCTCCCCCCTTCAAAAAGAGTCGTCCTCGACTCTCCATGTCCATCACGAAGTAGAAGAGGTCGAAGGACATCCTTGATCCTGGGGTTCACCATATAGTCGTCCTCGGGAAGATTGACTTGACAACACTTCAATGTTCTTTCACCTTCCATGAAGCCTACAAAGCTCACGACAAAAGCGAAGCAACACTCAAAGCGTAGCCAATTCATGAACATTATAGCATGAGTCCTCAAGTAGAAGGAAGTCACCTTAGCTTGTATATATAGCTCAAAGAAGTGTAGCCATAGGTAACTCTCTTCAGTTCTTCTTGTCAACACGTAGTTGGTAGAGGTTGACATGTATGCACTTGTACCTTCACACAACAAATACCAAGCAAAATATTTCCGTGCGTGATAGAGGAGCATGTCAAATGTGGCATGTCCATTCTTCTTCACAACACTATTAGCAAAATGCATGTATAGCAAATGGGATGCATATGCAAGGTCAAAGTGCATGGAAATCGTTTGAACATCATCCAAATGTGGAAACTCAAAAACTCCATATAACTTAGTAGTGGGGCATTCAAAGCATTGGATCCAAATTTCAAACAACATCTTTGATGCAAGAATAGGAGAATTTGGCAAAAACACACAAGGGAGAATGTCCAAAGAAAATCATTATGTGTGCAAACCAACCATTGGAAAGAGAAATTGTTCGACATGTTGGATGTCACACACAAATCATCAAAAGCAAATATCATGGGAATACGAGTATCCCAAACCGAAGCAAAAACAACACGTTTGCAAACAAACCAAATGAAAGAGCTAGTGGTCCTTATGTTTGTTGCAACAACAAGACGAGATTCTTGGAAGCTCTCATGACAATACATGTTGTTAATGGAATTGTGGTTGCACACAAAACATCGGAGAGAGAAATTGTTCAACAATTTTGTTACAACACACAAAACATCATTATCTAAAAGCAAAGAAACATGAATGTCACAAGGGGAGATAATACCATTAACATGATTGCAATCAAACCATTGGAAAGAGCAATTTGCCAACATAAAGATGCAAAGAATGCAAAAGGTATCAGAGCCGGGTTCGATCTTGAACTCACTTGTGGGATGCTCTCTAGAGCTCTTTTTGTCAACTCGTGCTCAACCGAGGTTGACATTCTCGTGCGGGCACCTACACACATCATATGTAAAAAGAAGAACATGTGTGCATGATAGAGATACACATCATCCATCATGACGTATCTCTTCTTGTGCACATCACCATTAATGTCAATCAAGTACGACATAGATGCATGGTGAGTATGCAAGTGCGGAACATGCTTATCATGGCAATTATGAAAATCTCCAAAAATTGAGAAAGCTATGGGGGCCATCTCATTATAACGCATATGATCAATATTGTTGCAAGCAAAACAAGTGAAATAGCAAGCATTCATCTTATCGCAAGCAACGGGAGAAATTGAATGACTAACATGACAAGACAAGTCCGAAGCAATTGGAGGATACACACAAGATGCATAGCATGGCATGTTTATGGCAATGATATCGCAATCAAACAATTCCACATGACTAATATTATGCAAAGGCAAAGCATCACATGGGAATATGGATGAAGCATAAGTAATGTCACAAGTATCATCCATAACATGCATATCCTCACAATTCATCATGTCCACTAGTGGGATCATGGCATCATCAACACCCTTATTGTTACTTTGTTCATACCTCTCATATGAAGTGGGTGTTGTGGGAGTAGTGGCCTCCTTGTGGACGACTTCGTCTTCTTGATGTATCCATGGCGTAGCATCATCTTCGTGCACCATGTACATCTTCTCCAATTGAGGCATCATTGCTTCATGGCTTCGGGCGTCTTCCTCCATGGAACCTAGCACAACACAAGAGAACACACTAGAGGTAGAGGGTAAGTTGTTAGAAATCGAAATGGTCTCAGTTGACCTATCAACTACCACTCTCAACACACTAGGAGTATCACTCATGCCCTCCAAGTGGAAGCACTCAATCTCACATAAGGTGGAGTCACTCATCTCACTCTTGTTCTCACTCAAGTGGGCTAATGATAGGACAAAGGTGTCCGATCTTTCCATGAGATGGCGATAATCGATTTGGTGGAGTTCGGGCCTGACGATCCGACTACACGTGCGAGCACGAGCGCCAATGCAATCGCTAGGCCAATCTCCTAGAGGTTACCGATCCTGCGTGAACACGATCAGCCTGACCAGCGAGGGTCTTAATTCCTACCTGAAATCGAGAACAAGTAAGAACCAATATTGCAATCAAGATATTGTGGATTAAGAGGAAAGCTTTATTGAAGAGGTGGGATCCTGAATAGGCGCGAAGTACAAGAGGCCTCTGCGACGCTCGAGCCTTGGCGAAGTTGCTATGATGGCTAACTTAATGTCTAAACAAAATCCGAGTCTAGGGGGTCGGCTATGGGGAGTATTTAAGGGCAAAAAGGTGGGGTTTCGGCCAGCCATGGAAGTGGTGGCCGAATCCAACCCTAAAAGTCCTTTTCCCCTCAAATACGGACTCTAAAAAGTGGCTAATTAAAATCCTGCGAAAATTACATGGGCCTGGCCCAAAATAAAGGTGTCACAGCACCATATTAGGCTATGGACGAATTCGTAAAGTATTGATCTTGAATATTTTGTCCAAGCCTTCTTTCTTCATTATGGTGGCCTCAATGTTCTGAAATCTTCATCCGTGGCCTTCTCTTGGATCATCGCATGCTTGCTGCCATCTCCATGCATGGACATGCTCCAATGCTTGTCCCTCTCATCCATGCTTGGTCCATCATTCCTAAGAGTAAGAAATAAATCTGATTTAGGCAGCATCATATTCTCATGTATGTGAGGAATAGTTCCAAGAAACGAAAGTACGTGATAGTTAAGTTGTTTGGCACGAGATCTTGTGATGGGTCCTTGTATGTGTGTTGATGTAGGTACAACGGTTGTATCAATAGTAGGGATGTCCACATCAGCTAAGTGGCTCTCATACTCACATGGGATTGGTACCACATCATCACTCAAGCATATGGGGATAGGCTCGGTTTCCTCAACTCCATGCGCCTCCTTTGGTGAAGTGAAAATCCCATGCTCACGCTTGACCTTGTCGCCTTCAAGGTTAGATGCCATAAGATGGGCATCATCGCTCGCCTCCATGGCCGAAGGGAAAATCCCATGCTCGACTGTCTTGTGGACATCTTGTAGTAGTGGTGGAGGTAGGCTCATGCTATCCAACTTGGCGAAGTAGAGGTCTTCATTTTCCTCGTTCATAAGGTCTTCAAATGCAAGCGTAGTAGTTGAAGCTTGATGGCGTGGACGAAGGCTTGCTCTTGGTGCCATTTTGGTGGTGGCACAAGAAGTTGAAGGTGCCTTGTGATGGTGTCGACGGAGGTCATTGGCGTGCCTTGCCGATGGTTGATGTAGGTGGTGCACTTGGTCATCCATATGACGCTCACGATGATGGCCCTTGACCTTGGCATTCTTCCTTGTAATTTTTTCTAATGAGCACAAAGCATCATTAGTCTTGGCGACCATCCTCATGTTTTTGTCGAAGTCGTTGTCCATGTCCTTCTTGAAGTTGTGGAGGTCGCTTTGGAACTTGTCCATTTGATGATGGACCTTGGCGCACTCGAGTTGGAGGCTCCGTCTTGGTCGGTGCGACGTGAGGAGCTTCGCGTTGTCGTTCTTGAAGTCGCCCATGCTTGGGAGTCATTGTTGTTGTAGTACTCCATATCACCCAAGCATGTGGATCCATTGTTGGTGTAGTGCTCCATCATGTTATCCATGCTTGTGGAGACATAGGCATGGTGGCTCATCGTAGATTCTTCATAGAAATAATCCTCGGTTCCGGAGTCCCTAGACATGATTCACAAGACCAAGCGGTGTATATGGAAGTGGTAGAGGGTGTTAGGGATACAACGTCAAACCTTACTTTACCTTGGAAGATCGTATCGTACAAGTGGCCACACTTGAGAGCAATAAACCAAGCAAAGTGAAGTTCACGCGGAACACCAAAACCAACTACTAACCAAAAAACAAACACGTACAAGGCCTATGGTGGATAGGTATGGAAAGTGGCATGTCAAGAAACAATCCGAAATCAACATGTTGTAATGGCAAGTAAAGAACCACAATGATCACAAAGCAAAACAAGTCAATCCACAAGATAGGAAATATGTACAAGGAAACACACACGGTGGGATAAATGGGAGTGAGCTAAGAACCAAATGATTACCTAGCGAAGACTATAAGCTCGTGTCACACAAGTACAAGGAGAGACGCTAGTTCGATTGCACGAAATTGGTGGGCTACAAGATATGCACAATAAGTACCACCTATATGATGTTCATCGAGCTTGCGCTTCCTATTCTATGAGGCACATGTATATTTCTTTCTTTTTCTCTTTTCCTTTTTCTATTTTTTTCTTTTTCTTTTTTCCTTTTTCTTTTCACTTGCCTCTTCCTTGTGCCAACAACTATACAAGATAACTATATGAGATAGCGTTCACAACGTTTGCTCGGAATCTACAAGGTATCAAATGTGCATAGCCCAAGCAATCATAAGAGGAACTAGTCTCAATAGGTGTTTGTTGCTCGCAAAGATAGTGGGGTTCACAAAGGAATGCAAGTGGGGAGAAGTCGTAGAATGTTTATACCTTTCGTCGACGATCTTCACCCTTTATTGTTGGATTCCGCCTTGCTCACGGAATTTGGATGGAGTAGATAGCATGAACAACGCGGATGATGATGTAGAGCTTCTTCTCCTCTTCGAAACGAGCTAAAGAACACCAAAATCCGAGTTCGAATGCAAAGTTATGCTCAAAACAGTGAGAGGCTGAAATCTCGGAACCTGATGTTTTCTTTCTGTATTGGGCGGTAGTACCGGATATTGGGACCGGTAGTACCGCTTGGTCCGGTCGTACCGGATATTTGGACCGGTAGTACCGCTTGGTCCAGGGACGCCCAGATTTGACGCGTTTTCGCGATTTTGGGGCGATTTGGGCAGAAAATCTTCAAGAAAAACACCAAATCGACAGGGGAAATCAAGGAATTAGGCTATGGGAACGCAAAGGAAGGTAGATCAACAAGTTTAGCAAGTAATCCACAGATCAAAACCTACCAAAACACACTCGAATCACAGATCGATCCAAAACACGAATTGGGGCTATTTTTGGTGGAATTTTCGAATTTATGGGGAAAAGACCAAATCGATGAGAAATCCGTGGCAACCAAAAGCTGCTGATACCAGATGATGGAGGGGTTAACCTCTTGGGTGCCCGATCTTCACGGATCTCGTGGTCAAATCGATGGGAAAGCGAGGGGAAAGGGAGAAGGTAGCGGAAGCGAACACACACCTCGCGAAGAAAACGATGAACACACGCAAAACTCACACGATACAAGGCCGATTGCTCCCGAACGGCGGCCATCGGTCCGATAGAATCCTCGCAAGGAAAGTTCGGTCAACGTGCTCCCTCAAATCCACATCGGAGAGGGAAGAATACCTTGGGGACGGTCTTGACAAGTTGGATACGAGACAATGAACTCCAAGGCCTTGTTCAGCGATGGATGCGTGATGCAAAGTCCAATCGAGGTTGGTGACGATAGTCGGTCCCCTTGGGTAAGGGGATGAGGCAAAACAAGAGATTCCACACAAGGGGGTTGTCTTTAGTCTATCATCTATGCCTAATGATGGAGGGGTTAACCTCTTGGGTGGCCCGATCTTCACGGATCTCGTGGCCAAATCGATGGGAAAGCGAGGGGAAAGGGAGAAGGTAGCGGAAGCGAACACACACCTCGCGAAGAACACGATGAACACACGCAAAACTCACACGATACAAGGCCGATTGCTCCCGAACGGCGGCCACCGGTCCGATAGAATCCTTGCAAGGAAAGATCGGTCAACGTGCTCCCTCAAATCCACATCGGAGAGGGAAGAACACCTTGAGGAGGGTCTTGACGACTTGGGGGCGAGAAACCGAGAACCCAAGGCCTTGTTCAACGATGGATGAGTGATGCAAAGTCCAATCGAGGTTGGTGACGATAGTCGGTCCCCTTGGTAAAGGGGATGAGGCAAAACTAGAGATTCCACAATGGGGGTTGTCTTTAGTCTATCATCTATGCCTAAGGGATACATGAGGGTGGGGGCTCTATTTATAGGCCAACCACATAAACAAGGGTAGTTTGGGGATAAACTAGGCGAATAGGTAAGTAAAGGGGATACATGGGTCGTGGCCCAACTAGTGCTGTGAGCACTACCAGAGCGCCAGTAATCTGGGACTTGGGACCGTAGTACCGCTTGGTCCCAAGTACCGCCTGGGACCGTAGTACCGCTGCATCTGGGCGTCGGTGGAGCCCGTCTGTGGCGCAGTATCGGGGACAAGAGTATCACCGGTAGTACGGGTCCAGATCCGTAGTACCATGAGACAGAGTATTTGGCTTCTATTGCGTCGTCTATTGGTGATGGCGGATAGTCTTGCAGGCGGTAGTACCGGCCGCTGTGTCCGTAGTACCTGGCGAGAGCATTTGGCGATCTGTCTTCTTCCGCCTCCTCTTCCAAGCCTCCGTCTTGTCGGGCTTGATGCTCCGGGCTTCCTCCCTTGCCTCCGTACTTGTCAATGTGAACCTATCATGCATAAGTGACGGAGTATGAAGTAGCATACCATTCAATAGGGTAGGAAGGGGCCTCGCATAGAGGGACGGATTCACCTTTGGAGTCCATGACGACTTGGCATAAGTTGGAGACCAAGATGTGGTAACGACCGTAGGTCGGTCTACATCAGCCCCCCCCTTCAGAAAGAGTCGTCCTCGACTCTACATGCTCATCACAAAGTAGAAGCGGTCGAGAGACCTTCTTGATCCTGGGGTTCACCATATAGTCGTCCTCGAGAATATTGACTTGACAACACTTCAATGTTCCTTCACCTTCCTTGAATCCTACAAAGCTCACAACAAAAGCAAAGCAACACTCAAAGCGTAGCCAATTCATGAAGATTATAGCATGAGTCCTCAAGTAGAAGGAAGTCACCTTAGCTTGTAGATATAGCTCAAAGAAGTGTAGCCATAGGTAACTCTCTTCGGTTCTTCTTGTCAACATATAGTCCATAGAGGTTGACGTGTATGCATTTGTAACTTCATACAACAAAGACCAAGCAACATATGTTTGTGTGTGATAGAGGAGCATGTCATTTGTGGCATGTCCATTCTTGTTCACAACACGATTAGCACAACTCAAGTATAGCAAATGGGATGCATATGCAAGGTCAATGTGCATGGAAATCGTTTGAACATCATCCAAATGTGGAAACTCAAAAACTCCATATAACATAGTAGTGGGGCACTCAAAGCATTGGATCCAAATTTGAAACAACATCTTTGATGCAAGAATAGGAGAATTTGGCAAAAACACGCAAGGAAGAATGTCCAAAGCAACATCATTATGTGTGCAAACCAACCATTGGAAAGAGAAATTGTTCGACATGTTGGATGTCACACACAAATCATCAAAAGCAAATATCATGGGAATATGAGTATCCCAAGCGGAAGTCAAAGTAACGTGTTTGCAAACAAATCAAATGAAAGAGCAAGTGGTCCTTATGTTTGTTGCAACAACAAGACGAGATTCTTGGAAGCTCTCATGACAATACATATTCTTAATGGGATTGTGGTTGCACACAAAACATCGGAAAGGTAAATTGTTCAACGTTTTTGTTGCAACACACAAAGCATCATTATCTTAAAGCGAAGAAACATGAATGTCACAAGGGAAGATAATACCATTAACATGCTTGCAAGCAAACCATAGGAAAGAACAATTTGTCAACATGAAAGATGCAAAGCATGCAAAAGGTATTAGAGCTGGGTTCGATCTTGAACTCACTTGTGGGATGCTCTCTAGAGCTCTTTTTGTCAACTCGTGCTCAACCGAGGTTGACATTCTCGTGCGGGTACCTACACACATCATACACAAAAGGAAGAACATGTGTGCATGGTAGAGATACACATCATCCATCATGACGTATCTCTTCTTGTGCGCATCACCATTAATGTCAATCAAGTATGAAATAGATGCATGGTGAGTATGAAAGTGGGGAACATGCTTATCATGGCAATCATCAAAATCTCCAAAAATTGAGAAAGCTATGGGGGCCATCGCATTATAACGCATATGATCAATATTGTTGCAAGCAAAACAAGTGAAATAGCAAGCATTCATCTTATCGCAAGCAACGGGAGAAATTGAATGACTAGCAGGACAAGGCAAGTCCAAAGCAATTGGAGGATACACACAAGATGCATAGCATGGCATGTTTATGGCAATGATATCGCAATCAAACAATTCCACATGATCAATATTATGCAAAGGCAAATCATCACATGGGAAAGTGGATGAAGCATATGTAATGTCACAAGTATCATCCATAGCATGCATATCCTCACAATTCATCATCTCCACTAGTGGGATCATGGCATAATCAACACCCTTATTGTTACCTTGTTCATACCTCTCATATGAAGTGGGTGTTGTGGAAGTAGTGGCCTCCTTGTGGACGACTTCGTCCTCTTCGTGTAGCCATGGCGTCGCGTCATCTTCGTGCACCATGTACATCTTCTCCATTCGAGGCATCATTGCTTCATGTCTTGGCGCTTCTTCATCCATGGAACCTAGCATAACACAAGAGAACACACTAGAGGTAGAGGGTAAGTTGTTAGAAATCGAAATGGTCTCACTTGACCTATCAACTACCACTCTCAACTCACTAGGAGTATCACTCATGCCCTCCAAGTGGAAGCACTCAATCTCACATAAGGTGGAGTCACTCATCTCACTCTTGTTCTCACTCAAGTGGGCTAAGTGGCTCTCATGCTCACATGGGATTGGTACCACATCATCACTCAAGCATATGGGGGTAGGCTTGGTTTCCTCAACTCCATGCGCCTCCTTTGGTGAAGGGAAAATCCCATGCTCACCATTCTTGACCTTGTCGCCTTCAAAGTTGGATGCCATAAGATGGGCATCATTGCTCGCCTCCATGGTCGAAGGGAAAATCCCATGCTCTACCGTCTTGTGGCCATCGCGTAGTAGTGGTGGAGGTAGGCTCATGCTATCCAACTTGGCGAAGTAGAGGTCTACATTTTCCTTGTTGGCGAGGTCGTGGAAGTCAAGCGTAGGCATTGAAGCTTAATGGCGAGGAGGAAGGCTTGCTCTTGGTGCCATTATGGTGGTGGCACGAGTAGTTGAAGGTGCCCTATGATGGTGTCGACGGAGGTCATTGGTGTGCCTTGCCAATGGTTGATGTAGGTGGCGCACTTGGTCGTCCACATGACACTCGCGACGATGATCACTTGCCTTGGCACTCTTCTTGTGCTTGTGGTGCCTTCTTGAGCTTGCTTGAGCATTATGGTTGGTGCTCATCACGAATTCTTCGTCTTGGTGGCAAAGATGCCTTTGACAATGTCTTGTATCCTTTTTATGGTGGCGAAGCTCATGAGAGGATGTTTGTCGATGAAGAGTCTTGTTTCTTGGCGCCTCTTGATGTATATGATGTTTGGACGCCACTCTTGATTGGATAGGAGTTGGAGCTTGGCGCCTTGGAGGTGATGTAGATTGGCGCCTTGGAGATGGTGGAGCTTGACGCCTTGGAGGTGATGGATCTTGGCGCCTTGGAGATGGTGGCGCTTGACGCCATCTAGGTGGTGGCACTTGTCGCCTTGGAGGTGGATCATCGAAGTAGGTGGTGCCCTTTGGTGTGGCACGCTTGGCCTTGAAGGTCATGGAATCTTGATGATGCGCCTCCTCTTGCTTGGCGTAGTAGGTTTCCATCTCCACGCGGTGGAGGAATTCTTCATGGCTCGTGGAGGAGCCATCAAACTCGATGAAGTTCTCCGTGTCCTCCATGTTTGGCGAGGCGTCGTCGATGTCGCACTCGAAGTCATCCATGCTTGGGGAGTAATTGTTGGTGTAGTACTCCATATCACCCAAGCATGTGGAGCCATTGTCGGTTTAGTGCTCCATAGGCTCCATGCATGAGGAGCCATTGTCGACGTAGAGCTCCATGTCTTCGATGCATGTGGAGTCGTCGTAGGTGTAGTGCTCCGGGTCCTCAAAGCATGCGGAGTCATTGTCGGTGTTGTGCTCCGTCATGTCCTCTATACTTGTGGAGTCGTAGTCATGGTGGCTCATCATGGATTCTTCATAGATATCATCCTCGGTTCCGGAGTCCCTAGACATGATGCACAAGACCAAGCGGTGTATATGGAAGTGGTAGTGGGAGTTAGGGATACAACGTCAAACCTTACTTTACCTTGGAAGATCGTATCATGCAAGTGGACACACTTGAGAGCAATAAACCAAGCAAAGTGAAGTTTACGCGGAACACCAAAACCAACTAATAACCAAAAAACACACACACACAAGGCCTATGGTGGATAGGTATGGAAAATGGCATGTCAAGAACCAATCCGAAATCCAGATGTTGTAATGGCAAGTAAAGAACCACAATGATCACAAAGCAAACAAGTTAATCCACAAGATAGGAAATATGTACAAGGAAACATACACGGTGGGATAAATAGGACTTGTGCGATGGAGAAAGTGAGCTAAGAACCAAATGATTACCTAGCGAAGACTATAAGCTCGTGTCACACAAGTACAAGGAGAGACGCTACTTCGATTGCACAAAATTGGTGGGCTACAAGATATGCACAATAAGTACCACCTATATGATGTTCATCGAGCTTGCGCTTCCTATTCTATGAGGCACATGTATATTTGTTTCTTTTTCTCTTTTCCCTTTTTTCTATTTTTTTCTTTTTCTTTCTTTTTCTTTCTTTTTCTTTTTCACTTGCCTCTTCCTTGTGCCAACAACTATACAAGATAACTATATGAGATAGCGCTCACAAGGTTTGCTCGGAATCTACAAGGTATCAAATGTGCATAGCCCAAGCAATCATAAGAGGAACTAGTCTCAATAGGTGTTTGTTGCTCGCAAAGATAGTGGGGTTCACAAAGGAATGCAAGTGGGGAGAAGTCGCGGAATGTTTATACCTTTCGTCGACGATCTTCACCCTTTATTGTTGGATTCCGCCTTGCTCACGGAATTTTGATGTAGTAGATAGCATGAACAACGTGGATGATGATGTAGAGATCCTTCTCCTCTTCGAAATGAGCTAAAGAACACCAAAATCCGAGTTCGAATGCAAAAGTTATGCTCAAAACGGTGAGAGCTGAAATCTGGAATCTGCTGTTTTCTTTCTGTCTTGGGCGGTAGTACCGTATTTTGGGCCCGGTAGTACCGGTGGGCGGTAGTACCGTATGTTTGGAGCGGTAGTACCGCTCGGGACAGAGAAACCCAGATCCGACGTGTTTTCGCGATTTTGGGGTGATTTGGGCGGAAAAGCTTCAAGAAAAACAACAAATCGACGGGGGAAATCAAGGAATTAGGCTGTGGGAACACAAAGGAAGGTAGATCAACAAGTTTAGCAAGTAATCCAAGGATCAAAACCTACCAAAACGCACTCAAATCACAGATCGATCCAAAACACAAATTGGGGCTATTTTTGGTGGAAATTTCAAATTTATGGGGAAAAGACCAAATCGATGAGAAATCCGTGGCAACCAACAGCTGCTGATACCAGATGATGGAGGGGTTAACCTCTTGGGTGGCCCGATCTTCACGGATCTCGTGGTTAAATCGATGGGAAAGCGAGGGGAAAGGGAGAAGGTAGCGGAAGCGAACACACACCTCGCGAAGAACACGATGAACACACGCAAAACTCACACGATACAAGGCCGATTGCTCCCGAACGGCGGCCACCGGTCCGATAGAATCCTCGCAAGGAAAGATCGGTCAACGTGCTCCCTCAAATCCACATCGGAGAGGTAAGAACACTGATGCAGCCCGACCTACGGTCGTTACTACATCAAGGTCTCCAACTTACGCCAAGTCGCCATGGACTCCAAAGGTGAATCCGTTCCTCTATGAAAGCTCACTTCCTACCCTATTGAATGGTATGCTACTTCATACTCCGTCACATATTCATGATAGGTTCACACCGACCAGTACGGAGGCAAGGGAGGAAGCCCGGAGCATCAAGCCCGACAAGACGGAAGCTTGGAAGAGGAGGAGGAAGAAGATGATCAAGCTGCCGAGTTCAAGCGGTACTACGGTCGGAACCGGTACTACCGGTCGTGGTACTCCCTCGCTACCGCCTGCATCAAGCTTGCGCCATCGCCATCGGATGCCCGATCTTGGCTTGCGGTACTACCGCATGGTACTACCGGTCCCCAAAGCGGTACTACGGTGATGACCGGTACTACGGGTCCCAAGTCCCAGATTACTACCGTCATGTCATGCTGCTGGCGCACTAGTTGAGCCACACCCATGTATCCCCCTTTACCTATTCGCTAGTTTATACAAACTACCCTTGTTTAGTGGTTGGCCTATAAATAGAGCCCCCACCCTCATGTATCCCTTAGGCATAGATGATAGACTAAAGAAAACCCCATTCGGAATCTCTAGTTTTGCCTCATCCCTTTACCAAGGGGACCGACTATCGTCACCAACCTCGATTGGACTTTGCATCACGCATCCATCGTTGAACAAGGCCTTGGGTTCTCGGTTTCTCGCCCCCAAGTCGTCAAGACCCTCCTCAAGGTGTTCTTCCCTCTCCGATGTGGATTTGAGGGAGCACGTTGACCGATCTTTCCTTGCGAGGATTCAATCGGACCGGTGGCCGCCGTTCGGGAGCAATCGGCCTTGTATCGTGTGAGTTTTGCGTGTGTTCATCGTGTTCTTCGCGAGGTGTGTGTTCGCTTCCGCTACCTTCTCCCTTTCCCCGCGCTTTCCCATCGATTTGACCACGAGATCCGTGAAGATCGGGCACCCAAGAGGTTAACCCCTCCATCAAACACCTTGAGGAGGGTCTTGGCAACTTGGAGACGAGACATCGAACTCCAAGGCCTTGTTCAATGCTGGATGCGTGATGCAAAGTCCAATCGAGGTTGGTGACGATAGTCGGTCCCCTTGGTAAAGGGGATGAGGCAAAACTAGAGATTCCACAATGGGGGTTGTCTTTAGTCTATCATCTATGCCTAAGGGATACATGAGGTGGGGCTCTATTTATAGGCCAACCACATAAACAAGGGTAGTTTGGGGATAAACTAGGCGAATAGGTAAGTAAAGGGGATACATGGGCGTGGCCCAACTAGTGCGCTGCCAGAGCTGTAATCTGGGACTTGGGACCGTAGTAGCCTTGGTCCCAGTACCGCCTGGGACCGGTAGTACCGCTTGCGATCTGGAGCGTCACCGAGCCGTCTGTGTGGCGGTATCATGGGACGAGATCACTGACCGGTAGTAATCTGGTCAGATCCGTAGTACCGGAGAGACAGAGTATTTGGCTTCATGGCGTCTGCTGGTGGCGGGGCGGTAGTGCCACGCAAGAGTACCGCCAGGTCCGGTAGTATCGCTGGTGACAGAGAGCATTTGGCGATATGTCTTCTTCCGCCTCCTCTTCCAAGCCTCCGTCTTGTCGGGCTTGATGCTCCGGGCATCCTTCCTTGCCTCCGTACTTATCAATGTGAACCTATCATGCATAAGTGACGGAGTATGAAGTAGCATACCATTCAATAGGGTAGGAAGGGGGCTTGCATAGAGGAATGGATTCACCTTTGGAGTCCATGACGACTTGGCATAAGTTGGAGACCAAGATGTGGTAACGACCGTATGTCGGGCTACATCACCTAAGGGATACATGAAGGGGTGGGGGATCTATTTATAGGCCAGCCACATAAACATGGGTAGTTTAGGGATAAAACTAGGGTTTGGACGAGCTAGAGGGGTACATGGGCCGAAGGCCCATTGTGTATGAGCCATCGTGTAGGGCCGGAGACTCGGTGTCGCCTCCGGAGTGGTGGTGTCTTGGCCCCCGGGTCGGTTCTTGGGGTCGGTCGATCCAGAGACTCCAAGCAGAGACAGGAGACTCCAGTGTAGCAGGACCGGAGACTCCGGTGTAGGCCGGAGATTCCGGTGGTTCAGCTGTGGCTTCTTTCGCCTCCTCTTCCAAGCAGGTCTTGTCGGGCTTGATGTTCCGGGCTTCCTCCCTTGTCTCCGTACTTGTCGGTGTGAACCTATCATGCATATGTGACGGAGTATGAAGTAGCATACCATTCAATAGGGTAGGAAGTGGGCTCGCATAGAGGAACGGATTCACCTTTGGAGTCCATGACGACTTGGCGTAAGTTGGAGACCATGATGTGGTAACGACCGTAGGTCGGGCTGCATCATCTCCCCCCTTCAAAAAGAGTCGTCCTCGATTCTCCATGTTCATCACGAAGTAGAAGAGGTCGAAGGACATCCTTGATCCTGGAGTTCACCATATAGTCGTCCTCGGGAAGATTGACTTGACAACACTTCAATGTTCCTTCACCCTCCATGAAGCCTACAAAGCTCACGACAAAAGCGAAGCAACACTCAAAGCGTAGCCAATTCATGAACATTATAGCATGAGTCCTCAAGTAGAAGGAGGTCACCTTAGCTTGTAGAGATAGCTCGATAATGGGTAGCCATAGGTAACTCTCTTTGGTTCTTATTGTCAACATATAGTCCATAGAGGTTGACGTGTATGCATTTGTGCCTTCACACAACAAAGACCAATCAAAATATTTTCATGCGTAATAGAGGAGCATGTCAAATGTGGCATGTCCATTCTTGTTCACAACACTATTAGCACAATACAAGGATAGCAAATGGAATGCATATGCAAGGTCAAAGTGCATAGAAATCGTTTGAACATCATCCAAATGTGGAAACTCAAAAACTCCATAAAACGTAGTAGTGGGGCACTCAAAGCATTGGATCCAAATTTCAAACAACATCATTGATGCAAGAATAGGAGAATTTGGCAAAAACACACAAGGAAGAATGTCCAAAGAAACATCATTATGTGTGCAAACCAACCATTGGAAAGAGAAATTGTTCAACATGTTGGATGTCACACAAAAATCATCAAAAGCAAATTTCATGGGAGTATGGGTATCCCAAGTGGAAGCAAAAACGACATGTTTGCAAACAAACCAAATGAAAGAGCAAGTGGTCCTTATGTTTGTTGCAACAACAAGACGAGATTCTTGGAAGCTCTCATGACAATACATGCTCTTAATGGAATTGTGGTTGCACACAAAACATCGGAGAGAGAAATTGTTCAACAATTTTGTTACAACACACAAAACATCATTATCTAAAAAAGAAGAAACATGAATGTCACAAGGGAAGATAATACCATTAACATGCTTGCAAGCAAACCATAGGAAAGAGCAATTTGTCAACATGAAAGATGCAAATCATGCAAAAGGTATCAGAGCTGGGTTCGATCTTGAACTCACTTGTGGGATGCTCTCAAGAGCTCTTTTTGTCAACTCGTTCTCAACGAGGCTAACATGATAGTGCGGGTACCTACACACATCATACACAAAAGGAAGAACATGTGTGCATGGTAGAGATACATATCATCCATCATGACGTATCTCTTCTTGTGCGCATCACCATTAATGTCAATCAAGTATGAAATAGATGCATGGTGAGTATGTAAGTGGGGAACATGCTTATCATGCCAATCATCAAAATCTCCAAAAATTGAGAAAGCTATGGGGGCCATCTCATTATAACGCAAATGATCAATATTGTTGCAAGCAAAACAAGTGAAATAGCATGTATTCATCTTATCGCAAGCAATGTGAGAAATTGAATGACTAGCATGACAAGTCAAGACCAAAGCAATTGGAGGATACACACAAGATGCATAGCATGTCATGTTTATGGCAATAATATCGCAATCAAACAATTCCACATGATCAACATTATGCAAAGGTAAAGCATCACATGGGAATATGAGTGAAGCATATGTAATGTCACAAGTTGTCCATAACATGCATATCCTCAGAATTCATCATGTCCACTAGTGGGATCATGGCATCATCAACACCCTTATTGTTACCTTGCTCATACCTCTCATATGAAGTGGGTGTTGTGGAAGTAGTGGTCTCCTTGTGGATGACTTCATCTTCTTGATGTAGCCATGGCGTAGCATCATCTTCGTGCACCATGTACATCTTCTACAATTGAGGCATCATTACTTCATGGCTTGGCGCGTCATCAACCATGGAACCTAGCACAACATAAGAGAACACACTAGAGGTAGAGGGTAAGTTGTTAGAAATAGCAATGGTCTCACTTGACCTATCAACTACCACTCTCAACTCACTAGGTGTATCACTCATGCCCTCAAAGTGGAAGCACTCAATCTCACATAAGGTGGAGTTACTCATCTCACTCTTGTTCTCACTCAAGTGGGCTAAGTGGCTCTCATACTCACATGGGATTGGTACCACATCATCACTCAAGCATATAGGGGTAGGCTCGGGTTCCTCAACTCCATGCGCCTCCTTTGGTGAAGGGAAAATCCCATGCTCACCATTCTTGACCTTGTCGCCTTCATGGTTGGATGCCCTAAGATGGGCATCACCACTCTCCTCCATGGTAGAAGGGAAAATCCCATGCTCGACCGTCTTGTGGCCATCTCGTAGTAGTGGTGGAGGTAGGCTCATGCTATCCAACTTGGCGAAGTAGAGGTTTACATTTTCCTCGTTCGCGAGGTCGTGGAAGTAAAGCGTAGGAGTTGAAGCTTGATGGCATGGAGGAAGGTTTGCTCTTGGTGCCATTGTGGTGGTGGCACGAGTAGTTGAAGCTGCCCTATTGTAACACCCTCAGAATCGGCCCTATGCAAGTTTTAGCGCTTCCCGCCAAACCCGCATAGAAACGATTCAAAGGTGCCCACCAGGCACTTGCGTGCGGGTGGAAAACGAAGTAATATCATTACACAATAGTCCTCGATGGAACCCACAGAACATATATATACAACAGCGACTCGATGAGTCAAGAATACAGATATACAATACAAAGATCCAAATCACCTGGAAAACGATACAGCGTCCGAGTACGGACTAGATGCAAATTGAGCTAAGAGCCCTGAAGAATAACCAATGGCGTCCATAACCCTACCCAGGCCAAGCCGGAAGGGTAACCCTGCTAACGACGTCGATCTCAAAACCTTAAACAAACGGGTGCCGACAAGGGCAAAGGAAAAGAGAGCGGTCGATCTTGAGGCCAAGATTACATGCGAGGCTAGAATTCGGCGGTCCTCGCCTACATAGGTATGGTGGATCAAGCGGCAGTGGCATGCACTAAACAACCTATAGAGACTCGATACAACTAGCGGCTATCAGAGAGGGGTAAGAAAGACCTATTCGGAACCAACCTGATACTACCACCAAACATACCCATCCTGGTGTTTCCCCCTCGAGACCAAACGAGGAAGTCAACCGAGGAACTCACACCGTTGGCAGTTTTATTCATTCCGTTATAGTTGCGGCAATTACTAGTCAAATAAAGATGGCATGAGTCATCCTGATATAATAAGCAGTGGGCATTTTTAGTTAACCATTCCGTTTTAGTTGCAACACTTACTAGTCAGATACGATTAGCATGAGATATCCCAAACCCGGCAGTTGTTGGTACTTTTATTTAGCCATTCCGTTGTAGTGGAGCTGATTACTAGTCATATCGGATACAAGTCAAATTATAACAGTAAACTTTAGTTATAGTTGTCTATGATCGAACTGCGTGTCAAGTCGTCCATAACGCGGACACGGCTTTTGAAAGATTTAACCGCAAGGGTGCACCAAAGTATCCACACGCACTTCGACCCTTTTGCGGATCGGTTAACATACACCCATCGGTATGTCGGCGGGGCCTAAGTCATGACGTTTCCCAGACCCAAAGCAAGTACATGGGGGCCACCCCACTAAGCTACCCGCAACGAAGTCGGCCAGTCTCCGAGACGGACTCAGGGTTTGTGTAGACGGCTGTAAACGACTGGGAACCGAAAAGATGACTGGGCTTGTCGAACGTGTCACAATCCTAAACAGTACAGGTGCAGTACCTCGCACAATTTAAATAAAGCAGTAAAGCATGGCATAAGTACAGAATAGTAATAAAGACCCAAACTAATTGTGGCCCCTAGTACAGTACTTTGAAATCAGGTACTAATCGATGGGGGTGCCCATACACCCCACCTGTGGTTAGCGCGCTCGATCTCGGAACAGGTGTCAAGAACTCGGGGTCCTACGGGACACCAGTGAGCGGTTAAAAACCAAATATTGTCTATTACCCACCGGTGCCTCTGCATTTACCTACTTCAATTTTAGTCATTAAACAGTATTTAAAGCCATGATCATCTCCAACATTAAACATGCGGCAATACTCCAACAATTGTGGTACTTGACGACATGCAACAGCACTTGAGCAAGCGACTACGACGCGCAGGTCCAACTATCTACCAAACAACAGGTAATAGGATGTGTCCAAGGCAATATAAGGCTGCAAGGGATATCACGGGTGCAAAAACTAGAGCATCGCAACACAGATAGCAATAGATCAATAGGAGGGAATAAATACTATAAAAGTAAGATTGGTAGAAAGGGGGAGGTGCTCGCCTGAAAACATTGCCGAAGGTTCATCCGAAGGTCGGGTCGACACTCGCATCAACTCATCGGCCTAATCCGCGAAGAAGCAAAACACTAGAAAAACACCGGATGCACTATTTAATACTACAACAAAATATCGAGCATGATGCATGTATGATGTATGGCATGGCAAAGGTGCGATGCAATTAGGCCATATTAAGCGGAACCGGGGTCCCGACAATTAATTATTAAGTTCATGTTGTTTAGATACCCCGCAATTTAATTGTTGTCTTAACATGGCAAAACATAGTATCGGTTCGCTAGGCAAATTTAAATGGAGCCAATATTAGACTAGATTCGCCCACATATGGCCTCCATGTTTAATTTAGGTGAATCGGCATAAGGCCCCCAAACACCCACAAATATGTATGCAAACATGAACAAGTTGATATGCAACAATTCATATAGGTATCAATTTATAAAATAGGGCTCGAGGGAAAGGGTCACACATTAGGGGGGCTCAACGATCTTGGTGGCTCCGAGGGTTCAGGGATCGGTCTCCGGTAGAAGTTCTTGGCGCTCGATGTCAGCGTTCTCGTGGGCCCTTCTTGGTACATCGTTGTCAACTTGCGCCAGTGATCTTGTCGACAAGAAGATCTTGGTACTCTAAGGCATGCGTGGCTGCCGACGGTCTTGTCGATGAAGAGGGTGTCGCATCCTTGTAGATCATGGAGACCCTGCAGCTCGGGAGACCTTGAACTCGGACGAACCATCATGTGGAGCACCTATTGGGTACAGCAACTCGAACTGGAACCCCACTTGGTCGAGCAGTACAAAAGCCTGCACGACAGGATCTGGTCACTGCTCTGCTACAACTTCCATGAGGTTACAAACAGAAAACAAAAACACAACACCAACTTGGTACTACACAGGAAACGTACACGGGTGAGGCAGATGGGCATCGGCGACGACGGGGGAGGAGTTGTGTCAAGGGAGGGGAGAGATGGCGGCGCTTGGGTGTCACGCGCGGAGGAAGGCTCGCGAGGGGAGGAGGAAGCCGAGCGTTGGGTCGAGGCAGCCGACCGAGGCAAGGCACGCTGCAGGACGGGCCGGTACCACCTCAGAGGGAGACGGCCCTGGCAGGATCTTGCGGGGACGGACGATGGCGACGACGACGGGTGCGGCCAAGACGGAGGAACGGGCGACCAAGGTCGGCCACGGCAAGGAGACGCGCGGGGGCAATGAGAGACGCACGGCCAAGGTGGTGAGGTTCATGGGTGCACCACAGCCATGAATGGCGATCAATGATGCGATGGCCGGAGGAGGGTCGGGAGGCAGGCGCATGGCAGGGGCTCGCGAGGAGGTCCTGGCGGCGGGGATCGATCGAGGGGGAGCGGGGCTCGCATCGAGAGAGGAGGCAGGACCCAGGTGGGGCGAGGAACGTGGCGAGGCGGGGTCTGCGGCGGTCGGCCGAGCTTGGCGGCGAGGTTGGCAAGAAGGAGGCCCGGGCCGGCGAGGAGGGGATGCCCTAGCGGCAGGGATACAGAGAAGAAGCGGGGAGAGGGACGGGGTCACGAGGAAGAAGCGTCGGTGGGGGGGCCTCCCTTGGCGGCGGGGTGGTTCCAGAGAAGCGGGCCAGAGGGAAGGAGGAGGGGGCGGCTCGCGGGAGAGGGCGGCGGCGCAGGCGTCTGGCACGGGAGGAAGGGAGAAGGGTCGAGAGGTTGGGGACGAGGGGGACGCGTCGCGTGGGACACGAGAGAGCAGGTGGGGTCGGGGATCAAGGACGATGGTAGGTGGGGGCGGGTGGTGGCGTGCGTGGCGGGGTGGGGAAGGAGAGGTGGTGGGAGGGGAGCGGCGAGTGAGGCAGGGAGGTGGGACCAGGGTGCAGGCGGGATGGGGAGCGCGCCCAGGTGGCGGCATGGGAGTGGAGGGAGTTGGGGAAGTGGTGAGGTGGAGGGAGGGGATTGGTCAGGGTGAGGTGGAGGGAGGCTGGGTAGAATAGGGTTGGGTAGAATTAGGACTAGATATTTTTAGACTAGGGTCTGGAGGTGGTCGGCCGGGCTTTCGAGCCTGGCTGACTGCCTCCCAAAAATAATTTAAAATATTTTATTATTCAAAATGGGGCTTTTGAAAACCGTTGGCAGACAAAACAAAATATTCCGGAGACCCGGATTTTGGATTTGAAATAAAGACGAGGTATTTAGAAAACAAAATATGCTTTTCGAAAATAGTTTCAGACAAACAAATGCATGATGATGACGATGCTCAAATGCAATGTGGCATGATGACATGAGCATGCGGTCATGATGATGCAATGCACAAAAACAATGCGATTTCTAGTAGTGGTTTTTGCGGGGCGCCACAATTCGACACCACTAACAATGGATCTCTCCCTCGAGATCCGCCTCATGGTACCGGGACGAAGGGCGGCGATCTGAATCTTCTCGCATCGTGTAGATCCCGGCGGCCGCCGTAACATGAAGACGTTGTCCGTGATCGTCGAGAGAACACTCCGGGAACAAAAGGTCGAAGGTAGAGGTATCAACAAATAAAGCCACCTCTAGCTTCGATGGAAAGAGGGAACCGATGCATTCTCATCCACTTCAATGTACACAAGCGAATAGAGTGAGTAGTCGGCATGGGGGCCAATCCATCACGCACCCAAACTATTACTCTACACAATTAGTAGAAAAGCGTGCAACCATTCTCGGAATCAGACTGAAGATCTTGACAATCGAGGTTCAGAAACAAAGGAGTGATGCATACTCTGCATCGGATCTGGCGTAGATGATGTCGTCGCGTCGGAAAACACCGGAAGGCACGAGAAGGAACAAAGAGAAGCCCACCAGACGAAGGATTCCTCGGATAGCATGAAGACCAGATGTAGCAACACCGTTACCAAAGGAGGAAGCGAAATCCTGAAGGTACGATGGAACCCAACCACGAGAAATCCTGGACTCGAAGAGAGAGAAGAGAGCGGATTCAAAACACGCAGAGGTGAGAGGAGAGCATCAGAGGGGTAAGGAGTAAAATCAGACCTAATCAGAACTATCCAACCGATTTTGCAAAAATAGTTTTGGCACTCTACTTCGGCCGTTAGCTAGGTTATCCTGAAATTGGACTTGTGGGGTATCGCAATCGCCGAGCTCGATACCACTCAGAACACCTCGAATCGCCCTATGCAAGTTTTAGCGCTTCCGCCAAACCCGCATAGAAGCGATTCAAAGGTGCCCACCAGCACTTGCGCGGGTGGAAAAGCAGTAATATCATTACACAATAGTCCTCGATGGAACCCACGTAACATATATATAACAGCGACTCGATGAGTCAAGAATACGGATATACAATACAAAGATCCAAATCACCGGAAAGCGATCTACGTCCGAAGTACGGACAAGATGCAAATTGAGCTAAGAGCCGAAGAATAACCAATGGCGTCCATAACCACCTGCCCAAGCGTTCGGAAGGGTAACCCCGCTAACGACGTCGATCTCAAAACCTGCTTAAACAAAAGGGTGCCGACAAGGGCAAAGGAAAAAGAGAGAGCGGTCGATCTTGAGGCCAAGACACCGAGGCTAGAATTGCGGTCCTCGCCTACATAGGTATGGTGGATCAAGCGGCATGCACTAAACAACCTATAGAGACTCGATACAACTAGCGGCTATCAGAGAGGGGTAAGAAAGACCTATTCGGAACCAACCTGATACTACCACCAAACATACCCATCCTGGTGTTTCCCCCTCGAGACCAAACGAGGAAGTCAACCGAGGAACTCACACTGTTGGCTGTTTTATTCATTCCGTTATAGTTGCGGCAATTACTAGTCAAATAAAGATGGCATGAGTCATCCTGATATAATAAGAAGTGGGCAGTTTTAGTTAACCATTCCGTTGTAGTTGCAACACTTACTAGTCAGAAATGATTAGCGTGAGATATCCCAAACCCGGCAGTTGTTGGTACTTTTATTTAGCCATTCCGTTGTAGTGGAGCTGATTACTAGTCATATCGAATACAAGTCAAATTATAATAGTAAACTTTAGTTATAGTTGTCTATGATCGAGAACTGTGCTCCAAGTCGTCCATAACATGACGCACTTTGAAAGATTTAACCTAGGGTGCACCAAAGTATCCACACGCACTTGACCCTTTTGCGGATCGGTTAACATACACCCATCGGTATGTCGTGGGGCCTAAGTCATGACGCTTCCCAGACCAAAGCAAGTACATGGGGCCACCCACTAAGCTACCCGCAAGAAGTCGGCCGGTCTCGAGACGGACTCGGGTTTGTGTGACGGTAGAAACGACGAGAACCGAAAGATGGTGGGCTTGTCGATACAAATGAAAACATGTCACGATCCTAACAAGACAGTGCGACCTCGCACAATTTAAATAAAGCGATAAAGCATGGCATAAGTACATAATAATAAAGCCCCAAACTAATTGTGGCCCTAGTACAGTACTTTGAAATCGGTACTAATCGATGGGGTGCCCATACACCCACACTGGTTAGCGCTCTATCTCGGAACAGTGTCAAGAACTCGAGGTCCCACGGACACCAAGTGGCGGTTAAAAACCAAATATTGTCTATTACCCACCGGTGCCTCTGCATTTACCTACTTCAATTTTAGTCATTAAACAGTATTTAAAGCCATGATCATCTCCAACATTAAACATGCGGCAATACTCCAACAACTGTGGTACTTGACGACACGCAACAACACTTGAGCAAGCGACTACAACGCGCAGGTCCAACTATCTACCAAACAACAGGTAATAGGATGTGTCCAAGGCAATATAAGGCTGCAAGGGATATCACTGGTACGAAAACTAGAGCGTCGCAACACAGATAGCAATAGGTCAATAGGAGGGAATAAATACTATAAAAGTAAGATAGGTAGAAAGGGGGAGGTGCTCGCCTGAAAACATTGCCGAAGGTTCATCCGAAGGTCGGGTCGACACTCGCATCAACTCATCGGCCTAATCCGCGAAGAAGCAAAACACTAGAAAAACACCGGATGCACTATTTAATACTACAACAAAAGATCGAGCATGATGCATGTATGATGTATGGCATGGCAAAGGTGCGATGCAATTAGGCCATATTAAGTGGAACCGGGGTCCCGACAATTAATTATTAAGTTCATGTTGTTTAGATACCCCGCAATTTAATTGTTGTCTTAACATGGCAAAACATAGTATCGGTTCGCTAGGCAAATTTAAATGGAGCCAATATTAGACTAGATTCGCCCACATATGGCCTCCATGTTTAATTTAGGTGAATCGGCATAAGGCCCCCAAACACCCACAAATATGTATGCAAACATGAACAAGTTGATATGCAACAATTCATATAGGTATCAATTTATAAAATAGGGCTCGAGGGAAAGGGTCACACATTAGGGGGGCTCAACGATCTTGGTGGCTCCGAGGGTTTAGGGATCGGTCTCCGGTAGAAGTTCTTGGCGCTCCATGTCAGCGTTCTCGTGGCCCCTTCTTGGTACATCGTTGTCAACTTGCGCCAGTGATCTTGTCGACAAGAAGATCTTGGTACTCTAAGGCATGCGTGGCTGCCGACGGTCTTGTCGATGAAGAGGGTGTCGCATCCTTGTAGATCATGGAGACCCTGCAGCTCGGGAGACCTTGAACTCGGACGAACCATCATGTGGAGCACCTATTGGGTACAGCAACTCGAACTGGAACCCCACTTGGTCGAGCAGTACAAAAGCCTGCACGACAGGATCTGGTCACTGCTCTGCTACAACTTCCATGAGGTTACAAACAGAAAACAAAAACACAGCACCAACTTGGTACTACACAGGAAACCTACACGGGTGGAGGCAGATGGGCATCGGCGACGACGGGGGAGGAGTTGTGTCAAGGGAGGGGAGCGATGGCGGCGCTTGGGGGTCACGCGCGGAGGAAGGCTCGCGAGGGGAGGAGTGATAGGGCAAAGGTGTCCGATCTTTCGATGAGATGGCGATGTTCGATTTGGTGGAGTTCGGGCTTGACGATCCGACTACACGTGCGAGCACGAGCGCCAATGCAATCGCTAGGCCAATCTCCTGGAGGTTACCGATCCTGCGTGAACACGATCAGCCTGACCAACGAGGGTCTTAATTCCTACCTGAAATCGAGAACAAGTAAGAACCAATATTGCAATCAAGATATTGCGGATTAAGAGGAAAGCTTTATTGAAGAGGTGGGATCCTGAATAGGTGCGAAGTACAAGAGGCCTCTACGACGCTCGAGCCTTGGCGAAGTTGCGACTATGGCTACCTTAATGTCTAAACAAAATCTGAGTCTAGAGGTTCGGCTATGGGGCGTATTTAAGGGCGAAAAAGGTGGGGTTTCGGCCAGCCATGGAAGTGGTGGCCGAATCCAACCCTAAAAGTCCTTTTCCCCTCAAATACGGACTCTAAAAAGTGGCTAATTAAAATCCTGCGAAAATTACATGGGCCTGGCCCAAAATAAAGGTGTCGCAGCATCATATTAAGCTATGGACGAATTCGTAAAGTATTGATCTTGAATATTTCGTCCAAACCTTCTTTCTTCATTATGGTGGCCTTAAAGTTCTGAAATCTTCATCTGTGGCCTTCTCTTGGATCATCACATGCTTGTTGCCATCTCCATGCATGACCATGCTCCAATGCTTGTCCCTCTCATCCATGCTTGGTCCATCATTCCTAAGAGTAAGAAATATATCTGATTTAGGCAGCATCATATTCTCATGTATGTGAGGATTAGTTCCAAGAAACGAAAGTACCTGATAGTTAAGTTGTTTGGCACGAGATCTTGTGATGGGTCCTTGTATGTGTGTTGTTGTAGGTACAATGGTTGTATCAATAGTAGGGGTGTCCACATCATGCTCCCCTTCTTGAATTGAAGTCGTCCTCGACGCAATCTCATCTTCCTCACCAAAGTAAGGCTTCAAATATGCAATGTTAAATGTAGGACTAACCGTACCAAAGTCTGCAGGCAACTCAAGTTTATATGCATTATCATTTATTTTCTATAACACCTTAAAGGGACCAGCAGCACATGGCATTAACTTAGACTTGCATAAATCAGGAAAACGATCTTTACGCAAATGTAACCAAACAAGATCGCCAACATCAAACACAACATGCTTTCTCCCTTTATCCCCAGCAAGTTTATACTTAGCATTCATGTGTTCAATGTTATCTTTAGTAGTCTTATGCAAGTTTAATATCATTTCAGCGCGTTGTGTAGCATCCAAATTATGTTGCACCGAAGAAGGTAAAGGCAATAAATCAATAGGTGCACGAGGAACAAAACCATACACAATCTCAAATGGGCACATCTTTGTGGTAGAATGCAATGAACGATTATAAGCAAATTCTATATGAGGTAAACACTCTTCCCACAATTTTAAGTTCTTCTTTAAAACAGCGTAACATAGTAGACAAAGTTCTATTTACTACTTAAGTTTGACCATCGGTTTGGGGATGACATGTAGTACTAAAGAGCAATTTAGTCCCCAACTTAGCCCATAAACATCTCCAAAAGTGGCTAAGAAATTTAGTATCACGATCGAGAGACAATAGTATTTGGCACACCATGCAAACGAACAATTTCACGAAAGAACAAATCCGCAATATGCGCGACATCATCCGTTTATGACAAGGAATAAAGTGTGCCATCTTAGAAAACCGATCCACAACAACAAAATACTATCCCTCCCCTCCTGTGTTCGTGGCAATCCCAAAACAAAGTCCATAGAAATATCCTCCCAAGGAACACTATGAACAGGAAGAGGCATATATAAACCATGTGGATTAAGGCGAGACTTAGCTTTTGACAAGTAGTGCAGCGTGCCACAAATCTCTCAACATCTCGGCGCATACGTGGCCAAAAGAAGTGTGCAAAGAAGAACATCCTCCGTCTTCTTGACACCAAAGTGTCCCATCAATCCTCCTCCATGCGCCTCCTATAACAACAAAAAGACGAGAGCTATCTGGAATGCATAGTTTGTTAGCACGAACACAAATCCATCATTGAAGCGAACTTGTTCCAAGTTCTACCATCTCTACAATTCTGCAACACATCTTTAAATTCAGCATCATGCACATATTGTTCTTAATAGTTTCCAATCCAAATATTTTGAAGTCAAGTTGAGATAACAAAGCATAACAGTGACAAAGCATCAACAATAATGTTATCTTTACCTTTTTGTGTTTGATAACATAAGGAAAAGATTCAATAAATTCAACCCACTTTGCATGACGATTCAACTTATCTTGACTACGAATATGCTTCAAAGATTCATGATCGAATGAATAACAAACTCTTTAGGCCATAGATAATGTTGCCAAGTTTCTAATGTCCAACCAACACATATAATTCTTTATCATAAGTAGAATAGTTCAGACTAGCCCCACTCAATTTCTCACTAAAATATGCAGGTTTTCCCTCTTGTAATAACACCCTCCCAAACCAATTCCACTAGCATCACATTCAAGCTCAAAAGTCTTAGTAAAATCGGAAGTTGGAGTAAGGGAGCATGTGTTAGCTTATCTTTTAATATGACGAAGGCTGTTGTTGTGCATCGCCCCAAACAAAGGGCACATCCTTCTTGGTAAGCTCATTCAGGTGTGACAATTGATCCAAAGTCTTTGACAAAGCGCCTATAAAAACCAATGAGGCCAAGAAAACTCCTCACTTGTGTGACCGTCTTGGGCTGACCAATTCTCAATAGCTTCAATCTTGGTGGATCCACTTCAATACCGTGATGTAACAACATAGCCAAGAAAGCATAACTCGATTGGTGCAAAAGGTGCACTTCTCAAGGTTACCAAACAAGCGTGCATCTCGTAAAGCATTGAAAACAAAGACGTAAATGGTCCAAATGATCCTCTAAAGATTTGCTATAAATCAGAATATCATCAGTAGACTACCACAAAACATCCAATGAAAGCACGTAAAACTTCGTTCATTAATCTCATAAAAGTGCTAGGTGCATTAGTTAAACCAAGCGGCATTACTAACCACTCATATAAACCGAACTTAGTTTTAAATCTGTTTTCCATTCATCTCCTAATTTCATACGAATCTGGTGGTAACCACTCATAAATCAACTTTAGAAAACATGGTAGAGCCACTCAATTCATCAAGCATGTCATCTAAACGTGGAATAGGATGACGATATCTAATAGTAATATTATTGATAGCTCTACAATCAAGACACATGCCTTGAAGAACCATCTTTCTTAGGTACCAAAATAATAGGAATAGCACAAGGGCTAAGGGACTCACGAATATGATCTCTGTCGGAGTTCACGAATTTGGCGTTGTATCTCCTTTGTCTCCTCTGGATTGGTTCTATACGGTAGCGGTTGGGCAACGTGGCACCAGGAATGAGATCAATTTGATGCTCAATTCCTCTAATAGGAGGTAGTCCTGGTGGCAACTCAGTGAAAGACGTCCTCATATTCACAAAGGTTAGCAGCATGGGTGGCAAAGAAGGAGGCATATCCTCAAATGAAAACAAAACCTCTTTTGCAGACAATTGCATAACATTGAGTATTGTTTACATCTAGTTCACAATATCAATTTTATTTGCAAGCATACATGGACTCTTCAAGCAATTTCGATAGCATGTGTAGAATCAGATTTAGTGTTCTTTGGTGGTATAAAATCGGCGACAATCTGATTCTCACTTTTATTTTTCTCCTCAGTTTTAGCTCTACTAGCTCTAGCAAGATCATCTTTTAAAATTTGTTCGGGAGTCATAGGTTTTAGACCAATTTTCTTTCCATGATGCATAAGAGAATAGTGATTAGTTTTACCATTATGAACAGATTCTCTATCAAATTGCCATGGTCTACCAAGTAATAAAGAACAAGCTTGCATAGGTACAACATCACAATCAACAAAATCAGAATATGTACCAATAGTAAAATGCGCAGCGTCGTTCTTGTTACCTTGATCTTTGAGAACTCTCAAACCATTGGATGTAATATGAATGTGGGCGTTGTCTTGTTGGAAGCGCAAGCTTCTCTACCATGTCAACACTGGCCAGATTATTACAACTCCCTCCATCGATGATGATCCGTATAGCTCTTTCCTTTACAACACCACGTGTTTGGAACAGGTTGTGGCGTTGATATTGCTCAGATTTGCTCAATTGCACACTCAACACGTTGTGTAATTAAGCTCTTGTATTGATCGACTTGACTCCCATTACCTCTGGCTCTTCATCAGCATCAGAATTGTCTCCATCTCGAGCAGAAATAAGGGCTAGTGTATCTTCATCAAAGTCACTTGCTGAATCGTACTGACCATCTTCGCACCATCATCACACGTTGTGTTGTGCACTGTCTCTCAATATGACCAAAATCCCAGCACTTGCGGCATCAGATATCCTTTGTCTTACCCATGGAAGCCATAGAAGATGCACTACGAAGGGAGCATTGGATGATGGTGGAGAAGCATTTGGAAATCTTGTGGTGGCCTTGGATGTGGTAGGAGCGAAGGCGAATCACGAGGCGGATTGTCGGGATGTCCAAGTGGATGTGCGACTGCGATTATTAGTCCTCCTCCATGGTGTTTGGCGATCCTACTTCACGTTCGACTTTGCAAGCAAGATGAAACAAGCAGTGATAGAATTATATTCCTTATAATCTAATATGTCTGAATGTGCTTGTTTAATCCACCAAAGAAGCGTGCAAGCATTTGTTCATTAGATTCAACAAGACCACACCTAACCATCCCGTTTGCAATTCCGATAATACTCTTCTGAAATTTTTCCTTGCTCTAAGCGTGTCGATTCTTTAGTAAATCACGTTGATAAGTGGGAGGTACAAAGCGAACACGCATAGCAGTTTTAAAGCGTCCAAGTACTAGGAATAGTAGTAGGATTTAAACGACAATACTCGGACCACCAAAGGAAGCAAATTTAGTAAATTCACATGTAGCGACTAACGCATATTCTCGGGATATTTTAAGCAGGCAAAGCGTTGTTCTACTTCCATCTCCCATGTAAGATATGCATCGATTATATTTACCCTCAAAAGATGGAATATTTAATTTAAGCTTTGCAACATGATCATCATCACGTCATCGTGGGCGGCGTTGCGGTAGTAATGTCGGGCGACCAACAGTACACTGGAGGTTGTTCAACCTCCTCGTCAAACAGATCGTCATCGTCGGGTAGTAGTAATGCCGTAAATACATCCCCAATGTGCGGCAGCCGGCGGAAGTCCGAGCGTCGATCGCGGCAGATGGTCGCCGGGTGCGGCGGCGATAAACCAGCATCGCCCGTGATCGGAATGCGCGTCGCCATGTGTGGGTGCCGCGGTGCGGGCAATCGGTTCAAGCTCCTTGAACGAGCGTCAAGCTTGGCGTTGAAGGATTTCTCTAGTCCATCGATCTTGTCCACGGCGTTGGTGAGCTTGGTGTCAAACTCCCGAGGCGCGTATCCACGTCTTCGTTGCGCCGACCAAGAGCGGAGAAGTGGGCATGTAGTTCTTCGTTCGTCATTGTGGCGGTGGGCGAAGTATCATCATGGTTAGTCCTTAAAAAGCACAGGTATATAGTGCGGAAATATGGTGGAAATCACGCGTAATCCGTCAAGCAATATACAAAGCTCTTACAAGTTCTTACCAAGCAAGGGAAAAGGCGATGTGCAACCACGAGGATCGGTGGGTCGGAGATTGAACCAAGCGAAAACCAGGAGTCGAAACACCCCACGTGGAGAGTATCTGTGGAGCTCTGAGAAGGCTTAGCAACTGGGATTAGCAATTATCAAAACAGCAATGCAAAAGTTGAAAGAATGCTCAACGCAGCGATCGTCTTGGTCCTAGGCTAGACCGTACTAGAGACGCGAGCCTAGATCACCAACGATGTCACGACGCGACACAACAAGCACTGTATGATGATATGGCACCCTGAAAAGCGAACCGAGAGGTGAAAAATCACTATGATGGCGAGTGTCTAGAATTGATCTACGGGGTCTAAAAATAGGTTAGCCCCAAAAAAAAATTTCGAAATTTTTTATTTTGCTCCGGAAAGCGCGCAGACGCCAAAAAAATATCGCTATAACGGCCGATGGAGAAAAGTGATCCCCAAAGCCGAAAACTAGTATAGCCAGAAAATTTTTTCGGAGGCGGTTCCAGACTTTTTTTTTGCTCTCCTACGGACTTACGGCGGACTCTTAGCGACACGGACTTTAGCGAACGGAAACAACAAAGAAGGAAAGTCAAAAGAAATAACTAGGAAACAGTAACTCTACTCGGACTCGTCACAGTGGAAAAGCGATCGGATCGTATGTGGTAGGAAGGCGGTGGGAGTATTAGGGTTTATGGTGGCAGGGTATATGGTGGCGAATATGGTGGCGGTGATCGGCAGTGTGGCGGTGACTATTATGATCGAACTCGAAACTCTAAGGGCGAGACACTAAGACCAAAGAACTCGGCGACGATGTAGACACAAATTCAACAATGCAAAAGCTGAAAAGATAATGCGGCGTAGATTGGTTATGGGATGGATCTAAACTATAAGCATGTTTTTGGCTTTTCGTGTGTTATAGGTAAAACAGATCTAATCTACGAAACAGTAAAATCTCACCGAGCAACCTGAAATCGATACCACTTGATAGGGCAAAGGTGTCCGATCTTTCGATGAGATGGCGATGTTCGATTTGGTGGAGTTCGGGCTTGACGATCCGACTACTGCGTGCGAACGAGCGCCAATGCAATCGCTAGGCCAATCTCACGGAGGTTACCGATCCTGCGTGAACACGATCGGCGACCAACGAGGGTCTTAATTCCTACGAAATCGAGAACAAGTAAGAACCAATATTGCAATCAAGATATTGCGGATTAAGAGGAAAGCTTTATTGAAGAGGTGGGATCACGAATAGGTCGAAGTACAAGAGGCCTCTGCGACGCCGAGCCTTGGCGAAGTTGCGACTATGGCTAACTTAATGTCTAAACAAAATCCGATCTAGAGGTTCGGCTATGGGCGTATTTAAAGGCGAAAAGGTGGGGTTTCGCAGCCATGGAAGTGGTGGCGAATCCAACCCTAAAAGTCCTTTTCCTCAAATACGGACTCTAAAAGTGGCTAATTAAAATCTGCGAAAATTACATGGGCTGGCCCAAAATAAAGGTGTCAGCACCATATTAAGCTATGGACAAATTCGTAAAGTATTGATCTTGAATATTTCGTCCAAGCCTTCTTTCTTCATTATGGTGGCCTCAAAGTTCTGAAATCTTCATATGTGGCCTTCTCTTGGATCATCACATGCTTGCTGCCATCTCCATGCATGACCATGCTCCAATGCTTGTCCCTCTCATCCATGCTTGGTCCATCATTCCTAAGAGTAAGAAATATATCTGATTTAGGCAGCATCATATTCTCATGTATGTGAGGAATAGTTCCAAGAAACGAAAGTACCTGATAGTTAAGTTGTTTGGCACGAGATCTTGTGATGGGTCCTTGTATGTGTGTTGCTGTAGGTACAATGGTTGTATCAATAGTAGGGATGTCCACATCAAGGAGGAAGCCGAGCGTTGGGTCGAGGCAGCCGACCGAGGCAAGGCACGCTGCAGGACGGGCCGGTACCGCCTCAGAGGGAGACGGCCCTGGCAGGATCTTGCGGGGACGGACGATGGCGACGACGCCGGGCGCGGCCAAGACGGAGGAACGGGCGACCAAGGTCGGCCACGGCAAGGAGACGCGCGGGGGCGATGAGAGACGCACGGCCGCCGTTGGTGACGAGGTTCGCGGGTGCAGGCACCACAGCGACGGGGTCGGCTGGCGATGCGATGAAGGCGGAGGCTGACCGGAGGAGGGTCGGGCTCGCGAGGAGGTCTGGGGCGAGGATCGATCGAGGCGGAGCGGCTCGCATCGAGAGAGGAGGCAGTGGGACCCATGAAGGGTGGGAGCGTGAGGCGAGGAGGCGGTGCGGACGGTCGCCCGAGCTTGGCAGCGAGGTTGGCAAGAAGGAGGCCCAGGCCGAAGGGGATGCTCTGGGCGGGGATCTGAGAGAGGGACGGGTCACGAGGAAGGAGCGTCGGTCGGGGGCCTCCGTGGCGGGTGGTTCCAGGCAAGCGGAGGAAGGGAGAAGGGTCGAGAGGTTGGGGACGAGGGGGACGCGTCGCGTGGGACACGAGAGAGCAGGTGGGGTCGGGGATCAAGGACGATGGTAGGTGGGGCCGGGTGGTGGCGTGCGTGGCGGGGTGGGGATGGAGAGATGGTGGGAGGGGAGCGGCGAGTGAGGCAGGGAGGTGGGACCAGGGTGCAGGTGGGATGGGGAGCGCGCCCAGGTGGCGGCATGGGAGTGGAGGGAGTTGGGGAAGTGGTGAGGTGGAGGGAGGGGATTGGTCAGGGTGAGGTGGAGGGAGGCTGGGTAGAATAGGGTTGGGTAGAATTAGGACTAGATATTTTTAGACTAGGGTCTGGAGGTGGACGGTCGGGCTTTCGGGCCTGGCTGACTGCCTCCCAAAAATAATTTAAAATATTTTATTATTCAAAACGGGGCTTTTGAAAACCATTGGCAGACAAAACAAAATATTCCGGAGACCCGGATTTCGGATTTGAAATAAAGACGAGGTATTTAGAAAACAAAATATGCTTTTCGAAAATAGTTTCAGACAAACAAATGCATGATGATGACGATGCTCAAATGCAATGTGGCATGATGACATGAGCATGCGGTCATGATGATGCAATGCACAAAAACAACGAGATTTCTAGTAGTGGTTTTTGCGGGGCGCCACACCTATGATGGTGTCGACGGAGGTCATTGGCGTGCCTTGCCGATGGTTGATGTAGGTGGCGCACTTGGTCATACACATGACACTCACGACGGTGATCATTTGCCTTGGCACTCTTCTTGTGCTTGTGGTGCCTTCTTAAGCTTGCTTGAGCATTATGGTTGGTGCTCACACGAATTCTTTGTCTTGGTGGCGAAGATGCCTTTGACGATGTCTTGTATCCTCTTTATGGCGGCGATGCTCATGAGAGGATGTTTATCGATGAAGATTCTTGTTTCTTGGCGCCTCTTGATGTATATGATGTTTGGACGCCACTCTTCTTTGGATAGGAGGTGGAGCTTGTCGCCTTGGAGGTGATGTAGCTTGGCGCCGTGAAGATGGTGGAGCTTGACGCCATCTAGGTGGTGGCACTAGATGCCTTCTCTATGGTGGCGCTTGACGCCTTGGAGGTGGTGGCGCTTGTTGCCTTGGAGGTGGCTCATCGAAGTAGGTGGTTTCCTTTGGTGTGGCACGCTTGGCCTTGAAGGTCATGGAATCTTGATGATGTGCATCCTCTTGCTTGGCGTAGTAGGATTCCATCTCCACACGGTGGAGGAATTCTTCATGGCTCGTGGAGGAGCCATCAAAGTCGATGAAGTTCTCCGTGTCTTCCATGCTCGGCGAGGCGTCGTTGATGTCGCACTCGAAGTCGTCAATGCTTGGGGAGTAATTGTTAGTGTAGTACTCCATATCACCCAAGCATGTGGAGCCATTGTTGGTGTAGTGCTCCATATTGTCCATGCATGAGGAGCCATTGTCGATGTAGAGCTCCAAGTCTTCCATGCATGTGGAGCCGTTGTCGGTGTAGTAGTGGTGGAGGTAGGCTCATGCTATCCAACTTGGCGAAGTAGAGGTCTTCATTTTCCTCGTTAATAAGGTCTTCAAATGCAAGCGTAGTCGTTGAAGCTTGATGGCGTGGACGAAGGCTTGCTCTTGGTGCCATTTTGGTGGTGGCACAAGAAGTTGAAGGTGCCTTGTGATGGTGTCGACGGAGGTCATTGGCGTGCCTTGCCTATGGTTGATGTAGGTGGCGCACTTGGTCATCCATATGACGCTCACGATGATGTCCCTTGACCTTAGCATTCTTCCTTGTAAGTTTTCTAATGAGCACAAAGCATCATTAGTCTTGGCGACCATCCTCATGTTTTTGTCGAAGTCGTTGTCCATGTCCTTCTTGAAATTGTGGAGGTCGCTTTGGAACTTGTCCATTTGATGATGGACCTTGGCGCACTCGAGTTGGAGGCTCCGTCTTGGTCGGTGCGACGTGAGGAGCTTCACGTTGTCGTTCTTGAAGTCGTCCATGCTTGGGGAGTCATTATTGTTGTAGTACTCCATATCACCCAAGCATGTGGAGACATTGTTGGTGTAGTGCTCCATCATGTTATCCATGCTTGTGGAGACATAGGCATGGTGGCTCATCGTAGATTCTTCATAGAAATAATTCTCGGTTCCGGAGTCCCTAGACATGATTCACAAGACCAAGTGGTGTATATGGAAGTGGTAGAGGGTGTTAGGGATACAACGTCAAACCTTACTTTACCTTGGAAGAACGTATCGTACAAGTGGCCACACTTGAGAGCAATAAACCAAGCAAAATGAAGTTCACGCGGAACACCAAAACCAACTACTAACCAAAAAACAAACACGCACAAGGCCTATGGTGGATAGGTATGGAAAGTGGCATCTCAAGAACCAATCTGAAATCAAGATGTTGTATTGGCAAGTAAAGAACCACAATGATCACAAAGCAAAACAAGTCAATCCACAAGATAGGAAATATGTACAAGGAAACACACACGGTGGGATAAATGGGACTTATGTGACGGAGAAAGTGAGCTAAGAACCAAATGATTACCTAGCGAAGACTATAAGCTCGTGTCACACAAGTACAAGGAGATACGCTAGTTCGATTGCACAAAATTGGTGGGCTACAAGATATGCACAATAAGTACCACCTATATAATGTTCATGAGCTTGCGCTTCCTATTCTATGAGGCACATGTATATTTCTTTCTTTTTCTCTTTTCCTTTTTTCTATTTTATTTTTTATTTTTGTATCACTCTTTTTCTTTTTATTTCTTTTTCACTTCCCTCTTCCTTGTGCCAACAACTATACAAGATAACTATATGAGATAGCGCTCACAACGTTTGCTCGGAATCTACGAGGTATCAAATGTGCATAGCCAAAGAAATCATAAGAGGAACTAGTCTCAATAGGTGTTTGTTGCTCGCAAAGATAGTGGGGTTCACAAAGGAATGCAAGTGGTGAGAAGTCGCGGAATGTTTATACCTTTCGTCGACGCTCTTCACCCCTTATTGTTGGATTCCGCCTTGCTCACGGAATTTGGATGGAGTAGATAGCATGAACAACGTGGATGATGATGTAGAGCTTCTTCTCCTCTTCGAAACGAGCTAAAGAACACCAAAATCCGAGTTCGAATGCAAAAGTTATGCTCAAAACGGTGAGAGGCTGAAATCTGGGAACCTGATGTTTTCTTTCTGTATTGGGCGGTAGTACCGGATATTGGGACCGGTAGTACCGCTTGGTCCGGTAGTACCGGATATTTGGACCGGTAGTACCGCTTGGTCCAGGGACGCCCAGATTTGACGCGTTTTCGCGATTGGGGCAATTTGGGCGGAAAATCTTCAAGAAAAACACCAAATCGACGGGGGAAATCAAGGAATTAGGCTTAGGGAACGCAAAGGAAGGTAGATCAAAAAGTTTAGCAAGTAATCCACGGATCAAAACCTACCAAAACACACTCAAATCATAGATCGATCCAAAACACGAATTGGGGCTATTTTTGGTGGAATTTTCGAATTTATGGGGAAAAGACCAAATCGATGAGAAACTGTGGCAACCAAAAGCTGATACCGATGATGGAGGGTTAACCTCTTGGGTGCCCGATCTTCACGGATCTCGTGGTCAAATCGATGGGAAAGCGAGGGAAAGGGAGAAGGTAGCGGCGAACATACACCTCGCGAAGAACACGATGAACACACGCAAAACTCACACGATACAAGGCCGATTGCTCGAACGGCCACCGGTCCGATAGAATCCTCGCAAGGAAAGATCGGTCAACGTGCTCCCTCAAATCCACATCGGAGAGGGAAGAACACCTTGGGGAGGGTCTTGACAACTTGGAGACGAGACACCGAACTCCTTGTTCAATGATGGATGCGTGATGCAAAGTCCAATCGAGGTTGGTGACGATAGTCGGTCCCCTTGGGTAAGGGGATGAGGCAAAACTAGAGATTCCTCACAAGGGGGTTGTCTTTAGTCTATCATCTATGCCTAAGGGATACATGAGGGGTGGGGGCTCTATTTATAGGCCAGCCACTAAACAAGGGTAGTTTGGGGATAAACTAGGCGAATAGGTAAGTAAAGGGGAATACATGGGCTGTGGCCCAACTAGTGCGCGCAGGCAGACATGACCGGTAGTACCGGACTTGGGACCGGTAGTACCGGTCGCAACCGGTAGTGCCGCTCCGGGACCGGTAGTACCGCTTGCGATCTGAGCGTCGATTGAGCCGTCAAGATAGCGGTAGAAGGGGCGGTAGTACCGACCGGTAGTAATGCAGTTCGACAACCGTAGTACCGCTTGGACTGGCATTGCCGACTGTCTTCTTCCGTCTCCTCTTCCAAGCCTCCGTCTTGTCGGGCTTGATGTTCCGGGCTTCCTCCCTTACCTCCGTACTGGTCGGTGTGAACTTATCATGCATATGTGACGGAGTATGAAGTAGAATACCATTCAATAGGGTAGGAAGTGGACTCGCATAGAGGAACGGATTCACCTTTGGAGTCCATGACGACTTGGCGTACGTTGGAGACCTTGATGTAGTACCGACCGTAGGTCAGGATGCATCAGAACTTGGTTTTGACGACGAGCTTGGGGAGCTTGCTCGTGTTGTTGGCGTGGTTGAGGACGAGGAGGAGGTTGATGGTCCTCACGACGAGCTTGGGGAGCTTGCTCTTGTTCTTGTCGTGGTTGATGCCGATGAGCGTTGTCTTGCGCCATGTGGCAAGGAGGACGTCAAGCCACATGTGCAATGGGCTGCTCTCCTTCTTCTTGATGTGGAGGAGGCTCGTCATGATGATCATGTTGTCGACGTTGACGTTCATGTCGATGATGACGCCTTGGTGGATCTTCGAGTGCTTCATGCCAACGGTGATCTTGTTCGTCCACTTTGGATGCTTCACTTGTTGTTATGAGAACACGTCGTTGACGATGGGCTTGGTGGTCCGCTTAAGGTTGTTCACGTCTTGGAGGTCTTGCGGAGAGGTCACCATCATAGCTTGACGTCGCGGCGTGTCGCGGAGATGGTACCACTTGAGAAGATCTCATGGATTGAAGGACGGGTCCATCCCGGTGCCTTGAAGCGTGACGGCGAGGTGCGCTTGATTCACTTGAGGAGTGTCGTGATGAGCTTGAGTCGCGTGATCGTGGCCTTGCGAGCCCATCAATGAGGCATTGAAGCTTCTCATCCGTTGAGGCGAGGGCGCGACCAAGAGCTTCATTTTGATGGCCGAGGTTGTGTTGCATGGCATGCATTTGTCCTCGGACTTCTTTGAAGCGGTTGTCGATGTTCTTGAATTCCACGCGGGCTTCGCTAAATTGTTCATCTTGGCGCCGCTCAAGAGCTTCACAACGGTAGTTGAATTCACCTCGGACCTTCCAATGATCCCATCTTGTCATGTATTGTGTGTCGTCCTCCGGAGGTGGTGGTGGTTGGGACGGCTCGCCATTCCTGTCCATGATGCAAAGCCGACAAGGGATGTATATGGAGAAGGAGGATGCGTGGAGTTAGCCTTTTACCTCACCTTGGAGATTATATCAAACCAATTGGCACACTTGAGAACTAATGGCGTGCAAAGTGAAATCGCAAAGAAACTCACACACCAATACGCTACAACTCTCAAAAGCTTTTTGGTGGAAGGTTAGGATTGTGGAAAACCAAACGAAACGATCCAAGCAAAAGGTTATTGTTCTAAGTGGTAAAGAACCAAAGATCAAAAGCAAAAGGATACGATCTACAAAAACACGGAAGAACGCACACGTGGAGAATAACGGGGTTAGCACGACTATGAAAATGAGCACAAAAGGTCCTAACGAAGACTACGCTCAGTTGTCGTGCCAAGTCAAGGAGAGACCACAACTCGTTTGCCAAAAGAGGATAAACAACGGATTTGTGCACTTGCCTTAGTGCCCTTTTTCCTCTCTCTTTTTGGCTTACAAGCTTGATATTCTTTTTGTATAGGGAGACTATGTATCTTTCTATTTTTTTTTGACTCTTTTTCTCCCTCTTTATACTACTATGTTAACTTTTGTATTTGGCCTCACACTCTCACTTTCCAAAGGCAAGTGCACAATGCTTAGACAAACACAAAATGAGTTGCTCTCATAGGATAGATACACACAAAGGAAGATATGGGGCTGTCAAAGTGGCGCAAGTTATACCTTTGGTATTGTTGACGACTTGCAACCGTTGGTGGGGATGATGTTCACGTGTCGCGGTGTCGTTGAGCGCGAGGTGAACTTTGTTGCGGAAGCTTTTGTTAAAATGGCGACAAACACGCGAAACACGAACAAGTTAAAGAGGACAGTCAGCAAACGAAGTTGAGGTGTCAAAGAGAAAAAGAAACACGGTCAGTTGCGGGCGGTAGTACCGCTTGTACGACCGGTAGTACCGGTGACTTGTGGTAGTACCGCTCGTACGACCGGTAGTACCGCCAGGCGCGGAACTTGAACGATATCAACTTGAAAAAATCCTCAAATTCGTGGTAATCTGATTGAAAGGCTTGGCTAGGAACATAAAAAGGCTATATATCGACTCCAAAAGCAACAGATCTATGGACCAAAACCACGAAAAACTCACCAAATCCAAAGATCGATCCGAAGGAAAATTGGGGCTCTTTTTGGTGGGATTTTTGATTTTAAGGGGATAGAAGAAAAATTGGGGGGAAATCCGTGATCGACCTTGCTCTTGATACCAATATGTTATGGGGTAACCCCTTGGGGTGGCCCGATCTTTCACGAATCTCCGCGGGAATCGAGGGGGAAAGCGGTGGAAGGGGGAAAAGGGGATGAAATCCACGAACACACGCCCACGAAGAACCTGATCAACTCACGCACACAAAACACGATACACGCTGATAACTCACGTCGGTGGCAACCAGTCCAACATAATCCCTAGGATCGGTGTTGGGCGAAGCTCTCTCTCCACGACCAACGACAGGGGCGAGGTGCTTGGTGAGATCTTGACTACCTGGGGAGAAGAAACCGAGATCCCAAGGCCTTCTACAACTTGAACGCACTTGGCAAGATCCAAGAGGTTGTGGATAATAGGGTGCCCCTTGGTAGGAGCATGAGACCAATAGATGAAAGATCCTCAAAGGGGTGTCCTCAACTATTATTATCCAAGTATAGGGTTTACAATAGAGGGTGGGGGCTATATATAGACCAGCCACATAAACAGGGGTAGTTTAGGAACGGAATGGGAAAATATAGAAAGGGGGTACAGGGCACTGGGCCGAACTGATGCGATCAGGTTCAGTCAAGACCGGTAGTACCGGTCGCAACCGGTAGTACCGCTCAGGGGGCGGTAGTACCGCTGGCGGTCCTGGAGCTTCCATCGGAGTCGCCTTTGGCGAGCGGTAGGAGGGGGCGGTAGTACCGCCCACCGGTAGTACCGATTCCCGGTCCGATAGTACCGCAGTCGTCTGGGCCTTGGTTGGGTTCCTCGTGGAGCGTCCAGTAGCTGGGGCCGGTTGTGTCGCGTGAACCGATAGTACCGGCCGTAGGGTCCGGTAGTACTGCTGGGGTCTGGCAGCGATTGGTTGCTTCCGCTCCGGTTTCTCCGTTCCATGGGTCCTTCTCCTCGTACCTGATGATGCACAGTGTATGGTATGAAGTAGCAAGCCATCCAGGGGCGTATCGAAATCACACAAGGAAAGGAGCGAGTTAACCTTGGCTTGTAGGATCTTGGCTCGGGCGCGAGTCATTGGTCCACTGGGAGGGCAAGGTGATGTAGATGGAGGTGCGTCCGTAGGACGGGCTGCATCAGCTCCCCCCCTTGGGGAAGAGTCGTCCTCGACTCTTCAACCTTCTCAACTTTATCTTCTCCATGGTAGGGTGAGAGGTCCTTGACATTGAACGTCGAGCTCACAAGATACTTGGATGTTGGGATATCGATGATGTAGGCGTTGTTGTTGATCCTCTTTAGCACTTTGAACGGCCCATCTCGTCTTTGCTTGAGTTTGGAGTCGCGGTCCTTGGGAAAGCGGTCTTTACTCAAGTGTATCCACACAAGGTCGCCTTCTTCGAAGATCATCTCTTTGTTGTTTTTGTTTAGCCTTGATGCTTGGCGAAGGACTTGTTGCTCGATCGTAGCTCTTGTGTCTTCTTGGAGTTTCTTCATTGTTTGGGCACGCTTGTCAACGTCCATATTGGTTATAATCGTTCGCTGTATTCTACCACAAAGATATGCCCGTTTGAGATCGTGTATGGTTTTGTTCCTCGTGCACCTATTGATTTATTGCCTTTACCTTCTTCGGTGCAAAATAATTTGGATGCTACACAATGCGCTGAAATGATATTAAACTTGCATAAGACTACTAAAGATAACATAGAACACATGAATGCTAAGTATAAACTTGCTGGGGATAAAGGGAGAAAGCATGTTGTGTTTGATGTTGGAGATCTTGTTTGGTTACATTTGCGTAAAGATCGTTTTCCTGATTTACGCAAGTCTAATTTAATGCCGCATGCTGCTGGTCCCTTTAAGGTGTTAGAGAAAATAAACGATAATGCATATAAACTTGAGTTGCCTGCGGACTCGTGCTCACATGTGTAGTCGGATCGTCAAGCCCGAACTCCACCAAATCGGCTATCACCATCTCATCGAAAGATCGGACACCTTTGCCCTATCAATTAGCCCATCCGGCCTCATTATAGCCCAAGATCTTCTTTTCTGGGTCACACGGCTGCCGCAAAGAGCCCATGGAAAATAACCCATCAACGCCTACCTGGCCCATTTTTCATCAATTCGGCCTTTTTGAGCACTGTCGCCCAACCCCCAAATCCGGCCTATCCATGTTTTTTACTACATTATCTATAGCATTGTTTGGTTGAGCTGTCAGCAATCACGTGTAGTACATGTACATGCATTTTTTAAGGAGGCAAATAAATTAGTTATATACGATGTTAGAATACATTTTTAAACGTTTTACAAAAGCATAACATGTTATTTGCGAGTGGCAAGGCATGCAGTTTATTTGTGCTGAAGTGTCGAGTTTGAAGTTCGAATCCTACGCTTATAATGTTGCTATGTAGATTACCATTTTATCTGTAGCAATATTTCTGTACTAAGAGGCTGACATGGCCGATCCACCTGCCTGTAGCTAGTGCCCATCAATATTACTATACACGATATCAAGTTTAATGAGCGGGTTTAAAAGTACTCGTACAGTAGTCACGGCCGAAAAAAAGACAAAGATAGACACGTTTCCTGTCTAGAGAGGCTGACACGTGGGCCCTAGCAGCAAGACCATATATGAATGCCGCATCGAGCAATGTTACCAAGTTCAAACTGGCAGAGGAGACCGAAAAATGTTCAACATACACACATTTCCTGCACAAAGGAGGCGGACATGTGGGACACAGCAACGAGACCTTATACAGTGAAGGCATCGAGCAACGTTGCCAAGTTCGAAATAGGGAGGCGCGAGCGAGAAAAAAGTTGATGTGGACATAACATCGATACAACCGTTGTACCTATATCTACACAAATACAAGTACCTATCACTCGAGCTCGTGCCAAGCAACTTAACTATCAGGTACTTTCATTTCTTGGAACTATTCCTCACATACATGAGAATATGATGCTGCCTAAATCAGATGTATTTGTTACTCTTAGGAATGATGGACCAAGCATGGACGAGAGGGACAAGCATTGGAGCATGATCATGCATGGAGATGGCAGCAAGCATGTGATGATTCAAGAGGAGGCCACAGATGAAGATTTCAGAACTTTGAAGCCACCATAATGAAGCAAGAAGTCTTGGATATTCAAGAATATTACATCATAAATTCGTCCATAGCTTACTTTAGTGCTACGACACCTTTTATTTTGGGTCAGGCTCATATAATTTTCGCAGGAATTAAAATAGCAACTTTTTAGAGTCCATAGCCACCTTTTATTTTCAAGGATGTGGAGTTAAAATGGATGACACATACATATACCATGCATGCACGTTTTTTCTTTTATTTCCATGTTTACAGAATAAACATCGTTGAGGACGACTTTCCTTTCAAGAAAGGGAGGATGATGCAGACATGAATAGCCCAGATATAAGCAAAACTATTCCTTCTTGACATGTTCTTCAGGTGAATTCTAGTACTAATAATTTTATATCTTATTTTAGTATTAAAGAAAGAGATACAACACATCTTGTTATTACATACAGAACTATGGATTTATACAAACCACGCGTTAAGATGCGAGAGAAGACTACTCCATCAATGGAGTTATACAATACACATGCATTATGTGGAGAGACACACTTTGGAGAGGAAGATAAGATTGCGTCGAGGACGAATTTAATTCAAGAAGGGGAGGATGATGAGGACATCCCTACTATTGATACACCTGGTACTCCTATGACAATGTTACATGGACCTCTCACAAGAGTTCATGCACGGCTACTCAATTATCAGGTACTTCCGTTACTAGGAACGCTTCCTAATATAAATGAGAATATGATGTTGCCTAAATCAAATGTGTTTATGTTACTTAGGAATGATGGATCTAGCAAGGAGGAAAGGGACAACCATTGGAGCATGAGTGTGCATGGAGAAGGCCACAAGCATGTGAGGATTGACGATGACACAGCAAGTGGAGATTTCAGGACTTTGAAGCCACCATAATGCCGCAAAGGATGCTTGGACGAATTTCCAAAGATAACTACTCGCATTATTCGTCCAAGGCTTTATTTGGTGTTGCGTCACCTAATTTGATGGGCTAGACCCATGTATTTCCATGTATTAACCCTTCGGGGCTGCTACGTTTCATGTTGCAGGATATTCAGATTATGAGTGATCGATTAGGCCACGGTACTCCACTCAGCACTTGTTCACTTGTTGGCAATTTGAAGAATGGAGGAGTTATTTTTTTAATGTTGCTACTTGAATAAGTTGAGCTAGACTAGAGCTAAGCCCTATTGTAATAATGTTACTCTGGATCTTTCGTTATTTATGATACACGAATATTTGCTATGTTATTCATCTGTATTCTATTGTGGGACAATGAACTAATCCAGGGATTGGCATGTCACATAGAAGCTACGGTCTTTTTAGAACCATAGTGTTACAAGATAGTATCAGAGCCCGTGTGTCGACTGTAGGATCGTGACCTAGGTTTGGAATAGGAAGCCATAGAATTTGATGTAGCCCGACCTATGGTCGTTACCACATCTTGGTCTCCAACTTACGCCAAGTCGTCATGGACTCCAAAGGTGAATCCGTTCCTCTATGCGAGCCCCCTTCCTACCCTATTGAATGGTATGCTATTTCATACTCCGTCACATATGCATGATAGGTTCACACCGACCAGTACGAAGGCAAGGGAGGAAGCCCGGAACATCAAGCCCGACAAGACGGAGGCTTGGAAGAGGAGACGAAAGAAGACAGATCGCCAAATGCTCTCTGTCTCCAGCGGTACTACCGGATCTGGCGACTGTATTACTCAGCAGTACTACCGCCCACTACCGCCCCATACAGACGACACCAAGAAGTCCCAGAATGCAAGCGGTACTACGGATCTGGACCCAGATTACTGTCGTGATACTCGGACCCAAGTCCGATTACTACATGATCATACAAGACTGTTGGGCCTTCGGCCCATGTACCCCTCTAGCTCGTCCAAACCCTAGTTTTATCCCTAAACTACCCCTGTTTATGTGGTTGTCCTATAAATAGAGCCCCCACCCCTCATTTATCCCTTAGGCATAGATGATAGACTAAAGACAACCCCCTTATGTGGAATCTCTAGTTTTGCCTCATCCCCTTATCCAAGGGGACCGACTATCGTCACCAACCTCGATTGGACTTTGCATCACGCATCCATCGTTGAACAAGGCCTTGGAGTTCGACATCTCGTCTCCAAGTTGTCAAGACCCTCCTGATGCATCCCGTCCTACGACAGCTTCTACATCTACCCCCACAAGCTCCCCAAGTGGACCCATGACTCGCGCCCGAGCCAAACTCCTTCAAGCTAAGGTGAACTCGCTCCTCTCCATGTGTGACTTCAATACACCCTTGGATGGCTTGCTACTTCATACCCATACCTTGTGCATCATCAGGTACGAAGAGAAGAACCCGCAGGACGGAGGAGCACCCGAAGAAGAGACCAAATGCTCGCCAGCAGTACTACGGACTGGCGACAGATTACCGCTTGGCGGTACTACCCAAACGCCAGCCAACGGCATGAAGGTCCCGAGCTACCCAACGCCTTGTCACCAAATGCACTACCGCCCACAGATCCGGTACTCTGGGACTACAGTACTACCGCCCAGTAAGGCCCCAAATGAGCCCAGGACGACAAGCGGTACTACCGGTCCAGGAACCGGTACTACCGCATGACCGGTACTACCGGTCCCGCCAGGCGGTACTACCACCAGAGATAGTGACTTTTACGTGATATTTCGGCCCAACGCCTTGTAACCCTCTCCATATTTCGCTATTTATCCCCAAACTACCCCTGTTTTTGCGGCTGGACTATATATAGCCCCCACCATCCATTGTAAACCCTAGATTTGGATAATAATAGATATTAAGGAAACCCTTTGAGGACTTATATCTATTGGTCTCAGGCTCCTACCAAGGAGCACCGGATTATCCACCCACCTATTGGATCTTGCTTAAGTGCGTTCAAGTTGTACAAGGCCTTGGATTCTCGGTGTCTCGCCCCCAAGTCGTCAAGATCTCACCAAGCACCTCATCCCCCGTTGTTGGCGTGGATAGCGAGCTTCGCCCAACACCGATCCTAGGGATTATGTTGGACCGGTTGCCACCGGCGTGAGGAGTAGGGGTGTATCGTGTTTTGGTGTGTGTGTGTTCGTGGTTTTCATCGCCTTCATCGATTTCTTCCCCCGACCACCTCGTTCCCCTCGTTTCTCGTGGAATTCGTGAAAGATCGGGCCAACCCCAGGGTTACCCCCTAACATATTGGTATCAAGAGCACGGTTGATCACGAATTTCCCCCCAATTTTTCTTTTATCCGCTTAAAATCGAAAATCCCACCAAAAGAGCCCCAATTTGCCTTCGGATCGATCTCGGATTTGGTGCGTTTTTAGGTTTTGGTCCATAGATCTGTTGCTTTGGGAGTCGATCTATAGCCCTGTTGTTCCTAGCCGCCTTCTGGTCAGTTTTCCCACGGATCGAGGTTTGTGTCAAGTGGATCTCGTTTTTGTTCGTGTTATCACCAGTAATACCGCTCAAAGCGGTACTACCGTCCGTCTAGCCCGTAACAGCGGTACTATCGTCCGTCTACCGTACCAAGCGGTACTATCGCCAGTAACAGAAGGTTTTTCCTTCTTCTTGACGCCTCAGTTTTGTTTGCTGACTTTTCCCCTTTAGCTTGTTCCTGTTTCGCGTGTTTGTCGCCATCTTAACACAAGCTTCCGCATCAACGTCATCCCGCGCTCAACGATACCGCGACACTCGAACATCATCCCCCCCCACCAACGGTTGCAAGTCGTCAACAATACCAAAGGTATAACTTGCACCACCTTGACAGCCCCATATCTTCCTTTGTGTGTATCTATCCTATGAGAGCAACTCATTTTGTGTTTGTCTAAGCATTGTGCACTTGCTCTGGAAAGTGAGAGTGTGAGGCCAAATACAAAAGCTAACATAGTAGCATAGCAAGGAGAAAAGAAAAAGAATCAAAAAAGAACAAAGAAAAAGAGAAAAATCTACATAGTCTCCTAATACAAAGAGAATACCAAGCTTGTAAGCCAAGAAAAAGAGAAGAAAAAGCGCGCCGCGGCAAGTGCACAAAACTATTGCTTTCTCTCTTTTGGCAAACGAGTTGTGGTCTCTCCTTGTGTTGGCACGACATCCGGCGTAGTCTTCGTTAGGACCTTTTGTGCTCATTTTCATAGTCGTATAACCCGCTTTTCTCCACGTGTGTTTTCCTTGTTTTTGTAGATCGTATCCTTTTGCTTTTGATCTTTGGTTCTTTACCACGGGACAATAACCTTTGCTTGGATCGTTTCGTTTGGTTTTCCACAACACTAACCTTCCACCAAAAGCCTTTGAGAGTTTCTTGCCATTTCACTTTGCACGATTTTCGCTCATTTGTGTGGCAATTGGTTTGATATAATCTCCAAGGTGAGGTAAAGGCTAACTCTCCACACTTTCTCCATATACAACCATTGTTGGTTTTGCATCATGGATGAGCATGGAGAGCCATCCCAACCACCACCACCTCCGGAGGATGATAACCAATTCATGACAAGATGGGACCATTGGAAGGTCCGAGGAGAATTCAACTATCGTTGTGAAGCTCTCGGCGCCAAGATGAACAATTTAGCGAGGCCCGTGTGGAATTCAAGAACATCGACAACCGCTTCGAAGAAGTCCGTGGCCAAATGCATGCCATGCAACACAACCTCGGTCATCAAAATGAAGCTCTTGGTCGTGCACTCGCCTCAACGAATGAGAAGCTCCAACACATCATTGATGGACTCGCAAGGCCACGTTCGCGCGAATCAAGCTCATCTCGGCACTCCTCAAGTGATTCAAGTGCACCTCGCCGTCACGCTTCAAGGCACCGGGATGGACCCGTTCTTCATTCCATGAGCTCTTCGCAAGCAGTTCCATCTCCGCGTCACGCCGCAACGTCAAGCTATGATGGTGACCTCTCCGCAAGACCCCCCAGGCGCGAAGCGAACCGGCCACAACCAAGGGCACTTGTGATTCAACAAGAGCAACCTCGCATGGACCACCAAGGCCACCGCCGTTGACATGTACCTTCAACAACAAGTGAAGCATCCGAAGAGGACGAACAAGATCATCGTCGACGTGAAGCACTCGAAGATCCTCCAAGGCGTCATCATCGACATGAGCGTCCACGTCGCCAACATGATGGTCATGGCGAGCCTCCTCTACACCAAGAAGAAGAAGAAGAGCAGCCCATTGCGCATGTGGCTCGTCGTCCTCCTCGCCACAGGGCGCACGACAATGCTCCTCGGCATCAACCACGACAAGAACAAGAGCAAGCTCCCCAAGCTCGTCGTGAGGACCATCAACCTCCTCGTCCTCATCCGCGACAACAAAACGAGCAAGCTCCCCAAGCTCGTCGTCCACAACAAGTTCCACCACCAAACGCGGCACCTCAACGACCGCAAGAGCAACGCAACAATCACCAAGAAAGACATGAGAGCTCGGATGATGATGATGACCGCCCAAATCAGGGCAACCGACGCAACCGGAACCGCAATGGAGAAGAAACTTTCGGCAAGCTCAAATTCACCATGCCCAAGTTCACCGGTTCCAATGAGCCCGAGGAATATCTCTCTTGGGAACTCAAGGTCGACAAGATCTTCCGCATGCACAACTATAGCAATGAGAAGATGATGGCCATGGCATCCCTCGAGTTTGATGAGTATGCCAACCTTTGGTGGGAACAAGTCCAACTCGCTCGCGAAGCGAAAGAAGAGCCTCCAATTGCAACTTGGCAAGACATGAAGGCTCATATGAGATCCCGCTTTGTTCCTTCGCACTACACGCGTGACCTCTTCAACAAGCTTCAAACGCTTAGTCAAGGGACAAAGACCGTGGAAGAGTACTTCAAACAAATGGAGCTCAACATGATCCGTGCCAACATCGAAGAGCGAGATGAACAAACAATGGCACGCTTCCTCAATGGCTTGAACCATCCCATCAAGCGTATCACCGAGTTCCAAAAGTACAACAACATGGTTGAGCTTGTGCACATCGCATCCAAGGCCGAGCGCCAAGTGCAAGAGGACATCAAGTACAACAAACCAAAGACGTACTTCACCTTCAAGCAAGCGTCAACCACTACTCCAACAACTCCAAGTGGAAGCTCCTCAAGTACAACCAAGCTTCCCTTCAAGCCAACTCTCCCTCAAGGAAAACAGCCCCCAAGTGCCAAACACACAAGGGATGATCAACCTTTCACCGGTGAATGCTACAAGTGTGGAGGCAAAGGGCACAAGTTGAATGCATGTGGAAACAAGAAAGTTTTGTTCATCCATGACAACGGCGATGAAGAATACTTGAGTGAAGAAGAGTTTGATGCAAGGGTCAAGGAGGCCATGACAAGACAACATTTGGAAGAGGACCAAGAACTTCTCGTATGTGAGCATGACGCAAGTCCAACGCTTGTGGTCACAAGTGTCTTGACTACCCAAGCCAATGAAAATGAAGACCAACGCTCGAACATCTTCCAAACTCGTGCCGGCATCAATGGGAAGTCCATCAAAGTTGTCATCGATGGAGGGAGTTGCCACAACCTTGCAAGTACGGAATTGTGTGAGAAACTCAACCTCACCCTCCTCCCGCATAAACACCCCTACCACATCCAATGGCTAAGTGACCAAGGATCCGTCAAGATCAAGCACACCGTCTCGGTGACGTTTTCAATTGGGCACTACAAGGACATGGTCGAGTGTGACGTGGTCCCAATGACGGTTTGCCATATGTTGCTCGGAAGGCCGTGGCAATATGACAAGCGTGCTTTGCATAATGGTCACTCAAACACTTACACCTTCAAATGGCTTGATAAAACTTGTGTGTTGCAACCAATGACTCCTAGCCAAATAATTGCGGACAATGCAAAGGCTTTAGCGAGGGCGCAATACGCAAAAACACCTTGTGAGAAGAGTGGTGAGCAAGAGAACCACACCATAGTGAGTGAGAGCTACAAGCCAAACTCGAGTGGAAAAATTAAGAGTGTTCTTCTTGCCACCAAAAGTGAGATGAGAGAAGTGCGGAACAACCCATCCATCTTGCACTATGTCCTTGTATGCAAGGGACTAGCGCAAGGAACTAACGACTTGACAAATGTTCCTCCTTCTTTGATGGCTGTTTTGCAGGAATTCCAAGATGTTTTTTCGAAGAGCTTCCTCATGGCCTTCCTCCTCTTCATGGAATAGAACCGCATCGACCTCATACCCGCACCACTCCCAAACCGCCATCGACGCATTTAACCCGAAGAGACAAGGAGATCGGCGTCAAATCAACCAACTCGTCTCCAAAGGTTTGATCCAAGTAAGCACTAGCCCAAGCGCCGTCCCGTGATCCTAGTCCCAAAAACAGATGATACGTTGCGGTTATGCATGGATCGCCGTCAATCAATGCTATCACCGCGTTATCGACATCCTATACCGTCTTGATGACATGCTTGATGAGTTATGTGGAGCCACTATATTTTCCAAAATTGATCTTCGTAGTGGTTACCATCAAATTCGCATGGTCAAGGTGATGAGTGGAAAACGCCTTCAAGACCAAGCTTGGTCTCTATGAATGGTTGGTTATGCCCTTTGGCTTATCCAATGCCCCATCTACCTTCATGCCTCATGAACCATATTTTGCGATCTCTCATTGGAAAGAGTGTAGTTGTTTACTTTGATGACATCCTTGTCTATAGCAAGTCACTAGAGGAGCATGTTACTCATGTTAAGGAGGTCCTTCAAATCCTTCGTCATGAAAAGCTTTATGCTAATCTCCCAAAGTGCACTTTTGCAAAAGACAATCTGATTTTCCTTGGTTTTGTTGTGTCTTCTAATGGCATAGAAGTGGATGTCTCAAAAGTCAAGGACATACGAGATTGGCCCATCCCAACAAATGTTAGTGAACTTCGTAGTTTTCATGGGTTGGCTGGCTTTTCCCGCCGCTTTGTGAAAGATTTTTCTACAATTGCTTGCCCCCTCAACGAATTGACCAAGAAAAATGTCACGTTCGTTTGGGGAAAAGCACAACAAAAGGCTTTTGATGAGCTCAAAAAGAGGCTCACGGAAGCACCACTTCTTGCATTGCCGGATTTCACAAAAACATTTGAGATTGAATGTGACGCTAGTTGTATTGGCATTGGGGGCGTCCTTATGCAAAATGGGCGTCCTATTGCTTACCATAGTGAGAAACTTGATGGTGCACGCCTCAATTATCCTATTTATGACAAAGAACTTTTTGCCTTGGTTCGAGTTCTTCAAGTGTGGCAACACTATCTTTGGCCCAAAGAATTTATCATCCATTCCGACCATGAGTCGTTGAAGTATCTTAAGGGCCAAGCCAACTTGAGTAAAAGACATAAAATGGGTTGAGTTTATGGAGTCTTTTCCTTACATTATCAAATACAAGAAAGGCAAAGAAAATGTGGTAGCGGACGCCTTGTCTCGCAAAAACACAAGCCTTCTTACACGACTCGAAGTCAATGTCTTGGGTCTTGATGACATCAAATCTTTGTACGCGTCCGACCCTTTCTTTGGACCAATATTTGCACAATGTTCCGTAGACAAAGGGATTGATGATTTCTATTTGCATAAGGGTTTTCTTTTCAAACAAAACAAGCTTTGCATTCCGAAATCGTCTCTCCAAATTTTTCTTCTTCAAGAGTCCCATGGTGGAGGCCTTATGGGCCACTTTGGCCGTGACAAGACATACGGCATGCTCTCCACTCACTACTTTTGGCCAAAGATGAAGCGCGACGTGGAGCGCCACGTCCAACGATGCACTACATGTATCCAAGCTAAGTCTAAGTCCAACCCTTTTGGTCTTTATATGCCATTGCCTATTCCTCATGCACCTTGGTCGGACATTAGCATGGACTTTGTGTTAGGCTTACCTAGATCTAAGCATGGTCATGATTCCATTTTTGTAGTAGTGGATCGTTTTTCCAAAATGGCACATTTCATTCCGTGCCATAAGACCGATGATGCTTCACATGTAGCAAATTTGTTTTTCAGGGAAATAATTCGGCTACACGGTGTGCCAAGGACAATCGTCTCCGACCGCGACGTAAAATTCATGAGCTACTTCTTGAAGACACTCATGGACAAGCTCGGCATCAAGCTCCTCTTCTCGTCCGCCTCGCATCCTCAAACCGATGGACAAACCGAGGTCGTCAATCGAAGTCTTGGCACACTCCTACGGGTGTTGATCAAGAAGAACCTTAAAGATGGAGGAATGCATTCCACACGCCGAAGCTCGTTACAACCGCGCCAAGCACGCCACCACCATGAGGAGACCGTTCATGATCGTCTACGGCTTCGAGCCTCTCACCGCGCTCGATATCCTTCCACTCCCACTTCATGAACGTGCCAATATGGACGTTGCCAAGCGCGCCCACACAATGAAGAAACTCCATGATGACACACGAGCTACTATTGAGCAACAAGTCCTTCGCCAAGCATCAAGGCTAAACAAGAATAAGAAAGAGATAATCTTCCAAGAGGGCGACCTTGTGTGGATACACTTAAGTAAAGACCGCTTCCCCAAGGAACGCGACTCCAAGCTAAAGCCTAGAGGAGATGGACCATTCAAAGTGCTCAAGCGAATCAACAACAACGCTTATGTCATCGATATCCCAACTTCCAAGTATCTTGTGAGCTCGACATTCAATGTCAAGGACCTCTCACCCTACCATGGAGAAGAGGAAGTCGAGCCGGTTGAAAAGTCGAGGACGACTCTTTCCCAAGGGGGGGAGCTGATGCAGCCCGTCCTACGACCGCTTGTACATCTACCCCCACAAGCTCCCCAAGTGGACCCATGACTCGCGCCCGAGCCAAACTCCTTCAAGCTAAGGTGAACTCGCTCCTCTCCATGTGTGACTTCAATACACCCTTGGACGGCTTGCTACTTCATACCCATACCTTGTGCATCATCAGGTACGAAGATAAGAACCCAGAGACGGAGGAGCACCAAGAAGAGACCAAATGCTCTCTGTCGCCAGTACTACGGACACAGACAGCATTACCGCTGGTACCGCCAAACGCTACCGCCAACGATGTAAGGTCCCGAGCTACCCAACGCTGTCACCGGCACTACCGCCTAGATCCGTACTACTGGGACTACAGTCTTACCGCCTCGCTACCGCAATGAAGGCCCCAAGCGCAAGCCCCAGGGCGACAAGCGGTACTCTGGGTCCAGAACTGTACTACGCATGACCGATACTACCGGTCCCGCCAGCGGTACTACCGCCGAGATGAGACTTTACGTGATATTCGCCCAGCCTTGTAACCCTCTCCATATTTCGCTATTTATCCCCAAACTACCCCTGTTTTTGTGGCTGGACTATATATAGCCCCTACCATCCATTGTAAACCCTAGACTTGGATAATAATAGATATTAAGGAAACCCTTTGAGGACTTATATCTATTGGTCTCAGGCTCCTACCAAGGAGCACCGGATTATCCACCCACCTCTTGGATCTTGCTTAAGTGCGTTCAAGTTGTACAAGGCCTTGGGTTCCCGGTGTCTCGCCCCCAAGTCGTCAAGATATCACCAAGCACCTCATCCCCCGTTGTTGGCGTGGAGAGCGAGCTTCGCCCAACACCGATCCTAGGGATTATGTTGGACCGGTTGCCACCGGCGTGAGGAGTAGGCGTGTATCGTGTTTTGATCGCCTTCATCGATTTCGTCCCCCGACCACCTCGTTCCCCTCGTTTCTCGTGGAATTCGTGAAAGATCGGGCCAACCCCAGGGTTACCCCCTAACACCTCCCCAAGGTGTTCTTCCCTATCCGATGTGGATTTGAGGGAGCACGTTGACCGATCTTTCCTTTCGAGGATTCTATCGGACCGGTGGCCGCCGTTCGGGAGCAATCGGCCTTGTATCGTGTGAGCTTTGCGTGTGTTCATCGTGTTCTTCGCGAGGTGTGTGTTCGCTTCCGCTACCTTCTCCCTTTCCCCTCGCTTTCCCATCGATTTGACCACGAGATCCGTGAAGAACGGGCCACCCAAGAGGTTAACCCCTCCATCATCTGGTATCAGCAGCTTTTGGTTGCCACGGATTTCTCATCGATTTGGTCTTTTCCCCATAAATTCGAAAATTCCACCAAAAATAGTCCGAATTTGTGTTTTGGATCGATCTGTGATTTGAGTGCGTTTTGGTAGGTTTTGATCCGTGGATTGCTTGCTAAACTTGTTGATCTACCTTCCGTTGCGTTTCCATGGCCCAATTCCTTGATTTCCCCCTTCGATTTGGTGCTTTTCTTGAAGATTCTCCGCCCAAATCACCCCAAAATCGCGAAACCGCGTCCAAACTGGGAGTTTCTGGACCCAGCGGTACTACCGGGCTTAAAATCCGGTACTACCGCCCTTTTCCTAGGTTACTGGCCCAAAATCCGTACTACCTCTGAAAGAAAGAAAACAGCAGGTTCCTAGATTTCAGCCTCTCACCGTTTTGAGCATAACTTTTGCATTCGAACTCGGATTTTGGTGTTCTTTAGCTCGTTTCGAAGAGGAGAAGGAGCTCTACATCATCATACACGTTGTTCATGATATATACTCCATCTAAATTCCGTGAGAAAGGTGGAATCCAACAATAAAGGGTGAAGATCGTCGACGAAAGGTATAAACATTCCGCGACTTCTCCCCACTTGCATTCCTTTGTGAACCCCACTATCTTTGCGAGCAACAAACACCTATTGAGACTAGTTCCTCTTATGATTGCTTGGGCTATGCACATTTGATACCTTGTAGATTCCGAGCAAACATTGTGAGCGCTTCACATATAGTTATCTTGTATAGTTGTTGGCATAAGGAAGAGGCAAGTGAAAAAGAAATAAAAAGAAAAAGAGTGATACAAAAAGAAAAAAAATAGAAAAAAGGAAAAGAGAAAAAGGAAGAAATATACATGTGCCTCATAGAATAGGAAGCGCAAGCTCGATGAACATCATATAGGTGGTACTTATTGTGCATATCTTGTAGCCCACCAATTTTGAGCAATCGAACTAGCGTCTCTCCTTGTACTTGTGTGACACGAGCTTATAGTCTTCGCTAGGTAATCATTTGGTTCTTAGCTCACTTTCTCCGTCGCACAAGTCCCATTTATCCCACCGTGTGTGTTTCCTTGTACATATTTCCTATCTTGTGGATTGACTTGTTTGCTTTGTGATCATTGTGGTTCTTTACTTCCCAATACAACATCTTGATTTCGGATTGGTTCTTGACATGCCACTTTCCATACCTATCCACCATAGTCCTTGTGTGTGTGTGTTTTTTGGTTAGTAGTTGGTTTTGGTGTTCCACGTGAACTTCACTTTGCTTGGTTTATTGCTCTCAAGTGTGGCCACTTGCACGATACGATCTTCCAAGGTAAAGTAAGGTTTGACGTTGTATCCCTAACACCCTCTACCACTTCCATATACACCGCTTGGTCTTGTGAATTATGTCTAGGGACTCCGGAATCGAGAATGATTTCCATGAAGAATCCATGATGAGCCACCATGCATATGTCTCCACAAGCACGGATAACATGATGGAGCACTACACCAACAATGGCTCCACATGCTTGGGTGACATGGAGTGATATAACAACAACGACTCCCCAAGCATGGGCGACTTCAAGAACGTCAACGACAAGCTCCTCAAGTCGCACCGGCCAAGACGGAGCCTACACCTAGAGTACGCCAAGGTCCATCATCAAATGGGCAAGTTCCAAAGCGACCTCCACAACTTCAAGAAGGACAGGGACAACGACTTCGACAAAAACATGAGGATGGTCGCCAAGACTAATGAAGCTTTGCGCTCATTAGAAAAACTTACAAGGAAGAGTGCCAAGGTCAAGGGCCATCGTCACGAGCGTCATATGGATGACCAAGTGCGCCACCTACATCAACCATCGGCAAGGCATACCAATGACCTCCGTCGACACCATCACAAGGCACCTTCAACTACTAGTGCCACCACCAAATGGGCACCAAGAGCAAGCCTTCCTCCACGCCATCAAGTTTCAACGCCTACGCTTGACTTTCACGACCTCGCCAATGAGGAAAATGTAGAAGCTTCACTACCACCGCTAATAGCAGCAGCATGCTTCCTCCACACCACTACTTAGATGGCGATGAGCCACAAGATTCACAGGCAGGGGATTTTCCTTCAAGCAATGGATCCAGCAACATGGCATCCAACCTCAAGGGCATCCAACCTTGAAGGCAACAAGCATTTCCATGGATGGTATGGAGGAAATTCAACTACACCTTCAACTACCATGGGCACACCAAGAAAGAGCCCAAGAGCAAGCTCAAGTTTCGCCATCAAGTTTCTTTCGCCACGCTGACCTTCTGAGGAAAATGTAAAATCAAAAAGCGTCTACTTCGCCAAGTTGGATAGCATGAGCCTACCTCCACCCACACTACTACTGAGTTGCAAGGCCACAGGAGACTGGACATTGGAGAATAGCAATGATGCCATGGAGATGCCTCTCATGCCCATCAGGCAGAAAGGTGAGCAGGTCAGACAAGGTTGGATTTGGATTTTGGAGGCTTCACCAAAGGTTGAATGAGGAAGCCTATGCCCATATGCTTGAGTGATGATGTGGTACCAATCCCATGTGAGTATGAGAGCCACTTAGCTCACTTGAGTGAGAACAAGAGTGCGATGAGTGACTCCACCTTATGTGAGATTGAGTGCTTCCACTTAGAGGGCATGAGCGATACTCCTAGTGAGTTGAGAGTGGTAGTTGATAGGTCAAGTGATACCATTTCGAATTCTAACAACTTACCCTCTACCTCTAGTGTGTTCTCTTGTGTTGTGCTAGGTTCCATGGATGAAGAAGCGCCAAGCCATGAAGCAATGATGCCTCAATTGGAGAAGATGTACATGGTGCACGAAGATGATGCTATGCCATGGCTACATCAAGAAGACGAAGTCGTCCACAAGGAGGCCACTACTTCCACAACACCCACTTCATATGACAGGTATGAACAAGGTAACAATAAGGGTGTTGATGATGCCATGATCCCACTAGTGGACATGATGAATTGTGAGGATATGCATGTTATGGATGATACTTGTGACATTACATATGCTTCACTCTTATTCCCATGTGATGATTTGCCTTTGCATAATATTGATCATGTGGAATTGTTTGAGTGTGATAACATTGCCATAAACATGCCGTGCTATGCATCTTGTGTGTTTCCTCCAATTGCTTCGGACTTGTCTTGTCATGCTAGCCATTCAATATCTCCCGTTGCTTGCGATAAGATGAATGCTTGCTATTTCACTTGTTTTGCTTGCAACAATATTGATCATATGCGTTATAATGAGATGGCCCCCATAGCTTTCTCAATTTTTGGAGATATTGATGATTGCCATGATAAGCATGTTCCCCACTTGCATACTCACCATGCATCTATTTCATACTTGAATGACATTAATGCTGATGTGCACAAGAAGAGATACATCATGATGGATGATGTGTATCTCTATCATGCACACACGATCTTCCTTTTACATATGATGTGTGTAGGTTCCCGCACGAGAATGTCAACCTCGGTTGAGCACGAGTTGACAAAAAGAGCTCTTGAGAGCATCCCACAAGTGAGTTCAAGATCGAACCCAGCTCTGATACCTTTTGCATGCTTTGCATCTTTCATGTTGGAAAATTGCTCTTTCCTATGGTTTGATTGCAAGCATGTTAATGGTATTATCTCCCCTTGTGACATTCATGTTTCTTCGCTTTTAGATAATGATGTTTTGTGTGTTGTAACAAAAATGTTGAACAATCTACCTTTCCGATGTTTTGTGTGCAACCACAATTCCATTAAGAACATGTATTGTCATGAGAGCTTCCAAGAATCTCGTCTTGTTGTTGCAACAAACATAAGGACCACTTGCTCTTTCATTTGGTTTGTTTGCAAACACGTTACTTTGGCTTCCGCTTGGGATACTCATATTCCCATGATATTTGCTATCGATGATATGTGTGTGACATCCAACATGTCGAACAATTTCCCTTTCCAATGGTTGGCTGGCACAAATAATGAGGTTGTTTTGGACATTCTTCCTTTTGTGTTTTTGCCAAATTCTCCAAGATTTGCATCAAAGATGTTGATAAAATTTCTATTCGATTGCTTTGAGTGCCACAATAAGATGTTATATGGAGTTTTTGAGTTCCCACATTTGGATGATTTTGCAACGACTTCCATGCACTTTGACCTTGCATATGCATCCCGTTTGCTATACTTGAGTTGTGCTAATCGTGTTGTGAACAAGAATGGAAATGCCACAAATGACATGCTCCTCTATCACACACAAACATATGTTGCTTGGTCTTTGTTGTATGAAGGTACAAATGCATACACGTCAACCTCTATGGACTATATGTTGACAAGAAGAATCGAAGAGAGTTACCTATGGCTACCCTTCATCGAGCTATCTCTACAAGCTAAGGTGACTTCCTTCTACTTGAGGACTCATGCTATAATCTTCATTAATTGGCTATGCTTTGAGTGTTGCTTCGCTTTTGTCGTGAGCTTTGTAGGCGTCATGGAAGGTGAAGGAACATTGAAGTGTTATCAAGTCAATCTTCCCGAGGACGACTATATGGTGAACCCCAGGATCAAGAAGGTCTCTCGACCGCTTCTAATTTGTGATGAGCATGTAGAGTCGAGGACGACTCTTTTTGAAGGGAGAGAGCTGATGTAGCCCGACCTACGGTCGTTACCACATCTTGGTCTCCAACTTACGCCAAGTCGTCATGGACTCCAGAGGTGAATACGTTCCTCTATGCGAGCCCCCTTCCTACCCTATTGAATGGTATGCTACTTCATACTCCGTCACATATGCATGATAGGTTCACACCGACCAGTACGAAGGCAAGGGAGGAAGCCCGGAACATCAAGCCCGACAAGACGGAGGCTTGGAAGAGGAGACGGAAGAAGACAGATCGCCAAATGCTCGCTCTGTGGGTACTATCGATCCGGGCACACTGCACTGCCGTACCTACCGCCACTACTATCGCCTCCAGACGCATTTACGCCAACAAGTCCCAGATCGCAAGCGGTACTACTGATCCGACCCGGTACTACGGCAAGGGTACTACTGACCCAAGTCCCATTTACGTCCCGTGCCTGACGCGACTGCTGGGCCTTCGCCATGTACCTCTAGTGTCTAAACCCTAGTTTTATCCCTAAACTACCCTCGCTTGGTTGGCATAATAGATCTTCCTCATGAATCTTCCCTCTCCCATGTCGATCGCAATCGTAGTTTATCGTGTTCTTCGCGAGGTGTTCGCCGCTCGCCTTCTCCTCCCTCGCTTCCCATCGATTTGACCACGAGATCCGTGAAGATCGGGCCACCCATCGATTTGACTGATCTTCACGGATCTCATGGTCAAATCGATGGGAAAGAGAGGGGAAAGGGAGAAGGTAGCGGAAGCGGACACACACCTCGCGAAGAACACGATGAACACACGCAAAACTCACACATACAAGGCCGATTGTTCCCGAATGGCGTCCACCGGTCCGATAGAATCCTCGCAAGGAAAGATCGGTCAACGTGCTTCCTCAAATCCACATCGGAGAGGGAATAACACCTTGGGGAGGGTCTTGACAACTTGGAGACGAGACATCGAACTCCAAGTCCTTGTTCAAAGATGGATGCGTGATGCAAAGTCCAATCGAGGTTGGTGACGATAGTCGGTCCCCTTGGGTAAGGGGATGAGGCAAAACTAGAGATTCCACACAAGGGGGTTGTCTTTAGTCTATCATCTATGCATAAGGGATACATGAGGGGTGGGGGCTCTATTTATAGGCCAGCCACTAACAAGGGGGTAGTTTGGGGATAAACTAGGCAAAAAGGTAAGTAAAGGGAATATTCCAGGGCATCAAACCCAGATCCGCTGCACAGTGTGGAATTCCGGTGAGTCCATGGCCACGGATCCGTGCCGGATTTCCATTATCGTTTGATGTTCCGGCTATGCACCTAACGACACATACAGAGTGATTCCGCGGGGCCGGCCGATCGTCTGCCGCCGGATTTCCTGGCCAAGGCCCAGTCACGGTTGCTGCCGAATTTCCGGCGGTGGCGCCGGTTCGCCCGTTCTGTCGCCGATTTTAGCTGGAGCTTCTTGCGTCTCCTCTTCCAAGTCTCCGTCATGTCAAGCGTGAGTCCCCGGGCTTCCTCCCTCGTCTCCGTACTCGTCGGTGTGAACCTATCATGGTCATAGGATGGGGAACGAAGTAGTATACCATTCAATAGGGTAGGAAGTGGGCTCGCATAAAGGAATGGATTCACCTTTGGAGTGCATGACTACTTGGTGTAATTTGAGAACATGATGTGGTAATGACCGTAGGTTGGGCTACATCAGCTCCCCCCTTCAAAAAGAGTCGTCCTCGACTCTACATGCTCATCACAAAGTAGAAGAGGTCGAGAGACCTTCATGATCCTGGGGTTCACCATATAGTCATCCTCGAAAAGATTAACTTGACAATACTTCAATGTTCCTTCACCTTCCATGAAGCCTACAAAGCTCACACCAAAAGCGAAGCAACACTCAAAGCGTAGCCAATTCGTGAAGATTATTGCATGAGTCCTCAAATAGAAGGAAGTCACCTTAGCTTGTAGAGATAGCTCGATGAAGGGTAGGCATAGGTAACTCTCTTCGGTTCTTCTTGTCAACACATGGTTGGTAGAGGTTGACGTGTATGCATTTGTACCTTCATACAACAAAGACCAAGCAACATATGTTTGTGTGTGATAGAGGAGCATGTCATTTGTGGCATGTCCATTCTTGTTCACAACACGATTAGCACAACTCAATTATAGCAAACGGGATGCATATGCAAGGTCAAAGTGCATGGAAGTCGTTGCAAAATCATCCAAATGTGGGAACTCAAAAACTCCATATAACATCTTATTGTGGCATTCAAAGCAATCGAATAGAAATTTGATCAACATCTTTGATGCAAAACTAGGAGAATTTGGCAAAAACACAAAAGGAGGAATATCCAAAACAACATCATTATGTGTTCAAACCAACCATTGGAAAGAGAAATTGTTCGACATGTTGGATGTCACACACAAATCATCGAAAGCAAATATCATGGGAATATGAGTATCCCAAGCAGAAGAAAAAACAACATGTTTCCAAATAAACCAAATGAAAGAGCAAATGGTCCTTATGTTTGTTGCAACAATAAGACGAGATTCTTGGAAGCTCTCATGACAATACATGCTCTTAATGGAATTGTGGTTGCACACAAAACATTGGAGAGAGAAATTGTTCCACAATTTGTTACAACACACAAAACATCATTATCTAAAAGCGAAGAAACATGAATGTCACAAGGGGAGATAATACCATTAACATGGTTGCAAGCAAACCATAGGAAAGAGCAATTTGTCAACATGAAAGATGCAAATCATGCAAAAGGTATCAGAGTTGGGTTCGATCTTGAACTCACTTGTGGGATGCTCTCAAGAGCTCTTTTTGTCAACTCGTGCTCAACCGAGGTTGACATTCTTGTGCGGGTACCTACACACATCATACACCAAAGGAAGAACGTGTGTGCATGGTAGAGATACACATCATCCATCATGATGTATCTCTTCTTGTGCATATCACCATTAATGTCAATCAAGTATGACATAGATGCATGGTGAGTATGCAAGTGGGGAACATGCTTATCATGGCAATCATCAAAATCTCCAAAAATTCAGGAAGCTATGGGGGCCATCACATTATAACACATATGATCAATATTGTTGCAAGCAAAACAAGTGAAAACGCAAGAATTCATCTTATCGCAAGCAACGGGAGAAATTGAATGACTAGCATGACAAGACAAGTCCGAAGCAATTGGAGGATACACACAAGATGCATAGCATGGCATGTTTATGGCAATGATATCGCAATCAAACAATTCCACATGATCAATATTATGCAGAGGCAAAGCATCACATGGGAATGTGGATGAAGCATATGTAATGTCACAAGTATCATCCATAGAATGCATATCCTCACAATTCATAATGTCCACTAGTGGGATCATGGCATCATCAACACCCTTATTGTTACCTTGGTCATACCTCTCATATGAAGTGGGTGTTGTGGAAGTAGTGGTCTCCTTGTGGACGACTTCGTCTTCTTGATGTAGCCAGGGCATAGCATCATCTTCGTGCATCATGTACATCTTATCTAATTGAGGCATCATTGCTTCATGGCTTGGCGCGTCTTCCTCCATGAAACCTAGCACAACACAAGAGAACACACTAGAGGTAGAGGGTAAGTTGTTAGAAATCAAAACGGTCTCACTTGACCTATCAACTACCACTCTCAACTCACTAGGAGTATCGCTCGTGCCCTCTAAGTGGAAGCACTCAATCTCACATAAGGTGGACTCACTCATCTCACTCTTGTTCTCACTCAAGTGGGCTAAATGGCTCTCATACTCACTTGGGATTGGTACCACATCATCACTCAAGCATATGGGGATAGGCTCGGTTTCCTCAACTCCATGCGCCTCCTTTGGTGAAGGGAAAATCCCATGCTCACCATTCTTGACCTTGTCGCCTTCAAGGTTGGATGCCATAAGATGGGCATCATCGCTCTCCTCCATGGTCAAATGGAAAATCCCATGCTCGACCGTCTTGTGGCCATCTCATAGTAGTGGTGGAGGTAGGCTCATGCTATCCAACTTGGCGAAGTAGAGGTCTACATTTTCCTCGTTCGCGAGGTCGTGGAAGTCAAGCGTAGGCGTTGAAGCTTGATGGCGTGGGGGAAGGCTTTCTCTTGGTGCCATTGTGGTGGTGGCACGAGTTGTTGAAGGTGCCCTATGATGGTGTCGACGGAGGTCATTGGCATGCCTTGCCGATGGTTGATGTTGGTGAAGCACTTGGTCATCCACGTGACGCTCACGACGTTGATCATTTGCCTTGGCATTCTTCTTGTGCTTGTGGTGCCTTCTTGAGCTTGCTTGAGCATTATGGTTGGTTCTCATCACGAATTCTTCGTCTTGGTGGTGAAGATGCCTTTGACGATGTCTTGTATCCTCTTTATGGTGGTGATGCTCATGAGAGGATGTTTGTCGATGAAGATTCTTGTTTCTTGGCTCCTCTTGATGTATATGATGTTTGGACGCCACTCTTCTTTGGATAGGAGGTGGATCTTGGCGCCTTGGAGGTGATGGAGCTTGGCGCCTTGGAGATGGTGGAGCTTGAAGCCATCTAGGTGGTGGCACTTGATGCCTTGTTGATGGTGGCGCTTGACGCCTTGGAGGTGGTGGCGCTTATCACCTTGGAGGTGGATCATCGAAGTAGGTGGTGCCCTTTGGTGTGGCACGCTTGGCCTTGAAGGTCATGGGATCTTGATGATTCGCCTCCGCTTGCTTGGCGTAGTAGGCTTCCATCTCCACACGGTGGAGGAATTCTTCATGGCTCATGGAGGAACCATCAAAGTCGATGAAGTTCTCCGTGTCCTCCTTGCTTGGCGAGGCGTTGTCGATATCGCACTCGAAGTCATGCATGCTTGGGGAGTAATTGTTGGTGTAGTACTCCATATCACCCAAGCATGTGGAGTCATTGTCGGTGTAGTGCTCCATAGGCTCCATGCATGAGGAGCCATTGTCTACGTAGAGCTCCATGTCTTCCATGCATGTGGAGTTGTCATAGGTGTAGTGCTCCGGGTCCTCAAAGCATGTGAGCCATTGCTTGTTGTGCTCAGCATGTCCTCTATACTTGTGGAGTCGAGAGTCATGGTGGCTCATCATGGATTCTTCATAGATATCATCCTCGGTTTCGGAGTCCCTAGACATGATGCACAATACCAAGCGGTGTATATGGAAGTGGTAGTGGGAGTTAGGGATACAACGCCAAACCTTACTTTACTTTGGAAGATCGTATCGTACAAGTGGCCACACTTGAGAGCAATAAACCAAGCAAAGTGAAGTTCACGCGGAACACCAAAACCAACTACTAACCAAAAAAACAAACACACACAAGGCCTATGGTGGATAGGTATTGAAAGTGGCATGTCAAGAACCAATCCGAAATCAAGATGTTGTATTGGCAAGTAAAGAACCACAATGATCACAAAGCGAAACAATTCAATCCACAAGATAGGGAATATGTACAAGGAAACACACACGGTGGGATAAATGAGACTTGTGCGACGGAGAAAGTGAGCTAAGAACCATATGATTACCTAGCGAAGACTATAAGCTCGTGTCACACAAGTACAAGGAGAGACGCTAGTTCGATTGCACAAAATTGGTGGGCTACAAGATATGCACAATAAGTACCACCTATATGATGTTCATCGAGCTTGCGCTTCCTATTCTATGAGGCACATGTATATTTCTTTCTTTTTATCTTTCTTTTTCTTTTCTATATTTTTTTCACTCTTTTTCTTTCTTTTTCTTTTTCACTTGCCTCTTCCTTGTGCCAACAACTATACAAGATAACTATATGAGATAGCGCTCACAACGTTTGCTCGAAATCTACAAGGTATCAAATGCATAGCCCAAGCAATCATAAGAGGAACTAGTCTCAATAGGTATTTGTTGCTCGCAAAGATAGTGGGGTTCATAAAGGAATGCAAGTGGGGAAAGTCATGAATGTTTATACCTTTTCACGACGATCTTCACCCTTTATTGTTGGATTCCGCCTTGCTCACAGAATTTGGATGGAGTAGATAGCATGAACAACATGGATGATGATGTAAAGCTCCTTATCCTCTTCAAACGAGCTAAAGAACACCAAAATCCGAAGTTCAATGCAAAAGTTATGCTCAAAACCATGCGGGTCGAATCATATGACGAGGTCACTCGAATTTTTGCCGGAAATTTGGCAGAGGGTCCGGTTTGACCGAATTTTGACCATAAATTCCAGCGGAGCTCTTGCTCACGGATCTCGCGCCGTAACGAGTTCAGACTAAAACTCGATTTTCTCATGAAAACTCGATGGGAAACTTCAGATCGGAGTGTCAAATGATGGAATTAGGCCATGGGAACGCAGGGGAAGGTAGATCAACAAGTTTAGCAAGTAATCCATGGATCAAAACCTACCAAAATGCACCCAAATCATAGATCGATCCAAAACACGAATTGGGGCTGTTTTTGGTGAAATTTTCGAATTTATGGGGAAAAGACCAAATCGATGAGGAATCCGTGGCAACCAAAAGTCATTGATAATGTATGATGGAGGGGTTGTCTAGAGCTCCATGTCTTCCATGCATGTGGAGTTGTCATAGGTGTAGTGCTCCGGGTCCTCAAAGCATGCGGAGCCATTGTCGGTGTTGTGCTCCGTCATGTCCTCTATACTTGTGGAGTCGTAGTCATGGTGGCTCATCATGGATTCTTCATAGATATCATCCTCGGTTTCGGAGTCCCTAGACATGATGCACAATACCAAGCGGTGTATATGGAAGTGGTAGTGGGAGTTAGGGATACAACGCCAAACCTTACTTTACTTTGGAAGATCAGATCGCATAAGTGGCCACACTTGAGAGCAATAAACCAAGCAAAGTGAAGTTCACGCGGAACACCAAAACCAACTACTAACCAAAAAAACAAACACACACAAGGCCTATGGTGGATAGGTATTGAAAGTGGCATGTCAAGAACCAATCCGAAATCAAGATGTTGTATTGGCAAGTAAAGAACCACAATGATCACAAAGCGAAACAAGTCAATCCACAAGATAGGGAATATGTACAAGGAAACACACACGGTGGGATAAATGAGACTTGTGCGACGGAGAAAGTGAGCTAAGAACCATATGATTACCTAGCGAAGACTATAAGCTCGTGTCACACAAGTACAAGGAGAGACGCTAGTTCGATTGCACAAAATTGGTGGGCTACAAGATATGCACAATAAGTACCACCTATATGATGTTCATCGAGCTTGCGCTTCCTATTCTATGAGGCACATGTATATTTCTTTCTTTTTATCTTTCTTTTTCTTTTCTATATTTTTTTCACTCTTTTTCTTTCTTTTTCTTTTTCACTTGCCTCTTCCTTGTGCCAACAACTATACAAGATAACTATATGAGATAGCGCTCACAATGTTTGCTCGGGAATCTACAAGGTATCAAATGTGCATAGCCCAAGCAATCATAAGAGGAACTAGTCTCAATAGGTATTTGTTGCTCGCAAAGATAGTGGGGTTCACAAAGGAATGCAAGTGGGGGAAAGTCGCGGAATGTTTATACCTTTCGTCGACGATCTTCACCCTTTATTGTTGGATTCCGCCTTGCTCACAGAATTTGGATGGAGTAGATAGCATGAACAACATGGATGATGATGTAAAGCTCCTTATCCTCTTCGAAACGAGCTAAAGAACACCAAAATCCGAGTTCGAATGCAAAAGTTATGCTCAAAACCATGCGGGGCTGAATCTGTTGGCGACGAGGTCGGCGTACCGGAATTCTTGCCGGAAATTCTGGCGGTAGGTCCGGTTTGACCGGAATTTTGACCATAAATTCCAGCGGGAGCTCCGGTTCGCCGGATCTGGCGCCAGAACGAGTTCAGGACCTCGAAAACTCGATTTTCTGCGGAAAAACTCGATGGGAAACTTCAGATCGGAGTGTCAAATGATGGAATTAGGCCATGGGAACGCAGGGGAAGGTAGATCAACAAGTTTAGCAAGTAATCCATGGATCAAAACCTACCAAAATGCACCCAAATCATAGATCGATCCAAAACACGAATTGGGGCTGTTTTTGGTGAAATTTTCGAATTTATGGGGAAAAGACCAAATCGATGAGGAATCCGTGGCAACCAAAAGCTGCTGATAACAGATGATGGAGGGGTTAACCTCTTGGGTGGTCCGATCTTCACGGATCTCGTGGTCAAATCGATGGGAAAGCGAGGGGAAAGGGAGAAGGTAGCGGAAGCGGACACACACCTCGCGAAAAACACGATGAAGACACGCAAAACTCACACGATACAAGGCCGATTGCTCCCGAACGGTGGCCACCGGTCCGATAGAATCCTCGCAAGGAAAGATCGGTCAACGTGCTACCTCAAATCCACATCGGAGAGGGAAGATGATGTGGACATCCCTACTATTGATACAACCGTCGTACCTACAGCAACACACATACAAGGACCCATCACAAGATCTCGTGCCAAACAACTTAACTATCAGGTACTTTTGTTTCTTGGAACTATTCCTCACATACATGAGAATATGATGCTGCCTAAATCAGATATATTTCTTACTCTTAGGAATGATGGGCCAAGCATGGATGAGAGGGACAAGCATTGGAGCATGGCCATGCATGGAGATGGCAGCAAGCATGTGATGATCCAAGAGAAGGCCACAGATGAAGATTTCAGAACTTTGAGGCCACCATAATGAAGAAAGAAGGCTTGGACGAAATATTCATGATCAATACTTTATGAATTCGTCCATAGCTTAATATGGTGCCGCGACACCTTTATTTTGGGCCAGGCCCATGTAATTTTCGCAGGATTTTAATTAGCCACTTTTTAGAGTCCGTATTTGAGGGGAAAAGGACTTTTAGGGTTGGATTCGGCCACCACTTCCATGGATGGCTGAAACCCCACCTTTTCGCCCTTAAATACTCCCATAGCGACCCTAGACTGGATTTTGTTTAGACATTAAGTTAGCCATAGTCAACTTCGCCAAGGCTCGAGCGTCATGAGGCCTCTTGTACTTCGCACCTATTCAGGATCCCACCTTTTCAATAAAGCTTTCCTCTTAATCCGCAATATCTTGATTGCAATATTGGTTCTTACTTGTTCTCGATTTTAGGTAGGAATTAAGACCCTCGTTGGTCAGGCTGATCGTGTTCACGCAGGATCGGTAACCTCGAGATTGGCCTAGCGATTGCATTGGCGCCGTGCTTTCGCGCGTGTAGTTGGATCGTCAAGGCGAACTCCACCAAATCGATTATCGCCATCTCATCGAAAAGATCGGACACCTTTGTCCAATCAAGTGGTATCGATTTCGGTTGCTCGGTGAGATTTTCTTGTTTTGTAGATTAGATCTGTTTTTACCTATAACCCGAAAAATCCAAAACACGCTTAGAGTTTAGATCCATCCCATAACCAATCTACGCCTCGCATTATCTTTTCAGTTTTTGCATTGTTGAATTTGTGTCTACATCGTCGCGTCGAGTTGCTGGTCTTAGTGTCTCGTCCCTTAGAGTTTCGAGTTCTGATCATACTAGTCACCGCCACACTCGCCGATCACCGCCACCATATTCCGCCACCATATTCTGATCATAGTAGTCACCGCCACACTCGCCGATCACCGCCACCATATTCCGCCACCATATTCGGCCGCCATATACCCAGCCACCATAAACCCTAATACTCCACCACCGCCTTCCTACCGCGACACAGATCCGATCCGTTTTCCTGCCGCGATATGAGTCCACGTAGATTTATTGTTTCCTAGTTATTTCTTTTTACTCTCCTTCTTTGTTGTTTTCGTGTTAAGCTAAAGTCCGTTTCGAGCTCCGAGTCCGGCCGTATGTCTAGGAGAGCAAAAAAAAAATTTCTGGCTATCCTAGTTTTCGACCCCGGGGATCAGTTTTCTCCATCGGCCGTTATAGCGATATTTTTTGGCGCCTACGCGCTTTCCGGAGCAACATAAATTTTTTGATTTTTTGGGGCTATCCTATTTTTAGACCCCGTAGATCAGTTCTAGACACTCGCCATCATAGTGATTTTCTGCATCTCGGTTCGCTTTTCAGGGTGCCATATCATCCTACATTGCTTGTTGTGTCGCGTCGTGACATCATTGGTGATCTAGGCTCGCGTCTCTAGTATGGTCTAGCCTAGGACCAGCACAGTACCGTCGTTGAGCATTCTTTCAACTTTTGCATTGCTGTTTTGATAATTGCTAACCCCCCTTGCTAAGCCTTCCCGAACTCACAGATATTCTCCACGTGCGGTGTCTCGACTCGGTAATCGCTTGGTTCAATCTGGACCCGATCCTCATGATTCTGATCGTCTTTTCCTGCATTTGGTAAGAACTTGTAAGAGCTTTATATTGCTTGATTGATTCGCGTGACTTCCACCATATTCCGTGCTACATACATGTGCTTTTAAGGACTAACCATGACGGATACTTGCGGAACCTGCCACAATGACGAAGAACTACATGCCCACTTCTCGCGCTCTTGGTCGGTCACGAAGATGTGGATACGTGCCTAGGGAGTTTGACACCAAGCTCACCAACGCCATGGACAAGATCGATGGACTCGAGAAATCCTTCAACGCCAAGCTTGACGTTCGGTTCAAGGAGCTTTTGAGCAGTTGCCCGCTTTCCGCACCCACATGGCGCCTGGCGCATTCCGATCCGATTGGGATCATTGGTTGTAAGCGCCGCACCTGGCGGCTAACTCTGGGGATTTCTTCCGCCATGACTCTGCTGCGACATTGGGGACAGCAGCGGGTACTACGACCCCGACGACGATCATTTGACGAGGAGGTGGAAGAACCTCCACAGTACTGCTGGTCGTCCCGACATTACTACCGCCTTCGACCACGATGCGTGATGATGATCATGTTGCAAAGCTTAAATTAAATATTCCATCTTTTGAGGGTAAATATAATCCTGATGCATATCTTACATGGGAGATGGAAGTAGAACAACGTTTGCATGCTTAAAATATCCACGAGAATATGCGCCGTTAGTGGTGCTACATGTGAATTTACTAAATTTGCTTCCCTTTGGTGGTGCGAGTATTTTCGTTTAAATCCTACTACTATTCCTAGTACTTGGTGCGTTAAAAGCGCTATGCGTGTTCGTTTTGTACCTCCCACTTATCAACGTGATTTACTAAAGAATCGACACGTTTAGAGCAAGGGAAAAATTCTATAGAAGAGTATTATCGGAATTACACGGGATGGTTAGATGTGGTCTTGTTGAATCTAATGAACAAATGCCCGCGTTTCTTTGGTGGATTAAACAAGGACATTCAGCACATATTAGATTATAAGGAATATAATTCTATCACTCGTTTGTTTCATCTTGCTTGCAAAGTGAGCGTGAAGTCGAGATCGCCAAACACCATGGAGGAGGACTAATAATTGCAGGTCACACATCCACTTGGACATCCCGACAATCGGCGCCTCGTGATTCGCCACATACTACTACCACCTCCAAGATCGCCATACAAGATTTCCTGCTCCTCCACCATCATCCAATGCTCCTGCTCGTAGTGCATCTTCTATGGCTTCCACGGGTAAGACAAAGGATATACAATGCCCAAGTGCTAGGGTTTTGGTCATATTGAGGCATTGCACAACACAACGATGTGATGATGGTCGGGAAGATGGTCAATACGATTCAGGTGACTTGATGAAGATACACTAGCCCTTATTTACGCTCGATATGGAGAAAATTACGATCTTGATGAAGAGAGGAGGTAATGGGGCTGAAGGCTTGATCAATACAAGAGCTTAATTACACAGCGTGTGTTGGAGTGTGCAATTGAGCAAATCTGAGCAAGATCAACGCCACAACCTGTTCCAAACACGTGGTGTTGTCAAGGACGAGCTATCACGGATCATGATGGAGGAGTTGTAATAATCGCCGGTGTTGACATGGTAGAAAGCTTGCGCTTCAACAAGACAACGCCCATTCATATTACATCCAATGATTTGAGAGTTCTCAAGATCAAGGTAACAAGAGCGATGCAGCGTGCATTTTACTATTGGTACATATTCTGATTTTGTTGATTATGATGTTGTACCTATGCAAGCTTGTTCTTTGTTACTTGGTAGACCATGGCAATTTGATAGAGAATCTGTTCATAATGGCAAAACTAATCACTATTCTCTTATGCATGATGGAAAGAAAATTGGTCTAAAACCTATGACTCCCGAACAGATTTTAAAAGATGATCGTGCTAGAGCTAGTAGAGCTAAAACTGAGGAGAAAAATAAAAGTGAGAATCAGATTGTTGCTTCAGATTTTATACGATCAAAGAACACTAAATATGATTCTACACATGCTACTAAAATTCATTTGAAGAGTCCATGTACGCTTGCAAATAAAATTGATATTGATGAACTAGATGTAAACAATACTCAATGTTATGCAATTGTCTGCAAAGAGGTTTTGTTTTCATTTGAGGATATGCCTCCTTCTTTGCCACCCGCTATTGCTAACCTTTTGCAGGAATATGAGGACGTCTTTTCCGCTGAGCTGCCACCAGGACTACCTCCTATTCGAGGAATTGAGCACCAAATTGATCTAATTCCTGGTGCCACGTTGCCCAACCGCGCGCCATATAGAACCAATCCAGAGGAGACAAAGGAGATAAACGCCAAATTCAAGAACTACTCGACAGAGATCATATTCGTGAGTCCCTTAGCCCCTGTGATGTTCCTATTATTTTGGTACCTAAGAAAGATGGTTCTTCGCGCATGTGTACTGATTGTAGAGCTATCAATAATATTACTATTCGATATCGTCATCCTATTCCACGTTTAGATGACATGCTTGATGAATTGAGTGGCTCTACCATGTTTTCTAAAGTTGATTTGCGTAGTGGTTACCACCAGATTCGTATGAAATTAGGAGATGAATGGAAAACAGCATTTAAAACTAAGTCCGGTTTATATGAGTGGTTAATATGTCGTTTGGTTTAACTAATGCACCTAGAACTTTCATGAGATTAATGAACGAAGTTTTACGTGCTTTCATTGGATGTTTTGTGGTAGTCTACTTTGATGATATTCTGATTTATAGCAAATCTTTAGAGGATCATTTGGACCATTTACGTGTTGTTTTCAATGCTTTACGTGATGCACGTTTGTTTGGTAACCTTGAGAAGTGCACCTTTTGCACCAATCGAGTTGCGTTTCTTGGCTATGTTGTTACATCACAGGGTATTGAAGTGGATCCAGCCAATATTGAAGCTATTGAGAATTGGCCGCAACCCAAGACGGTCACACAAGTGAGGAGTTTTCTTGGCCTCGCTGGTTTTTATAGGCGCTTTGCCAAAGACTTTGGATCAATTCCGGCCGTGAATGAGCTTACCAAGAAGGATGTGCCCTTTGTTTGGGCGATGCACAACAAGGCCTTCGTCATCTTGAAAGATAAGCTAACACATGCTCCTTACTCCAACTTCGATTTTACTAAGACTTTTGAGCTTTAATGTGATGCTAGCGGAATTGGTTTGGGAGGGTGTTATTACAAGAGGAAAACACATTGCATATTTTAGTGAGAAATTGAGTGGCCTAGTCTGAACTATTCTACTTATGATAAAGAATTATATGCATTGGTTCGGACATTAGAAACTTGGCAACATTATCTATGGCCTAAAGAATTTGTTATACATTCTGATCATGAATCTTTGAAGCATATTCATAGTCAAGCTAAGTTGAATCGTCGTCATGCAAAGTGGGTTGAATTTATTGAGTCTTTTCCTTATGTTATCAAACACAAAAAGGGTAAAGATAATATTATTTCTGATGCTTTGTCGCGCCGTTATACTTTGTTATCTCAACTTGACTTCAAAATATTTGGATTAGAAACTATTAAGGAACAATATGTGCATGATGCTGAATTTAAAGATGTGTTGCAGAATTGTAGAGATGGTAGAACATGGAACAAGTTCGTCTTCAATGATGGATTTGTGTTCCGTGCTAACAAACTATGCATTCCGGATAGTTACATTCGTCTTTTGTTGTTCTGAGGCGCATGGAGGAGGATTGATGGGACACTTTGGTGTCAAGAAGACGGAGGATGTTCTTGCTGCACACTTCTTTTGGCCACGTATGTGTCGAGATGTTGAGCGATTTGTGGCACGCTGCACTACTTGTCAAAAATCTAAGTCTCGCCTTAATCCACGTGGTTTATATATGCCTCTTCCTGTTCCTAGTGTTCCTTCGGAGGATATTTCTATGGACTTTGTTTTTGGGATTGCCACGAACACAGAAGGGGAGGGATAGTATTTTTGTTGTTGTGGATAGGTTTTCTAAGATGGCACACTTTATTCCTTTTCATAAAACGGATGATGCTGCGCATATTGCTGATTTGTTCTTTCGTGAAATTGTTCGTTTGCATGGTGTGCCAAATACTATTGTCTCTGATCGTGATACTAAATTTCTTATCCACTTTTGGAGATGTTTATGGGCTAAGTTGGGGACTAAATTGCTCTTTAGTACTACATGTCATCCCCAAACTGATGGTCAAACTGAAGTAGTAAATAGAACTTTGTCTACTATGTTGCGGGCTGTTTTAAAGAAGAACTTAAAATTGTGGGAAGAGTGTTTACCTCATATAGATTTTGCTTATAATCATTCGCTGCATTCTACCACAAAGATGTGCCCATTTGAGATTGTGTATGGTTTTTTTCCTCGTGCACCTATTGATTTATTGCCTTTACCTTCTTGATTGCAACATAATTTGGATGCTACACAGCGACATGATATTAAACTTGCATAAGACTAATAAAGATAACATTGAACACATGAATGCTAAGTATAAACTTCTTTGAGGATAAAGGGAGAAAGCATGTTGTGTTTGATGTTGGCGATCTTGTTTGGTTACATTTGCGTAAAGATCGTTTTCCTGATTTACATGAAGTCTAAGTTAATGCCACGTCTTGTTGGTCCCTTTAAGGTGTTACAGAAAATCAATGATAATGCATATAAACTTGAGTTACTGCGAGACTTTGGTGCAGTTAGTCCTCGTTTAACATTGCAGATTTGAAGCCTTACTTTGGTGAGGAAGATGAGATTAAATCGAGGCGACTTCAATTCAAGAAGGGGAGCATGATGTGGACATCCCTACTATTGATACAACTGTTGTACCTGACAACACACATACAAGGACCCATCACAAGATCTCGTGCCAAACAACTTAACTGTCAGGTACTTTCGTTTCTTGGAACTATTTCTCACATACATGAGAATATGATGCTACCTAAATCAGATATATTTCTTACTCTTAGGAATGATGGACCAAGCATGGATGAGAGGGACAAGCATTGGAGCATGGCCATGCATGGAGATGGCAGCAAGCATGTGATGATCCAAGAGAAGGCCACAGATGAAGATTTCAGAACTTTGAGGCCACCATAATGAAGAAAGAAGGCTTGGACGAAATATTCAAGATCAATACTTTAAGAATTCGTCCATAGCTAAATATGGTGCTGCGACACCTTTATTTTGGGCCAGGCCTATGTAATTTTCGTAGGATTTTAATTAGCCACTTTTTAGAGTCCGTATTTGAGGGGAAAAGGACTTTTAGGGTTGGATTCGGCCACCACTTCCATGGCTGGCCGAAACCCCACCTTTTCGCCCTTAAATACTCCCCATAGCCGACCCCCTAGACTTGGATTTTGTTTAGACATTAAGTTAGCCATAGTCGCAACTTCGCCAAGGCTCGAGCGTCGCAGAGGCCTCTTGTACTTCGCACCTATTCAGGATCCCACCTTTTCAATAAAGCTTTCCTCTTAATCCGCAATCTTGATTGCAATATTGGTTCTTACTTGTTCTCGATTTCAGGTAGGAATTAAGACCCTCGTTTGTCAGGCTGATCGTGTTCACGCAGGATCGGTAACCTCCATGAGATTGGCCTAGCGATTGCATTGGCGCTCGTGCTCGCACGTGTAGTCGGATCGTCAAGCCCGAACTCCACCAAATCGATTATCGCCATCTCATCGAAAGATCGGACACCTTTGCCCAATCAGAAGAGTACCTTGTGGAGGGTCTTGATAACTTGGAGACGCGACATCGAACTCCAAGTCCTTGTTCAACGATGGATGCGTGATGCAAAGTCCAATCGAGGTTGGTGAAGATAGTCGGTCCCATTGGGTAAGGGGATGAGGCAAAACTAGAGATTCCACACAAGGGGGTTGTCTTTAGTCTATCATCTATGCCTAAGGGATACATGAGGGGTGGGGGCTCTATTTATAGGCCAGCCACTGACAAGGGGGTAGTTAGGGGATAAAATAGGCAAAAAGGTAAGTAAAGGGAATATTCCAGGGAATCAAACCCAGATCCTTGCGCAGGAAGGGAATTCGGTGATGAGTCGCGGATCTCGTCTTGGGATTCCGGATGCCGACCAACGCATCTGAGAGTGATTCGTGGTGGGGCGATTGACGATCCTTTCCGGGATTTCAGCGATCGTCCGTTCACGTGTTGTCTCCGGGAATTCCGGTGGTGGCGCCGGTTCGCCGGTTCTGTCGCCGATTCTAGCTGGAGCTTCTTGCGTCTCCTCTTCCAAGCCTTCGTCTTGTCGGGCGTGAGTCCTCGGGCTTCCTCCCTCGTCTCTGTACTCGTCGGTGTGAACCTATCATGGTCATAGGACGGGGAATGAAGTAGTATACCATTCAATAGGGTAGGAAGTGGGCTCGCATAGAGGAATGGATTCACCTTTGGAGTCCATGATGACTTTGTGTAATTTGGAGAACATGTTATGGGGTAACCCTGGGGTTGGCCCGATCTTTCACGAATTCCACGAGGAACGAGGGGAAGAAAGGTGGTCGGGTATGAAATCGGGGAAGGCGATGAAAACCACGAACACACGCACACCAAAACACGATGCACGCCTACTCCTCACGCCGGTGGCAACCGGTCCAACATAATCCCTAGGATCGGTGTTGGTGAAGCTCTCTCCACGCCAACAACGGTGGATGAGGTGCTTGGTGAGACCTTGACGACTTGGGGGTGAGAAACCGAGAACCCAAGGCCTTGTACAACTTGAACGCACTAGGCAAGATCCAAGAGGGGGGCGGATAATCCGGTGCTCCTTGGTAGGAGCATGAGACCAATAGATATAGGTCCTCAAAGGGTTTCCTTAATATCTATTATTATCCAAGTCTAGCGTTTACAATAGAGGTGGGGGCTATATATAGTCCAGCCACAAAGCAGGGTAGTTTGAATGGAGAGATAAAGGATAGGTTGGGTTACAAGGCCTGGGGCAGGCCGAGGTGATCGAGGTCAGGACGGTAGTATCGGTCAAGCGACAGCCCTGGGTGGTAACCGGTACTGCGCTCGAGGCAGTAGTAAGCTTGAGCTGGAGCTTCCGTCGGCGTCGAGGTGGCCAGCGGTAGGAGGGCGGTAGTCTGCCACCAGTAGTACCGATTCTGAGACGTAGTACCGCTTGCGTCTGGGCATGGGGTAGTGCTTCTGTGGCGGCGGTGGGAGGCGGTAGGTCGCTTGGAAGCGGTAGTAGTCGTCCCAACCGGTAATCCGCTTCGTCTGGCGGTGACGGTGGCTTCTTCACTGATGATGCCTGAGTTTGCGTGTGAAGTAGCAAGCCATCCAAGGGGTGTCAAGTCACACAAGCAGAGGAGGCGAGTTCACCTTAGTTTGAAGGAGCTTGGCTCCTGCACGAGTCATGGGTCCATTTGGGTAGCTCGTGGGAGTAGATGTAGTAGCGGTCGGGACGGCTGCATCAGCTCCCCCCCTTGGGAAAGAGTCGTCCTCGACTCTTCAACCGTCACAACTTCCTCTTCGCCATGGTAGGGTGAGAGGTCCTTGACATTGAATGTCGAGCTCACAAGATACTTCGATGTTGGTATATCGATCACATAAGCGTTGTTGTTTATCCTTTTGAGCACCTTGAATGGTCCGTCGCCTCGTGGCTTTAGCTTGGAGTCGCGTTCCTTGGGGAAGCGGTCTTTACTCAAGTGTATCCATACAAGGTCGCCCTCATCAAAGATCATCTCTTTCTTGGTCTTGTTTAGCCTTGATGCTTGGCGAAGGACTTGTTGCTCGATAGTAGCTCGTGTGTCTTCATGGAGTTTCATCATTGCTTGGGCACGCTTGACAACGTCCATATTGGCACGTTCATGAAGTGGAAGGATATCGAGCGCGGTGAGAGGCTCGAATCCATGAGCGATCATGAACGGGCTCCTCATGGTGGAGTGCTTGGCGCGGTTGTAGGCGAACTCGGTGTGGAATGCATTCCTCCAGTCTTTAAGGTTCTTCTTTATCAACACGAGAAGTGTGCCAAGACTTCGATTGACTACCTCGGTTTGTCCATCGGTTTGAGGATGCGGCGACGAGAATAGGAGCTTGATGTTGAGCTTGGCCAGGGTCTTCGAAGTAGCTCATGAATTTTACGTCACGGTCGGAGCGATTGTTACGTGGCACGTGTAGCCGAATTATTTCCTGAAAAACAAATTTGCGACATGTGAAGCATCATCGGTCTTATGGCACGGAATGAAATGTGCCATTTTGAAAAGCGATCCACTACAAATATGGAATCGTGACCATGTTTAGATCGAGGCAAGCCTAATACAAAGTCCATGCTAATGTCCACCAAGGTGCATGAGGAATAGGCAATGGCATATAAAGACCAAAGGGTTGGACTTAGACTTAGCTTGGATACATGTAGTGCATCGTTGAGCGTGGCGCTCACGTCCGCTTCATCTTTGGCCAAAAGTAGTGAGTGGAGAGCATGTCATATGTCTTGTCACGGCCAAAGTGACCCATAAGGCCTCCACCATGGGACTCTTGAAGAAGCAAAAGTTGGAGAGAGGATTTGAATGCAAAGCTTGTTTTGTTTGAAAGAAAACCCTTGTGCAAATAGAAATCGTCAATCCCTTTGTCTATTGAACATTGTGCAAATATTGGTCCAAAGAAAGAATCGGATAGCGTAAAGATTTGATGTCCTCAAGACCCAAAACTTTGACTTGAGTCGTGTAAGAAGGCTTGTGGTTTTATGAGACAAAGGCGTCCGCTACCACATTTTCTTTGCCCTTCTTGTAGTTTACAATGTAAGGAAAAGACTCCATAAACTCAACCCACTTTGCTTGCCTTTTACTCAAGTTGGCTTGGCCCTTAAGGTACTTCAGCGACTCATGGTGGAATGGATTATAAATTCTTTGGGCCAAAGATAGTGTTGCCACACTTGAAGAACACGAACCAAGGCAAAAGTTCTTTGTCATAAATGGAATAATTGAGCGTGCCATCAAGTTTCTCACTATGGTAAGCAATAGGGCCCATTTTGCATAAGGGCCCACCAATGCCAATACCACTAGCGTCACATTCAATCTCAAAGGTTTTGTGAAATCCGGCAATGCAAGAAGTGGTGCTTGGTGAGCCTCCTTTGAGCTCATCAAAAGCCTTTTGTTGTGCTTTTCCCCAAACAACGTGACATTCTTCTTGGTCGATTCATTGAGGGGCAAGCAATTGTGGAAAAATCTTTCACAAAGACGGTAAAGCCACCAACCCATGAAAACTACGAAGTTCACTAACATTTGTAGGTGTGGGCCAATCTGTATGTCCTTGACTTTTGATACATCAACTTCAATGCCATTAGAAGACACGACAAAACCAAGGAAAATCAGCTTGTCTCTTGCAAAAGTGCACTTGGGAGGTTAGCATAAAGCTTTTCATGAAGGATTTGTAAGACCTCCTTAACATGAGTAACATGCTCCTCTAGTGACTTGCTATAGACAAGAATGTCATCAAAGTAAACAACTACACTCTTTCCAATGAGTGACCGCAAAATATGGTTCATGAGGCGCATGAAGGTCGATGGGGCATTGGATAACCCAAAAGGCATAACCAACCATTCATATAGACCAAGCTTGGTCTTGAAGGCGATTTCACTCATCACCTTCACCATGCGAATTTGATGGTAGCCACTCGAAGATCAATTTTAAATATAGTGGCTCCACATAACTCATCAAGCATGTCATCAAGGCGCGGTATAGGATGTCGATAACGCATACGGTGATAGCATTGATTGGACGGTCCATGCATAACCGCAACGTATCATCCGTTTTCGGGACTAGGATCACGGAACCGCGCGGGGCTAGTGCTTACTTGGATCAAACCTTTGGAGACGAGTTGGTTGATTTGACGCCGATCTCCTTTGTCTCTTCCGGTTTGTGCGATCTGCCTTGATTTGGTAGTGGTCTTGCCGGGTTTGAGGTCGATCTGGTGCTCGATTCCACGAAGAGGAGGAAGGCCATGAGGAAGCTCTTGGAAATACATCTTGGAATTCTGCAAAGCACCATCAAAGAAGGAGGAATATTTGTCAAGTCATTAGTTCCTTGCGCTAGTCCCTTGCATACGAGGGCGTGGTGCAAGATGGATGGGTTGTTCCTCACTTCTCTCATCTCACTTTTGGTGGCAAGAAGAACACTCTTAGTTTTCGCCGAGTTTGGCTTGTAGCTCTCACTCACTATGGTGTGGTTCTCTCGCTCACCACTCTTCTCACAAGGTGTTTTTGCGTATTGCGCCCTCGCTAAAGCCTTTGCATTGTCCGCAATTATTTGGCTAGGAGTCATTGGTTGCAACACACAAGTTTTATCAAGCCATTTGAAAGTGTAGGTGTTTGAGTGACCATTATGCAAAGCACACTTGTCATATTTCCACGGCCTTCCGAGCAACATTGATGGAGGGGTTAACCTCTTGGGTGCCCGATCTTCACGGATCTCGTGGTCAAATCGATGGGAAAGCGAGGGGAAAGGGAGAAGGTAGCGGAAGCGAACACACACCTCGCGAAGAACACGATGAACACACGCAAAACTCACACGATACAAGGCCGATTGCTCCCGAGCGGCCGGTCGATAGAATCCTCGCAGGAAAGATCGGTCAACGTGCTCCCTCAAATCCACATCGGAGAGGAAGAACACCTTGAGGAGGGTCTTGGCGACTTGGGCGGCAAGAGAACCCAAGGCCTTGTTCAACGATGGATGCGTGATGCAAAGTCCAATCGAGGTTGGTGGCGATAGTCGGTCCCCTTGGTAAGGGATGAGGCAAAACTAGAGATTCCACAATGGGGTTGTCTTTAGTCTATCATCTATGCCTAAGGGATACATGAGGTGGGGGCTCTATTTATAGGCCAGCCACTAAACAAGGGTAGTTTGGGAATAAACTAGGCGAATAGGTAAGTAAAGGGAATACATGGGTGTGGCCCAACAGTCTTCGAGCACACATGACCGTAGTACCGGTCCGTGACAGTGGGTCGTCACCGATAATCTTAGCTCGGAGCTGATGATGCTTGCGATCTTGGAGCATCCGTTGGAGCCGTCGATGGCGGTAGGAGGAGGCGGTGTACGTGACCAGGTATCTGCATTCGACAACCGGTAGTGCAACTTGGACACTGGCGACTATCGACCTGTCTTCTTCCGTCTCCTCTTCCAAGCCTCCGTCTTGTCGGGCTTGATGTTCAAGGCTTCCTCCCTTGCCTCCGTCTTGGTCGGTGTGAACCTATCATGCATATGTGACGTATGAAGTAGCATACCATTCAATAGGGCGGGAAGGAAGGGGCTCGCATGGAGAACAGATTCACCTTTGGAGTCCATGACGACTTGGCGTAAGTTGGGGACCTTGATGTAGTAACGGTAGTAGTCGGCTGCATCATCTCCCCTCCCTTCAAAAAGAGTCGTCCTCGACTCTCCATGTTCATCACAAAGTAGAAGAGGTCGAAGGACATCCTTGATCCTGGGGTTCACCATATAGTCGTCCTCGGGAAGATTGACTTGACAACACTTCAATGTTCCTTCACCTTCCATGAAGCCTACAAAGCTCGCGACAAAAGCGAAGCAACACTCAAAGCGTAGCCAATTCATGAAGATTATAGCATGAGTCCTCAAGTAGAAGGAAGTCACCTTAGGTTGTAGATATAGCTCAAAGAAGTGTAGCCATAGGTAACTCTCTTCGGTTCTTCTTGTCAACATATAGTCCATAGAGGTTGACGTGTATGCATTTGTACCTTCATACAACAAAGACCAAGCAACATATGTTTGTGTGTGATAGAGGAGCATGTCATTTGTGGCATGTCCATTCTTGTTCACAACACGATTAGCACAACTCAAGTATAGCAAACGGGATGCATATGCATGGTCAATGTGCATGGAAAATGTTTGAACATCATCCAAATGTGGAAACTCAAAAACTCCATATAACATAGAATTGGGGCATTCAAAGCATTGGATCCAAATTTCAAACAACATCTTTGATGCAAGAATAGGAGAATTTGGCAAAAACACACAAGGAAGAATGTCCAAAGAAACATCATTATGTGCAAACCAACCATTGGAAGAGAAATTGTTCAACATGTTGGATGTCACACAAATCATCAAAATCAAATTTCATGGGAATATGAGTATCCCAAGCGGAAGCAAAGTAACGTGTTTGCAAACAAGCGAAATGAAAGAGCAAGTGGTCCTTATGTTTGTTGCAACAACAAGGCGAGATTCTTGGAAGTTTTCATGACAATACATGCTCTTCATGGAATTGCGGTTGCACACAAAACATCGGAAAGAAAATGTTCAACATTTTGTTGCAACACACAAACATCATTATCCAAAAGCAAAGAAACATGAATGTCACAAGGTGAGATAATACCATCAACATGCTTGCAATCAAACCATAGGAAGAGCAATTTGCCAACATGAAAGATGCAAAGCATGCAAAAGGTATCGAGCTGGTTCGATCTTGAACTCACTTGTGGGATGCTCTCAAGAGCTCTTTTGTCAACTCGTGCTCAACCGAGGTTGACATGATAATCTTGGTACCTACACACATCATACACAAAAGGGAGAATGTGTGTGCATGGTAGAGATACACATCATCCATCATGACGTATCTCTTCTTGTGCACATCACCATTAATGTCAATCAAGTATGAAAGTGATGCATGGTGAGTATGCAAGTGGGGAACATGCTTATCATGGCAAGCATCAAAATCTCCAAAAATTGAGAAAGCTATGGGGGCCATCTCATTATAACGCATGTGGTCAACATTGTTGCACGCATTCATCTTATTGCAAGCAACGGGAAAAATTGAATGACTAGCATGACAAAGCATGTCCATAGCAATTGGAGGATACACACAAGATGCATAGCATGGCATGTTTATGGCAATGATATCGCAATCAAACAATTCCACATGATCAATATTATGCAAAGGTAAATCATCACATGGGAAAGTGGATGAAGCATATGTAATGTCACAAGTATCATACATAGCATGCATATCCTCACAATTCATCATGTCCACTAGTGGGATCATGGCATCATCAACACCCTTATTATTACCTTGGTCATACCTCTCATATGAAGTGGGTGTTGTGGAAGTAGTGGCCTCCTTGTGGACGACTTCATCTTCTTGATGTATCCATGGCGTAGCATCTACCATGTACATCTTCTCCATTCGAGGCATCATTGCTTCATAGCATCGGGCGTCTTCATTCATGGAACCTAGCACAACACAAGAGAACACACTAGAGGTAGAGGGTAAGTTGTTAGAATTCGAAATGGTCTCACTTGACCTATCAACTACCACTCTCAACTCACTAGGAGTATCACTCATGCCCTCCAAGTGGAAGCACTCAATCTCACATAATGTGGAGTCACTCGTCTCACTCTTGTTCTCACTCAAGTGGGCGAAGTGGCTCTCATACTCACATGGGATTGGTACCACATCATCACTCAAGCATATGGGGGTAGGCTCGGGTTCCTCAACTCCATGCGCCTCCTTTGGTGAAGGGAAAATCCCATGCTCACCATTCTTGACCTTGTCGCCTCCAAGGTTGGATGCCATAAGATGGGCATCATTTCTCTCCTCCATGGTGAAGGAAAATCCCATGCTCGACCGTCTTGTGCCATCGCGTAGTAGTGGTGGAGGTAGGCTCATGCTATCCAACTTGGCGAAGTAGGCGTCTACATTTTCCTCGTTAGTGAGGTCGTAGAAGTCAGCGTCGGCTTTGAAGCTTGATGGCGTGGAGGAAGGCTTTCTTGGTGACATTATGGTGGTGGAGCAGTAGTTGAAGGTGCCCTATGATGGTGTCGACGGAGGTCATTGGCGTGCCTTGCCGATGGTTGATGTAGGTGGGCGCGCGGTAAATCCATATGACACTCGCGACGATGATCACTTGCCTTGGCACTCTTCTTGTGCTTGTGGTGCCTTCTTGAGCTTGCTTGATCATTATGGTTGGTGCTCATCTTGAATTCTTCGTCTTTATGGCGAAGATGCCTTTGACGATGTCTTGTATCCTCTTTATGGTGGCGATGCTCATGAGAGGATGTTTGTCGATGAAGAGTCTTGTTTCTTGGCGCCTCTTGATGCATATGATGTTTGGACGCCACTCTTGTTTCGATAGGAGTTGGAGCTTGGCGCCTTGGCGGTGATGAAGCTTGGCGCCTTGGAGATGGTAGAGCTTGACACCTTGGAGGTGATGGAGCTTGGTGCCTTGGAGATGGTGGCGCTTGACGCCATCTAGGTGGTGGCACATGTCGCCTTGGAGGTGAATCATCGAAGTAGGTGGTGCCTTTGGTGTGGCACGCTGGCCTTGAAGGTCATGGAATCTTGATGATCGCCTCCTCTTGCTTGGCATAGTAGGCTTCCATCTCCACACAGTGGAGGAATTCTTCATGGCTCATGGAGGATCCATCAAAGTCGATGAAGTTCTCCGTGTCCTCCATGCTTGGCGGCGTCATCGATGTCGCACTCAAGTCCATGCTTGGGGAGTAGTTGTTGGTGTAGTACTCCATATCACCCAAGCATGTGGAGCCATTGTCGGTGTAGTGCTCCATAGGCTCCATGCATGAGGAGCCATTGTCGGCGTGAAGCTCCATGTCTTCCATGCATGAGTCGTCGTGAGTGTAGTGCAGGGTCCTCAAAGCATGCGGAGCCATTGTGGTGTTGTGCTCATCATGTCCTCTATACTTGTGGAGTCGTAGTCATGGTGGCTCATCATGGATTCTTCATAGATATCATCCTCGGTTTCGGAGTCCCTAGACATGATGCACAAGACCAAGTGGTGTATATGGAAGTGGTAGTGGGAGTTAGGGATACAACGTCAAACCTTACTTTACCTTGGAAGATCGTATCGTGCAAGTGGCCACACTTGAGAGCAATAAACCAAGCAAAGTGAAGTTCATGAACACCAAAACCAACTACGAACCAAAAACATACACACAAGGCCTATAGTGGATAGGTATGGAAAGTGGAATGTCAAGAACCAATCCGAAATCAAGATGTTGTAATGGCAAGTAAAGAACCACAATGATCACAAAGTAAACAAGTTAATCCACAAGATAGGAAATATGTACAAGGAAACACACGGTGGGATAAATGGGACTTGTCTGCGGAGAAAGTGAGCTAAGAACCAAATGATTACCTAGCGAAGACTATAAGCTCGTGTCACAAGTACAAGGAGAGCGCTAGTTCGATTGCACAAAATTGGTGGGCTACAAGATATGCACAATAAGTACCACCTATATGATGTTCATCGAGCTTGCCTTCCTATTCTATAAGGCACATGTATATATCTTTCTTTTTCTTTCTTTTCTTTTTCTATTTTTTTCTTTTTGTATCACTCTTTTCTTTTTTATTTTTTCACTTGCCTCTTCCTTGTGCCAACAACTATACAAGATAACTATATGAGATAAGCGCTCACAATGTTTGCTCGGAATCTACAAGGTATCAAATGTGCATAGCCCAAGCAATCATAAGAGGAACTAGTCTCAATAGGTGTTTGTTGCTCATAAAGATAGTGGGGTTCACAAAGGAATGCAAGTGGGGAGAATCGGAATGTTTATACCTTTCATCGACGATCTTCACCCTTATTGTTGGATTCCGCCTTGCTCACGGAATTTGGATGAAGTAGATAGCATGAACCACGTGGATGATGATGTAGGGCTCCTTCTCCTCTTGAAACGAGCTAAAGAACACCAAAATCCGAGTTCGTATGCAAAAGTTATGCCCAAAGCGGTGAGAGGTGAAATCAAACTTCTTTGTTTTGATCGAATGGGCGGTAGTACGGTCTTTTGGTCCCAGTACGGTTAAGTATGATAGTGCGGTTTTGGACCTAGTACCGCTTGGACCGGATGCCCAGATTTGGCGTTTTCGCGATTTTGGGTGATTTGGCGGAAAATCTTCAAGAAAACACCAAATCGAAGGGAAATCAAGGAATTAGGCCATGCGCAAAGGAAGGTAGATCAACAAGTTTAGCAAGTAATCCACGGATCAAAACCTACCAAAAGCACTCAAATCACGGATCGATCAAAACACGAATTGGGGCTATTTTTGGTGAAATTTTGAATTTATGGGAAAAGATCAAATCGATGAGAAATCCGTGGCAACCAAAAGGCTGATACCGGATGATGGAGGGTTAACCTCTTGGGTGCCCGATCTTCACGGATCTCGTGGTCAAATCGATGGGAAAGCGAGGGAAAGGGAGAAGGTAGCGGGCGAACACACACCTGAAGAACACGATGAACACCAAAACTCACACGATACAAGGCCGATTGCTCGACGGCGGCCCGGTCCGATAGAATCCTCGCAAGGAAAGATCGGTCAACGTGCTCCCTCAAATCCACATCGGAGGGAAGAACACCTTGAGGAGGGTCTTGGCGACTTGGGCGGCAAGAGAACCCAAGGCCTTGTTCAACGATGGATGCGTGATGCAAAGTCAATCGAGGTTGGTGACGATAGTCGGTCCCCTTAGTAAAGAGGATGAGGCAAAACTAGAGATTCCACAATGGGGGTTGTCTTTAGTCTATCATCTATGCCTAAGGGATACATGAGGGGTGGGGGCTCTATTTATAGGCCAGCCACTAAACAAGGGTAGTTTGGGAATAAACTAGGTGAATAGGTAAGTAAGGGGAATACATGGCTGTGGCTAACAGTCTTGTGTGACACATGACGAATCTGCGTAGTCCGGCTGGCCAAATAATCTGGTGCGTCACCGAGTAATGGCTCGGGCGGTAGTACCGCTGCGATCTTGGAGCATCCGTTGGAGCCGTCGATGTGAGCGGTAGGAGGGCGGTAGTCTGCGAGTAATACTGCGATTCGACAACCCGATAGTAGCTTGGACCCAGCTATCGACACTTCTTCCGTCTCCTCTTCCAAGCCTCCGTCTTGTCGGGCTTGATGTTAGAACTTCCTCCCTTGCCTCCGTCTTGTCGGTGTGAACCTATCATGCATATGTGACGGAGTATGAAGTAGCATACCATTCAATAGGGCAGGAAGGGGGGCTCATGACAGAGAACGTTCACCTTTGGAGTCCATGACGACTTGGCGTAAGTTGGGGACCTTGATGTAGTAACGACCGTAGGTCGGGCTGCATCAAACATGTGACAAACCGTCATTGGAACCACGTCACATTCCACCGTGTCCTTGTAGTGTCCAATGGAGAACGTCACCGAAACGGTGTGATTGATCTTGACGGATCCTTGGTCACTTAGCCATTGGATATGGTAGGGGTGTCTATGTGGGTGAAGGGTGAGGTTGAGTTTCTCACACAATTCCGTGCTTGCGAGGTTGTGGCAACTTCCTCCATCGATGACAACTTTGATGGACTTCCCATTGATGCCGGCACGAGTTTGGAAGATGTTCGAGCATTGGTCTTCATTTCCATTGGCTTGGGTAGTCAAGACCCTTGTGACCACAAGCGATGGACTTGCGTCATGCTCACACACAAGAATTTCTTGGTCCTCTTCCAAGTGTTGCCTTGCCATGGCTTCCTTGACCCTTGCATCAAACTCTTCTTCACTCAAGTATTCTTCATCGCCGTTGTCATGGATGAACAAAACTTTTTTGTTTCCACATGCATTGGACTTGTGCCCTTTGCCTCCACACTTGTAGCATTCACCATTGAATGGTTGATCATCCCGTGTTTGTTTGCCACTTGGGGGCTGTTTTCCTTGGGGAATAGTTGGCTTGAAGGGAAGCTTGGTTGTACTTGGGGAGCTTCCACTTGGTGTTGTTGGAGTAGTGGTTGGCGCTTGCTTGTAGGTGAAGTACGTCTTTGGCTTGTTGTACTTGATGTCCTCTTGCACTTGGCGCTCGGCCTTGGATGAGATGTGCACAAGCTCAACCATGTTGTTGTACTTTTGAAACTCGGTGATGCGTTTGATGGGATGGTTCAAGCCATTAAGGAAGCGGGCCATTGTTTGCTCATCGCGTTCCTCAATGTTGGCACGGATCATGTTGAGCTCCATTTGCTTGAAATATTCTTCCACGGTCTTTGTTCCTTGACTAAGAGTTTGAAGCTTGTTGAAGAGGTCACGCGTGTAGTGCGAAGGAACAAAGCGGGATCTCATATGGGCCTTCATGTCTTGCCAAGTTGCAATTGGAGGCTCTTCTTTTGCTTCGCGAGCGAGTTGGACTTGTTCCCACCAAAGGTTGGCATACTCATCAAACTCGAGGGATGCCATGGCCATCATCTTCTCATTGCTATAGTTGTGCATGCGGAAGATCTTGTCGACCTTGAGTTCCCAAGAGAGATATTCTTCGGCTCATTGGAACCGTGAACTTTGGCATGGTGAATTTGAGCTTGAAAGTTTCTTCTCCATTCTTGATTCCGTGGCGGTTGCCATGATTTTGGCGGTCATCATCATCATCATCGAGCGCTCATGTCTTGCTTGGGGATTGTTCGTTCCTCTTTGCGGTTGTTGAGGTGCCGCGTTTGGTGGTGGAACTTGTTGTGACGACGAGCTTGGGGAGCTTGCTGCTTTGTTGTCGCGGTTTAGGACGAGGAGGAGGTTGATGGTCCTCACGACGAGCTTGGGGAGCTTGCTCTTGTTCTTGTCGTGGGTGATGTCGAGGAGCATTGTCGGCGCCTGTGGCGAGGAGGACGCCGAGCCACATGCGATGGGTCTCTTCTTCTTCTTGGTGTAGGGGAGGCTCGTCATGACCATTATGTTGTCGACGAGGACGCTCATGTCTATGATGACGCCTTGGAGGATCTTCGAGTGCTTCACGTCGACGATGATCTTGTTCGTCCTCTTCGGAAGTTGCACTTGTTGTTGAAGGAGCGTGTCGACGTCGATGGCCGTGGTGGTCTATGCGAGGTTGCTCTTGTTGAATCACCAGTGCCCTTGGTTGTGGTCGGTTTGCTTCACGTCTTGGAGGTCTTGCGGAGAGGTCACCATCATAGCTTGATGTCGCGGCGTGACGCGGAGATGGTACCACTTGCGAAGAGCTTATGGATTGAAGAACGGGTCCATCCCGGTGCCTTGAAGCGTGACGGCGAGGTGCACTTGTTTCACTTGATGAGTGCCGAGATGAGCTTGATTCGCGCGAGCGTGTCCTTGTGAGTCCATCGATGATGTGTTGGAGCTTCTCATCCGTTGAGGCGAGTGCACGACCAAGAGCTTCATTTTGATGCCCGAGGTTGTGTTGCATGGCATGCATTTGGCCACGGACTTCTTGACGGTTATTGTCGATGTTCTTGAATTCCACACGGGCCTCGCTAAATTGTTCATCTTGGCACCGCTCGAGAGCTTCACAACGATAGTTGAATTCTCCTCGGATCTTCCAATGGTCCCATCTTGTCATGAATTGGTTATCATCCTCTGGAGGTGGTGGTAGTTGGGATGGCTCTCCCTGCCTGTCCATGATGCAAAGCCAACAATGGTTGTATATGGAGAGAAAGGGTGTGGAGAGTTAGCCTGTTACCTCACCTTGGAGATTATATCAAACAAATTGCCACACAAATGAGCGAAAAGCGTGCAAAGTGAAATGGCAAGAAACTCTTAAAGGCTTTTGGTGGAAGGTAAGGGTTGTGGAAAACCAAACGAAACGATCCAAGCAAAAGGTTATTGCCCTACGTGGTAACAAACCAAAGATCAAAAGCAAAAAGGATACGATCTACCAAAAACACGGAAAACACACACGTGGAGAAAACGGGGTTAGCACGACTATGAAAATGAGCACAAAAGGTCCTAACGAAGACTACGCTCATTGTCGTACAACACAAGGAGAGACCACAACTCGTTTGCCAAAAGAGGGTAAGCAATAGATTTGTGCACTTGCCGCGGAGCGCTCTTTCTTCTCTCTTTCTTGGCTTACAAGCTTGGTATTCTCTTTGTATTGGGGGACTATGTATCTTTTTTTTCTCTTTTTTTTTCGATTCTTTTCCCTTTTTCTCCCTTGCTATGCTACTATGGTGGCTTTTGTATTTGGCGTCAAACTCTCACTTTCCGAAGGCAAGTGCACAATGCTTAGACAAACACAAAATGAGTTGCTCTCAAAGGATAGATACACAAAGGAAGATATGGGCTGTCAAGGTGGTGCAAGTTATACCTTTGGTATTGTTGACGACTTGCAACCGTTGGTGGGAAAATGTTCGAGTGTCGCGTGTCGTGAGCGGGATGACGTTGATGCGAAGCTGTTGTGAAAATGGCGACAAACACGAAACACGAACAAGCGAGGTGGAAAAGGTCGTGAACAACGAGGCGTCAAGGGCGAGGAGCACGGCGGTGAAGCGGTAGTACCGCTACAAGCGGTAGTACCGGTGAGCGGTAGTACCGCTTGTACTACCGGTAGTATGTAACTAGCGGTAGTACCAGCGCATACCGCTTGGCACAGCACGAACGAGGTGAACTTGCCAAAACCTCAAATTCGTGGAAAAAGCCCGAAGGCTGAGCTAGAAACAAGAGGGGCTATAGATCGACTCCCAAAGCAACAGATCTATGGACCAAAACCACGAAAAACTCACCAAATCCAGAGATCGATCCGAAGGCAAATTGGGCTCTTTTTGGTAGGATTTTCGTTTTTAAGGTGGAGAAAAGAAAAAAAAATGGAGGAAATTCGTGATCAACCGTGCTCTTGATACCAATATGTTATGGGGTAACCCGGGGGTTGGCCCGATCTTTCACGAATTCCACGAGGAATGAGGGGAAGAGAGGTGGTCGGGTATGAAATCGGGGAAGGCGATGAAAACCACGAACACACGCACACCCAAAACACGATACACGCCTTCTCCTCACGCCGGTGGCAACCGGTCCAACATAATCCCTAGGATCGGTGTTGGCGGCTCGCTCTCCATGCCAACAACGGGGATGAGGTGCTTGGTGAGACCTTGGCGACTTGGGGCAAGAAACCGAGAACCCAAGGCCTTGTACAACTTGAACGCACTAGGCAACATCCAAGAGGGGCGGATAATCCGTGCTCCTTGGTAGGAGCATGAGACCAATAGATATAAGTCCTCAAAGGGTTTCCTTAATATCTATTATTATCCAAGTCTAAACGCGTTTACAATAGAGGTTGGGGCTATATAGTCCACCACAAAACAGGGGTAGTTTAATGGAGAGATAAAGGATAGGTTGGGTTACAAGGCAAGGCGACCGAGGTGATCAGGTCGAGCAGACCGGTAGTACCGTCCGACAACCGGCAGCAGTGGTAACGGTAGTACCGCTCGGAGTAGTACCGCTGAGGGCCTGGAGCTTCCGTCGGGCGTCGATGGCGAGGAGGGGCGGTAGTACTGCCACCGGTAGTACCTGGTCTGGGACCGGTAGTACCGCTTCGTCTGGGGCATGGGGTAGTGCTTCTGTGGCGAAGCGGGAGGAGGCGGTAGGTCCGCTGGGCGGTAGTACGGTCGTCCCAACCGTAATACTGCTTATGTCTGGCAATGTGGTGGCTTCTTCGTACCTGATGATGCACAGAGTTTGCGTGTGAAGTAGCAAGCCATCCAAGGGGGTGTCGAAGTCACACAAAGAGAGGAGCGAGTTCACCTTAGTTTGAAGGAGCTTGGCTCGGGCACGAGTCATGGGTCCATTTGGGTAGCTCGTGGGAGTAGATGTAGTAGCGGTCGGAGGACGGGCTGCATCAGAACATGATGTGGTAACGACCGTAGGTCGGGCTACATCACATCTGTTCTATACCAAGTGGTATTGCAACTGGGAGCTTGGAATAAACTTGGCCCTGCATGAAGCCCTATCACGCCAGTGTCATCTTGTTCGACACCTACTGCCAGAAGATTCCCTTACCGTGACTATGGAAGGTGAAAAGGATACAGATGCCGCCTAGAGGGGGGGTGAATAGGCGGTTTAAAACTTTTACGAGATGGGCTTAACAATGGCGGAATAAAACCAGCGTTTACTTTGTCAAGCACAAAACCTATATAGACTACGGTTCACCTATGTGCACCAACAACTTATGCTAAGCAAAACAATCAACAATGTGATAGGTAGATATAAGAATTCAAGCAAGAAGGCTATCACAAAGTAAAGTGCATAATTGAATATCTCGGGTATAGAGATAACCGAGGCACGTGAAAACGATGATTTATTACCGAGTTCCTCCCATAAAGAGAGTACGTCTCGTTGGAGAGGGGGTGGTATCAAACCAGCTACGCCACAAAAGGCCTCCCTTATTCTCCGGTGAATCTCACCCCAATGATATCGATCCACACTTCCACTATTGGTGCACTTGTCGGTGGCAACCGAAACCTCTCACAAGGTTGGGGCACTTCTCCACAACTTAATTGGAGGCTGCGAACAAACTCCACCAAGGCCACAACCTGCAACACCAACAAAACGTCTAGGGTTCCAAAAACCCAAGAGTAAAAAGCTTCTCAACTTTCACTCACCAAATCCTCCGAGGAGAACTCAAACCGATGCACCAAATGCAATGGTAAGAACACGGGAAGTGCTCAAGTCATTCTCTCCCAAATTCCACAAAAGCTACAAAAGCTAGTGGTAGAATAAGAGAGGAATAACATAAGAGGAAATCCACAAAATAAATCCCAAGATCTAGATCCCAATATGTTCCCCTCACATAGAGGAGAGATGGATTGGTGGAGTTGTAGATCTAGATCTCCCCTTTCAAATCCCCCAAAAAGATTCAAGAAATATGGGAGGGATTAAGAGTATTTGCAAGCTCTTGAAGGTCAAAACAATGGAGGAGAGAGAGAATGCAAGCCACAGGCCTAAGGAGGAAGAAGAGGTCTATTTATACCCCTCTCCAACGAAATATGACCGTTTGGAACCTTCCAGGCCGGATAATCCGCCCCTCCCCCGGAAATTCCGGGTTCCCCGGGCCAAAAAAATGGCTAAGGACTTCGCGGCGCGACCCTTAGTATATGGGAGGATATTTGGGGCGGATAATCCGCCCCCATGGCCGGATAATCTGCCCCCGTAAAAACTGGCAGGAACATCAAAACTGAAACCATCATAACTTTTGCATTCGGACTCCGATTTTGATGATCTTTGGCTCGTTTCGAAGATAGTAACGAGCTCTACAAGATCATGTAGGGAACCATCATAGTCCAGCAAGGAAGGATAGAACCAAATGATGAAATGTTTAACCTATCTATAAAAGACAAATCGGTAAAACCTCCTATATCGAAAACACAATAATGAATGCATATGAAATCTATTTTCGATGAACTTGAGCTTGTTATATAGATTGACACAAGATCTAAATCCTCTCATGGATAAGAACCAAGTAAGAACCAAGAAAGAGGATGCCAAGTTTGCAAAGGTTTGAGCTCTCACCGAGGGATATGATCAAGTTACTCACTCGAGAGCCCCTCTTGATAGTACGGTTATCTATCCTATAAACTGGTCTCCCCAACTAACACCAGGAGACCGGTAAGAAAGAAACCCTATCAAGATCAAACCTTTGCCTTGTATATTCCACACCTCAAGATGGAGCACCTTTCTTGATTGCACTAGCATAGGCTCAAATTCTACTTGACCAATCTCTAGATCATTCCTTGAAACCTTGATCAACACTTGATCTTCTTCACTTTATTATTATTCCAACCTTGAAGCCACCAAATGGTTCAAGCATTATCTATGGACAAATCCTACAAGTAAAACTCAATGCAAACATAAGTCCATAAAACATTGTCATTAATTACTAAAACCATACATGGGGGCACACATGTTCTTTCAGAAGGCGTGATGAGAATGGGAATGTTGTGGTTACCCTAGGCAACAGGAACAATATGCCACCCCGTCGGAGGCACATGGAGGATATGGAGGTGGAGAATGGAGTCCTAGCTGAGAAGGTGATGATGGTAAAGGAGATAGAGGATTTTTCCTGCAACAGTCTAGTGGTCCAAGGGCAGGAGATTGATACCTTACATGAAGTTGTGGATGTTCTGGAGCAAGCACTTATTGGCAGGGACGCAACCATAACACAGTTGAATGAAGCCGCCCAAGAGAAGGATGAGACCGTGGCACAGCTGAAAGGGACCGTCCAGGAGAAGGAACAAGCCATAGAGCAGCTGCAAGGGACCTTCTAGGAAAGGGATCAAACCATTGTTGACATGGCAACTCAGATCGTCGCTCTCCAAGCACAGTTGAATCCACCCCCTGATGACAACAATGAAGACGATGGCAATGATGATGAAGACAGAGGGAACAATGACAATGATGATTAGGATGAAGATGATGATGATGGGGATGGAGACGCTGATGGTGGAAGAGATGAAGTTGTTGTTGTCGCAGCAGAGGATGATGAAGAAGAAGAGGATCCAGAAGAGGTGGATTTTGAGGTCTCAAGTGAGGATTAAGGAGAAGTGTATACACCACCGCCATGGATGGTTCGTGGACTGAAGCGCCAACGCATGAACGCAAGGACCTACTGCAACCTTTGTGTAGTTAGATGGCCACCAATTAGTCTTTGTTAGGATACATCGTTAGTTTAAGGCCTCGATCAATGTAAAACTTTGTTGCTGTTAGTTTAAAGTGTTTAGTTTGATCCTTTGTGTACACTAAAGTTCCAGGATTATTTGTGCGAATTTCTAAATGAGTTATGGCAAAGTTTTGGTTGATGATAGGGCAAAGGTGTCCGATCTTTTGATGAGATGGTGATAGTCGATTTGGTGGAGTTCGGGCTTGACGATCCGACTACACGTGCGAGCACGAGCGCCAATGCAATCGCTAGGCCAATCTCCTGGAGGTTACCGATCCTGCAGAAACACGATCAGCCTGACCAGCGAGGGTCTTAATTCCAACCTGAAATCGAGAACAAGTAAGAACTAATATTGCAATCAAGATATTGCGGATTAAGATGAAAGCTTTATTGAAAAGGTGGGATCATGTATAGGTGCGAAGTACAAGAGGCCTCTGCGACGCTCGAGCCTTGGCGAAGTTGCTATGATGGCTAACTTAATGTCTAAACAAAATCCAAGTCTATGGTGACGGCTAAGGGGAGTATTTAAGGAGGAAAAGGTAGGGTTTCGGCCAGCCATAGAAGTGGTGGCTAAATCCAACCCTACAAGTCCTTCTCTCCTCAAATACGGACTCTAAAAAGTGGCTATTTAAAATTCTGCGAAAATTACATGGGCCTGGCCCAAAATAAAGGTGTCGCAGCACCATATTAAGCTATGGACGAATTTGTGAAGTATTAATATTGAATATTTCATCCACGCCTTCTTTCTTCATTATGGTGGCCTCAAAGTTCTGAAATGTTCATCCGTGGCCTTCTCTTGGATCATCACATGCTTGCTGCCATCTCCATGCATGACCATGCTCCAATGCTTGTCCCTCTCATCCATGCTTGGTCCATCATTCCTAAGAGTAAGAAATACATCTAATTTAGGCAGCATCATATTCTCATGTATGTGAGGAATAGTTTCAAGAAACGAAAGTACCTGATAGTTAAGTTGTTTAGCACGAGATCGAGTGATAGGTCCTTGTATGTGTGTAGCTGTAGGTACAACGGTTGTATCAATAGATGGGATGTCCACATCAAGCTCCCCTTCTTGAATTGAAGTCGTCATCGACGCAATCTCATCTTCCTCACCAAAGTAAGGCTTCAAATCTGCAATGTTAAACGTAGGACTAACCGTACCCAAGTCTGCAGGCAACTCAAGTTTATATGCATTACCGTTTATTTTCTCTAACACCTTAAAGGGACCAGCAGCACGCGGCATTAACTTAGACTTGCATAAATCAGGAAAACGATCTTTACGCAAATGTAACCAAACAAGATCTCCAACATCAAACACAACATGCTTTCTCCCTTTATCCCCAGCAAGTTTATACTTAGCATTCATGTGTTCTATGTTATCTTTAGTAGTCTTATGCAAGTTCCTTTCATTTCAGCGCGTTGTGTAGCATCCAAATTATTTTGCACCGAAGAAGGTAAAGGAAATAAATCAATAGGTGCACGAGGAACAAAACCACACACGATCTCAAACGGGCACATCTTTGTGGTAGAATGCAGCGAACGATTATAAGCAAATTCTATATGAGGTAAACACTCTTCCCACAATTTTAAGTTCTTTAAAACAGCTCGCAACATAGTAGACAAAGTTCTATTTACTACTTCAGTTTGTCCATCAGTTTGGGGATGACATGTAGTACTAAACAGCAATTTAGTCCCCAACTTAGCCCATAAACATCTCCAAAAGTGGCTAAGAAATTTAGTATCACGATCAAAAACAATAGCATTTGGCACACCATGTAAACGAACAATTTTACGAAAGAACAAATCAGCAATATGCGCAGCATCATCCGTTTTATGACAAGGAATAAAGTGTGCCATCTTAAAAAACCGATCCACAACAACAAAAATACTATCCCTCCCCTTCTGTGTTCGTGGCAATCCCAAAATAAAGTCCATAGAAATATCCTCCCAAGGAACACTAGGAACAGGAAGAGGCATATATAAACCATGTGGATTAAGGCGAGACTTAGCTTTTTGACAAGTAGTGCAGCGTGCCAAAAATCTCTCAACATCTCGACGCATACGTGGCCAAAAGAAGTGTGCAGCAAGAACATCCTCCGTCTTCTTGACACCAAAGTGTCCCATCAATCCTCCTCCATGCGCCTCCTGTAACAACCAAAGACGAACATAACTATCTGGAATGCATAGTTTGTTAGCACGGAACACAAATCCATCATGGAAGACGAACTTGTTCCATGTTCTACCATCTCTACAATTCTGCAACACATCTTTAAATTCAGCATCATGCACATATTGTTCCTTAATAGTTTCCAATCCAAATATTTTGAAGTCAAGTTGAGATAACAAAGTATAACGGCACGACAAAGCATCAACAATAATATTATCTTTACCCTTTTTGTGTTTGATAATGTAAGGAAAACACTCAATAAATTCAACCCACTTTGCACGACGACAATTCAACTTAGCTTGACTACGAATATGCTTCAAAGATTCATGATCAGAATGTATAACAAATTCTTTAGGCCATAGATAATGTTGCCAAATTTCTAATGTACGAACCAACGCATATAATTCTTTATCATAAGAAGAATTGTTCAGACTAGCCCCACTCAATTTCTCACTAATATATGCAACAAGTTTTCCCTCTTGTAATAACACACTTCCTAAACCAATTCCACTAGCATCACATTCAAGATCAAAAGTCTTAGTAAAATCAGGAAGTTGGAGTAAGGGAGCATGTGTTAGCTTATCTTTCAATATGACGAAAGCCTGTTGTTGTGCATCGCCCCAAAAAAAGGGCACATCCTTCTTGGTAAGCTCATTCAGCAGCGCGGCAATTGATCCAAAGTCTTTGACAAAGTGCCTATAAAAACCAGCGAGGCCAAGAAAACTCCTCACTTGTGTGACCGTCTTGGGCTGCGGCCAAGTCTCAATAGCTTCAATCTTGGCTGGATCCACTTCAATACCCTGTGATGTAACAACATAGCCAAGAAACGCAACTCGATTGGTGAAAAAGGTGCACTTCTCAAGGTTACCAAACAAACGTGCATCACGTAAAGCATTGAAAACAACACGTAAATGGTCCAAATGATCCTCTAAAGTTTTGCTATAAATCATAATATCATCAAAGTAGACTACCACAAAACGTCTGATAGGGCAAGGGTGTCCGATCTTTCGATGAGATGGCGATAATCGATTTGGTGGATGATGTGGACATCCCTACTATTGATACAACCGTTGTAGCTACAGCAACACACATACAAGGACCTATCACAAGATCTCGTGCCAAACAACTTAACTTTCAGGTACTTTCATTTCTTGGAACTATTCCTCACATACATGAGAATATGATGTTGCCTAAATCACATATATTTCTTACTCTTAGGAATGATGGACCAAGCACGGATGAGAGGGACAAGCATTGGAGCATGGCCATGCATGGAGATGGCAGCAAGCATGTGATGATCCAAGAGAAGGCCACAGATGAAGATTTCAGAACTTTGAGGCCACCATAATGAAGAAAGAAGGCTTGGACGAAATATTCAAGATCAATACTTTACGAATTCGTCCATAGCTTAATATGGTGCCGCGACACCTTTATTTTGGGCCAGGCCCATGTAATTTTCCCAGGATTTTAATTAGCCACTTTTTAGAGTCCGTATTTGAGGAGAAAAGGACTTTTAGGGTTGGATTCGGCCACCACTTCCATGGCTGGCCGAAACCCCACCTTTTCGCCCTTAAATACGCCTCATAGCCGACCCTCTAGACTCGGATTTTGTTTAGACATTAAGTTAGCCATAGTCGCAACTTCGCCAAGGCTCGAGCGTCGCAGAGGCCTCTTGTACTTCGCACCTATTCAGGATCCCACCTTTTCAATAAAGCTTTCCTCTTAATCCACAATATCTTGATTGCAATATTGATACAACCGTTGTACCTATAACAACACACATACAAGGACCCATCACAAGATCTCGTGCCAAACAACTTAACTATCAGGTACTTTCGTTTCTTGGAACTATTCCTCACATACATGAGAATATGATGCTGCCTAAATCAGATGTATTTCTTACTCTTAGGAATGATGGACCAAGCATGGATGAGAGGGACAAGCATTGGAGCATGGACATGCATGGAGATGGCAGTAAGCATGTGATGATCCAAGAAAAGGCCAGGGTTGAAGATTTCAGAACTTTGAGGCCACCATAATGAAGAAAGAAGGCTTGGACGAAATATTCAAGATCAATACTTTACGAATTCGTCCATAGCTTAATATGGTCTTTGCGACACCTTTATTTTGGGCCAGGCCCATGTAATTTTCAGGATTTGAATTAGCTACTTTTAGAGTCCGATTTGAGGGAAAAGGACTTTTAGGGTTGGATTCGCCACCACTTCCATGGCTGGTGAAACCCCACCTTTTCGCCCTTAAATACTCCCCATAGCCGACCCCCTAGACTCGGATTTTGTTTAGACATTAAGTAAGCCATAGTCGCAACTTCGCTAAGGATCGAGCGTCGCAGAGGCCTCTTGTTCTTCGCACCTATTCAAGATCCCACCTCTTCAATAAAGCTTTCCTCTTAATCCACAATATCTTGATTGCAATATTGGTTCTTACTTGTTCTCGATTTCAGGTAGGAATTAAGACCCTCGCTGGTCAGGCTGATCGTGTTCACGCAGGATCGGTAACCTCCAGGAGATTGGCCTATCGATTGCATTGGTGCTTGTGCTCGCACGTGTAGTCGGTTCGTCAAGCCCGAACTCCACCAAATCGAATATCGCCATCTCATCGAAAGATCGGACACCTTTGCCCTATCAGTGGAGTTCGGGCTTGACGATCCGACTACACGTGCGAGCACGAGCGTCAATGCAATCGCTAGGCCAATCTCCTGCAGGTTACCGATCCTGCGTGAACACGATCAGCCTGACCAGCGAGGGTCTTAATTCCTACCTGAAATCGAGAACAAGTAAGAACCAATATTGCAATCAAGATATTGCGGATTAAGAGGAAAGCTTTATTGAAGAGGTGGATCCCTAATAGGTGCACAAGAGGCCTCATGACGCCGAGCCTTGGCGGTATGGCTAACTTAATGTCTAAACAAAATCCAGTCTAGGGTCGGATATGGGAGTATTTATGCTTGGGTTTTGATAGCCATGGAAGTGGTGGCGAATCCAACCCTAAAAGTCCTTTTCCTCAAATACGGACTCTAAAAGTGGCTAATTAAAATCATGAAAATTACATGGCCTGGCCCAAAATAAAGGTGTCACCATATTAAGCTATGGACAAATTCAAAGTATTGATCTTGAATATTTCGTCCAAGCCTTCTTTCTTCATTATGGTGTCCTCAAAGTTCAAATCTTCATCCGTGGCCTCTTGACCATCACATGCTTGCTGCCATCTCCATGCATGGCCATGCTCCAATGCTTGTCCCTCTCATCCATGCTTGGTCCATCATTCCTAAGAGTAAGAAATATATCTGATTTAGGCAGCATCATATTCTCATGTATGTGAGGAATAGTTCGAAGAAACGAAAGTACCTGATAGTTAAGTTGTTTGGCACGAGATCTTGTGTTGGGTCCTTGTATGTGTGTTGCTGTAGGTACAACGGTTGTATCAATAGTAGGGATGTCCACATCAACGTCCAATGAAAGCACGTAAAACTTCGTTCATTAATCGCATGAAAGTGCTGGGTGCATTAGTTAAACCAAACGACATCACTACCCACTCATAGAAACCGAACTTAGTTTTAAGTGCTGTTTTCCATTCATCTCCCAATTTCATACGAATCTGGTGGTAACCACTACGCAAATCAACTTTAGAAAACATGGTAGAGCCACTCAATTCATCAAGCATGTCATCCAAACGTGGAATAGGATGATAATATCGAATAGTAATATTATTGATAGCTCTACAATCAGTACACATGCGCGAAGAACCGTCTTTCTTAGGTACCAAAATAATAGGAACAACACAGGGGCTAAGGGACTCACGAATATGATCTCTGTCGAGTAGTTCCTGAATTTGGCGTTCTATCTCCTTTGTCTCCTTTGGATTGGTTCTATATGGCACGCGGTTGGGCAACATAGCACCAGGAATTAGATCAATTTTGTGCTCAATTCCTCTAATAGGAGGTAGTCCTGGTGGCAGCTCAACGGGAAAGACGTCCTCATATTCCTGCAAAAGGTTAGCAATAGCGGGTGGCAAAGAAGGAGGCATAACCTCAAATGAAAACAAAACCTCTTTGCAGATAATTGCATAACATTGAGTATTATTTACATCTAGTTCAACAATATCAATTTTATTTGCAAGCATACATGGACTCTTCAAACGAATTTTAGTAGCATGTTTAGAATCAGATTTAGTGTTTCTTTGGTGGTACAAAATCTGCAGCAACAATCTGATTCTCACTTTTATTTTTCTCCTCAGTTTTAGCTCTACTAGCTCTAGCAAGATCATCTTTTAAAATCTGTTCGGGAGTCATAGGTTTTAGACCAATTTTCTTTCCATCATGCGTAAGAGAATAGTGATTAGTTTTGCCATTATGAAAAGATTCTCTATAAAATTGCCATGGTCTACCAAGTAACAAAGAACAAGCTTGCATAGGTACAACATCACAATCAACAAAATCAGAATATGCACCAATAGTAAAATGCATGTGTACCGTTCTTGTTACCTTGATCTTGCGAGAACTCTCAAACCATTGGATGTAATATGAATGTGTGCGTTGTCTTGTTGGAAGTGCAAGCTTGTCTACCATGTCAACACTAGCCAGATTATTGCAACTCCCTCCATCAATGATGATCCTTATAGCTCTTTCCTTGACAACACCACGTGTTTGGAACAGGTTGTGGCGTTGATCATGCTCATATTTGCTCAATTGCACACTTAACACACGTTGTGTAATTAAGCTCTTGTATTGATCAGCAGTTTCAGCTCCCATTACCTCTTTCTCTTCATTAGAATCACAATTGTCTCCATCTCGTGCAGAAATAAGAGCTAATGTATCTTCATCAAAGTCACTCGCTGAATCATATCGACCATCATCACGCACCATCATAACACGTTGTGTTTTGCACTGTCCCTCAATATGACCAAAACACCAGCACTTGCGGCATTGTATATCCTTTGTTTTACCCGTGGAGGACATAGAAGATGCACTACGAGCAGGAGCATTGGATGACGGTGGAGGAGCAGCTGACGGAAATCTTGTGGTGGCCTTGGATGTGGTAGTAGCTGGTGGAGAATCACGAGAAGAAGGCGCTGATTGTCAGGATGTCCAAGTGGATGTGCGACCTGCAGAATTATTAGTCCTCCTCCATGGTGTTTGGCGATCCTGCACTTCACGATCAGCTTTGCAAGCAAGATGAAACAAACGAGTGATGGAATTATATTCCTTATAGTCTAATATGTGTTGAATGTTCTTGTTTAATCCACCAGACAAACGTGCAAGCATTTGTTCAGTAAATTCAATAAGACCACACTGAACCATCCCCGTTTGCAATTCCTGATAATACTCTTCTATAGAATTTTTCCCTTGTTCCAAACGTGTCAGATTCTTTAGTAAATCACGTTGATAAGTGAGAGGGACAAAACGAACACGCATAGCAGTTTTTAAAGCAGTCCAAGTACGAGGAATAGTAGTAGGATTTAAACGACAATACTCAGACCACCAAAGGGAAGAAAATTTAATAAATTCACATGTAGTAGCACTAACACACATATTCTCAGGATATTTTAAACATGCAAAACGTTGTTCTACTTCCATCTCACATGTAAGATATGCATCAGGATTATATTTACCCTCAAAAGATGTTATATTTAATATAAGCTTTGCAACATGATCATCATCACGTACCGGTGGTCGAGCGTTGCGGTTGTAATGTCAGGGTCGGCCAGCATGGTGTGAAGCTTGTTCAACCTCCTCGTCAAACAGATCGTTATCGTCGAGGTCGTAGTAGTACCCATCGTCTGTCCCTAATGTCGCAGCAGCAGCCGCGATGGAAGCCTGAGGTGCCTCAGCTGCAGCGGTAGCCGCCTGAGGTGCAGCTGTAGCTAAACCAGCAGTATGACCCGTGATCGGAATGCGCTGTGCGCCATGGCGAGGTGCCAATGGGGCGGGTGCGGGTGCCGGCAATCTGTCCAAAACCTCCTTAAACCGAGCGTCAAGCTTGTCGTTGAAGGATTTCTTGAGTCCGTCGATCTTTTCCATGGCGTTCGTGAGCTTGGTGTCAAACTCCTCTAGTCGTGCATCCACATCTTCAGCGCGACCGACCAATAGCTCGGAGAAGTGGGCATGTAGTTCTTGGTTCGTCATTGTGGCAGGGTTATGTGAAGTAGCTGTCATGGTTAGTCCTTTAAAAAGCACAGGTATATATGCCTATAACTACGGAAATATGGTGGAAGGCACGCGTAATCCGTCAAGAAATATACGAAGATCTTACAAGTTCTTACCAAACAGCAGGAAAAGGCGATGTGCAACCGCGAGTAGCAGTGGGTCCAGAGATTGAACCGAGCGATTACCAGGATTCGAGACACCGCACGGGGAGAAATCTGTGGAGCTCTGAGAAAGCTTAGCAAAGGGGTTAGCAATTATCAGAACATCAATGCAAATGTTGAAAGAATGCTCAACGACGGTACTGTGCTGGTCCTAGGCTAGACCGTACTAGAGACGCCAGCCTAGATCAGCAACGATGTCACGACGCAACACAACAAGCAATGTATGATGATACGGCACCCTGAAAAGCGAACCGAGATGTCGAAAATCACTATGATGGTGAGTGTCTAGAACTGATCGACGGGGTCTAGAAACAGGTTAGCCCCAAAATTTTTTTTCGAAATTTGTGTATTATGCTCCGGAAAGCGCGCAGGCGCAAAAAACATATCGCCATAACGGCCGATGGAGAAAAGTGATCCCCGGAGCCGAAAATCAGTATAGCCAGATTTTTTTTGCTCTCCTTCTGGACTTACGACTGAACCCTTAACTCGACACGGACTTTATCTCAACACGGAAACAACAAGGAAGGAAAGTAAAAATAAAAATACTAGGAAACAATAACTCAACTCGGACTCGTGCCACGGCAGGAAAGGTGATCGGATCCGTGTCGCGGTAGGAAGGCGGTGGCGAAGTTTTAGGGTTTATGGTGGCTGGGTGTATGGCGGCGGAATTTGGTGGCGGAATATGGTGGCGGTGATCTGCAAGTGTGGCGCTGACTACTATGATCAGAACTCGAAACTCTAAGGGGCAAGACACTAAGAGCAGCAACTCGACGCGACGATGCAGTCACAAATTCAATAATGCAAAATTGAAAAGATAATGCAAGGCGTAGATTGGTGATGGGATGGATCTAAACTCTAACTGTGTTTTTGGATTTTTCGTGGGTTATAGGTAAAACAGATCTAATCTATGAAAACAGTAAAATCTCACCGAGCAACCTGAAATCTGATACCACTTGATAGGGCAAAGGTGTCCGATCTTTCGATGAGATGGTGATAGTCGATTTGGTGGAGTTCGGGCTTGACGATCCGACTACGAGCGCCAATGCAATCGCAAGGCCAATCTCTTGGAGGTTACCGATCCTGCGGGAACACGATCAGCCTGACCAGCGAGGGTCTTAATTCCTACCTGAAATCGAGAACAAGTAAGAACTAATATTGCAATCAAGATATTGAGGATTAAGATGAAAGCTTTATTGAAAAAGTGGGATCCTGTATAGGTGCGAAGTACAAGAGGCCTCTGTGACGCTGGAGCCTTGGCGAAGTTGCTATGATGGCTAACTTAATGTCTAAACAAAATCCGAGTCTATGGTAACGGCTAAGGGGAGTATTTAAGGAGAAAAAGGTGGGGTTTTGGCCATCCATAGCAGTGGTGGCCGAATCCAACCCTAGAAGTCCTTTTACCCTCAAATACGGACTCTAAAAAGTGGCTATTTAAAATCCTGCGAAAATTACATGAGCCTGGCCCAAAATAAAGGTGTCGCAACACCATATTAAGGTATGGACGAATTTGTGAAGTATTAATCTTGAATATTTCTTCCAAGCTTTCTTTCTTCATTATGGTGGCCTCAAAGTTTTGAAATCTTCATCCGTGGCCTTCTCTTGAATCATCAGATGCTTGCTGCCATCTCCATGCATGACCATGCTCCAATGCTTGTCCCTCTCATCCATGCTTGGTCCATCATTCCTAAGAGTAAGAAATACATCTGATTTAGGCAGCATCATATTCTCATGTATGTGAGGAATAGTTCCAAGAAACGAAAGTACCTGATAGTTAAGTTATTTGGCACGAGATCGAGTGATAGGTCCTTGTATGTGTGTAGCTGTAGGTACAACAGTTGTATTAATAAATGGGATGTCCACATCAAAAGACCTTTTTCCCAATGATCGCGACTCCAAGCTCAAACCAAGGGGAGATGGCCCCTACAAGGTCCTTAAAAGAATCAACAACAATGCGTACGTCATCAACATTTCTCCATCGGCCTTTATAGCGATGTACCTACAACTTAACTATCAGGTACTTTCGTTTCTTGATACAACTGTTGTACCTAAAACTACACACATACAAGCACCCATCACAAGATCTCGTGCCAAACAACTTAACTATCAGGTACTTTCGTCTCTTGGAACTATTCCTCACATACATGAGAATATGATGCTGCCTAAATCAGATGTATTTCTTACTCTTAGGAATGATGGACCAAGCATGGATGAGAGGGACAAGCATTGGAGCATGGCCATGAATGGAGATGGCAGCAAGCATGTGATGATCCAAGAGAAGGCCACGGATGGAGATTTCAGAACTTTGAGGCCACCATAATAAAGAAAGAAGGCTTGGACGAAATATTCAAGATTAATACTTCACGAATTCGTCCATAGCTTAATATGGTACTGCGACACCTTTATTTTGGGCCAGGCCCATGTAATTTTCGCAGGATTTTAAATAGCCACTTTTTAGAGTCCGTATTTGAGGGGAAAAGGACTTCTAGGGTTGGATTCGGCCACCACTTCCATGGATATCCGAAACACCACCTTTTCCTCCTTAAATACTCCCCATAGCCGTCACCCTAGACTCGGATTTTGTTTAGACATTAAGTTAGCCATCGTAGCAACTTCGCCAAGGCTCGAGCGTCGCAGAGGCCTCTTGTACTTCGCACCTATTCAGGATCCCCACCTTTTCAATAAAGCTTTCCTCTTAATCCGCAATATCTTGATTGCAATATTGGTTCTTACTTGTTCTTGATTTCAGGTAGGAATTAAGACCCTCGCTGGCCAGGCTAATCGTGTTCCCGCAGGATCGGTAACCTCCAGGAGATTGGCCTAGCGATTGCATTGGCGCTCGTGCTCGCACGTGTAGTCGGATCGTCAAGCCCGAACTCCACCAAATCGATTATCATCATCTCATCGAAAGATCGGACACCTTTGCCCTATCATCTTTGCTCAAGATTGCCTTCTTCGAAGATTATCTCCTTGTTATTGTTTACCCTTGATGCTTGGCGAAGCACTTGTAGCTTATAACATCCCAAAAATATTGAACAATGATTATCAAATTCCAATCACCAAAATTAGGGTTAACAAAAACTTTTGTTAATCAACATCATATGAATGCATGTGTGTATGTGATGATTGTATGAATGCATGAATGGACTTGTGTGATTGATGTAAATAGAAAGGAATGGTTCAAATATGAGAACAACATCATCTAAAACATTTCCAAGTAGAAACAAATCATGAGAAATTCAAAAACAAACAAAATAAGCAAATGGTCATTTTTGCCAATCTTGCTCACTAGGCCAGTTTGAGTGTTTCTAGTCCAAGATTTCAAACAGAAACAATTCCAATTCTTCTCACCCCTTGCTAGACCAAGTAAAAGTGTACCAAAGCCCACATTTCAAACTTACAGAAACATTTGGCAACCTGATTCAAATGACAATTCAAAATTGAATCTTTGTCATATGTGAAGATCACCAATTCTCAACCACCAACCAAACCAGTGCCCCTTGACAAAAGCAACTAACCAGAGACTACCTAGTAGGTAACTAGTACACCCACCAAGTTTGAACCAAAAATTCAAATTCAAATCTCTTTCGGCCATTTCATCAAACACCTTGCAAACACAAATCAAACAAACAATAAACACTATTGTGAGCAGTGTTTTTGGCCTAACTTGTTCCCTCTCTATCTCACAGCAGGCTATTAGTAGATCATATAGCTTAGTTAACAAGATTTAGCTCACTGTGAGCTTGCCATTTCCATCAATGGTGAGCATGCCGAGCCTCACCTTGCCACCCCATGGTCGACAGCAAGCTAGGAGCAGCACCAAGCCTAGCCACCTTGTCTGGGACATTGACCACCGTCGACCGCCACCCCCTGTCCAACGCCAACACCCTGCCATCCACTGGACCACCCTAGAACCACCACCCCCTATCCACCGCGCGCCGCCCTCGCCACTTGCGTGCGTGATCACCACCATCCCAAGAACCGTCGGGACACGCCCGTTCGTCGCCGCACGACCAGGAGAGGCCGTGCGCCATTAAACTTCCCATCGGACCCGCCCATAGCACCATAGTGTTCCAACTGTCTCGCACCACCCCACGCCTTGTGACCATGCCGTTGAGCTTCCGCACAACACCGCAATACCGTTTCCCATGCCATTAGCCCACTGTGACGACAACCACGACGAGCTCCACCCGCGCCCTTTGGTCCCCTCTTGGCGCTATAAATAGAGGCCACCCCTATTCGATTTATTCTCACCAACACACTCCTCTCTCTCTCCGAACCACCCCACCTCATCCCCAGAGCAAGGCGATCAGTAGGTCGCCGGAATTTGGCCGGAGTCTGCCGCGGAGGAGGAGAAGAAGAGCAGTCGATTGAAGCCGCCCCAGGAGAAGCCACCAGTACCAGGAGGTTCACCGTCGCCGACTCGTTGCTCGCCTGTCACGACCGCCACAGCCCGGTGAGACCCGTGACCAAGACCGCTGTAGGGTTTTGTCTCTCCGGAGATGCCCGACAGAGAGGATAAGTCGCAGCCGTTCGATTAGAAGTTGATCGTGTGGTTTAGATTGCCCCATACCGCTTCGCACCCCTGTCTTGCTGACTGGTGTGGACAACCACTTAAACTCACCCGCGCGCGCGTTGTGCGCCATGGTCCGACCCATTTACATTCCGACTTGACCCAGTAGTTTGAATTTAGGTTTATTCACTTAGTTTCAAACCTAGTTCTGTACCTATATTCAAAAATCAACCAGATCGATTCACTTAACCAAATTGCATGAAACCAATTTTGTTAGAAAGGTACTGGAATTCTTAATCCAAGCCCTTTGGATTCAAACCATTTAGAATTGTAGATCACCTATAGTAAAATAACAAGGCAGATGCTTTTCTGCATTCAAATATTTTTCAAAATTCAACCACAAAAGCTTTTGAGTTGATTCCAACTCTCAAAAATCACATTTAACTAGACCTTTCTGAATATATAAAAATATCTAGGTTTATTTGCACAAATAATGAACAAGTGATAAAAGAATGCCTCATAGGCAATTCTAGTCACCTTATTTAATTAAAATAAAAGGGTAAACCTTATTAAATTATGACACCACTTTAAATCACATTCCCATGTACTGAAATATGTGGTGACAACATGTGTCAACATGATCCCATGTTTTAGTTGGAGAATATTAAATTTTAAGTAGTTTTTCAATGAGTAGAAATTACTTTTCCAAAATAAAATAAATAAGACAAGTGCTTTGATGATTGTAATGTTTGTGATGATGCTAGATCATCTAGTGAAAACCTTGGTGTGACAAATAAAAGTAGTTAAGTGTTGTTTGGTGATTGTGTACCTTGTATTTATTTATAGATGCTAGTACCGACCAAGGATACGAGGAGGAAGGAGAATACTACGAGGAAGACGCCGAGGAGAACTTCAACCACTGCTCTGCACAAGGCAAGCTATCTAAGCAAGCTTATACTTGCAATTATGCAAGACTCACTATACAAGTTGACTTAGCAAGCTAACACTTGCAACTTAGCAAGCTTACACTACTTGATACCCAGTCCTAGTTTAACTTGCAAGCTTAGTATTTTATTTCTTTATCAAAGCTTTCTAGTTAAGTTTATTTGGTAAATTGTAGAGCTTAGAAATATTATTAAAGGTAACATGAAGAGCATAAAACTTATCCTAATTTAGATAATCTTGATGTCATCCCGAGACATGAGATTGAACTTAGCTCATCCACACTTGTTTACCACCCCTCATTAGTGTTCACCCCCACTTGTAGATGCTAGTGCTAAGCATAAAACTTGATCACTTTAGATGGGAATACTTGGTGACAATGATTATAAAAACCTTAGAATGACGAGTCATTCTACTGAAATATTTTGACATGTGTTATGAACACCAGATGATTTTGATGATGAAAATATTGAGGCATGAGCCTTAGCCCTTTGTAAAACTGATGGTTGTGTTCGGATGCGATACCATTCCAATTTTACCTTATAACCACAATACCCGAAATTTGGGTAGGGCTTGACTGGAAATTTATATACCTTAGTATGGGTTCCCTTGCGCCCAACGTTTGAGCCGAGGCTACCTTGTGAAGATTGTCCACAGGTGCAGTACCCAAGATGATAGTTGGTCATGGTTGGGAGGCCAAAATCACAGAAGAGGTGCCTATACTAGGGCGTGTGATGTAGCCCGACCTACGGTCGTTACCACATCTTGGTCTCCAACTTACGCCAAGTCGTCATGGACTCCAAAGGTGAATCCGTTCCTCTATGCGAGCCCCCTTCCTACCCTATTGAATGGTATGCTACTTCATACTCCGTCACATATGCCTGATAGATTCACATTGATAGTACGGAGGCAAGGGAGGAAGCCCAGAGCATCAAGCCCGACAAGACGGAGGCTTGGAAGAGGAGGCGGAAGAAGACAGATCGCCAAATGCTCTCTGTTGCCGGTGGTACTACCGGATCTGGCGACCGGTACTACCGGCCAGCGGTACTGCCGCCCACTACTACCGCCCCATACAGACGACGTCAACAGAAGTCCCAGGACTGCAAGCGGTACTGCCGGATCTGGACCCAGTACTACATTGGCGGTACTACGGACTGAGTCCCAGATTACCGTCATGCACATGCTGCTCACACACCAGTTGGGCCACAGCCCATGTATCCCCCTTTACTTACCTATTCGCCTAGTTTATCCCCACACTACCCTTGTTTAGTGGCTGGCCTATAAATAGAGCCCCCACCCCTCATGTATCCCTTAGGCATAGATGATAGACTAAAGACAACCCCCATTGTGGAATCTCTAGTTTTGCCTCATCCCCTTTACCAAGGGGACCGACTATAGTCACCAACCTCGATTGGACTTTGCATCACGCATCCATCGTTGAACAAGGCCTTGGAGTTCGATGTCTCGTCTCCAAGTTGTCAAGACCCTCCCCAAGGTGTTCTTCCCTCTCCGATGTGGATTTGAGGGAGCACGTTGACCGATCTTTCCTTGCGAGTATTCTATCGGACTGGTGGCCGCCGTTCGGGAGCAATCGACCTTGTATCGTGTGAGTTTTGCATGTGTTCAACGTGTTCTTCGCGAGGTGTGTGTTCGCTTCCGCTACCTTCTCCATTTACCCTCGCTTTCCCATCGATTTGACCACGAGATCCGTGAAGATCGGGCACCCAAGAGGTTAACCCCTCCATCAGCGTGTAATTGAAAGGTTCGGATTGATTATCCGCATACTGAGTATGGTGAAGTCAGGATTGTTCCTGACGATGTATAGAATGTTGTGGTGAAAGTGTACCACCTCTGTAGAGTGTGAAACTATTCGAATAGCCGCGGCCGCGGTTATGGACAGTTGGAGTGGCGATATTGTTCCGTCGTCAGATGTTTTCAAAATGACTTATGAAATGAATCATGACTTTGAGTTGACCACAACAGGGTTGTGATATGAAATTCAAGTTCCCACTTAGGTGTTATAAAACTTTCAACTAGCTTTCTTTGCTTCTGAACTCAGTAGAGATAAATCTGGCTTTTTGCAAAACAACCTAGAGCTTAGTATTTCCTACTAAAAACCACTTCACTTTATTAATCTTAGTTTGTGAGTACTTAAAGAGTACTCATGGATTTGTCCCTGGCTATTCCCGTGGCCAGACTATGAAGAGGACTATCAGGAGGATGGACCGCAGGAAGGTTACGACAACTAGGATCATCTCCCATCGTCAGCATTGCATGTGACCATAAAGATGGAGTATCGCCTACGCTACCGTTCTTATTATGTTATTCTGCTGCTTAATTGTATTAAGACTGGATCATGTGATCCCTTATTTGTTGTAAGACCTTATGTATGGTTTGTAATGAATGATGTACTGCGATATCCAATCTGTTATTGATGTGGACATCCCTTCTATTGACACAACCGTTGTACCTACTGCAACACACATACAAGGGCCCATCACAAGATCTCGTGCCAAACAACTTAATTATCAGGTACTTTCGTTTCTTGGAACTATTCCTCACATACATGAGAATATGATGCTGCCTAAATCAGATGTATTTCTTACTCTTAGGAATGATGGACTGTAGCATCCCAGTTGTCTAACCACTGTAATGCTACTAAGTTTAATAATAAAATGGGCCACTTCCAACATATAATTATTGCATCATCATCATCTCATGCTCATGTCATCATGTCCCCTTGCATTTGAGCATCATATAAAACCTTTTTCTTGTTTGGTTCTTATCTCATGTGCATTATTAATTGTAGTTGCTTCTTGATATTGTATTTGGATCTTACTAAATTGTTCAATGCCCAGGTTGAGTTGGGGGCATCTCTCTTTTGACTCCACCACCTTTCTCCACCACCTTATAATTCCACCATCCAATAATATGGGCTTGGCTTTTATTGAGTTATCCTAGCCCATGTTGTTGGTTGGATCCACTCATAATCTTTTGCTTGGCCTTTGCCACCTTTTGTGCATGCAAGGAGTAAAGCCACATGGAATCATATTGTTTTCACCATATATCAACTTGGCATTAATTGTCTTGCATGGGCCATGCAAGTACCATCTATCCTAGTTTTGGCTTTTGTTGGATTTCTAAATGGAACCTTCTTTGCTTGTTTGTTGGTTAGTATAAAATCCTAGCTACCCCTTCTTTTGTTCTTGCTTGATCTATGTTGGATCATGCATGAACCCCAAAAACCCCAACACCAACCTTGGCCATCTCTCTCCTTTCCCTCTCTTTTTCTTGTTTTCTTGTTAGTGCATGCTTATAGTTGGCTTGACCTAGATTAGTACCCTCCACCTTCTTGCCTTTAAGCAAAGACCCTAATTCAAATCTATCCTAAAAACCAACACCTAAACCCTATTTTATAACTATCCTAAAACTAAACACTACTTTACATCTACCCAAAACAATTCCTATCCTACCTCTACCTCTAAACAAAACCCCAAACTAAACCTACCCTCCCCTTTTCTTTTCTCCCTAGCATGACACCATGCCCCTCTTCCTCTCTTCCTATCTACTCTAGCAAAAAGCCTAAACCTACCCCTTACCCCTCTAATCTACCCCCTCTCATCATCTAGAAGCCCTCATCTACCCTAGACCGTACCACCCCTCTTCCTCCCTTCCCTCTCTCTCTCCATGCAGGCCCCACCCCATCTACCCGAGCCTCCCCTAGCTAACCAAAACCCTACCCCGGCCAATGCACCTCTCTCTCCTAACCTAGCTCCCAAACCTAGCTAACCGAGGCTACCACTTTTCCCTCTCTTCTCTCCCTCTCTGCCCTAAGGGTCCCAGCCCGTGCCAACCCGACCATGTCCTGCCCTACCCCACATGCACCTCCCCTCCTGTTTCTCTTCCCTCTCACGCCACGTGCTCTTGACTTCCTCGTGGGGTGGTAAAAGCAGCAACACGGCCATACCCCTCCCCACGCCACCTTTTCCCTCCTCGTTCCTATCCACCCATCCTCCCCGACCTCTGCTTTCCCCATCTACCTTCTTCCTCCGATCGCCAGCCGCCAACCCTAGATCGCCAAAGACCCGACGCCTTCGCCCGCTCCCCGAGGCGCGGCCAGCAGCCGTGCCGTCTACCTCCCTCCCGCCCGGAGCGCAGAGCGCAGAGAACCAGCCGAGAACCCCCGCCGCCGTGCCCACGCGAGCGCCAGACGCTTCGCCGCCACCGCCAGTGATCACCGCCCTCGCCGTCGAACCGACCGCCAAGAAGCTTCGTGAGACCCCTCCCCGGACATGCTCGCTTTCCCTGGCGCCGAGCACCGACGCCGCCGACGAACACCTCTGGCGCCGCTGCCGCGCTGGCGCCAGCAGTCGCGGCCGTGATCCGCTCACGTTCAGAGGCTGCCCGCACGCCACCGTCCACCTCCGTTCAGATCCCTGTAGCAAACTTGTAGGCCTAGATCCCTCTCCGTTTCTTGTTTTTGGTCCATGGCGTTTAGAAGCAGCCTGTCGCCATCGTCGATCCAAACCCGCCAGAACACGCCGCCCGAAGCGCCATTGTCGTTCGACAGCGTGGTCGCTGATCGCCCTTCCCCTTTTTCCGCCTCAATCCACGGTCCACCAGCCCCACCCGCCAAAGGACCTGTCAACTTTGCAAAAGGCTCCCGCAAAACCCTGTCTTTGAACCCGGTCCACACCACGGCGCGTGCGTTTCTGTGCAACCCCTGTCCTTACAAACCCTCAACCATGGGTTCATCCGCCCGGCCGTCGGTAATTTTGCAAAGAGGTCACGATGTTCGTGTAATGAACCCATGTCCAGGCGTCTCGGCCTCCGCCTGTGGGCCGAGAGGACCCCTGCCCACTGCTCAGGCTGGGTCAGGCTGTGTGTTAAAACGTTTCTGAGCTGGTTTTCAAATTCAAATTTGTTTTAAATAATTTAAAATGCAAATTCAAATTCAGAATTTAATAACTTTTGCATGCCTTATCCAAATAAGGCAAATAATATATGTTTTTGATTCAGAAAAATGAGAGGAACTCAAATATGCCATCTGTTTAGTGTTTTGCACAAGTTAAATTCCAAGTTTGTTTAAATTACTTCAATTGCCACTAGGATTTCAAAATTAAATAACTTTTGTTTGGAAAATCCAAATTAAGCAAATGAGTAGTCTAAAATGATCATTTGACGAGACCTTTCTGTTTATGCTATCCTTGACTTCAATTGCAGCATGCATCATATAAATATATTGCAAACAACAAATGTTATGGCAACAAAATGTGGTTCTAAAACCCAATTAAATGTTACTTTCTTGTTCTTCACACCTCACCATGCCATGCTACCTTTCTTGCCATGTAAATTGTGCATCATTCATCATGGCATGATTGTTTGCTTGACGCATCTTATTCATATGCTTGTGCCCTATATTTATGTTGGCCTTGTTTGTTTGGTTTTTCTCGGATAGACACTGAGCAGGGGTTGTATCAAGAGAACCAGGAGCACTACCCAGAACCGTCCTTTGCTTCAACAGAGACACCAGGCAAGCACTACCACATGCTTGCATACATACTGATCTATTGCCTCTATCTTATTCTTGCATCATTGAGTCGCGATTGCATTAAATTGAATCCCAAGTATGCATAGCCTTTACTTTTAAACCCCACCAAGCTTGTATCCTCCATCCCATGAGCCACTACTATAGGAGTTGTTTGAGCCATGCGAGTCGTAGAACAGCATGTGTAGGGTTTGTGAGCGTCTGATGAATAATGAGGTACCTAAACAACTTAACCTGAGTAGTTGGGATAACTAAAGAAAGTGGCACCGTGGGCAATATCTGCTATTTGGTTTTTCCTGCTCACTTGTGTCCCGTAAGACCCCGAGTACTTGATTCCTGTTCCTTGATTTATCGCTATCCACATCCGGGAGGTATATGGGACCCCCCTGGACCAGAGCTTTATTCCGTCTTATTTCTTGGGGCCACAAACTAGTTTGAGGTTTTATTTACGATCCTGTACTTATGCCATGTTTTACTTCTTTATTTACGATTGTGCGAGGTATCGCACAATGCATCGCTTTAGGTAAGCAGGATGTTTTCGCGTATCGACAGGTCCCGATTGGGGACCTTGCCGTCGTTCTGACCATCGGCGTAAACCTTGAGTCCGTCTCGAGCTTGCTTACTCGTTCTTGGGTATACTCCAGGGTGGCCTGAAATATTTCTCAATCTTGTGATTGTTCACGTGAAAGCCTCGTTGGGTTTTGATTTGGTTTTTCCGAGGTTGATCGGCGTGTGTTGCTATTGGTGCACCGCCGGTAAAACTTTCAAAGCCGTGTCATGGTTATGGACGACTTGGAGCAGTTTCTTGATCATAGACAAGCATAACTAAAGTACCGCTTAATTTGACTAAGTAACTTGACTAGTAAATAGTGCAATACTCATGGAATGGTTAATAAAATTGCCAACGGAAGGGGGGGTTGTTCGTCCGCTTCCTTGTCGGTAAGCAGGGAGGAGGATGGATCGGATGAGATTACCACTATAACTGTTGTATTTAATTCACGGACATCCGCTCATCATTGGTTAGGCGGATGGTTAGCGCTATCTGTAGAATTGCTAGGGTTATCTTTTCTTTGCAATTCGTCACCCCAGTTGTGTCCCTTTAGAGGCATTAAGTCTTGCCGAGTACCCTTAGGGTCTCACACGATAAATTCTTGATTCGGATGAGCAGTACCTTCTCGGGACGGATCTGGGTGGAAGAAGCCGATGAAGTGGGCAACCACCGTATGGTGTAGAGATTCCGGAACGGGATCCGTGAGACCTGTAGTTGGGATGTGCTTATTTTCCTGGCGTCTTATGCCTATTTGCTTCTTATCCGTACTTCGGATCTTGTTTGCCGCCCGCATGATACTCGATGTGTGTATGAGGAGTTATCCTAAATTATAGATGTATCTAGGTCATTTGAATCTTGCCGTATGGCGTTGGTATATTTCCTTTCTTTCTAGATGGTGTGGCTCGATGTACTCTTGTATGGTGGCTTGCGTACATACCCACTTGTGTACGTAGTTGATCCTTCGCTGCCGACTACGCCGTCTGAGTCCCGTTGAGAGGTTAGCGGTTGGGACTGAAAGGACTACCAGTGAGTGGCTTTTGGGGCCCAGTACTATTTCAACCGCTATCTCTCATCCAGCTTGTATCTAGGAGCGTAGTTCACCGAGGTAGTTACAATTGGTATCAGAGCCATCCCGACCTTCAGGGTTTCAGCCAAACGGTCGTTGTCAGTCTAGCAAATATTTTAGTAGTTATGTATATAGGGAAAAACAAAACGCGAGAGTAGGACTGCTTCCACTTTTCTTCTTACCTCCCACCCACCCTTTTTCTGGTAAGGAAGTGCAACGTTTTCAATCCTCTTCTCAAAGTTCAAACTAGGATTCACGTGTTCGGGGTTTCCGTAGTACCATAGGTTGTGTGTCTGTGTGTGTGTGTGTGTGTGTGTGTAGTCCTTGTCTATCTGCATCCAAGTTGTTATCTTATCGCCTTTGGTTATCAACTGTTGGTACATTCCATACCGATGTGCTTTTGTAAACCGACGCAATCTATCTTCTTTTGTAACCGACGCTATCTTGTTGGGGTGTTCGCTTCGTAGTACCAACCTGTAGGTTTCGCGTGAGAAGAAGGGGTTAGGATATGTGTTCCACTTGTTCATGTGCGGAGTAATGATTTGAGTGCGGATGGAGTCGCGACCATACCACTACTTGTATCATTTGCTTTTGTATATTGGATCGGTAGAGTCACTAATCTTGATTCGTTAAGTAATTTTATGCATCTATTGGTATTTTAATGCGAAATTTGTGGAAAATTTTTCTTTGATATGTTTGTGTACCACACTCCTTTTCATCGTGTGCGATATGCTTAATATCTTTGAGGTGCTATGAACTTTGTTGATATTTTAATATCATCTCGATCAATTGTATCCTTTAATCTTGGTTAATTCCATCTTGGTACTATTTTGGATTATTATCATCTTCCATTATAGTAATCGACTTGAGTTTTATATCAATGAGGATGGCTCCCACCGGATCGAGGAGGACATTCCTCCGAACTGGGCTCGGCTACAAGCATAGCTACTGCTCTGGCAGCCATGCAAGAAAACCAGCTGCGCTTTGAGGAGAGCGTCCGAAGGAACGAGTTCACTCCACTTCCTCCACCTCCCAAGCGTGGTGACATCAAGAGCTTCCTCAAGTTCAGTCCTCGGCAGTTTGACGTGTCGAACTCCTCTTGATGCGATGATTGGCTCGTGAGATCTCAAGGCTGCTAGAGACCGATGTGCCGAGCAGGAATGGGTAAAGTGTGCTACTCACTTGCTCAAGGGAGACGCAGCTCTATGGTGGGAAAACTACCTGAAGTCTAGCTGCACTGGGTTCCAGCCTACTTGGGAGAGGTTCACCGCCGCTTTCAAGGAGCAGTTTCTCTCAGAGATTGTGATGGAACGGATGAAGGATGCTTTCCTCAACTTGAAGCAGGGCAATGATAACGTCAACACCTACATCAGGAACTACATGAACTTGTCTCGCTATGGTGGTGATGAGGTATCTGATGACAAGAAAAGCGAGCGATTCGGGCAAGGGCTCAACGTCGATCAAGTATGCACTCACGCATGCAAGACCGCAACCTTCGAACTGCAGCATATGGCACTACAAGAGGAGGCTAGTAGGCAGATGTTCGAGGAGTCCAAGAAACATAGCAGGGATGCATCAAGTTCGGCAGCAATGGCAACTCCTTCTAAGCGGCGTGTCTGGGTTCCTAACACCCCACCGTCGCTCCCGGCTCCACCAAGATCTGCGAGTTTCACGCCAAGGCCACCAAACTTCACCACTGCGGCTCCCAGGGGCTACAACAACCCTTACCCTGGAGCGCCTGGCGGAGTCCCTGGCTCTTCTGCTCCACGTCCAGCTAGTGCCTGCTACACGTGTGGAGATCCTGGACATCGCAACTGGAACTGTCCAATGAAGAACAAAGCTCTCCCTCAACCCCCGCCAAGATCTGCAACAAGCTCTTCCTCGGTTCGCGCACCACCGCCTCGGGCTCTCAACATCAACACTAAGCCCGGGTCTGCGGTTGTTCGAGCTAACTGCGTCAACGCCTCTCAAGCTGAGCTCACACCTGGAGTCGTAATGGGTATGCTCGATTAACTTTCCTCGCACGAGTTCTCTTTGATTACGGTGCATCGCATTCATTTGTGTCTCACAAGTTTGCAAATGAGAACGAGTTAGTCGGTCCTCTTAAAAGAAGTTGATGGTTCTTTCTCCGGAGCAAATATGATGGCAACTAAGATCAGCCATGGCAACCAAGTTGAGATTGGTGGTTCTTCATTTCGGCTTCTTTGATTGTTCCAGGCAACTCGACATTGATGTCATCTTGGGCATGGATTGGTTAACGCAAATGCAATGTGATCGATTGTCTTAACGCCGGTCTCTGAAGATCCTCAAGGCCATCTAGTCTTTTCTCCAAGTCGACTCGATGTCCAGCTCTATTCCTTGGCTGCTCTGAATGATGATGCCATGGAAGCTATTCAGAAGGTACCAGTGGTCTGTGAGTTTCCGGATGTTTTTCCTGAAGAGCTGCCAGGTATGCCTCCGGATCGCGAAGTTGAATTCGTGATCGAGCTTGAACCTGAGCAGCTCCTATCTCCAAGAGGCCATATAAGATGGGTCCTTCCGAAATGGTGAACTCAAACGACAACTTGATGAACAAGAGAAGTTGGGTTTCATTCAAGATAGCACTTCTTCTTGGGGTAGTCCAACAATCTTCGTGAAGAAGCGTGAGAACCGATAGGCTCTGTGTTGACTACCGGGCTCTAAATGCTAAGACCATCAAGAACAAATATCCTCTCCTCGGATAAATGATCTATTTGATCACCGGTGAGCTGTGGTGTTCTCTAAGCTTGATTTGAGAAGTGGTTATCACCAAATCAAAATTCGCAAAGAGGATGTGCCCAAGACAGCTTTCACCACTCGCTATGGCTTTGTATGAGTACACGGTCATGTCTTTCGCCTCACCAACGCCTGCTACCTTCTCGAGGCTGATGAACTCCGTTTCATGGAGTACTGGACAAGTTTGTGGTGGTATATCTGGATGACATTCTGGTCTATTCCAAGTCCAAGGAGGAGCATGAAGAGCACCGAGGTGTGTCTGAACAAGCTTCGTGAGAACCGCTTGTATGCCAAGTTCTCAAAGTGTGAGTTACGGTTGCTGAAGTAACCTATCTGGGCATGTTATCTCGCCAAGGGCATTGCGTCAACCCGGAAACCGTGAAGACAATAGTTGAATGGCTTCCCGCTAATGTCAAGGAAGTGCGGAGTTTTCGGCTTGGCTAGCTATTGTCGTCGTTTTGTGCGTAACTTCTCAAGATAGCAAAGCCTCTTACCGATCTCCTCAAGAAAAGCAAGAAGTACATGGACACACCTTGCCAAGAGAGCTTTGAGACACTCAAAGCGAAGCTCACTTCCACGCCGTCTTGGTTCCTCCGGATACATCCAAGCCTTTCCGGATCTTCTGCGATGCCTCTTTGCAAGGATTGGGTGCGGTCCTTATGCAAGAGAGACAGTGGTTGCTTATGCCTCTCGTCGATTGAAGACACATGAGGTCAACTATCCCACACATGATCCGGAGCTAGCAAGGTGGTCTTTGCCTTGAAGTCGTGGAGGCACTACTTGCTTGGGAACCTGTGAGATCTTCTCGGACCACAAGAGTTTGAAGTATATCTTCACTCAACCGGATCTCAATCTTCGCAAAGGAGATGGATTGAAGCCATCAATGACTTTGATGTGACCATCAACTATACCCTGTGCAAAGCAAATGTCATGGCGTATGCGCTTAGTAAAGCTTATGTCAACAACCTCATGGTAGAAGAGCCTCTCTTGCGAGGAATTCGGCCACCAACACGGAGATTGTGGAACAAGGGCACCTTCGAACCTTCCGCTACCCTCTCTTGGAAGAACAGATTCGGTCTCGTCGTGGTGATCCGCACACCAAGAAGCTCATCGCTAAGCTTGGCACTCCAGTATGAATCCTTCCATGTTGATGATCGAGCACGCTCTTCTTTGATCACCGGATGTTTGTTCCAAACTACCCGGTCCGAGAGATCAATTGCTCAAGGAGGCACATGATTCGGTCCTTTCTATCCATCCCGGCGGCACAAAGATGTACATGGACTTGAAAACACAATCTTGGTGGCCTGGGTTGAAAAGGTATTGTGCCAAGCACGTCTCGAGAATGTGATGTCCGCCGCAGAGTCAAGGCTGTTCATCGAAACCATTTGGTCTTCTACAGCCATTGAAGCCTCCGAATGGAAGTGGGAGAAAGTTGAGATGGACTTCATCACGGGTTTTCCTAGGTCGCGTAAGGGCAACAATGCAATTTTTGTTGTCATCGACAGCTTTCCAAAGTGGCACACTTCTTCCCAAAAGAAACAATTTCTGGACTTCAGCTTGGTGAGCTCTATATCAACAGGATTGTCTCTTTGTATGGGGTTCCACTGAAATCAGTTCAGATCGGGAGCATCTTCACCTCAAAGTTCGGGAGAGTTTCCAAAAGCTTTGGGAACGGTTGAACTTCAGACTGCTACCACCCTCGATCGCAAGGACAAGTGGAGAGGATCAATCGATTCTCGAGGACATGCTTAGAGCTTGCGTCATCTCGTTTGGCATGAAGTGGGAAGAATGTCTTCCATATGCCGAATTCTCCTACAACAACTTCCAAGAGTCGAAGATGGCACCATTCGAGGCTCTCTATGGTCGCAAGTGCAGAACTCCCATTGGTTGGTCGGTGGGGAGAAAGAATCTGGTTTGGCCTCGACATTGTGACTCGAGGAGTGGAGAAGGTGCATATCATTCTGGAGAACCTGAAGATTGCTCAGAGTCGTCAGAAGAGCAACTATGACAGGAAGCACACAGATATGGTATATGCCCCTGGTGATCTCGTCTACCTTCGTGTCACTCCTATGAGAGGAACACACCGCTTCGGTATCAAAGGGAAGTTGGCTCCTAGATACATCGGTCCTTTCAAGATACGTGATAGAAGAGGAGAAGTTGCTTATGCACTTGAGCTTAGGAAAAACTCAAAGTCCATGATGTTTTCCACATCTCGGCTCAAGAAGTGCTTCAAAGACCCCGCAAAACCGTGGATCATGAGCTAATAGACCTCCAAGAAGATCTCTCTTATCGGGAACACCCCACAAAATCCTCGAGACCGCATGAGCGAAGGACTGCAACAAGTCCATCAAATTACGCAAGGTGCGGTGGTCACACCATTACATTGATGAAGCAACTTGGGAGCGTGAAGATGAACTCCGTACAACCATCCTTCTCTCTTTGTGTCTTCTTCTTCTTCTTCTTCCTAGAATCTCAAGAGATTCCTGTTTAGTGGGGGAGAGTTGTAGCATCCCAGTTGTCTAACCACTGTAATGCTACTAAGTTTAATAATAAAATGGGCCACTTCCAACATATAATTATTGCATCATCATCATCTCATGCTCATGTCATCATGTCCCCTTGCATTTGAGCATCATATAAAACCTTTTTCTTGTTTGGTTCTTATCTCATGTGCATTATTAATTGTAGTTGCTTCTTGATATTGTATTTGGATCTTACTAAATTGTTCAATGCCCAGGTTGAGTTGGGGGCATCTCTCTTTTGACTCCACCACCTTTTCTCCACCACCTTATAATTCCACCATCCAATAATATGGGCTTGGCTTTTATTGAGTTATCCCTAGCCCATGTTGTTGGTTGGATCCACTCATAATCTTTTGCTTGGCCTTTGCCACCTTTTGTGCATGCAAGGAGTAAAGCCACATGGAATCATATTGTTTTCACCATATATCAACTTGGCATTAATTGTCTTGCATGGGCCATGCAAGTACCATCTATCCTAGTTTTGGCTTTTGTTGGATTTCTAAATGGAACCTTCTTCTTTGCTTGTTTGTTGGTTAGTATAAAATCCTAGCTACCCCTTCTTTTGTTCTTGCTTGATCTATGTTGGATCATGCATGAACCCCAAAAACCCCAACACCAACCTTGGCCATCTCTCTCCTTTCCCTCTCTTTTTCTTGTTTTCTTGTTAGTGCATGCTTATAGTTGGCTTGACCTAGATTAGTACCCTCCACCTTCTTGCCTTTAAGCAAAGACCCTAATTCAAATCTATCCTAAAAACCAACACCTAAACCCTATTTTATAACTATCCTAAAACTAAACACTACTTTACATCTACCCAAAACAATTCCTATCCTACCTCTACCTCTAAACAAAACCCCAAACTAAACCTACCCTCCCCTTTTCTCCCTAGCATGACACCATGCCCCTCTTCCTCTCTTCCTATCTACTCTAGCAAAAGCCTAAACCTACCCCTTACCCCTCTAATCTACCCCTCTCATCATCTAGAAGCCCTCATCTACCCTAGACCGCATTACCACCTCTTCCTTCCTCCTCTCTCTCCATGCAGCCCCACCCCATCTACCCAGGCCTCCCTAGCTAACCAAAACCCTACCCCGCCAATGCACCTCTCCTAACCTAGCTCCCAAACCTAGCTAACCGAGGCTACCACTTTTCCTCTCTTCTCTCCCTCTCGCCCTAAGGGTCCCACCGTGCCAACCGACCATGTCCCGCCCTACCCCACATGCAGCCTCCCGGTCCTGTTTCTCTTCTCTCTCACGCTCACGTGCCTTGACTTCCTCGTGGTCGGTAAAAGCAAGCGACAACACGGCCATACCTCCCCCACGCCACCTCCTTTTCCCTCCCTCGTTCCTATCCACCCATCCTCCCCAGCCTCTCGCTTCCCCCATCTACCTTCTTCCTCCCTGGATCGCCAGCCGCCAACCCTAGATCGCCAAACCGACGCCCCTTCGCTCAGTCCCCGAGGCGCCAACAGCCGGTAAAGCCTCACCTCCGCCCGTGGAGCGCAGGAGCTCGAGAGAACCCGCCGGAGAACCCCGCCGCCGCTGCCCACGCGAGCCAGACGCTCGCCGCCACCGCCAAGTGATCACCGCCGTCGAACCGACCTCGTGACAAGCTTACGGTGACCCCTTTCCCCGACATGCTCCGCTTTCCCGCGCGCCGTAGCACCGACGCCGACGAACACCTCTGCCTGCAGCGCCGCCGGGCGCCAGCGCCAGCTGCCGCGCCGTAGATCATCACGTTCGAGGCTCCCTGCACGCCACCGTCCACCTCCGCGTTCGTATCCTGTAGCAAACTTGTAGGCCTAGATCCCTCTCCGTTTCTTGTTTTTGGTCCATGGCGTTTAGAGCAGCGCCGCGTCGCCATCGTCGATCCAAAACGGCCGTAACCACGGCCACCGAAGCGCCAGCTGTCGTTCGACGGCGTGGTCGCTGAATCGCCCTTCCCCTTTTTCCCGCCTCAATCCACGGTCCACCAGCCCCACCCGCCAAGGACCTGTCAACTTTGCAAAAAGGCTCCCGCAAAACCTGTCTGAACCCGCAGTCCACACCCTCGCCGCGTGTACGTTTGCGAGCAACCCCCTTACAAACCTCAACCCGCGGTTCATCTCGCCCATTGTCGGCTATTGCAATTTTGCAAAGAGGGTCGATGTTGTGTAATGAACCCACGGTCCAGATTGCCTCGCCTGTGGGCAGAGAGGACCCTGCCCACACGCCAAATGCTCAGGCTGGTCAGCTGTGTTAAAACGTTTCTGAGCTGGTTTTCAAATTCAAATTTGTTTTAAATAATTTAAAATGCAAATTCAAATTCAGAATTTAATAACTTTTGCATGCCTTATCCAAATAAGGCAAATAATATATGTTTTTGATTCAGAAAAATGAGAGGAACTCAAATATGCCATCTGTTTAGTGTTTTGCACAAGTTAAATTCCAAGTTTGTTTAAATTACTTCAATTGCCACTAGGATTTCAAAATTAAATAACTTTTGTTTGGAAAATCCAAATTAAGCAAATGAGTAGTCTAAAATGATCAGCTCGACGAGACCTTTCTGTTTATGCTATCCTTGACTTCAATTGCAGCATGCATCATATAAATATATTGCAAACAACAAATGTTATGGCAACAAAATGTGGTTCTAAAACCCAATTAAATGTTACTTTCTTGTTCTTCACACCTCACCATGCCATGCTACCTTTCTTGCCATGTAAATTGTGCATCATTCATCATGGCATGATTGTTTGCTTGACGCATCTTATTCATATGCTTGTGCCCTATATTTATGTTGGCCTTGTTTGTTTGGTTTTTCTCGGATAGACACCGAAAGGTGGGTTGTATCAAGAGAACCGGAGCACTACCAGAACTGTCCTTTGCTTCAACAGACACTGTGCAAGCACTACCACATGCTTGCATACATACGATACCTATTGCCTCTATCTTATTCTTGCATCATTGAGTCGCGATTGCATTAAATTGAATCCCAAGTATGCATAGCCTTTACTTTTAAACCCCACCAAGCTTGTATCCTCCATCCCATGAGCCACTACTATAGGAGTTGTTTGAGCCATGCGAGTCGTGAGAACAAAGATGTAGGGTTTGTGAGTCGATGAATAATGAGGTACCTAAACAACTTAACTTGAGTAGTTCGGGATAACTAAAGAAAGTGGCACCGTGGGCAATATCTGCTATTTGGTTTTTCCTGCTCACTTGTGTCCCGTAAGACCCGAGTACTTGATTCTGTTCCTTGATTTATCGCGCTATCCACATCCGGAGGTATATGGGACCCTGGACGAGCTTGATTCCGTCTTATTTCTTGGGGCCACAAACTAGTTTGAGGTTTTATTTACGATCCTGTACTTATGCCATGTTTATGTTTTATTTACGATTGTGCGAGGTCTCGCATTTGTCTTTATTTAGGTAAACGGGATGTTTTCGCGGTATCGGCAGTCCCGATTGGGGACTCTCGCCGTTCTGACCATCGACGTAAACCTTGAGTCCGTCTGAGCTTGCTTACTCGCTATGGGTATACTCAAGGGTGGCCCTGAAATATTTCAATCTTGTGATTGTTCATCGTGAAAGCCTCGTTGGGTTTTGATTTGGTTTTTCCGAGGTTGATCGGCGTGTGTTGCTATTGGTGCACCCGCCGGTAAAACTTTCAAAGCCGTGTCCGCGGTTATGGACGACTTGGACACGTTTCTTGATCATAGACAAGCATAACTAAAGTACCGCTTAATTTGACTAAGTAACTTGACTAGTAAATAGTGCAATACTCATGGAATGGTTAATAAAATTGCCAACGGGGGTTGTTCGTCCGCTTCCTTGTGAAGCGAGGAGGAGGATGGATCGGATGAGATTACCACTATAAGCTTGTATTTAATTCACGGACATCCGCCTATCATTGGTTAGGCGGATGGTTAGCGCTATCTGTAGAATTGCTAGGGTTATCTTTGCTGCAATTCGTCACCCTGTGTTGTGTCCCTTTAGAGGCATTAAGTCTTCTTTGAGTACCCTTAGGGTCTCACACGATAAATTCTTGATTCAGATGAACAGGTACCTTCTCAGGACGGATACTGGGTGGAAGAAGCCGATGAAGTGGGCAACGACCGTATGGTGTAGAGATTCCGGGAACGGGGATCCGTGAGACCTGTAGTTGGGATGTGCTTATTTTCTCTGGCGTCTTATGCCTATTTGCTTCTTATCCGTACTGGATCTTGTTTGCCGCCCGCATGATACTACGATGTGTCTTTGTATGAGGAGTTATCCTAAATTATAGATGTATCTAGGTCATTTGAATCTTGCCGTATGGCGTTGGTATATTTCCTTTCTTTCTAGATGGTGTGGCTCTGATGTACTCTTGTATGGTGGCTTGCGTACATACCCACTTGTGTACGTAGTTGATCCCTTCGCCGACTACGCCCGCCTCTGACAGTCCCGTTGAGAGGTTAGCGGTTGGGACGTCTGAAAGGACTACCAGTGAGTGGCTTTTGGGGCCCCGCCGTACTATTTCAACCGCTATCTCTCATCCAGGCTTGTATCTAGGAGCGTAGTTCACCGAGGTAGTTACATGGACCAAGCATGGATGAGAGGGACAAGCATTGGAGCATGGCCATGCATGGAGATGGCAGCATTGGAGTATGGCCATGCTCCAATGCTGCCATCTCCATGCATGGCCATGCTCCAATGCTTGTCCCTCTCATCCATGCTTGGTCCATCATTCGTAAGAGTAAGAAATACATCTGATTTACGCAGCATCATATTCTCATGTATGTGAGGAATAGTTCCAAGAAACGAAAGTACCTGATAATTAAGTTGTTTGGCACGAGATCTTGTGATGGGCCCTTGTATGTGTGTTGCAGTAGGTACAACGGTTGTGTCAATAGAAGGGATGTCCACATCAATAACAGATTGGATATCGCAGTACATCATCCATTACAAACCATACATAAGGTCTTACAACAAATAAGGGACCACATGATCCAGTCTTAATACAATTAAGCAGCAGAATAACATAATAAGAACGGTAGCGTAGGCGATACTCCATCTTTATGGTCACATGCAATGCTGACGATGGGAGATGATCCTAGTTGTCGTAACCTTCCTGCGGTCCAGCCTCCTGATAGTCCTGTTCATAGTCTGGCCACGGGAATAGCCAGGGACAAATCCATGAGTACTCTTTAAGTACTCACAAACTAAGATTAATAAAGTGAAGTGGTTTTTAGTAGGAAATACTAAGCTCTAGGTTGTTTTGCAAAAAGCCAGATTTATCTCTACTGAGTTCAGAAGCAAAGAAAGCTAGTTGAAAGTTTTATAACACCTAAGTGGGAACTTGAATTTCATATCACAACCCTGTTGTGGTCAACTCAAAGTCATGATTCATTTCATAAGTCATTTTGAACACATCTGACGACGGAACAGTATCGCCACTCCATATGTCATAGCCGCGGCTATTCGAATAGTTTCACACTCTACAGAGGTGGTACACTTTCACCACAACATTCTATACATCCGTCAGGAACAATCCTGACTTCACCATACTCAGTATGCGGATAATCAATCCGAACCTTTCAATTACACGCTGATGGAGGGGTTAACCTCTTGGGTGCCCGATCTTCACGGATCTCGTGGTCAAATCGATGGGAAAGCGAGGGTAAAGGGAGAAGGTAGCGGAAGCGAACACACACCTCGCGAAGAACACGTTGAACACACGCAAAACTCACACGATACAAGGTCGATTGCTCCCGAACGGCGGCCACCAGTCCGATAGAATCCTCGCAAGGAAAGATCGGTCAACGTGCTCCCTCAAATCCACATCGGAGAGGGAAGAACACCTTGGGGAGGGTCTTGACAACTTGGAGACGAGACATCGAACTCCAAGGCCTTGTTCAACGATGGATGCGTGATGCAAAGTCCAATCGAGGTTGGTGACGATAGTCGGTCCCCTTGGTAAAGGGGATGAGGCAAAACTAGAGATTCCACAATGGGGGTTGTCTTTAGTATATCATCTATGCCTAAGGGATACATGAGGGGTGGGGGCTCTATTTATAGGCCAGACACTAAACAATGGTAGTTTGGGGATAAACTAGGCGAATAGGTAAGTAAAGGGGGATACATGGGCTGTGGCCCAACTTGCTACAGCACGTGCATGACGGTAGTACCGGACTCGGTCCGGTAATCTGACCGAGTAATCGGGTCCAGATCCGTAGTACCGATTGCGATCTGGGACTTCTGCTGACGTCGTGTATGGGGCGGTAGTAGTGGGCGGCAGATCACTGGCCGGTAGTACCGCCGCCAGATCCTGAGTACCGCCCGTGAGAGCATTTGGCGATCTGTCTTCTTCCGCCTCCTCTTCCAAGCCTCCGTCTTGTCGGGCTTGATGCTCTGGGCTTCCTCCCTTGCCTCCGTACTTGTCAATGTGAATCTATCATGCATATGTGACGGAGTATGAAGTAGCATACCATTCAATAGGGTAGGAAGGGGGCTCGCATAGAGGAATGGATTCACCTTTGGAGTCCATGACGACTTGGCGTAAGTTGGAGACCAAGATGTGGTAACGACCGTAGGTCGGGCTACATCACACGCCCTAGTATAGGCACCTCTCCTGTGATTTTGGCCTCCCAACCATGACCAACTATCATCTTGGGTACTGCACAGGTGGACAATCTTCACAAGGTAGCCTCGGCTCAAACCTTGGGCGCAAGGGAACCCATACTAAGGTATATAAATTTCCAGTCAAGCCCTACCCAAATTTCGGGTATTGTGGTTATAAGGTAAAATTGGAATGGTATCGCATCCGAACACAACCATCAGTTTTATAAAGGGCTAAGGCTCATGCCTCAATATTTTCATCATCAAAATCATCTGGTGTTCATAACACATGTCAAAATATTTTAGTAGAATGACTCGTCATTCTAAGGTTTTTATAATCATTGTCACCAAGTATTCCCATCTAAAGTGATCAAGTTTTATGCTTAGCACTAGCATCTACAAGTGGGGGTGAACACTAATGAGGGGTGGTAAACAAGTGTGGATGAGCTAAGTTCAATCTCATGCCTCGGGATGACATCAAGATTATCCAAATTAGGATAAGTTTTATGCTCTTCATGCTACCTTTAATAATATTTCTAAGCTCTACAATTTACCAAATAAACTTAACTAGAAAGCTTTGATAAAGAAATAAAATACTAAGCTTGCAAGTAAAACTAGGACTGGGTATCAAGTAGTGTAAGCTTGCTAAGTTGCAAGTGTTAGCTTGCTAAGTCAACTTGTATAGTGAGTCTTGCATAATTGCAAGTATAAGCTTGATTAGATAGCTTTCCTTGTGCAGAGCAGTGGTTGAAGTTCTCCTCGGCGTCTTCCTCGTAGTATTCTCCTTCCTCCTCGTATCCTTGGTCGGTACTAGCATCCATAAATAAATACAAGGTACACAATCACCAAACAACACTTAACTAATTTTATTTGTCACACCAAGGTTTTCACTAGATGATCTAGCATCATCACAAACATTACAATCATCAAAGCACTTGTCTTTTTTATTTTATTTTGGAAAAGTAATTTCTACTCATTGAAAAACTACTTAAAATTTAATATTCTCCAACTAAAACATGGGATCATGTTGACACATGTCGTCACCACATATTTCAGTACATGGGAATGTGATTTAAAGTGGTGTCATAATTTAATAAGGTTTACCCTTTTATTTTAATTAAATAAGGTGACTAGAATTTCCTATGAGGCATTCTTTTATCACTTGTTCATTATTTCTGCAAATAAACCTAGATATTTTTATATATTCAGAAAGGTCTAGTTAAATGTGATTTTTGAGAGTTGGAATCAACTCAAAATCTTTTGTGGTTGAATTTTGAAAAATGTTTGAATGCAGAAAAGCTTCTGCCTTGTTATTTTACTATAGGTGATCTACAATTCTAAATGGTTTGAATCCAAAGGGCTTGGATTAAGAATTCCAGTACCTTTCTAACAAAATTGGTTTCATGCAATTTGGTTAAGTGAATAGATCTGGTTGATTTTTGAATATAGGTACAGAACTAGGTTTGAAACTAAGTGAATAAACCTAAATTCAAACTACTGGGTCAAGTCAGAATGTAAATGGGTTGGCCCATGGCGCACAACGCGCGCGCGGGTGAGTTTAAGTGGTTGTCCCCACCAGTCAGCAAGATAGGGGGTGCGAAGCGGTATGGGGCAATCTAAACCACACGATCAACTTCTAATCAAACGGCTGCGACTTATCCTCTCTGTCGGGCATCTCCGGAGAGACAAAACCCTACAGCTAGTGCGGGTCTACGGGGTCTCACCGGGGCTGTGGCGAGGGTCGGCGACAGGGGCGAACGACGAATTCGACAATGGCGAACCTCCTGGTACTGGTGGCTTCTCCTGGGGCGGCTTCAATCGACTGCTCCTCTTCTCCTCCTCCGCGGTAGACTCCGGCCAAATTCCGGCGACCTACTGATCGCCTTGCTCTGGGGATGAGGTGGGGTGGTTCGGAGAGAGAGAGGAGTGTGTTGGTGAGAAGAAATCGAATAGGGGTGGCCTCTATTTATAGCGCCAAGAGGGTACCGAAGGGCGCGGGTGGAGCTTGTCGTGGTTGTCGTCACAGTGGGCTAATGGCAGGGGCAACGATATTGCGGTGTTGTGCGGAAGCTCAACGGCATGGTCACAAGGCGTGGGATGGTGCGAGACAGTTGGAACGCTACGGTGCTATGGGCGGGTCCGATGGGAAGTTTAATGGCGCACGGCCTCTCCTGGTCGTGCGGCGACGAACGGGCGTGTCCCGACAGTTCTTGGGATGGTGGTGATCACGCACGCAAGCGGCGAGGGCGGCACGCAGTGGAGAGGGGGTGGCGGTTCTAGGGTGGTCCAGTGGATGGCAGGGCGTTGGCGTTGGACAGGGGGTGGCGGTCGACGGTGGTCAATGTCCCAGACAAGGTGGCTAGGCTTGGTGCTGCTCCTAGCTTGCTGTCGACCATGGGGTGGCAAGGTGAGGCTCGGCATGCTCACCATTGATGGAAATGGCAAGCTCACACTGAGCTAAATCTTGTTAACTAAGCTATATGATCTACTAATAGCTTGCTGTGAGCTAGAGAGGGAACAAGTTAGGCCAAAAACACTGCTCACAATAGTGTTTATTGTTTGTTTGATTTGTGTTTGCAAGGTGTTTGATGAAATGGCCAAAAGAGATTTGAATTTGAATTTTTGGTTCAAACTTGGTGGGTGTACTAGTTACCTACTAGGTAGTCTCTGGTTAGTTGCTTTTGTCAAGGGGCACTGGTTTGATTGGTGGTTGAGAATTGGTGATCTTCACATATGACAAAGATTCAATTTTGAATTGTCATTTGAATCAGGTTGCCAAATGTTTCTGTAAGTTTGAAAGGTGGGATTTGGTACACTTTTACTTGGTCTAGCAAGGGGTGAAAAGAATTGGAATTGTTTCTGTTTGAAATCTTGGACTAGAAACACTCAAACTGGCCTAGTGAGCAAGATTGGCAAAAAAGACCATTTGCTTATTTTGTTTGTTTTTGAATTTCTCATGATTTGTTTCTGCTTGGAAATGTTTTAGATGTTGTTGTTCTCATATTTGAACCATTCCTTTCTATTTACATCAATCACACAAGTCCATTCATGCATTCATACAATCATCACATACACACATGCATTCATATGATGTTGATTAACAAAAGTTTTTGTTAACCCTAATTTTGGTGATTGGAATTTGATAATCATTGTTCAATATTTTTGGGATGTTATAAGCAAAAAGTGCTTCGCCAAGCATCAAGGCTAAACAATAACAAGGAGATAATCTTCGAAGAAGGCAATCTTGAGCAAAGATGATAGGGCAAAGGTGTCCGATCTTTCGATGAGATGATGATAATCGATTTGGTGGAGTTCGGGCTTGACGATCCGACTACACGTGCGAGCACGAGCGCCAATGCAATCGCTAGGCCAATCTCCTGGAGGTTACCGATCCTGCGGGAACACGATCACCGGCTGAGGGTCTTAATTCCTACCTAAAATCGAGAACAAGTAAGAACCAATATTGCAATCAAGATATTGCGGATTAAGAGGAAAGCTTTATTGAAAAGGTGGGGATCCTGAATAGGTGCGAAGTACAAGAGGCCTCTGCGACGCTCGAGCCTTGGCGAAGTTGCGATTATGGCTAACTTAATGTCTAAACAAAATCCGAGTCTAGGGTGACGGCTATGGGGAGTATTTAAGGGCGAAAAGGTGGGGTTTCGGCCAGCCATGGAAGTGGTGGCCGAATCCAACCCTAAAAGTCCTTTTCCCCTCAAATACGGACTCTAAAAAGTGGCTAATTAAAATCCTGCGAAAATTACATGGGCCTGGCCCAAAATAAAGGTGTCGCTGCACCATATTAAGCTATGGACGAATTCGTAAAGTATTGATCTTGAATATTCCGTCCAAGCCTTCTTTCTTCATTATGGTGGCCTCAAAGTTCTGAAATCTTCATCTGTGGCCTTCTCTTGGATCATCACATGCTTGCTGCCATCTCCATGCATGACCACGCTCCAATGCTTGTCCCTCTCATCCATGCCTGGTCCATCATTCCTAAGAGTAAGAAATATATCTGATTTACGCAGCATCATATTCTCATGTATGTGAGGAATAGTTCCAAGAAACGAAAGTACCTGATAGTTAAGTTGTTTGGCACGAGATCTTGTGATGGGTCCTTGTATGTGTGTTGCTGTAGGTACAACGGTTATATCAATAGTAGGGATGTCCACATCATGCTCCCCTTCTTGAATTGAAGTCGGCCTCGACGCAATCTCATCTTCCTCACCAAAGTAAGGCTTCAAATCATACACAATCTCAAATGGGCACATCTTTGTGGTAGAATGCAATGAACGATTATAAGCAAATTCTATATGAGGTAAACACTCTTCCCACAATTTTAAGTTCTTTAAAACAACCCGTAACATAGTAGACAAAGTTATATTTACTACTTCAGTTTGACCATCAGTTTGGGGATGACATGTAGTACTAAAGAGCAATTTAGTCCCCAACTTAGCCCATAAACATCTCGAAAAGTGGCTAAGAAATTTAGTATCACGATCAGAGACAATAGTATTTGGCACACCATGCAAACGAACAATTTCACGAAAGAACAAATCAGCAATATGCGCAGCATCATCCGTTTTATGACAAGGAATAAAGTGTGACATCTTAGAAAACCGATCCACAACAACAAAAATACTATCCCTCCCCTTCTGTGTTCGTGGCAATCCCAAAACAAAGTCCATAGAAATATCCTCCCAAGGAACACTAGGAACAGGAAGAGGCATATATAAACCATGTGGATTAAGGCGAGACTTAGGTTTTTGACAAGTAGTGCAGCGTGCCACAAATCTCTCAACATCTCGACGCATACGTGGCCAAAAGAAATGTGCAGCAAGAACATCCTCCGTCTTCTTGACCCCAAAGTGTCCCATCAATCCTCCTCCATGCGCCTCTGTAACAACAAAAGACGAGCAGAGCTATCTGGAATGCATAGTTTGTTAGCACGGAACACAAATCCATCATTGAAGACGAACTTGTTCCAAGTTCTACCATCTCTACAATTCTGCAACACATCTGTAAATTCAGCATCATGTACATATTGTTCCTTAATAGTTTCCAATCCAAATATTTTGAAGTCAAGTTGAGATAACAAAGCATAACGGCGTGACAAAGCATCGACAATAATATTATCTTTACCCTTTTGTGTTTGATAACATAAGGAAAAGACTCAATAAATTCAACCCACTATGCATGACGACGATTCAACTTAGCTTGACAACGAATATGCTTCAAAGATTCATGATCATAATGAATAACAAACTCTTTAGGCCATAGATAATGTTGCCAAGTTTCTAATGTCCGAACCAACGCATATAATTCTTTATCATAAGTAGAATAGTTCAGACTAGCCCCACTCAATTTCTCACTAAAATATGCAACAGGTTTTCCCTCTTGTAATAACACCCCTCCCAAACCAATTCCACTAGCATCACATTCAAGCTCAAAAGTCTTAGTAAAATCAGGAAGTTGGAGTAAGGGAGCATGTGTTAGCTTATCTTTTAATATGACGAAGGCTTGTTGGGCATCGCCCAAACAAAGGGCACATCCTTCTTGGTAAGCTCATTCAATGACACGGCAATTGATCCAAAGTCTTTGACAAAGCGCCTATAAAACCAATGAGGCCAAGAAAACTCCTCACTTGTGTGACCGTCTTGGGCTGCGGCCAATTCTCAATAGCTTCAATCTTGGCTGGATCCACTTCAATACCCTGTGATGTAACAACATAGCCAAGAAACGCAACTCGATTGGTGCAAAAGGTGCACTTCTCAAGGTTACCAAACAAACGTGCATCACGTAAAGCATTGAAAACAGCACGTAAATGGTCCAAATGATCCTCTAAAGATTTGCTATAAATCAGAATATCATCAAAGTAGACTACCACAAAACGTCCAATGAAAGAACGTAAAACTTCGTTCATTAATCTCATGAAAGTGCTAGGTGCATCAGTTAAACCACACGGCATCACTAACCACTCATATAAACCGAACTTAGTTTTAAATGCTGTTTTCCATTTATCTCCTAATTTCATACGAATCTGGTGATAACCACTACGCCAATCAACTTTAGAAAACATGGTAGAGCCACTCAATTCATCAAGCATGTCATCTAAACGTGGAATAGGATGACGATATCGAATAGTAATATTATTGATAGCTCTACAATCAGTACACATGCGTGAAGAACCATCTTTCTTAGGTACCAAAATAATAGGAACAACACAGGGGCTAAGGGACTCACGAATATGATCTCTGTCGAGTAGTTCCTGAATTTGGCGCTGTATCTCCTTTGTCTCCTCTGGATTGGTTCTATATGGCGCGCGGTTGGGCAACGTGGCACCAGGAATGAGATCAATTTGGTGCTCAATTCCTCTAATAGGAGGTAGTCTGGTGGCAGCTCAGTGGGAAAGACGTCCTCATATTCCTACAAAAGGTTAGCAACAGCGGGTGGCAAAGAAGGAGGCATATCCTCAAATGAAAACAAAACCTCTTTGTAGACAATTGCATAACATTGAGTATTGTTTACATCTAGTTCAGCAATATCAATTTTATTTGCAAGCATACATGGGCTCTTCAAACGAATTTCAGTAGCATGTGTAGAATCAGATTTATTGTTCTTTGGTGGTATAAAATCTGCAGCAACAATCTGATTCTCACTTTTATTTTTCTCCTCAGTTTTAGCTCTACTAGCTCTAGCAAGATCATCTTTTAAAATCTGTTCGGGAGTCATAGGTTTTAGACCAATTTTCTTTCCATCATGCATAAGAGAGTAATGATTAGTTTTGCCATTATGAACAGATTCTCTATCAAATTGCCATGGTCTACCAAGTAACAAAGAACAAGCTTGCATAGGTACAACATCACAATCAACAAAATCAGAATATGTACCAATAGTAAAATGCACGCGTACCGTTCTTGTTACCTTGATCTTGCGAGAACTCTCAAACCATTGGATGTAATATGAATGTGGGCGTTGTCTTGTTGGAAGCGCAAGCTTCTCTACCATGTCAACACGCCAGTTATTACAACTCCCTCCATCAATGATGATCCGTGTATAGCTCTTTCCTTGACAACACCACGTGTTTGGAACAGTTGTGGCGTTGATCTTGCTCAGATTTGCTCAATTGCACACTCAACACACGTTGTGTAATTAAGCTCTTGTATTGATCAAGAGCTTCAGCTCCCATTACCTCTGGCTCTTCATCAAGATCGAATTGTCTCCATCTCGGCGAAATAAGGGCTAGTGTATCTTCATCAAGTCACTCATTGAATCGTATTGACCATCTTCTCGCACCATCATCACACGTTGTGTTGTGCACGCCTCTCTATATGACCAAAACCCCAAAGACTTGCGGCATTGTATATCCTTTGTCTTACCCGTGGAAGCCATAGAAGATGCACTCTGAAAGGAGCATTGGATGATGGTGGAGGAGCTGGAAATCTTGTGGTGGCCTTGGATGTGGTAGTAGCTGGTGGCGAATCACGAGGAGGTGCTGATTGTCGGGATGTCCAAGTGGATGCGACTGCAGAATTATTAGTCCTCCTCCATGGTGTTTGGCGATCCTGCACTTCACGTTCAGCTTTGCAAGCAAGATGAAACAAACGAGTGATAGAATTATATTCCTTATAATCTAATATGTGCTGAATGTCCTTGTTTAATCCACCAAAGAAACGTGCAGGCATTTGTTCATTAGATTCAACAAGACCACATCTAACCATCCCCGTTTGTAATTCCTGATAATACTCTTCTATAGAATTTTTCCCTTGCTCTAAACGTGTCAGATTCTTTAGTAAATCACGTTGATAAGTGGGAGGTACAAAACGAACACGCATAGCAGTTTTTAAAGCATTTCAAGTACTAGGAATAGTAGTAGGATTTAAACGACAATACTCAGACCACCAAAGGGAAGCAAATTTAGTAAATTCACATGTAGCAGCACTAACACGCATATTCTCAGGATATTTTAAGCATGCAAAACATTGTTCTACTTCCATCTCCCATGTAAGATATGCATCAGGATTATATTTACCCTCAAAAGATGGAATATTTAATTTAAGCTTTGCAACATGATCATCATCATGTACCGGTGGGCGGCGTTATGTAGTAATGTCGGGGACGGCCAGCAGTACTGTGGAGGTTGTTCAACCTCCTCGTCAAACAGATCGTCGTCGGGTCGCACTAGTACCCGCCGTCGTCTCCCCAATGTCGCAGCAGCCAATGAAGTCCGAGGAGCGTCGCCGCAGCCGGCATGCGGCGGCAATGAACCAGCAGTTCGACCCGTGATCGGAATGCGCCATGTGTGGGTGCCGGTGCGGGCAATCGGTTCAAAAGCTCCTTGAACCGAACGTCAAGCTTGGCGTTGAAGGATTTCTCGAGTCCATCGATCTTGTCCACGGCGTTGGTGAGCTTGGTGTCAAACTCCCCTAGGCGCGTATCCACGTCTTCAGCGCGACCGGCCAAGAGCGCGGAGAAGTGGGCATGTAGTTCTTCGTCATGGTGGCAGGGTTCATGAAGTATCTGTCATGGTTAGTCCTTAAAAAGCACAGGTATATACTACAGGAATATGGTGGAAGTCACGCGTAATCCATCAAGCAATATACGAAGCTCTTACAAGTTCTTACCAAACAGCAGGAAAAGGCGATGTGCAACTGCGAGGATTAGTGGGTCCAGAGATTGAACCAAGCGATTACCAGGAGTCGAGACACCGCACGTGGAGAATATCTGTGGAGCTCTGTGAAGGCTTAGCAAGGGGGGTTAGCAATTATCAAAACAGCAATGCAAAAGTTGAAAGAATGCTCAAAGACGGTACTGTGCTGGTCCTGATGGAGGGGTTAACCTATTGGGTGCCCGATCTTCACGGATCTTGTGGTCAAATCGATGGGAAAGCGAGGGGAAAGGGAGAAGGTAGCGGAAGCGAACACACACCTCGCGAAGAACACGATGAACACACGCAAAACTCACACGATACAAGGCCGATTGCTCTGAACGCGCCACCGGTCCGATAGAATCCTCGCAAGGAAAGATCGGTCAACGTGCTCCCTCAAATCCACATCGGAGAGGTAAGAACACCTTGAGGAGGGTCTTGACGACTTGGGGGCGAGAAACCGAGAACCCAAGGTCTTGTTCAACGATGGATGCGTGATGCAAAGTCCAATCGAGGTTGGTGACGATAGTCGGTCCCCTTGGTAAAGGGATGAGGCAAAACTAGAGATTCCACAATGGGGTTGTCTTTAGTCTATCATCTATGCCTAAGGGTTACATGAGGGTGGGGATCTATTTATAGGCCAACCACATAAACAAGGGTAGTTTGGGGATAAACTAGGCGAATAGGTAAGTAAGGGGATACATGGGTCGTGGCCCAACTAGTGTCTTGTGAACTGCCAGAGCGGTAGTACTGGGACTTGGGACCGGTAGTACCGCTTGGTCCCAGAGTGCCGCTCTGGGACCGTAGTACCGCTTGCCCCGAGCGTCACCGAGCCATCTAGAAGCCAGTATCGGGGACGGTAGTATCACGACCGTAGTAGTACTGACCGGTAGTACCGGGTCCAGATCCGTAGTACCACGAGACAGAGAGTATTTGGCTTCATTGGCGTCTGCATTGGCGGCGGTAGGCGAAGCTGGCGGTAGTACCGGTCGCCAGGTCCGGTAGTACCGCTAGCGACAGAGAGCATTTGGCGATCTGTCTTCTTCCGCCTCCTCTTCCAAGCCTCCGTCTTGTCGGGCTTGATGCTCCGGGCTTCCTCCCTTGCCTCCGTACTTGTCAATGTGAACCTATCATGCATATGTGACGGAGTATGAAGTAGCATACCATTCAATAGGGGAGGAAGGGGGCTCGCTTAGAGGAACGGATTCACCTTTGGAGTCCATGACGACTTGGCGTAAGTTGGAGACCAAGATGTAGTAACGACCGTAGGTCGGGCTACATCAGGTCCTAGGCTAGACCGTACTAGAGACGCGAGCCTAGATCACCAACGATGTCACGACGCGACACAACAAGCACTGTATGATGATATGGCACCCTGAAAAGCGAACCGAGATGCAGAAAATATCGCTATAACGGCCGATGGAGAAATTTTTTTTCTCTCCTTCTGGACTTACGACCGGACTTGTAGCTCGACACGGACTTTAGCTTAACACGGAAACAACAAGGAAGGAGAGTAAAAAGAAATAACTAGGAAACAATAACTCTACTCGGACTCGTACCACAGCACGAAACTGATCGGATCTGTGTCGCAGTAGGAAGGCGGTGGCGGAGTATTAGGGTTTATGGTGGCAGGGTATATGGCGGCGGAATATGGTGACGGAATATGGTGGCGGTGATCGGCGAGTGTGGCGGTGACTATTATGATCAGAACTCGAAACTCTAAGGGACGAGACACTAAGACCAGCAACTCGACGCGACGATGTAGACACAAATTCAACAATGCAAAAACTGAAAAGATAATGCGAGGCGTAGATTGATTATGGGATGGATCTAAACTATAACTGTGTTTTTGGCTTTTTCGTGGGTTATGGGTAAAACAGATCAAATCTACGAAAACAGTAAAATCTCACCGAGCAACCTGAAATCTGATACCACTTGATAGGGCAAAGGTGTCCGATCTTTCGATGAGACGGCGATATTCAATTTGGTGGAGTTCGGGCTTGATAATCCGACTACACGTGCGAGCACGAGCGCCAATGCAATCGCTAGGCCAATCTCCTGGAGGTTACCGATCCTGCGTGAACACGATCAGCCTGACCAGCGAGGGTCTTAATTCCTACCTGAAATCGAGAACAAGTAAGAACCAATATTGCAATCAAGATATTGCGGATTAAGAGGAAAGCTTTATTGAAGAGGTGGGATCCTGAATAGGTGCGAAGTACAAGAGGCCTCTGCGACGCTCGAGCCTTGGCGAAGTTGCGACTATGGCTAACTTAATGTCTAAACAAAATCCGAGTCTAGAGGTTCGGCTATGGGGCGTATTTAAGGGCGAAAAGGTGGGGTTTCGGCCAGCCATGGAAGTGGTGGCCGAATCCAACCCTAAAAGTCCTTTTCCCCTCAAATACGGATTGTAAAAAGTGGCTAATTAAAATCCTGTGAAAATTACATGGGCTTGACCCAAAATAAAGGTGTCGCAACACCATATTTAGTTATGGACGAATTCGTAAAGGATTGATCTTGAATATTTCGTCCAAGCCTTCTTTCTTCATTATGGTGGCCTCAAAGTCTGAAATCTTCATCCGTGGCCTTCTCTTGGATCATCACATGCTTGCTGCCATCTCCATGCATGGCTATGCTCCAATGCTTGTCCCTCTCATCCATGCTTGGTCCATCATTCCTAAGAGTAAGAAATATATCTGATTTAGGCAGCATCATATTCTCATGTATGTGAGGAATAGTTCCAAGAAACGGAAGTACCTGATAGTTAAGTTGTTTGGCACGAGATCTTGTGATGGGTCCTTGTATGTGTGTTTCTGTAGGTACAACGGTTGTATCAATAGTACAGATGTCCACATCAAAGCCCAAAAAGACGGAGGCTTGGAAGAGAGCGAAAAGAAGGCAATTCGGCAATGCAGTCCAAGCGGTACTACCGGTCTTGAACCGGTACTACTGGTCAGTACTACCGCCTACTACCGCCGACTCTTGGCTCCAACCGTCGCTCCAGGACCGCAAGCGGTACTACCGGTCCCAGAGCGGTACTACCGGTGATGACCGGTACTACCGGTCCTAAGTCTGGTACTACCGGTCATGTTAGTGCCTGCACGCACTAGTTGGGCCACAGCCCATGTATTCCCCTTTACTTACCTATTCAGCTAGTTTATCCCCAAACTACCCTTGTTTAGTGGCTGGCCTATAAATAGAGCCCCCACCCCTCATGTATCCCTTCGGCATAGATGATAGACTAAAGACAACCCCCTTGTGTGGAATCTCTAGTTTTGCCGCACCCCCTTTACCAAGGGGACCGACTATCATCACCAACCTTGATTGGACTTTGCATCACGCATCCATCGTTGAACAAGGCCTTGGAGTTCGGTGTCTCGTCTCCAAGTTGTCTAGACCCTCCCCAAGGTTTTCTTCCCTCTCCGATGTGGATTTGAGGGAGCACATTGACCGATCTTTCCTTGCGAGGATTCTATCGGACCGGTGGCCGCCGTTCGGGAGCAATCGGCCTTGTATCGTGTGAGTTGTGCGTGTGTTCATCGTGTTCTTCGCGAGGTGTGTGTTCGCTTCCGCTACCTTCTCCCTTTCCCCTTGCTTTCCCATTGATTTGACCACGAGATCCGTGAAGATCGGGCCACCCAAGAGGTTAACTCCTCCATCAGAGAGGGAGGAAGGCAAGGAGTCCATCATGATGATCTTCTCTTGCGCCTTCCTCCCGCTCCTCCCTCACGCATCCTTGCCCATATTATCCTCCCCCCTTCAAAGAGCATTGTCCCCAACGCGTGAGGGTCATCTCGAAAGGGTGGCGTGATATCAACAAAATCTTCACGCGTCTTTGCCATCTTCAAGTCTTGCTTGCCTACCTCACCACATCCTCCCGCTTGGCCTGCTTGACTTGATACAACCCTGGGTGGCTGCACCTCCTTTTTGATTTCAGTTGATTGGTCTAAAACTACCGTGTGTGTTGCTTGGTGAAGCATCCCTCCGGGGACGGCGATGCCGTGTTATCTATCATATTGATATTGTCGCGGAGGTTCTTGTGTTCATCAAGGATTGTCGTGTTTTGGTTTGAGGCGTGGTGATCTTCATCACGTTACTTGTTGGATTCGTTCCACTTCTTCAGGTGACGTCCATTGGCGTTGTTGGAAGGACTACTATCTGGGTGACTCGATGTGAAAGATCGGGACAAACTAAAGGACCATCCCCTCGATCCTTATCATCTTGGTATCAGAGTTCCTCATTTACTCGGTGAGCATCCACAAATCCATCCGTAGATTAGTTCTTGTTTTCGTCCTATATAGAAAAATCCATACAAAAAGATTTGCCCTAGCCTAGATTGCATCGTTTTTCAAGTTTTAGTTGCTGTTCGTGTCTTCTCGTAGATCCGATTTGCAGGTTTTTCTCGCAGGAGTCTAGTTTTCGTTTGTGTTTAAGTTTAGGGTTTTGATCTTGTTTTCCGCCAAGTCCACCATCACCGTTTTCCGCAAGTTTCCATCTACTTTTCCGAGTCCACATAGCGTACCTTTGTGTTTCAAACCTAGCTACAACCTATCTACTACATCCGTGCCTAGGAACGTACCCACGAGACTAGTTGCTTTGCTCTGACAGGCTGCTCATTAGGGTTTTGAAAGTGCAAAATTTTCGCCTCGCCAGACTGGATTATCCGGCCCCCGACAAACCGGATTATCCGCCTCCCTCCTAGTTTGCATTCTTTTGCATTGAGTCATATAGTTGAAAAAAAACAGAAAAGGAAAAGAGATTCAGTATAAAAAAAGAAGAGAAAAGAGCTACAAGTGTGACAAAAAGAGATATCAAAGTGTGCATTATTGGAGGCCTAGTTGATCATAGCACTTGTAGATTGAGCAATCTTGTGCCTGTTTATTTTGAGCTATTACTAGCGTCTCTCTTGTGCATTGCAATATTCCTGTTTATAAATTGCTTTGCCACGTTTATCTCCACCGTGTGTGTTTCTTGGGTTATCATAACGATCAGCACTAGGACTTGTTTGCGGTGTAGTTAGGATTCCATACCTACAGCTCCACCATAAATAACCTGTGTGCCCTATGATCCTTCTCTATACCCTTGATATTCACTTCATCACATCCGTGCATAAGTTGTTGATTCGAATTGGTAAGCATCACTATTCACTTTGGAACGGTAAGATCTGCTTTCTTGTTAGTTTTGAGTGAGTTGTGAGAGTTCCAACACCAGATTTTGTTTTATGCACTAACATACTAATCATGTCTTCTAGTAGTGTTGATGTGATGCAAAAAAGGATGCAGATGATTATCCCTTTCCATTACGATACCACTGCAGTCATACATTTTGGGAGGAGGAGTCAGGAGTAGTGCCTAATCCGAGTTTGTTCCACTTCACGACGGAAATTTGTGGTAGACATGCTGCTACTACCATTGAAACTTGTTCTTCCATAAATTTGGTTAGTGTTGATGTTATTGGGTAACCCCTTGGGGTGGCCCGATCTTTCACGAATCTCCACGGGAATCGAGGGTAAAGCGGTGGAAGGGGAGAAGGGGATGAAATCCACGAACACACGCACACGAAGAGCCCGATGAACTCACGCACACAAAACATGATACACGCCGATAACTCACGCCGGTGGCAACTGGTCCAACATAATCCCTAGGATCGGTATTGGGAGAAGCTCTCTCTGTTATGGGGGAACCCCTTAGGGTGGCCCGATCTTTCACGAATCTCCGCGGGAAACGAGGGTAAAGCGGTGGAAGGGGAAAAGGGGATGGAATCCACGAACACACGCCACGAAGAACCCGACGAACTCACGCACAGAAAACACGATATACGCTGGCAACTCACGCCGGTGGCAACCGGTCCAACATAATCTCTAGGATCGGTGTTGGGCGAAGATCTCTCTCCACGCCAACAACGGGGGACGAGGTGCTTGGTGAGATCTTGACGACTTGGGGGTGAGAAACCGAGAACCCAAGGCCTTGTACAACTTGAACGCACTAGGCAAGATCCAAGAGGGGGGTGGATAATCCGGTGCTCCTTGGTAGGAGCATGAGACCAATAGATGTAAGTTCCTCAAAGGGTTTCCTTAATCTATTATTATCCAAGTCTGAGGTTTACAATAAAGGGTGGGGGCTATATATAGTCCAACCACATAAACAGGGGTAGTTTCGGAACGAATTAGGAAAATATAGAAAGGGGTACAGGGCGCTGGGCCGAACTCATGCGTTCAGGTTCAGTCAGGACCGGTAGTACCGGTCGGGCAACCGGTAGTACCATGGCCGTAGTACCGCTCAGGGGTAATGCATTGGCGAACTGGAGCTTCCGTTAGAGTCGCTTTAGCGAGCGGTAGGAGGCGGTAGACTGCCACCCAGTAGTACCGGTTCCTGGGCCGGTAGTACCGCTGGCGTCTGGAGCGTGGAGTGGTTCTTCCTGGAGCGTCCGGTAGCGGGGTCCGGTAGTACCGCTTGTATCGGTAGTACCGGTCACCTTATCCGGTAGTACCGGTTGAGTCTGGCAGCGACTGGTTGCTTCCGCTCCTATTCCTCCGTCCCTTGGGTCCTTCTCTTCGTACCTGATGATGCACAGTGTATGCGTATGAAGTAGCAAACCATCCAAGGGTGTGTCAAAGTCACACAAGGAAAGGAGCGAGTTAACCTTGGCTTGGAGGAGCTTAGCTCGGGCGCGAGTCATTGGTCCACTGGGAGGGCTAGGGGTTGTAGATGGAGGTGCGTCCGTAGGACGGGCTGCATCAGCTCCCCCCCTTGGGGAAGAGTCGTCCTCGACTCTTCAACCTTCACAACTGTATCTTCTCCATGGTAGGGTGAGAGATCCTTGACATTGAACGTCGATCTCACAAGATACTTGGATGTTGGGATATCAATGATGTAGGCGTTGTTGTTAATCCTTTTTAGCACTTTGAATGGTCCATCACCTCTTGGCTTGAGTTTGGAGTCGCGTTCCTTGGGGAAGCGGTCTTTACTTAAGTGTGTCCACACAAGGTCGCCCTCTTCAAAGATCATCTCTTTCTTGTTCTTGTTTAGCCTTGATGCTTGGCGAAGAACTTGTTGCTTGATCGTAGCTCTTGTGTCTTCATAGAGTTTCTTCATTGTTTGGGCACGCTTGACAACGTCCATATTGGCATGTTCATGAAGCGGTAGTGGAAGGATATCGAGCGCAGTGAGAGGCTCGAAACCATAGACGATCATGAACGGGCTCCTCATGGTGGTGGAGTGCTTGGCGCGGTTGTAGGCGAACTCGGCGTGTGGAATACATTCCTCCCAGTCTTTAAGGTTCTTCTTTATCAACACCCGGAGGAGGGTGCCAAGGCTTCGATTGACGACCTCGGTTTGTCCATCGGTTTGAGGATGTGAGGCGGACGAGAAGAGGAGCTTGATGCCGAGCTTGGCTATGAGAGTCTTCCAGAAGTAGCTCATGAATTTTATGTCGCGGTCGGAGACGATTGTTCTTGGTACACCGTGTAGCCGGATTATTTCCCTGAAAAACAAATTTGCTACATGTGAAGCATCATCGGTCTTATGGCACGGAATGAAGTGTGCCATTTTTGAAAAGCGATCCACTACCACAAATATAGAATCATGTCCATGTTTAGATCTAGGCAAGCCTAACACGAAGTCCATGCTAATGTCTGACCAAGGTGTATGAGGAATAGGCAATGGCATATAAAGACCAAAGGGGTTGGACTTAGACTTAGCTTGGGTACATGTAGAGCATCGTTGGACGTGGCGCTCCACGTCGCGCTTCAGTTTTGGCCAAAAGTAGTGAGTGGAGAGCATGTCATATGTCTTGTCGCGGCCAAAGTGACCCATAAGGCCTCCACCATGGGATTCTTGAAGAAGCAAAAGTTGGAGAGACGATTTCGGAATGCAAAGCTTGTTTTGTTTGAAAAGAAAACCCTTATGCAAATAGAAATCATCAATCCCTTTGTCTATTGAACATTTTGCAAAAATTGGTCCAAAGAAAGGGTCGGACGAGTACAAAGATTTGATGTCATCAAGACCCAAGACATTTACTTCAAGCCGTGTAAGAAGGTTTGTGTGTTTGCGAGACAAGGCGTCCACTACCACATTTTCTTTGCCCTTCTTGTATTTGACAATGTAAGGAAAAGACTCCATGAACTCAACCCATTTTGGGGCCGTTTACTCAAATTGGCTTGGCCCTTAAGATACTTCAACGACTCATGGTCGGAATGGATGATAAATTCTTTGGGCCAAAGATAGTGTTGCCACACTTAAAGGACAAGAACCAAGGCAAAAAGCTCTTTGTCATAAATGGGGTAGTTTAGGCGTGCGCCATCAAGTTTCTCACTATGGTATGCAATAGGACGCCCATTTTACATAAGGACGCCACCAATGCCAATACCACTAGCGTCACATTCAATCTCAAAGGTTTTTGTGAAATCCGGTAATGCAAGAAGTGGTGCTTCGTTGAGCCTCTTTTTGAGCTCATCAATAGCCTTTTGTTGTGCTCTTCCCCAAACGAACGTGACATTTTTCTTGGTCAATTCGTTGAGGGGGCAAGCAATGGTAGAAAAGTCTTTGACAAAGCGACGGTAAAAGCCAGCCAACCCATGAAAACTACGAAGTTCACTAACATTTGTAGGGATGGGCCAATCTCGTATGTCCTTGACTTTTGAGACATAAACTTCAATGCCATTAGAAGACACAACAAAACCAAGGAAAATCAGCTTGTCTTTTGCAAAAGTGCACTTTGGGAGATTAGCATAAAGCTTTTCATGATGAAGGATTTGAAGGACCTCCTTAACATGAGTAACATGCTCCTCTAGTGACTTGCTATAGACAAGGATGTCATCAAAGTAAACAACTACACTCTTCCCAATGAGAGATATCAAAATATGGTTCATGAGGCGCATGAAGGTAGATGGAGTATTAGATAAGCCAAAAGGCATAAACAACCATTCATAGAGACCAAGCTTAGTCTTGAAGGCGGTTTTCCACTCATCACCTTCGACCATGCGAATTTGATGGTAACCACTACGAAGATCAATTTTCGAAAATATAGTGGCTCCACATAACTCATTAAGCATGTCATCAAGACGCGGTATAGGATGTCGATAACGCATGGTGATAGCATTGATTGGACGGCAGTCCATGCATAACCGCAACGTATCATCCGTTTTTGGAACTAGAATCACGGGGACCGCGCTTGGGCTAGTGCTTACTTGGATCAAACCTTTGGAGACGAGTTGGTTGATTTGAAGTTTGATCTCCTTTGTCTCTTCCGGGTTCGTGCGGTACGCGGCGCGGTTTGGGAGTGGGGCGCCGGGTATGAGGTTGATGCGGTGCTCGATTCCACGAAGAGGAGGAAGGCCATGAGGAAGCTCTTCGGGGAATACATCTTGGAATTCCTGCAAAATATCCATCAAAGGAGGAGGAACATTTGTCAAGTCGTTAGTTCCTTGCGCTAGTCCCTTGCATACAAGGACATAGTGCAAGATGGATGGGTTGTTCCACACTTCTCTCATCTCACTTTTGGTGGCAAGAAGAACACTCTTAGTTTTCCACTCGAGTTTGGCTTGTGGCTCTCACTCACTATGGTGTGGTTCTCTCGCTAACCCCTCTTCTCACAAGGTGTTTTTGTGTATTGCGCCCTCGCTAAAGCCTTTGCTTTGTCCGCAATTATTTGGCTAGGAGTCATTGGTTGCAACACACAAGTTTTATCAAGCCATTTGAAGGTATAAGTGTTTGAGTGACCATCATGCAAGGCACGCTTGTCATATTGCCACGGCCTTCCAAGCAACATATGGCAAACCATCATTGGGACCACGTCACATTCCACCTTGTCCTTGTAGGGCCCAATTGAGAACGTTACCGAGACGGTGTGCTTGATCTTGATGGATCCTTGGTCACTTAGCCATTGGATATGGTAGGGGTGTTTATGCGGATGGAGGGTGAGGTTGAGTTTCTCACACAATTCCGTGCTTGCAAGATTGTGGCAACTCCCTCCATCGATGACAACTTTGATGGACTTCCCATTGATGTCGGCACGAGTTTGGAAGATGTTCGAGCGTTGGTCTTCATTCTCATTGGCTTGGGTAGTTAAGACCCTTGTGACCACAAGCGATGGACTTGCGTCATGCTCACACACAAGAAGTTCTTGGTCCTCTTCCAAATGTTGCCTTGCCATGGCTTCCTTGACCCTTGCATCAAACTCTTCTTCACTCAAGTATTCTTCATCGCCGTTGTCATGGATGAACAAAACTTTCTTGTTTCCACATGCGGCCGACTTGTGTCCTTTGCCTCCACACTTGTAGCATTCACCATTAAATGGTTGATCATCCCTTGTGTTTTTGCCACTTGGGGGCTGTTTTCCTTGAGGGAGTGTTGGCTTGAAGGGAAGCTGATGTAGCCCGACCTACGGTCGTTACCACATCTTGGTCTGCAACTTACGCCAAGTCGTCATGGACTCCAAAGGTGAATCCGTTCCTCTATGCGACCCCCCTTCCTACCCTATGGAATGGTATGCTACTTCATACTCCGTCACATATGCATGATAGGTTCACACCGACCAGTACAGAGGCAAGGGAGGAAGCTCGGAACATCAAGCCCGACAAGACGGAGGCTTGGAAGAGGAGACGGAAGAAGACAGGTTGGCAGCTGCCAGGTCCAAGCGGTACTACCGGTCGTCGAACCGGTACTACGGTCACAGTACTATCCCGCTACCGCCTTGAAGCCTGCGCCATCGCCATGGATGCCCCAGATCGGCTTGCGGTACTACCGCCCGCAAGCGGTACTACCGGATACCATGAGCGGTACTACCGGTGATGACCGGTACTACCGGTCCTAGGTCCGGTACTACCGGTCATGTATGTGCCTGCGCGCACCTGTTGGGCCACAGCCCATGTATTCCCCTTACTTACCTATTCGCCTAGTTTATCCCCAAACTACCCTTGTTTAGTGGCTGGCCTATAAATAGAGCCCCCACACCTCATGTATCCCTTAGGCATAGATGATAGACTAAAGAAAACCCCCTTGTGTGGAATCTCTAGTTTTGCCTCATCCCCTTACCCAAGGGGACCAACTATCGTCACCAACCTCGATTGGACTTTGCATCACGCATCCATCGTTGAACAAGGCCTTGGAGATGTTTATGGGCTAAGTTGGGGACTAAATTGCTGTTTAGTACTACATGTCATCCCCAAACTGATGGTCAAACTGAAGTAGTAAATAGAACTTTGTCTACTATGTTACGGGTTGTTTTAAAGAAGAACTTAAAATTGTGGGAAGAGTGTTTACCTCATATAGAATTTGCTTATAATCGTTCATTGCATTCTACCACAAAGATGTGCCCATCTGAGATTGTGTATGGTTTTGTTCCTCGTGCACCTATTGATTTATTGCCTTTACCTTCTTCGGTGCAACATAATTTGCATGCTACACAACACGCTGAAATGATATTAAACTTGCATAAGACTACTAAAGATAACATTGAACACATGAATGCTAAGTATAAACTTGCTGGGGATAAAGGGAGAAAGCATGTTGTGTTTGATGTTGGAGATCTTGTTTGGTTACATTTGCGTAAAGATCGTTTTCCTGATTTACGCAAGTCTAAGTTAATGCCACGTGTTGCTGGTCCCTTTAAGGTGTTAGAGAAAATCAATGATAATGCATATAAACTTGAGTTGCCTGCAGATTTTGGTACGGTTAGTCCTACATTTAACATTGCAGATTTTAAGCCTTACTTTGGTGAGGAAGATGAGATTGCGTCGAGGACGACTTCAATTCAAGAAGGGGAGCATGATGTGGACATTCCTACTATTGATATAACCGTTGTACCTACAACAACACACATACAAGGACCCATCACAAGATCTCGTGCCAAACAACTTAACTATCAGGTACTTTCGTTTCTTGGAACTATTCCTCACATACATGAGAATATGATGCTGCCTAAATCAGATATATTTCTTACTCTTAGGAATGATGGACCAAGCATGGATGAGAGGGACAAGCATTGGAGCATGGCCATGCATGGAGATGGCAGCAAGCATGTGATGATCCAAGAGAAGGCCACGGATGAAGATTTCAGAACTTTGAGGCCACCATAATGAAGAAAGAAGTCTTGGACGAAATATTCAAGATCAATACTTTACGAATTCGTCCATAACTTAATATGGTGCTGCGACACCTTTATTTTGGGCCATGCCCATGTAATTTTCGCAGGATTTTAATTAGCCACTTTTTAGAGTCCGTATTTGAGGGGAAAAAGACTTTTAGGGTTGGATTCGGCCACCACTTCCATGGCTGGCCGAAACCCCACCTTTTCGCCCTTAAATACTCCCCATAGCCGACCCCCTAGACTCGGATTTTGTTTAGACATTAAGTTAGCCATAGTCGCAACTTCGCCAAGGCTCGAGCGTCGCAGAGGCCTCTTGTACTTTGCACCTATTCAGGATCCCACCTCTTCAATAAAGCTTTCCTCTTAATCCGCAATATCTTGATTGCAATATTGGTTCTTACTTGTTCTCGATTTCAGGTAGGAATTAAGACCCTCAGGTCGGTGATCGTGTTCCCGCAGGATCGGTAACCTCCAGGAGATTGGCCTAGCGATTGCATTGGCGCTCGTGCTCGCACGTGTAGTCGGATCGTCAAGCCCGAACTCCACCAAATCGACTATCATCATCTCATCGAAAGATCGGACACCTTTGCCCTATCAGGTGGCCGCCGTTCGGGAGCAATCGGCCTTGTATCGTGTGAGTTTTGCGTGTGTTCATCGTGTTCTTCGCGAGGTGTGTGTTCGCTTCCGCCACCTTCTCCCTTTCCCCTCGCTTTCCCATCGATTTGACCACGAGATCCGTGAAGATCGGTCCACCCAAGAGGTTAACCCCTCCATCATCTGGTATTAGCAACTTTTGGTTGCCACGGATTTCTCATCGATTTGGTCTTTTCCCCATAAATTCAAAAATTTCACCAAAAATAGCCCCAATTCGTGTTTTGGATTGATCTGTGATTTGAGTGCGTTTTGGTAGGTTTTGATCTGTGGATTACTTTCTAAACTTGTTGATCTACCTTCCTTTGCGTTCCCATAGCCTAATTCCTTGATTTCCCCCTTCGATTTGGTGCTTTTCTTGAAGATTTTCCGCCCAAATCACCCCAAAATCTGGGCGTCCCAGGACCAAGTGGTACTACCGGTGCCAAAATCCGGTACTACCGCTCACAACCGGTACTACCTCTCATCCAAGCGGTACTACCCCCCAGTACTGAACAGAAAAAACAGATTCCAAGATTTCAGCCCCTCACCGTTTTGAGCATAACTTTTGCATTCGAACTCGAATTTTGGTGTTCTTTAGCTCGTTTCGAAGAGGAGAAGGAGCTCTACATCATCATCCACGTTGTTCATGCTATATACTCCATCCAAATTCCGTGAGAAAGTCGGAATCCAACAATAAAGGGTGAAGATCGTCGACGAAAGGTATAAACATTCCGCGACTTTTCCTGATTGAGGGGTTAACCTCTTGGGTGGCCCGATCTTCACGGATCTCGTGGTAAAATCGATGGGAAAGCGAGGGGAAAGGGAGAAGGTAGCGGAAGCGAACACACACCTCGCGAAGAACACGATGAACACACGCAAAACTCACACGATACAAGGCCGATTGCTCCCGAACGGCGGCCACTGGTCCGATAGAATCCTCTCAAGGAAAGATCGGTCAACGTGCTCCCTCAAATCCACATCGGAGAGGGAAGAACACCTTGGGGAGGGTGTTGACAACTTGGAGACGATACATCGAACTCCAAGGCCTTGTTCAACGATGGATGCGTGATGCAAAGTCCAATCGAGGTTGGTGACGATAGTCGGTTCCCTTGGTAAAGGGGATGAGGCAAAACTAGAGATTCCACAATGGGGGTTGTCTTTAGTCTATCATCTATGCCTAAGGGATACATGAGGGGTGGGGGCTCTATTTATAGGCCAGACACTAAACAAGGGTAGTTTGGGGATAAACTAGGCGTTTAGGTAAGTAAAAGGGGGATACATGGGCGGTGGCCCAACAGGTGCGCGCAGGCACATATATGACCGGTAGTACCGGACTTGGGACCGGTAGAACCGGTCATCACCGGTAGTACCGCACATGGTATCCGGTAGTACCGCTTGCGGTGATAATCTGCAAGCGATCTGGGGCATCCAGTGGTGATGGCGCATGCTTCAGTACTGGGCGGTAGCAGGGGGCGGTAGTACCGGTTCCGACAATCGGTAGTACCGCTTGGACCTGGCAGCTGTCGACCTGTCTTCTTCCGTCTCCTCTTCCAAGCCTCCGTCTTGTCGGGCTTGATGTTCCGGGCTTCCTCCCTTGCCTCCGTACTGGTCGGTGTGAACCTATCATGCATATGTGACGGAGTATGAAGTAGAATACCATTCAATAGGGTAGGAAGTGGACTCGCATATAGGAACGGATTCACCTATGGAGTACATGACGACTTGGCGTAAGTTGGATGCCTTGATGTAGTAACGACCGTAGGTCGGGCTGCATCATCTCCCCCCCTTTAAAAAGAGTCGTCCTCGACTCTACATGCTCATCACAAAGTAGAAGCGGTCGAGAGACCTTCTTGATCCTGGGGTTCACCATATAGTCGTCCTCGGGAAGATTGACTTGACAACACTTCAATGTTCCTTCACCTTCTTTGAAGCCTACAAAGCTCACAACAAAAGCAAAGCAACACTCAAAGCGTAGCCAATTCATGAAGATTATTGCATGAGTCCTCAAGTAGAAGGAAGTCACCTTAGCTTGTAGAGATAGCTCGATGAAGGGTAGCCATAGGTAACTCTCTTCGGTTCTTCTTGTCAACATATAGTCCATATAGGTTGACGTGTATGCATTTGTACCTTCATACAACAAAGACCAAGCAACATATGTTTGTGTGTGATAGAGGAGCATGTTATTTGTGGCATGTCCATTCTTGTTCACAACATGATTAGCACAACTCAAGTATAGCAAACGGAGTGCATATGCATGGTCAATTAGCATGGAAATCGTTTGAACATCATCCAAATGTGGAAACTCAAAAACTCCATATAACATAGAAGTGGGGCATTCAAAGCATTGGATCCAAATTTCAAACAACATCTTTGATGCAAGAATAGGAGAATTTGGCAAAAACACACAAGGAAGCATATCCAAAACAAAAGTATTATGTTTGCAAACAAACCAAATGAAAGAGCAAGTGGTCCTTATGTTTGTTGCAACAACAACACGAGATTCTTGGAAGCTCTCATGACAATACATGCCCTTAATGGAATTGTGGTTGCACACAAAACATCAGAAAGAGAAAATGTTTAACATTTTTGTTGCAACACACAAAGCATCATTATCTAAATGCGAAGAAACCTGAATGTCACGAGGGGAGATAATACCATTAACATGCTTGCAATCAAACCATAGGAAAGAGCAAATTTGCCAACATGAAAGATGCAAAGCACGCAAAAGGTATCAGAGCTGGGTTCGATCTTGAACTCACTTGTGGGATGCTCTCTAGAGCTCTTTTTGTCAACTCGTGCTCAACCGAGGTTGACATTCTCGTGCGGGTACCTACACACATCATACACAAAAGGAAGAACATGTGTGCATGGTAGAGATACACATCATCCATCATGACGTATCTCTTCTTGTGCACATCACCATTAATGTCATTCAAGTATGAAATAGATGCATGGTGAGTATGCAAGTGGGGAACATGCTTATCATGGCCATCATCAAAATCTCCAAAAATTGAGAAAGCTATGGGGGCCATCTCATTATAACGCATATAATCAACATTGTTGCAAGCAAAACAAGTGAAATAGCAAGCATTCATCTTATCGCAAGCAACGGGAGAAATTGAATGACTAGCATGACAAGGCAAGTCCGAAGCAATTGGAGGATACACACAAGATGCATAGCATGGCATGTTTATGGCAATGATATCACAATCAAACAATTCCACATGATCAATATTATGCAAAGGCAAAGCATCACATGGGAATATGGATGAAGCATAAGTAATGTCACAATTATCATCCATAACATGCATATCCTCACAATTCATCATGTCCACTAGTGGGATCATGGCATCATCAACACCCTTATTGTTACCTTGGTCATACCTCTCATATGAAGTGGGTGTTGTGGAAGTAGTGGCCTCCTTGTGGACGACTTCGTCTTCTTGATGTATCTATGGCGTAGCATCATCTTCGTGCACCATGTACATCTTCTCCAATTGAGGCATCATTGCTTCATGGCTTGGCGCGTCTTCATCCATGGAACCTAGCACAACACAAGGGAACACACTAGAGGTAGAGGGTAAGTTGTTAGAAATCGAAATGGTCTCACTTGACCTATCAACTACCACTCTCAACTCACTAGGAGTATCGCTCATGCCCTCCAAGTGGAAGCACTCAATCTCACATAAGGTGGAGTCACTCATCTCACTCTTGTTCTCACTCAAGTGGGCTAAGTGGCTCTCATACTCACATGGGATTGGTACCACATCATCACTCAAGCATATGGGGATAGGCCCCGGTTCCCTCAACTCCTTGCGCCTCCTTTGGTGAAGGTAAAATCCCATGCTCACCATTCTTGACCTTGTCGCCGCCAAGGTTGGATGCCATAAGATGGGCATCATTGCTCGCTTCCATGGTCGAAGGGAAAATCCCATGCTCGACCGTCTTGTGGCCATCTTGTAGTAGCGGTGGAGGTAGGCTCATGCTATCCAACTTGGCGAAGTAGACGTCTACATTTTCCTCATTGGCGATGTCGTGAAAGTTAAGCATAGGCGTTGAAACTTGATGGCGTGGACGAAGGCTTGCTATTGGTGCCATTTTGGTGGTGGCACAAGAAGTTGAAGGTGCCTTGTGATGGTGTCGACGGAGGTCATTGGCGTGCCTTGTCGATGGTTGATGTAGGTGGCGCACTTGGTCATCCACATGACGCTCGTGACGATGACCCTTGTCCTTGGCACTCTTCATTGTAAGTTTTTCTAATGAGCGCAAAGCATCATTAGTCTTGGCGACCATCCTCATGTTTTCGTCGAAGTCGTTGTCCATGTCCTTCTTGAAGTTGTCGAGGTCGCTTTGGAACTTGTCCATTTGATGATGGACCTCGGCGCACTTGAGTTGGAGGCTCCGTCTTGGTCGGTGCGACTTGAGGAGCTTGTCGTTGTCGTTCTTGAAGTCACACATGCTTGGGGAGTCGTTGTTGTTGTAGCACTCCATGTCACCCAAGCATGTGGAGCCATTGTCGGTGTAGTGCTCCATCATGTTATCCATGCTTGTGGAGACATATGCATGGTGGCTCATCATGGATTCTTCATAGATATCATTCTCGATCCCGGAGTCCCTAGACATGCTTCACAAGACCAAGTGTTGTATATGGAAGTGGTAGAGGGTGTTAGGGATACAACGTCGAACCTTACTTTACCTTGGAAGATCGTATCGTGCAAGTGGCCACACTTGAGAGCAATAAACCAAGCAAAGTGAAGTTCACGCGGAACACCCAAAACCAACTACTAACCAAAAAACACACACACACACAAGGCCTATGGTGGATTGGTATGGAAAGTGGCATGTCAAGAACCAATCCGAAATCAAGATGTTGTAATGGCAAGTAAAGAACCACAATGATCACAAAGCAAACAAGTCAATCCACAAGATAGGAAATATGTACAAGGAAACACACACGGTGGGATAAATGGGACTTGTGCGACGGAGAAAGAGAGCTAAGAACCAAATGATTACCTAGCGAAGACTATAAGCTCGTGTCACAGAAGTACAAGGAGAGACGCTAGTTCGATTGCACAAGATTGGTGGGCTACAAGATATGCACAAAAAGTACCACCTATATGATGTTCATCGAGCTTGCGCTTCCTATTCTATGAGGCACATGTATATCTCTTTCTTTTCTTTTTATTTTCTTTTTCGATTTTCTTTTTCTCTTTTTCTCTCTTTTCTTTTTCTTTTCACTTGCCTCTTCCTTGTGCCAACAACTATACAAGATAACTATATGAGATAGCGCTCACAATGTTTGCTCGGAATCTACAAGGTTTCAAATGTGCATAGCCCAAGCAATCATAAGAGGAACTAGTCTCAATAGGTGTTTGTTGCTCGCAAAGATAGTGGGGTTCGCAAAGGAATGCAAGTGGGGAGAAGTCGCTGAATGTTTATACCTTTTGTCGACGATCTTCACCCTTTATTGTTGGATTCCGCCTTGCTCACGGAATTTGGATGGAGTATGTTATGGGGTAACCCGGGGGTTGGCCCGATCTTTCACGAATTCCACGAGAAACGAGGGGAAAAGCGGTGGTCGAGGGATGAAAACGAGGAAGGAGATGAAAACCACGAACACACGCAAACCAAAAAACGATACACGCCTATCCCTCACGCTGGTGGCAACCGGTCCAACACAATCCCTAGGATCGGTGTTTGGCGAAGCTCGCTCTCCACGCCAACAACGGGGGATGAGGTGCTTGGTGAGATCTTGACGACTTGGGGGCGAGAAACCGAGAACCCAAGGCCTTGTACAACTTGAACGCACTAGGCAAGATCCAAGAGGAGGGTGGATAATCCGATGCTCCTTGGTAGGAGCATGAGACCAATAGATATAAGTCCTCAAAGGGTTTCCTTAATATCTATTATTATCCAAGTCTAGGGATTACAATGGATGGTGGGGGCTATATATAGTCCAGCCACAAAACAGGGGTAGTTTCGGAACGAAAAGGTAAATTATAGGTAGGGTTACAAGGCACAGGGCCGAACTTAGGCGTTCAGGAACAGTCGGGGCCGGTAGTACCGGTCCGCAGAACCAGAGTACCGGTGGAAACCCGGTAGTACCGGAGCTCAGAGTACCGCTTGAGGGCCTGGAGCTTGGTCGGGCGCCTATGGCGAAGTAGGAGGGCGGTAGTACTGTCCGGTGAGTTCTTGGGCCGGTTGTACGCTTGTCTGGGCGTGGTGGTGCTTCTGGGCGTCCGGTAGATGGGGCCGATAGGACCGCTTGGTCCGGTAGTACCGGTCGACTCAACCGGTAGTACCGCTTGCATCTGGCAGCGACTGGTTGCTTTCTCTCCGTTCCTTGGGTCCTTCTCTTCTTACCTGATGATGCACAGTGTATGCGTATGAAGTAGCAAGCCATCCAAGGGTGTGTCGAAGTCACACAAGGAGAGGAGCGAGTTCACCTTAGCTTGAAGGAGTTTGGCTCGGGCGCGAGTCATGGGTCCACTTGGGGAGCTCGTGGGAGTAGATGTAGTAGCGGTCGTGGGGCCGGCTGCATCGACTCCCCTTGGGAAAGAGTCGTCCTCGACTCTTCAACCGTCACAACTTCCTCTTCGCCATGGTAGGGTGAGAGGTCCTTGACATTGAATGTCGAGCTCACAAGATACTTCGATGTTGGTATATCGATGACGTAGGCGTTGTTGTTGATCCTCTTTAGCACCTTGAATGGTCCATCGCCTCTTGGCTTTAGCTTGGAGTCACGTTCCTTGGGGAAGCGTTCTTTACTCAAGTGTATCCACACAAGGTCGCCCTCATCAAAGATCATCTCTTTCTTGGTCTTGTTTAGCCTTGATCCTTGGCGAAGGACTTGTTGCTCAATAGTTGCTCGTGTGTCTTCATGGAGTTTCTTCATTTTTTGGGCACGCTTGACAACGTCCATATTGGCACGTTCATGAAGTGGAAGTGGAAGGATATCGAGCGCGGTGAGAGGCTCGAAGCCATAGACGATCATGAACGGGCTCCTCATGGTGGTGGAGTGCTTGGCGCGGTTGGCGAACTAATCGGTGTGGAATACATTCCTCCCGCCTTTAAGGTTCTTCTTTATCAACACCGGAGGAGTGTGCCAAGACTTCGATTAGCGACCTTGGTTTGTCCATCGGTTTGAGCATGCGAGGACGAGAAGAGGAGCTTGATGCCGAGCTTGGCCATGAGTGTCTTCCGTAGCTCATGAATTTTACGTCATGATCGGAGACGATTGTTCTAGGCACACCGTGTAGCCGAATTATTTCCCTGAAAAACAAATTGGCTACATGTGAAGCATCATCGGTCTTATGGCACGGAATGAAATGTGCCATTTTAGAAAAGCGATCCACGACTACAAATATGGAATCATGACCATGTTTAGATCTAGGCAAGCCTAACACAAACTCCATGCTAATGTCCGACCAAGGTGCATGAGGAATAGGCAATGGCATATAAAGACCAAAGGGGTTGGACTTAGACTTAGCTTGGATACATGTGGTGCATCGTTGAACGTGGCGCTCCACGTCGCGCTTCATCTTTGGCCAAAAGTAGTGAGTGGAGAGCATGTCATATGTCTTGTCACGGCCAAAGTGGCCCATAAGGCCTCCACCATGGGACTCTTGAAGAAGCAAAAGTTGGAAAGACGATTTCGGAATGCAAAGCTTGTTTTGTTTGAAAAGAAAACCCTTATGCAAATAAAAATCATCAATCCCTTTGTCTATTGAACATTGTGCAAATATTGGTCCAAAGAAAAGGTCGGATGCGTACAAAGATTTGATGTCATCAAGACCCAAGACATTGACTTCGAGTCGTGTAAGAAGGCTTGTGTTTTTGCGAGACAAGGCGTCCGCTACCACATTTTCTTTGCCCTTCTTGTATTTGACAATGTAAGGAAAAGACTCCATAAACTCAACCCATTTTGCGTGCCTTTTACTCAAGTTGGCTTGGCCCTTAAGATACTTCAACGACTCATGGTCGGAATGGATGATAAATTCTTTAGGCCAAAGATAGTGTTGCCACACTTGAAGAACTCGAACCAAGGCAAAAAGTTCTTTGTCATAAATTGGATAATTGAGGCGTGCGCCATCAAGTTTCTCACTATGGTAAGCAATTGGACGCCCATTTTGCATAAGGACGCCACCAATTCCAATACCACTAGCGTCACATTCAATTTCAAAAGTTTTTGTGAAATCCGGCAATGCAAGATGTGGTGCTTCGGTGAGCCTCTTTTTGAGCTCATCAAAAGCCTTTTGTTGTGCTTTTCCCCAAACGAACGTGACATTTTTCTTGGTCAATTCGTTGAGGGGGCAAGCAATGGTAGAAAAATCTTTCACAAAGCGACGGTAAAAGCCAGCCAACCCATGAAAACTACGAAGTTCACTAACATTTGTTGGGATGGGCCAATCTCGTATGTCCTTAACTTTTGAGACATCAACTTCAATGCCATTAGAAGACACAACAAAACCAAGGAAAATCAGCTTGTCTCTTGCAAAAGTGCACTTTGGGAGATTAGCATAAAGCTTTTCATGACGAAGGATTTGAAGGACCTCCTTAACATGAGTAACATGCTCCTCTAGTGACTTGCTATAGACAAGGATGTCATCAAAGTAAACAACTACACTCTTCCCAATGAGAGATCTCAAAATATGGTTCATGAGACGCATGAAGGTAGATAGAGGCCAAGCTTGGTCTTGAAGGCGGTTTTCCACTCATCTCCTTCAGCCATGCGAATTTGATGGTAACCACTACGAAGATCAATTTTCGAAAATATAGTGGCTCCACATAACTCACCAAGCATGTCATCAAGACGCGGTATAGAATGTCTATAACGCACGGTGATAGCATTGATTGGACGACAGTCCATGCATAACCGCAACGTATCATCCATTTTTGGGACTAGAATCACGGGGACCGCGCTTGGGCTAGTGCTTACTTGGATCAAACCTTTGGAGACGAGTTGGTTGATTTGACGTTCGATCTCCTTCGTCTCTTCCGGGTTCGTGCGATACGTGGCGCGGTTTGGGAGTGGGGCGCCGGGTATGAGGTTGATGCGGTGCTCTATTCCACGAAGAGGAGGAAGGCCATGAGGAAGCTCTTCGGGAAATACATCTTGGAATTCCTGCAAAATAGCCATCAAAGAAGGAGGAACATTTTTCAAGTTGTTAGTTCCTTGCGCTAGTCCCTTGCATACAAGGACATAGTGCAAGATGGATGGGTTGTTCCGCACTTCTCTCATCTCTCTTTTGGTGGCAAGAAGAACACTCTTAGTTTTTCCACTCGAGTTTGGCTTGTAGCTCGCACTCACTATGGTGTGGTTCTCTCGCTCACCACTCTTCTCACAAGGTGTTTTTGTGTATTGCGCCCTCGCTAAAGCCTTTGCATTGTCCGCAATTATTTGGCTAGGAGTCATTGGTTGCAACACACAAGTTTTATCAAGCCATTTGAAGGTGTAAGTGTTTGAGTGACCATTATGCAAAGCACGCTTGTCATATTGCCACGGTCTTCCGAGCAACATGTGACAAACCGTCATTGGGACCACGTCACATTCCACCGTGTCCTTGTAGTGCCCAATGGAGAACGTCACCGAGACGGTGTGCTTTATCTTGACGGATCCTTGGTCACTTAGCCATTGTATATGGTAGGGGTGTTTATGCGGATTGAGGGTGAGGTTGAGTTTCTCACACAATTCCGTGCTTGCAAGGTTATGGCAACTCCCTCCATCGATGACAACTTTGATGGACTTCCCATTGATGCCGGCACGAGTTTGGAAGATGTTCGAGCGTTGGTCTTCATTTTCATTGACTTGGGTAGTCAAGACCCTTGTGACCACAAGCGATGGACTTGCATCATGCTCACACACAAGAAGTTCTTGGTCCTCTTCCAAATGTTTCCTTGCCAAGGCTTCCTTAACCCTTGCATCAAACTCTTCTTCACTCAAGTATTCTTCATCGCCGTTGTCATGGATGAACAAAACTTTCTTGTTTCCACATGCATTTGACTTGTGCCCTTTGCCTCCACACTTGTAGCATTCACCATTGAATGGTTGATCAGCCCTTGTGTGTTTGCCACTTGGGGGATGTTTTCCTTGAGGGAGAGTTGGCTTGAAGGGAAGCTTGGTGGTACTTGAGGAGCTTCCACTTGGTGTTGTTGGGGTAGTGGTTGATGCTTGCTTGTAGGTGAAGTACGTCTTTGGCTTGTTGTACTTGATGTCCTCTTGCACTTGACGCTCGGCCTTGGATGCGATGTGCATAAGCTCAACCATGTTGTTGTACTTTGGAACTCGGTGATGCGCTTGATGGGGTGGTTCAATCCATTGAGGAAGTGTGCCATTGTTTGTTCATCTCGCTCTTCAATGTTGGCACGGATCATGTTGAGCTCCATTTGCTTGAAGTACTCTTCCACGGTCTTTGTCCCTTGACTAAGCGTTTGAATCTTGTTGAAGAGGTCACGCGTGTAGTGTGAAGGAACAAAGCGTGATCTCATATGAGCCTTCATTTCTTGCCAAGTTGCGATTGGAGGCTCTTATTTTGCTTCGCGAGCGAGTTGGACTTGTTCCCACCAAAGGTTGGCATACTCATCAAACTCGAGGGATGCCATGGCCATCATATTCTCATTGATATAGTTGTGCATGCGGAAGATCTTGTCGACCTTGAGTTCCCAAGAGAGATATTCCTCGGGATCATTGGAACCGGTGAACTTGGGCATGGTGAATTTGAGCTTGCCGAAAGTTTCTTCTCCATTGCGGTTCCGGTTGCGGCGGTTGCCATGATTTTGGCGGTCATCCTCATCATCCGAGCTCTCATGTCTTGCTTGGTGATTGTTGCGTTGCTCTTGCGGTTGTTGAGGTGCCGCGTTTGGTGGTGGAATTTGGTTTTGACGACGAGCTTGGGGAGCTTGCTCGTTTTGTTGACGCGGTTGAGGATGAGGAGGAGGTTGATGGTCCTCACGACGAGCTTGGGGAGCTTGCTCTTGTTCTTGTCGTGGTTGATGCCGAGGAGCATTGTCTTGCGCTCTATGGCGAGGAGGACGTCGAGCCGCATGCGCAAGGGGCTGATCTTCTTCTTCTTGATGTGGAGGAGGCTCGTCATGACCATCATGTTGCCGACGTGGACGATCATGTTGATGATGACGCCTTGGAGGATCTTCGAGTGCTTCACGTCGACGGTGATCTTGTTCGTCCTCTTCGGATGTTCCACTTGTTGTTGAAGGGGCATGTCGACGTCGATGGCCTTGGTGGTCCATGTGAGGTTGCTCTTGTTGAATCACAAGTGCCCTTGGTTGTGGCCGGTTCGCTTCACGTCTTGGAGGTCTTGCGGAGAGGTCACCATCATAGCTTGACGTTGCGGCGTGACGCGGAGATGGTACCGCTTGCGAAGAGCTCATGGATTGAAGAACGGGTCCATCCCGGTGCCTTGAAGCGTGACGGCGAGATGCACTTGATTCACTTGAGGAGTGCCGAGATGAGCTTGATTCGCGCGAGCGTGGCCTTGCGAGTCCATCAATGATGCTTTGAAGCTTCTCATCCGTTGAGGCGAGTGCACGACCAAGAGCTTCATTTTGATGACCGAGGTTGTGTTGCATGGCATGCATTTGGCCACGGACTTCTTCGAAGCGGTTGTCGATGTTCTTGAATTCCACACGGGCCTCGCTAAATTGTTCATCTTGGCGCCGAGAGCTTCTAGCAGTAGTTGAATTCACCTCGGACCTTCCAATGGTCCCATCTTGTCATGAATTATGTGTCATCCTCCGGAGGTGGTGGTGGTTGGGATGGCTCTCCATGCCTTTCCATGATGCAAAGCCAACAAGGGTTGTATATGGAGAGAAATGGTGTGGAGAGTTAGCCTTTTACCTCACCTTGGAGATTATACCAAACCAATTGCCACACCGATGAGCGAAAAGCGTGCAAAGTGAAATGGCCGAGAAACTCACACACGAATATGCTACAACTCTCAAAAGCTTTTGGTGGAAGGTTAGGATTGTGGAAAACCAAACGAAACAATCAAAGCAAAAAGGTTATTGTTCTACGTGGTAAAGAACCAAAGATCAAAAGCAAAAGGATACGATCTACAAAAACACGGAAAACACACACGTGGAGAAAAACGGGGTTAGCACGACTATGAAAATGAGCACAAAAGGTCCTAACGAAGACTACGCTCGGTTGTCGTGCCAACACAAGGAGAGACCACAACTCGTTTGGCAAAAGAGGATAAGCAATAGATTTGTGCACTTGCCTCGGTGCGCTCTTTCTTCTCTCTTGTTGGCTTTCAAGCTTGGTATTCTCTTTGTATTGGGAGACTATGTATCTTTTTCTATTTTTCTTTTGTTCTTTTTTTTTTGATTCTTTTTCTTTTTCTCTCTTGCTATGCTACTATGTTAGCTTTTGTATTTGGCCTCACACTCTCACTTTCCGAAGGCAAGTGCACAATGCTTAGACAAACACAAAATGAGTTGCTTTCATAGGATAGATACACACAAAGGAAGATACGGGGCTGTCAAGGTGGTGCAAGTTATACCTTTGGTATTGTTGACGACTTGCAACCGTTGGTGGGGGGTGATGTTCGAGTGTCGCGGTGTCGTTGAGCGCGTGATGACTTTGATGCGGAAGCTGTTGTGAAAATGGCGACAGACACGCGGAACACGAACAAGCGAGGTGGAAAAGTCAGCAAACGAAATTGAGGCGTTAGAGGGCAAGAAAACGCGGTCAGAGGCGAGCGGTAGTACCGCTGGTAACGTCCGGTAGAACCGGTGAGCGGTAGTACCGCTTGTACTACCGGTAGTACCGGTTACTGGCGGTAGTACCGCTTGCTCGGCCGGTAGTACCGCTTGGCACAGAATTGGAACGCGATGAACTTACCAAAAACCTCAAATTCGTGGAGATTTGACCGAAAGGCTGGGCTAGAAACAACAGGGGCTTTAGATCGACTCCCAAAGCAACAGATCTATGGACCAAAACCACGAAAAACTCACCAAATCCAGAGATCGATCCGAAGGCAAATTGGGGCTCTTTTTGGTGGGATTTTCGATTTTAAGGTGGATAAAAGAAAAATTGGGGGGAAATTCGTGATCAATCGTGCTCTTGATACCAATATGTTATGGGGTAACCCGGGGGTTGGCCCGATCTTTCACGAATTCCACGAGAAACGAGGGGAAAAGCGGTGGTCGAGGGATGAAAATGAGGAAGGAGATGAAAACCACGAACACACGCAAACCAAAACACGATACACTCCTATCCCTCACGCCGGTGGCAACCGGTCCAACTTAATCCCTAGGATCGGTGTTGGGCGAAGTTCGCTCTCCACGCCAACAACGGGGGATGAGGTGCTTGGTGAGATCTTGACGACTTGGGGGCGAGAAATCGAGAACCCAAGGCCTTGTACAACTTGAACGCACTAGGCAAGATCCAAGAGGGGGGTGGATAATCCGGTGCTCCTTGGTAGGAGCATGAGACCAATAGATATAAGTCCTCAAAGGGTTTCCTTAATATCTATTATTATCCAAGTCTAGGGATTACAATGGATGGTGGGGGCTATATATAGTCCAGCCACAAAACAGGGGTAGTTTCGGAACGAAAAGGTAAATTATAGGTAGGGTTACAAGGCATGTGGAACTTAGGCGTCAGATCGGGCCGGGGTAGTACCGGTCCCAAGAACCCAGAGTACCGGTGGAAACCGGTAGTACCGCTCCTGGAGCGGTAGTTCCGCTTGAGGGCATGGAGCTTCCGTCGGAGGCGCCTGTGGCGAGTGGTAGGATGGGGCGGTAGTACCGCTGTCCGGTAGTACCGGTTGCTGGGCCGGAAGTACCGCTTGCGTCTGGGGCGTGGAGTGGTGCTTCCTGTAGCGTCCGGTAGCTGGGGCCGGTAGGACCGTGATGTAGCCCGACCTACGGTCGTTACTACATCTTGGTCTCCAACTTACGCCAAGTCGTCATGGACTCCGAAGGTGAATCTGTTCCTCTATGCGAGCATCCTTCCTACCCTATTGAATGGCATGCTACTTCATACTCCGTCACATATGCATGATAGGTTCCCATTGACAAGTACGGAGGCAAGGGAGGAAGCCCGGAGTATCAAGCCCGACAAGACGGAGGCTTGGAACAGGAGGCGGAAGAAGACATGTCGGCAATTCAGTCCAAGCGGTACTACCCGGTCATGAACCAGTATTACCGGTCAGCGGTACTACCGCCTCACCAAGATCTTGAAGCTTGCGCCATCGCCATCGGATGCCTCAGATCGCTTACAGTACTACCGCAAGAAGGTACTACGGTCCCCGAGCGGTACTACCGGTGATGACCGGTACTACCGGTCCTAAGTCCCAGATTACCGGTCATGTCGATTCTGGCACACTAGTTGGGCCACAGCCCATGTATCCCCCTTTACTTACCTATTCGCCTAGTTTATCCCCAAACTACCCTTGTTTATGTGGTTGGCCTATAAATAGAGCCCCCACCCCTCATGTATCCCTTAGGCATAGATGATAGACTAAAGACAACCCCCATTGTGGAATCTCTACTTTTGCCTCATCCCCTTTACCAAGGGGACCGACTATCGTCACCAACCTCGATTGGACTTTGCATCACGCATCCATCGTTGAACAAGGCCTTGGAGTTCATGTCTCGTCTCAAAGTTGTCAAGACCCTCCCCAAGGTGTTCTTCCCACTCTGATGTGGATTTGAGGGAGCATGTTGACCGATCTTTCCTTGCGAGGATTCTATCCGACCGGTGGCCGCCGTTCGGGAGCAATCGGCCTTGTATCGTGTGAGTTTTGCGTGTGTTCATCGTGTTCTTCGCGAGGTGTGTGTTCGCTTACGCTACCTTCTCCCTTTCCCCTCGCTTTCCCATCGATTTGACCACGAGATCGGTGAAGATCGGGCCACCCAAGAGGTTAGCCCCTCCATCATCTGGTATCAGCAGCTTTCGGTTGCCACGGATTTCTCATCGATTTGCTCTTTTTCCCATAAATTCGAAAATTCCACCAAAAATAGCCCCAATTCGTGTTCTGGATCGATCTGTGATTCGAGTGTGTTTTGGTAGGATTTGATCCATGGATTGCTTGCTAAACTTGTTGATCTACCTTCCTTTGCGTTCCCATGGCCTAATTCCTTGATTTCCCCCTTCGATTTGGTGTTTTTCTTGAAGATTTTCCGCCCAAATCACCCCAAAATCGCGAAAACGCGTCAAATTTAGGCGTCCCAGGTCCAAGCGGTACTACCGGGTCCAAAATCCGCATTACCAAGACTTAACCGTACTACCGGCTCAAAAATCCGGTACTACCGCCCCATATGCATCAAAACAAGAAGTTCCAGATTTCTCTCACCGCTTTGAGCATAACTTTTGCATACGAACTCGGATTTTGGTGTTCTTTAGCTCGTTTCGAAGAGGAGAAGGATCTCTACATCATCATCCACGTGGTTCATGCTATCTACTCCATCCAAATTCCATGAGCAAGGCGGAATCCAACAATAAAGGGTGAAGATCGTCGACGAAAGGTATAAACATTCCGCGACTTCTCCCCACTTGCATTCCTTTGTGAACCCCACTATCTTTGCGAGCAACAAACACCTATTGAGACTAGTTCCTCTTATGATTGCTTGGGCTATGCACATTTGATACCTTGTAGATTCCGAGCAAACATTGTGAGCGCTATCTCATATAGTTACCTTGTATAGTTGTTGGCACAAGGAAGAGGCAAGTGAAAAGAAAAAGAAAAATAGAAAGAAAACAAAATATAAAAAGGAAAAGAGAAAAAGAAAGAAATATACATGTGCCTCATAGAATAGGAAGCGCAAGCTCGATGAACATCATATAGGTGGTACTTATTGTGCATATCTTGTAGCCCACCAATTTTGTGCAATCGAACTAGCGTCTCTCCTTGTACTTGTGTAACACGAGCTTATAGTCTTCGTTAGGTAATCATTTGGTTCTTAGCTCACTTTCTCCGTCGCACAAGTCCCATTTATCCCACCGTGTGTGTTTCCTTGTTCATATTTCCTATCTTGTGGATTAACTTGTTTTGCTTTGTGATC